>CM002530.2:263230-1463230 GCA_000338895.3 Oryza meridionalis | reverse complement strand
AACAGAAGGAACTATCTTTGTCTGAGATCGAGTTGTCCAGATTAGCTGCCATAGCAAAAGTATTGAAAGAAACATCATTTTATCATACAAGTAAGCTTGCAGATGCTGACATGACCTTGCTGCTGAAAATGTTGAAGTCTTGGCCTACACAAATGATGTTTCCAGGTACATGCTTTTCTCTTGAAATTTTCAACTGATGATCACTGAAACAAATCCTTGAAATTTTCATTTAATTAAAGGAAAATGAATAGAAGAAAATCATTATGAACTGTAATAAGAAGGAAGCAGTTTAGATAAATTATTACAGAATTTCTGTTAAGGTTTTCCTTTGACTGGGAATTTCTGTAACCATTACAATAGGAATTTAGTTACTGCTTAAAACTATAACATATACGTTTTTCCAATTGTAAAAGTAGTGACTCCTTTAGTGGTCGTATTGCAACCATCAAAAGTGTTTAGAAGATCTAAAGTTGGATGTCTCTTATTAACAAAATTGTGTATGTGTGGGTGTTAGAAACAAGTGAAGCCAATAGTCATACCCACTAATGAGAATCAAGCATCTTAATCTCTTAATCTTAGTCCAAGCACCATAAAATACAAACCAATCAAGGAAATGTATTTAGTTAAGTCCTTCTATTGACCTTTCCAATGCAGAAACAAAGTACAGGTAAAAATAGGAATGTTACACCCCCTTTTCTCTTATACAGAACAGAAGTAGTTCTGTTCATGCCATAAACCATGTACCGCATATACTTTAGACAATATAACATCCAGTGAAGATTTATTCTAGGCTATTCAGTTGCTTGGGATCACGTTTCTTGACTTTTGTAGGATTTAGCTTGCAATCCATCTGAAATATTTGTCCATCTCTATCTCGCAGTTATTGATTTTCTGAGGATGTTTGTGTTGCATCCTGATGGAGCCACTCTACTTCTCAAGGCTATTGAAAGTGGAAATGGTACAGCCTGGATATATCCTGTCTGTGAATGTTTTATTTGCCTTGTCTGAACTATCTTTACTCTTCGAGCTTAGATTATCTTTGTTATCTTCATTACATCTCTTTATGATTGCTGCCAACTAATGTTTTCTTTCATACTATTGTGAAATTCATCGTTTTGTTAGTATTACTCCAAGTATTAACTACAGTTACTCATAAACTGCCAGATGTACTTGCCGAGACTTTCCATAAGGTTGTAACGCCACCTGTGCAGCCACCAAATGTGCTTACAACCCTTAAAGCAGTTACTAACTTATTTGACAAGCCATGCTTGCACCAATGGTTGAGAATCCATGGCATGGAGGTCAGTTCTTGAACTACGTACGGTCATTTTGTTCTATCTTTGTATGTGTAATGCATAAATGTAACCATTAGTTCATTTTATTTGTTGTATTATAATCACAACATCTGGTGACCAATGCAAGCGTCTCCTTTGTGGGATCACTAGTCCGCAAAACATAACTAGCTTTGGTAGACACTTAGATTGACAAGAGTTTGTTGTTTTTCTGCTCAGACTCTAGGAATTATTATTCAATCTATTTTTAGGAGACTGATATTTTTTGTTTGCTAATTTCAGATTATTGATTCAGTATCAAGCTGTAAGACAACTTTTAGCAAGAATGCTCACCTGGCATATTCCACACTTCTACTCAAGTAAGTCACAAGTTGAATTCCGTGTAATCATGCTTACAGATTCTATTTTGTCATAATTTTGGATAATACCTATTCTGGTCATGAAAACATGTTGTTTTTGACATTGACATGCTCTTGAGATGTAATTTTGAATATCTATGTATGATATTTTGTAAGGTCCAATAAAGCTGTTATGAATGTACTTTATGAAACATTAATGCTCAAAATTTTGAGAAAGTTTGCATGAGCGGGGGGACTAATAAGCATGCACAAAATGTTGATGTTTGATTTCCTACATCTTTCTCCCAGTTATGCTGTTCTTTCAATCGAATCAAAGGATGAACAAAGTCAGGCACAGATACTTTCTGCTGCCCTTGAAGTGAGTTTCTCTTATCTGAACTTTGTAATTATGTGATCGTTACAGTGTTTTCAGTCCACCCATTGTTACATCTTCTTTATTTGAAAATTCAACAGATCGCTGAAGACGACACCCAAGATGCTGATTCGAAATACCGGGCCCTTGTTACAATCGGCTCTCTCGTATCCTTCTCAATGATACACAACACAATGCTTAGTACTCCCTCCGTTTCACAATGTAACACTTTCTAGGATTGTCCACATTCATATGCTTTATCCGTTTCACAATGTAAGTCATTTTAGCATTTCCCACATTCATATTGATGTTAATAAATCTAGATAGATATGTACTGTCTAGATTCATTAACATCAATATGAATGTGGAAAATGCTAGAATGACTTACATTGTGAAACGGAGGGAGTAGATGTTAATGAATCTAGTATTGTGAAACGGAGGAGTATTAAATGTTTTCAATAGCTTTCTTTCTTTCTTTCACAACAGTACAAAAATATGTTTTGGCCGTGTTGTCCTTAACCTTACCCCAGATGTTGAATGGCCTTGTGAAGTCCATTGCTCTTGATCTTGATGTTAAGAGTGTTGCGAACACCGCAAGAGCTTCAAAGGACTCGAAGATCGCTGAAGTTGGAGCCGACATCGAGCTTCTGACAAGATGATAAGATGGCCGAAGACTCGCAGACGGTTGGTAGTACGTCCCCCCTTGCTGGAGGCGACATTGTTCATGATACTGCTCATCAGTCACCATGGAGCCGTCACTCGTGCAGGGAGGCAGTTTAGTGTTCAGCCCGTGCACCTGGTGGCGCCGGTCGTGGGGTAGGGTCAGGTTTGCAACTCGGTTGCTCGTTGCGCCTTCTTGTAACAAACAGCTTGTGTTTTTGAGCTTGAATCACCCGGCCTGAGCAAAAGGTTTGTTTTTAAGCCGATGTTTTTACGTGGGTTTATGATTAGATAGCTGCACCTATACACTTTTATCCAGAAACGGCAAATCCCAATTCAATTCTTTCACAAACCTGATTTAAACTTTCCTCATCTGTGTTGTTATCAAGGGCGCTTGTTCTGGGCTGTGCACCTTTTTTGTCTTGAAGTTACTGGACTACCTCTGTCGGAGAATGAACTCCACCAGGGAATCGTGAGGCCCCCCTTTGTGAGTTCGGCCGGGGGCAGCGGGTGAGATTCGAGGATTCGGTGAGCGAAGCTGTGTGATCTTGAAGGGTTCAATCCCCCAAAGACAATGAGACAAAAGGGGTTTATACAGGTTCGGGCCGCTGAGAAGCGTAATACCCTACTCCTGTGCTTAGCTGATCTTGTGAGAAATTACAAGATCTCCTTGTTGGGGTAGAAGGTGTTGATCATCAGGGGCTCCAGCCCCCCCTCCTACTAGGTCTGGACCTCCTTTTATCTCTCAAGGGGTTACCATATGGGCCTAAAAACATAACTTAGTGGAGAAGGATTACAATCTTTGCATTAAATGCATGTCTTGTCTCTTGACTTGGGAAGCAAGCGCACGTCATCTTGATGATGAGGCCTGTCAAATCTTGCCGCCTGACACGGGAGGTGCCCCTATCAGTCACCATTTAATGGGTGAGTACTTCTGGGCTCCTATTACACCGGGAAACGGGAGCCTTACTTTGACCAGAGTGGGAGGACCGACTCCAGTTGGGATAAGAGGATGAGAACCTCTCACCATCATTATTTGATGGGACATATCGGGCTGCACGTCGCCTGACACACGAGCAGCGCACAGGCGCACTACCCCAGTCCCATCGGTCATTCGACCGGTCACAGACCGGTTGAGTGCATTGCACACCGCATTAAATGCGGCATGGCGCGACTACTCGAGCCGCCATAAATGCGGGTAGGTGGGCACCTGGAGGCGGACACTTAACCCACCGTACATGGTGACCTAGAGAGGGGGTCGGGAGAGCCCGACCCCTAGTCACGGGAGGGGGCGGCCGCCGCCCGACCTCGGGCCCGATCCCCCCTCGGGGGAGGGCCACGTGGCGCCTGGGGCAGCCTTCTCCCTCTAGTCTCGGCCAGGGAGTGGCCGCCGCCCTACCTCGGACCCGATCCCCCTCGGGGGAGGGCCACGTGGCATTGGGGGGCAGCCTCCTCCGTCCAATCTCTGGAAGGGAGTGGCCGCCACCCCACCTCGGGCCTAACTCCCCTCGGGGGAGGGCCGCGTGTCATTGGGGGGCAGCCTCCTCCGACTAGTCTTTGTGAAGGAGTGGCCGCCACCCCACCTCGGGCCTGACTCCCCTCGGGGGAGGGCCACGTGGCATTGGGGGGCAGCCTCCTCCGACTAGTCTTTGGGAAGGAGTGGCCGCCACCCCACCTCGGGCCTCACTCCCCTCGGGGGAGGGCCACGTGGCCTTGGGGGGCAGCCTCCTCCCTCTAAACATGATACCCCCGGGCCCATATCACCGACAGTAGCCCCCGGCGTTAGCCCTGACCAAAACCTTTCCCAGGTGGTCAGGGTTGACGCCAATCTTCTAGTCAGTTGACATGTGGGCCCGATCTTCTATCCTATCATTCTGGGAGTTGGGCGGTGGGAGTTTAGTCACGTTCATACGTCGCCTTAACTTCCCACTTTCCTCCCGGTTTCCGAAGCGCTGTGGGCTCGGGAGTTTAGCACGTACCTTAGGCCGTGAACTTATTTCCTGTATATACTCAACAAACGTTGTTAGATTCTCTCGGGCCCGTGACCTTACGCCGCGTACCTTGCTTGCCCCTGCCTTTTGTTAACCTCTGTTGGTGTTCTACTTCATCTATTCAAACGATTATTTTTGCGTGAGCGTGGGGACTGAACTTCCCATAGCCAGCAATCTTTACCCGCGATTAAGCCAGGCTGGGCGCCGTAGCCAGCCGGCGGGGCCAAAGCTAGCTGCTACGGAAGAGCCAGCACAGGGGGCCCCGGGTGTCGACGGTGACCAGAGCTCAACGCAGGGCTAGGATAGAGCTAGGAATCGTAGCCCCCACACTTTTAGCAAAGAATCATTTGAATAGATGAAGCGAATACAAACTTTTTGTTACCAAGGGGGGCAAACGAGCGCGCGACACGTGGGTACCGCGGGACCGCGAGGAAGAGATGGGCGAGAGATAAATATAAGTAATAATAATTCTATGCAAACGATTATCTTCGCGCGAGTGCGAGGACTAAATTTTCCATAGCCAACAATCTTCACCCACGATCAAGCCAAGCTAGGCGCTGTAGCCAGCCGTCAGGGCCAAAGCCAGCCGCTACATAAAAGCCAGCACAGGGGGCCCTAGGCGTCGACGGCGCCCAGAGCTCGACGCAGGGCTAGGATAGAGCTAGGAATCGTAGCCCCACACTTATAGCAAAGAATTGCTTGTATGAATGAAGCAAACACATACCTTGCTTGCATGTCGCGACCTTTCAAACCTTTAGCTCGAAGAGAGGCCCCCACCATGGGTTCCGAACCATCTTGGGAAGCCTGTGATCACTTAGCAAACGAGGTCGGGTTCCCACAAGCCTGTGTCCCCACGCTACACATTCTGTTTGCTCTTTCCTTTCGGTGGCCTCCTTCCAATATCTCTCTCTTCTACACGGACGACTACTTTCGCACGAGTGTGAGAGCCGAAAAACTCTAGAGCTAGCGATCCCTGTCTATAGTTGAGTCGGGCCGGGCGCCGTAGCCAGCCGACGGGGCCAAAGCTAGCCACTACGGAAGAGCCAGCACAGGGGGTCCCTGGCTTCGACGGCACCCGAAGCTCAACTTAATGCTGGAATAGGGCTAGAAAACTTAGCCCCCACACTTGGCGAGGAAACGTTCATGTAGATGAGAGAGAGATTGGGCTCTTACCACCGAGGAAGCAAACGAATGCACAACACGCGAGCGTCGCATGGCCATGAGAAAAGAATGGGGGGGGGGGAAGAAATATAAGACTTCAAGCTGTATTAAGCTGATGAATTGAAAAATTGAAAATACTTGGAGCTTGAAGGACGATTAGTTGAGCCGGGCTGGGCACCATAGCCAGCCGGCGGGACCAAAGCTAGCCGCTACGGAAGAGCCAGCACAGGGGGTCCCGGGCTTCAACGGCACCTGGAGCTCAACTGCAAGAGTCCTCACAAGAGTAGACCGAGGCAGGCAGCAGGTTCATGAGCCAACCCCGCGCTTGGCCCCTGAGGGTCATGGGGAAGAAGCTCGCCATGACCTGGTCATCACCCCCCGCCGTCTCTATGATCGTCGTGCAGATCTGGAGGGACTCGGAGGGGTTGACGCCGCCGTCGTACTTCTCGGTAAGGCTGGGTCGGAACTTTAGGGGCCATCGGACATTCCGAAGACTCGCCACAAAGGCCTGGCCGCTAGCCTTTTCCGGTGAGGAAGTGGGAGGCCTAGCCCCCTGCCTGGGGTGGCACGGCTCTCCTGAGGAGGCTGCGCCTTCCCCCGCATCAGCGGTGCGACGCTCGTCGCGCCGGCGCTCGAAAGAACCTCAAAAATCACGAACACACCCCCTACCTGGCACGCCAGATGTCGGAGAATGAACTCCTCCACCAGGGAACTGTGAGGCCCCCCTTTGTGAGTTCGGCCGGGGCAGCGGGTGAGATTCGAGGATTCGGTGAGCGAAGCTGTGTGATCTTGAGGGGTTCAATCCCCCAAAGACGATGAGACAAAAGGGGTTTATACAGGTTCGGGCCGCTGAGAAGCGTAATACCCTACTCCTGTGCTTAGCTGATCTTGTGAGAAATTACAAGATCTCCTTGTTGGGGTAGAAGGTGTTGATCATCAGGGGCTCCAGCCCCCCCTCCTACTAGGCCTGGACCTCCTTTTATCTCTCAAGGGGTTACCATATGGGCCTAAAAACATAACTTAGTGGAGAATGATTACAATCTTTGCATTAAATGCATGTCTTGTCTCTTGACTTGGGAAGCAAGCGCACGTCATCTTGATGATGAGGCCTGTCAAGTCTTGCCGCCTGACACGGGAGGTGCCCCTGTCAGTCACCATTTAATGGGTGAGTACTTCTGGGCTCCTATTACACCAGGAAACGGGAGCCTTACTTTGACCAGAGCGGGAGGACCGACTCCGGCTGGGATAAGAGGATGAGAACCTCTCGCCATCATTATTTGATGGGACATGTCGGGCTGCACGTCGCCTGACACACGAGCAGCGCATAGGCGCACTACCCCAGTTCCATCGATCATTCGACCGGTAACAGACCGGTTGAGTGCATTGCACACTGCATTAAATGCGGCGTGGCGCGACTACTCGAGCCGCCATAAATGCGGGTAGGTGGGCACCCGGAGGCGAACACTTAACCCACCGTACATGGTGACCTAGAGAGGGGGTCGGGGGAGCCCGATCCCTAGTCACGGGAGGGGGCGGCCGCCGCCCGACCTCGGGCCCGATCCCCCCTCGGGGGAGGGCCACGTGGCGCCTGGGGCAGCCTTCTCCCTCTAGTCTCGGCCAGGGAGTGGCCGCCGCCCTACCTCGGGCCCGATCCCCCTCGGGGAGGGCCACGTGGCATTGGGGGGGTAGCCTCCTCCGTCCAATCTCTGGAAGGGAGTGGCCGCCACCCCACCTCGGGCCTAACTCCCCTCGGGGGAGGGCCACGTGTCATTGGGGGGTAGCCTCCTCCGACTAGTCTTTGTGAAGGAGTGGCCGCCACCCCACCTCGGGCCTGATTCCCCTCGGGGGAGAGCCACGTGGCATTGGGGGGCAGCTTCCTCCGACTAGTCTTTGGGAAGAAGTGGCCGCCACCCCACCTCGGGCCTCACTCCCCTTGGGGGAGGGCCACGTGACCTTGGGGGGCAGCCTCCTCCCTCTAAACATAATACCCCGGGCCCATATCACCAACAACCTCTAACTGTAATTGTACTTTGTTGCAATAGCGAATGTCAAATGCAAGTTCTCACAAAAGTCTCCAGAGTTTTTACATGACGAAATGCGTAGTTTGTGCATCTTACAAGTGTAGTCAGGGAAAAAAAAAATCTCCCATTGTCGTTTTTCCTATGCGTTGTTTAACACCGTGTTAAACTATATGGTTTCACTTCTTAAGCCACTTCTTGCTAAACAGTGTTTTTCTTCCGCTAATGACAATGGAACTGAAGCCAATTAAGCCACCGGTGAAGTACGTGATGCAAATGGTGCAGAACTGCGTAGACCCAAGGGGGATCAGAGACTAAAACTCCGACCCCTTTTGACCTTTATTTTTTTACGTGCCTATCAAAGAAGTAAAAAAAAAACAAAACGGGGGTTCGTGATCTTGTAGTTTTTGCAGGCCTGTCACTTTTTTTTTAAAAAAAAAAAACTGATCTAAGGGGTCAGAATTTTAATCACCGACCCCTCACTTGACCTTTTTTTTTTCCTCACATTTATCTAAAAATTGAAATAAGGATACCAAGCCCAAAGGGAGTCGAGATTAGGTTTGACCTTAATTTGTTTTCTGGGCATATGAAAAAAACGAGATTGTAGTAGATAGAAAAAACGGCGGTAGGCTTTATTGCTTCATTGTTCCTTCGATTCAAGTCTAACCATTGTATATTTGTATGCATTATGCAACCTAAAATTCCGTTGGATTCCCTTAAAAAAAGATCACTTTGATACCTTAATTATTATTATTTTTTTGCTGGAACGTCCATTCAATACCTTAAAACATCCTAGCAGAGAACAATATTTGTCTTACCTATTTGCCTGTAAATCGTGTTGCTACTGTTACATCATCATCAGTAAATACAAAACATAAACCACTTTAGGTAGTTAAACAAAAAAGTAAGAAATCCGAGCAGGGAACAATATTTGTCTTACTTATTTGCCTGTAGATCGTGTTGCTACTATTACAAAATCATCAGTAAATACAAAACATAAACCACTTTAGGTAGTTAAACAAAAAAAGAATTTAGGTAGTTAAACAAAAAAAGTAAGAAAAATTTTTCCATTGCCGGGATTTGAACCCGGGTCGCCTGGGTGAAAGCCAGGTATCCTAACCGGACTAGACGACAATGGATTTTTGAAGAACTGTTTCCATCAAACAAATTTATTTATAATACACCTCTCGAGCTAACATTATATGGGTCAGTGGGTGCTTCGATATTGGTCCTCACGGTCAAGAACTAAAAGTTGGCATTGCATCATCAATAACCTAATTCAAGCTAAGAAAAGCTTGTGTGTTTTTTTCGGGTACCATTTCACCTATCAACTTTTGTAAAAAGGCAAAAAGAAGTGAAAAGGACTACAGGAACATGAATGAGCTTTTGTGTACATGAACTTTTTCTCAAAAGCATGTGTTGAAGTTATGGTCAAAGATACACTGATGGACGATCCCTTGTCGTATAAATTTGATCAAAGCGATTGAGAGGCTTTAAAGAAAAATCACGACATTAAGGCACGATAATGTCTTGTGCTTTACTTCGTCAGCATTGTTTAGGCAAATGCTTTACGCGATTACACGGTTGAGAGCAAGGTTTATCTTACCAGGGTAGGAGAGGACCGACCGTGGATAATCCTAGGTCACATCATATTCTAGATTGTTTTTTTATTGAGGGAGTATTTGTTAAGCCCAATTACTAAATACTGAAAAAACCGGATAACATTTCCTAAAAAACTAATTTATGTTCAGTTTTTAAAATTAGGTCCTTATCATTACTAAACAGCGACAGTAAACCTGGTTACCACGAATAACCGGCAGTAAGGAAACCCTGGTTGAGAGGCATTCTACGGGATTAGATCGATCCGTCTTAATTATGACAATTGAGTTACGACGACCTGCTTGAATTGTGAGAATTTTCTCTTTCTAAGGGATGATGTATGTTTTTTTTTCTAATTCATGCAAAATTCTAGAGTTGGTTGTGTGCTTCCTTGATGTAGAGAACAAAGCAGTCGTGCACTCTTTCATTATTGAAAATGTAAAATTCTAGATGGATATTTTTGTTTCCCATATTGAGTCTTACACTATCATATGTGTGGGGGGCTATCCCACAAGAGGTTGTTTCAAAAAAACAAAATAATTCTTCTTTCAAAAAAACAAAATAAGTCTTCTTTAAGTTTGGGCCCTTGGTCATGCAATCACTAGGGAAAAAAAATGTTTTTTTAGTGGAACTAGAAAAAGAATGTTGGTTGGATCAAATCAATCTTGTAACAAATTGTTTTCTCAATAACGAGTAGCCCCAAAGAAACCGAGCATAGCGAACAATCACTAGATCTCACCTCGGTTTTAGCGTATGATAATTGGTTCAAGTTTTCTAATTTCAAATCAAACTACTCCACCTTGAAAGATGCAATCTTTGAGTAGTTGCTCCAATCATGGAGCACTACCAAGTGCCAAAGAACCTAGAGGAGGAAAAATAAAAGCCTTGAAATCTAGCGGCACACAACACAAGCATCATCACCAATCTCAAGCAATCAGGCGTGCAAATGCTGCAGAAAACGGCAAACGAGTGACTACAACTACAAACGCATCGTGTGTGAAGAACATGCGTACTATCCTGCGCCCTCTTCTCCATAACGTTTTGGTAGTTGTTAATCACTGGGATATATATATGGTTTGCCCATAGCTTCCAAAAACATAATGCTCTTCAGCATCGATCAATGATGCAAATGTCCCAACATTCTCTCTTCCATTTCGAACTTTACATCGAAAAGGTCCAACCTTTTTTTTTTGAGAACTAGGTCCAACCTTTACTCATCAATTACACACCAATATCAAGAAAGAAATGTTTCTGCACTAGGTAGTCTAGTAGTACGTGTTTCTTTGTCAAAGTCGTCTCAAACAGTCAATTTTTTTTAGCATTTTTCATTGTTTGGGTCACAAGAATTTAACGGATTAAAACGATACTAATATTACATCCTCTATTCTAAAATATAAGCATTTTTTTTACAATTTACCAGGACCGAGCTAGGGTTATTGATATAGCTACAAATGCTTACTACTTCGTCCAGAAAAAATGGTAGGATTGGTCTTTTTTTTTTTTGACGGAGGGGTATATGTTTTGGATCGAAATGAGTAACAGTTACCAATTTCGTACGTTTGGATTGTCTAAAGGCTTTATTTGGAATGTATGAAGTTCACGGAAATTTCAGAAAAAGAAATGCTTCATTTTCGCATGAGTACAAAGTTTACACCTGAATCTAACATGACTACGTACATCCAACCAACCGAGAGTCCAAGATTCGAGCAACTCCTGCACGCAGACCAGAGTCAAAACTCCGCAGGGTAGAGGTAAATAAAAGCTGTGGTAGCAGGTAAAAAGGTTCGGTAAGTTCAGCTAAACTTTTTCCCGGTGACAGAAGAATCTTAATTAGGATGTAAAGTTTTTTAAGTATACGGATACACCTTTAAAGTATTAAAGGTAGACTAATAACAAAACAAAAACAAAAAGACCACATACTGGAGTACTACTACTAGTGAGTGTGAGTGCGAGGCTGCGAGCTCGACGACGACGCATCTTGCTCTCATTTCATCCGAATCAAAAGAGCAAAACGCCCAAAGCGACTCTTCATCAGTGCATCCAGTGCAGTACTATTGCAGGCTGCAGCAGCTGCTGCTCGCTACAGTCGCAGCCAGATTCAGTTCAGCTCTGCAAGTCTGCAGCTGCAACATGGCGAGTAGTGCTGTCAAAAAGCTCTCACATCGCATTCACTGATTGATTGATTCATTCGCATTGCGACGGGGCCAAGGAACAAGAAGGGGGTAGGGTGGGGTGGGGGTTGAAGAACAAGCAAGAAAAGCTTCAAGAATCAAGAAAAAGGTTTCAAGTTCAAGAAAGAGAGGGGTTTTGAGGGAATAGGAGGAGGAGGATGCCATGCGAGGCATGCCATTTGCAATGCCATGATTGCTGGTGTGGTGTGGTAGAGGGGTAAAGCGAGGACACTACTCATTGGTCCAGAGGTAAAAGGAGCTAGCTTCTCTGCCTGCCTTTGTGGTGCTCTTTGCTTTGCCCTTCTTGGCTTCTTGCTTGCTTGCTTGCTTCTCCTCTTTGCCACCAGCTCTGGGGAGAAGAATGGTGTGTGTGATTGTGAGGCTGCCCTTCTTCTTGAATCTTGATTGATTGTTTGGTGCAGCATGAGCAAGGTTGTAATGTGAGGTACACCCTGTTCTAGTATTTTGTTTCTTGCAGTTTGTTGCCCTGCACAGTGTTCTGCTAGTTCTTAAGTTGGAGGGATTGTGATTTGTGAGAATGTGGGATTTTCTGTTGCTATTTTTTTGGTCAGTTTTGTCTTAGGATGGCAAAAGATGAGGGGTTTGGTGTGAATTTTAATGTGAATTTTTAGGAGTGTGGAAGAGTAGTTCTTCTTGGTTCATGTGCTTGTTTGCCCCTCCGTTCTTCATGATGCTTTGCTTCAGATTTTGTGGTTTGAATGGGTTGGAGAGTCTTATTTTAGTGGTTGAAAGTTGCAAATTTGGCTATTCCTTCATTCTGATTCCAAAGGTAGTTCATTTTTTTATATGTGATGAATATGTACCTAATACTAGGAATGAAATGAGAGTTAATGTACTGGGTAAAGTTTAAATTCCGGCTCTATTTCATTGGGGAAAATGTGAATGGGAGAAAATTAGCTATGTTCTATTAGGGGAAAAAAACATGAAAAAGGAATCAAGAAAAGAAAGCCTGCAAGTGCAATGAATCATGCCATGTTCTGTTGTTTGCTTACTGGAGATCTTTTTGACTGCATCCCCTATTTCAGTTATTCAGGTGAATTTTGACTCTTCAGTTAATTATTGTATGTCTTTGTTCAGGGGTGTGCAATAGTGCCAATCATAAGGTCAAAAGAAGATCACATAGTTCTGTTAAAAAAACTTTCTGAATCAATCTTCTCTGAAGATACAGGCTTCTTCTGAAGACAAGCATGGAAGAATTCAGGTTTGGAAGGCTTGATGGTCAGCCAGCAAAGATCAGAAATGTCCCCATTGCTGTCACACCTGAAGGATTCTGGTGCTGCCCGTCGCAGGCCGTCCTCCAGAAGTCGATGAAGAACCAAAATCAGCATGCCAGACCAAAGGGAGGAGCATCCCCATCTGTGTCCAAGGCATCCTCAGTTCAGAGGACTCCAACTATTTCTTTGGAGAAAAGAACACACTCTACTCCTACTAGGTCTAGAACCAATTCAGAGGAGCAGGTACTGCCTCCAGCAGATGATGCTGTCCCTGATCAACCAAAGGTATCACCAGTGCCAGACAAGAGACATAATAAGCAACACAAGATATCGGTCGGATTCGGTCAGCTTCACACGAGTGATTTGAAGGTTATGCTTTATGGCAGGGAAGGGGTTGCTGTAAAAATGATTGTTCACAAGAACATCCTTGCTGAAAATAGTACTTTCTTTGCTGATAAGCTCTCTAGGCAATCTCCAGTGTCATGCATTGAGGTATCGGATTGTGAGGATGTGGAGATTTTTGTTGAGACTGTTGGGTTGATGTATTGCAAGGATGTTAAGCAGAGACTGATCAAGCAAGCTGTTGCGCGGGTTCTTCGAATCTTGAAGGTTTCTCCTTTGAGGCTCTGATACTTTCTTTAGTTACCAATTTCATATTATTGATATCCAGGTTAAACATGTGCAAATATTGTTAGATTTACAGCTAGATCAAGATAGTTGATAATTTAAACTGGTGGACTATCAATTGCTCACCCAACTAAACTATTTAAAATGTGTGCTCATTTACATTTAGGATTGTGTTGATCATAAGAAATCAGTTGACAACCAAGAATGAATCTGGAATCGCCTTCCTTAATTTAAATGCCTTACCATTATGCATTGTTGTTCTTCTCACCAAGAACCTAGTTATGTCACTAAGTTAGCTTAATCTGTGGCATTTTTATATGAACATTTCACAACTTCTTTTAGTAACCTTTTGGAACATTGCACATTGATACAAAGATATGCATCAGCTAGAAAAGGTAGTATTTGCTCTGGTCTTATATACGCTTTTATTCCTAAGTATTTTTGTATGGTTCCAAACTACAGAAATAGCATCCCTTGTGTTAACTGAAAGTAGTAACTCGTGTTTCTGAACTCATTATACTCGAACTGACATTGTTGCACAAAAGTACCTCTATAAGGTACAACTGATTATATTTCGATGTCCATTTCATGTTGTTGAATTGAGTGCATCTTATCTTCTCAATGATAATACTGTACCATTTCATAACCCATAGAATCTGACAAGGACTGCACTTGATAGTTGATCAGTGCCAATTTAGGTAGGCTGTCGTTCCTTATTAACTCATTATACTCGAACTGATTTTTGCAACAAAGTATCTCTACAAGGTGCACCTGATTATATCTCGAGGTCCATTTCATATTGTTGAATTGAGTGCATCTTATCTTTCTGAGCAACAATAGTAATACTGTGGTATCATCACATAACTCATAGAATCTGAGAAGGACTGAATATTTGACAACTTTGAAATATCATCTAGCTCAGTGATCAGTTGATAGTTGGACAGTGCCAATTTAGGTAGGCTGTCATTTATTATCTTGTGGGACAAATAGAAATCGGAGGAAAACATGTTCACCAAATTTGACCATGGTCTTTTGTACCCTGTCTGTCTCTAAATACATGGTCACTTTTGTTAAGGATTAACTGATTGGATTTTTTCAGAGCAAAAACTACTTCCTCTGCTTGTAGTGTGTCATTTATGTGGGTTTTTCCTGTACAGGTTGCAGAATCACTAGGTTTCCCAACATGCATCATGTCATGCTTAAATTATTTGGAAGCAGTGCCTTGGGTTGGTGATGAGGAAGAAAATGTGGTATCATCGATACAGCAACTTCACTGTGAGAATTATGGAGTTAGCCCCCTCCTGAAAAGAGTAGCATCTGACCTAACAAATCCACCTAGTGACACCCTTGCACATATCATTGAGTTGGTGCTGAAAAGCAGCGATGACAGAGGGCGGCGCGAGATGAAATCTTTGGTCCTGAAGCTTTTGAAGGAGAATAACATCTGGACCAACGGTTCATCGGATTCCTGTGTAGTGACATTCTACAGTTCTTGCCGGAATTGCTTGGAATCACTATCGAACTTGTTTCGCCAAGCTTCTGAACCTGAATTTTCTGAGCAATCTTCAGACAGTAAAGAGGTGATCTTTAGACAGATCACTCTAGAGGCTGATAACCTCCTCTGGTTAGCTGAGATCTTAGCTGACAGAAATGCAGCTGATGAGCTGACATCAATTTGGGCAAGCCAGGGAGAGCTGGCCAAGCTGCATTGCAGGATACCAGTGATGCACCGGCATCTCATCAGCTGTGTCACTGCAAGGCTCTTCGTCGTGGTAGGGAAAGGCGAGGCGTTACCGTCTAAGGAGACGAGGCAGCTCCTCCTTGATGTGTGGCTCCAGCCTCTGATGGATGATTACAACTGGTTGCAGCATGGCTGCAGGTGGTTTGATCGGAAGGTCGTCGAGGAAGGGATAGGGCAGACCATCCTGACGCTGCCATTGGAGGATCAGCAGAGCATTCTGCTCACCTGGCTTGGAAGATTTCTCAAGGTTGGAGATAGCTGCCCAAATCTTCAGAGAGCATTCGAGGTGTGGTGGAGGAGAACCTTTGTCAGGCCTTACACTGATCAGCAAGCGAGTTCTTCGTCGCAATCGCGATGGAGCTGATGAAAAATGGAGGGTGATGTTGCTTACACGTTGCATAATATGTGTAAGAACTTGGTGGTATTGTTAGTTAGGAGAACATCAGTAAGGGAAGAAGAAAAATTGTGTAGGATTAGTAGTAGTGCAGGTGCTCTTTTAACTGAACTGAGGGTGTGTGTGCTGAATTGCTGATTGTTCTTGTGTTGTAATGCCTTGAAATGTGACAGCTCTCTGATTTCTTTGTTACAGGAATAAATCCTGTATGATTTACTAATTGTGAGCAATACTACTATCTTTCATGTGTTGTAATGCCTTGAAATGTGACAGCTCTCTGATTTCTTGTTACAGGAATCAATCCTGCTGTATGATCTACTAATTGTGAGCAATACTACTACTATCTTGGATGTGAATTATTATGTCTTAAGTTGCTTGATGTTCTTGTTGAGTACAACCAGTTAGTCTGCTACGCATTTTGGCCATGAATAGCAAAATCAGGCAAAATAAACTTGTGCACTCACTACTCTGTCAGCCTGAAAACTGAACTATTGCAATGTCTCAGAGAATAGGCTAGCTACTGTCCAATTTTTCTCCCATCAATTTGCAATCACATCTGTGTCTACACTGTATATATGCAAAGCATGCATGTACAGTTATTGCCTGAATACATTTTGACTGTGGCCATTGGCACTCTGCTTTTGCATCGGCTTCTCTGAATCTCCTGTGCAATTTGATCAGGTTGCCAGATACGCGTGCCATTCAAGCTCATGCATGCGAGCATTCACTTCACTGAATCCTGAAGGTTGGTGAGCCAAAAATGAATGAATGAATGCTTGATCTTCAGCATTAACCACCCGGAGATCCCTCTGTTCCCTCTTTACTACTGTCACTCTGACATTGTGTTAAAATGGTCATCAGTGCAAGTCTGACAGGTCTCCTTGTTCGTCATCAGTGACTGCATCCATCCACGTCAGCCACCAAATGTACAATCAGCAAGTGCCAAGAGGGCAATGTCACCTTTGAACTGTAGTACTCCTATATGCTTGCATGCTTAGAATTGTGTTTGCAGAAACATGTTATCCTTTCAGCTGCATTAGCATGCATGTTCAGAACAGTGTAAAGATAGTGCAACTTATTGAGTTGTAATCCAAATTTATTTACACTTAATAAAGGCCAGCTTCTGCCGGAGACCCATTGGGCTGTGCACCTGGGAACGCCCAGGGTGCGAGGGCGGAGCCCCCGCGGTACGGATCGTAATACCTTTTAGGGTTCCATCTCATATATACCTCTTGTAAGCCGCCGTGCGACGTTGTAACCTCACCCGATATAGTGAAGATATTTTGCTGGCTGACGTCCGTAGTTTTTTCTCCTGTTTTGGAAGGATTTCCACGTTAAATCTCCTGTCTTCTGTAATTGATCTATTGTTTTTTTTGTTTTTTATCGTTTGTTTGCCTATCGCTTCCTAACACTACTATGTGATCATGGATTCATGGAGGACCATGACGTTATTTCAGATAATAAAATTTATCCCGACCTTTACTTCAAAAGAACTATATCCAATTATTACATAAGTTGTAGGTCGAATAACTGTGAATCACAAAAATTAACTACTTGGTTAACAACAAAAAAGAGCTACTTAGAACACTAGCCTAAAGATAAGAGATAACACAAACTTCTGTCTATGGTTGATGAGAATATACATAACCGTTGTTCCACTCGGTGGACTTTATGTTATAAATAGCTGTATTTCCTTAGAAATTGTTGCTTTCAGATACAAGAACTTTGTGGTAGTAATTATTCAGCAAAAGGAGAGTAGCAAATTAGGTGATGCACTGGTGCATACCTGCAGCAACACGCCTCACTCTTTTGGCAATTATCTCACCGACCATGCTGTAACTCTGTAACTTGCAACAAAACTGACGACAAAATTCACATCCGTGAGCCACCGACCTCACCTGTGCCGGCCGCAGATTAAGAAGCAATAAAACCGGGATTAGTCATGTCATAAAACCTTCACATACCACTATCTATTGGCCGTTGCTATGCAATCCATTGTTAAAATTCAGAATTAGCTTCCGCTATCCATTAATACATTTTTTTGAAAAAGAAGAGCTTCTAATAATTTCACATTATGCTTTCTTCCGCTATCTATTAATACATACTCCATCCATCCCTAAATATAAGAGATTTTGGTTGGATGTGATATAAAATCCCTTATATTTATGGACGGAGGGAGTATTTTATATAAAAAAGAAGAGCTCCTAATAGTTTCACATTATGCTTTAACAAATCAACTTTCTCATGCTTAACTGATGCACATTTGGTGAGTGACATTGTTTGGCATAATTGATTATAAGCCGTCAAGCTTATTAGCGATAAAAAATAATTTATAGGCAAACATTTATATATGTGTTCTTAGCGACTTAACGATCAATACCGGAAAAAAACTACGATAAAAACATCAAAATTAGCTCTAAAAATAAGATTTAAAATTCAAATTTTGTATACAGCTAATAAGCCGAAGAGCAAATTAAGGTCATGTGCTGCTGTCCTGACATTCGAAGTTTTTAAATCTAACCATGCAACCCTCGCCCGCTAATATTGAAGCATGTCTCATCTTTTGGTGAAAAGATGATTGAAAAATTTGGGCCTTTTTTCCCTCACATTGTTCCTTCTTTTTGCCTTTTCTACAAAATTTTCTTTTCTGTCTCCCTTGTGGGTATATGTATTGAAACTCTTCTTTTTTCACTTTCTCCCTTTAAGCCTCTTGATCCCTTTTGGCTTTTGTTGCATGGGCCATTCATTTTGATTTTTTTTTCTCCTCTTGGTGTTGGTTTTTTTTTTCATGTGTCTCTGTGAGACAGTGTGTGCACAAGAAAAAAAGTTTGGGCGCACGTATCATTGGCCTTTTCTGCTTTTACGTGCATGCATGCACACTGTAGGGTGCAGCACGATTCTCGGTGAGACCTATGCTAATGTTAATAGTACTAATTAAGATTCACTTAGGCTTTCCTAATTGTAGGGTTAATTATAGTGGTTATTTCGAGGCCCTTGAAGCATGCTGCTAATTGTACGGATTGAGAGCCAAAAGTTCTTGCTAAGCATAAGACCAATGTCATTTGGAGTAATTGTTTTGCTTCCACTAGTATTGGAAGTATTTCCAATTAATGGAATATTGTTGTCATGACTCATGGTAACTATTGTGGTTACTGTGTTTAATTATGTTTTTTTACACATGTTAAAATCGTTAAAATGGAGCATTTCCCTATTTGTAATTTCGGCGTAAATTTCCGTGTTCCAAATGGAGTGCTATACTCCTAATAACAAAAGTAACACGCATGGGTACACTTTCAATAGAATTTTAGTGGGGATTTGCCGCTGGTTTCCAACTCTTTGAGCGAGTATTGGGGAGACGCATTTGTAGGTGTGTATTTGTAGTGACGTGTGTATATGCGTCTTCAGTGTAATTGAAACAAATAAAATAAACAATCTCATCCACAACAACTGCCACTGCAACTGCAATGTGGAGAAAAGCTATCAGCCAAAGCCATCCCCTTTTCATGTGTTCTATAGAAAATACTTAAGAAGGGTTGTCATTTGGGATGGTAATTACGTTACTATTAGCTAGCAACTTGGTTGTATGGCATTAGTGTGGACTTTGATAGAAGACATTGGATTCGCCCGTCATTTGACTTCGAAGTAAACTAGAAGAAAAACGGTGCAAAAACCTAGAAGGAGACCTTGGGGAGACTAAAAATTTGCACACTTGAACGCAGTTGCACTTAGATAAGATCAAGCTTATCAAACATAGTGTGCAGAGAACCACAGAGGAATCTTCTTTTGCTTATAGTAAACAAATATTTTCAGTTTTTGGAGTTTGGACATAGATTGGTTAAATCTGAGCTGATCCATTTAAAGTTGTATTACTTCTTTGGCTATATTTTCGGATCAGTAATTATTTTCTTTTTTGGTCCTTCACCTCAAGATATTTTTCTTTAATTAAGAGTCACCTGAAGAATTAAGGATTGTTTAGCATCTGACCGCAAGTTTATGAAACAGAATTAGGTATAGCCCTTCTTCAGTTTAGGTATCAAACCTCAGGTCTGAACAAGATCCATGTGTGATTTGACGATGTAAATTTATAATTCTACAGATTCCAAGCCTCATCTGACTGCAGGCATATGTCCGGCTGTTTTCCTGTCTGTCGATCTTGTTATCTTCTTGTGGCTGGCTGGCAAATAAATATTTCTTTCGCATCATCTTATAATCATTAGAACAGTTAAAGGACACTGGTGATGCTAATGGACATAAACCGGTAACATGAATGATAACTCGAATTGTTGTTCCATCCTGTCGATCTGAATTCTAATATATACTATTATATTATCAATATTCCCACCCCCTCCTCCAGAAATTGTATATTATGGTCCTTGGGTTATATATTTGTTGAAAAATTAGATATGCTGAGATTTCGCAGGACATAAACACTTGTATGAATAATGTGAATTTCATATGTTTGGTTGTAAATTGATTGAGATTATTACTGAATCTAGTACTACTACTATACAATCAGACAAGTGGAATTAACCTTGCTATATTAAAAACTTAATTTAGGTTCAGGTAAGTCCAGGCCAACCAGCCAAACATAGCCGAATTTATTTGTCCTACTTAGCCCATGCATGTCTGAAACTGAAATGCAAATTCAGAGCCCCACAAACTCATCCAAATGAGACATGCAGAGACAACATTCCACAACAAGGATTATTCTTGTGACAAGCAAGAAGGTCCCTTAGGGCAGAGGACAAGTACTTAGTTGTATTGGGGCTTTCTTTTGAGAAGAGAAGAGGAGAGAAAGCTTAGTGAGTGAGGTGAGCACTAGTGGTTTCTAGTCCAAAACAAGAGGAAGCACCCAACAGGGCAAGGCTTGTTTTCCTTGGGGCACAGCTACATCGCCCCCTTTATCCCCACTTTCATCACTTTTGAGGCTAACCCCTGCACCTTTTCTTCCATTCTTTTAGTTTCATGCACCTGAAGAAGGTTTAAACATTCTTTGGACAAAACATGGTTTTGTCTTTAATGACTGATTTTCTCTTAAGTAGTGTTGGCCTACTACTATTTTCATATTCTGGTGTCTTTATTTAACAGTTCTAGATGGACTCCTTCACCAATATGGCAAAAAAGAAATATTTTGAATAAATAAATGAATAAAATGTAAAAAAAATAAATTTGGATTCATAGTTTTAAATTCATATATTAAATCCACCAAAGTTTAGAAGACATTTTGGGCTTGTTTGGTTTAGGACCCTACCAATATGTTGGTGTGCCAAACTCTAGGCAAGTTTTGGCACTACCAATATTTTGGTAGGGTAGAATTGTAAATGAGTGCTTTTGGATTTATGGGCATGTTTGGATTGCTGCCATACCAATTTGTTTGTAGTGCCAAATTTTAGGCAAGTTTTGTCACTACCAACATTTTGGTAGAGATTTCTATTGATTTGGCAAGTTTTGGCATCAATCCAAAAATCACACAAGTACTATTTAGACTACCAAAAATTTGGTAGGGCAAGATTTGGCACTAAACCAAAACAGCCTTATGTAAATTAAGAGCCAAATTTTAAATTGTAGTGAAGAATATTCAAGAATTGTGCCAAATTAAGTATAGGCATTACCAAATATTTGGCTTCAAACCAAATCATCACATTTACTATTTAAACTACCAAAAAATTGGTATGGCAACATTTTGGTATCAAACCAAAACGCCCCTTTTTTGGCACTTGTTTTGCTCTTGATGTAAACATACAGTACTACATTGAAATTATGAACATTTTTTTAACAAAAAAGAGAGAATAGTGCAAAAATCTTGAAGCTATATGAGGTGGTTAGGTTACTTAAATGCCACAGTCAAAGACCTAGAACTCATACTCCAGCCCTGCATTCATATCCTACTCTTGTTCTCTTGTCCATCAATGTCACAAAGATTTCAATGTGAAAGGGAAATGAAATAATACTGGAATTATGAATGAAATTCTACTTCTGTTTGTCACATCCGCAAACCTACCAGTGAAAATGTGTACAACAAGTACCAGAATTAATCATAGGCAAGAGTTTAATATGCTATACTTTATCAATGTTCTTGCCTTTATTTTCCATAGCTTCATGTCACCATGTGACCATTTAGTCCTGCTCACTATTTTGAAGTTGAAATCTTGATTAGTTTGGTAGGAAAAGAGAGATGATCCGCGTCCCTAATTCTATCGTTTGCGTTGTCATTTGTCAGAAAGCATTGGCTCCATTAGGGAAGAGGAGACAACAATCTTCCACTAACCTAATTGTTATATCAGTGCTCCACTGTACCTGAAACTATTGTTATGTCCAGGTCAGGAGCAGTGATTAAAAATAACAGCACACAAATAACCAAGCACAAGTTTAAAAAGTGCAACCTTTTCCCCTAGTTTTCCATAGCTGTGTAACAAAAACTACTAGTATTAAGAGCTTGCATTGCATGGCAGGAGTAAAATTTTCTGACCAAGGCAAAAAGGTGCAGTAGTTAATATGGTATCATCTACTACTATTACTGTACCATCTACTACTCACAACAAGGAAGCAAAGGCAAAAGCTTATGTTTTTTTAATTAGGTGTCATGGTCAATGCCTTTTTGCAGGCTAACACACTACACTATAACAAGCCAGTTGTGGATGCTGTTTTGGGGGGTTTCTGTAACTGAAGATGCAGTTAAAGAGGCCTTTTTTCCCTTTGCAAAATGTCTACCTAGCCTAACACTTTGACCTGGAGAGGAGGAGTTGGTGGTGGTAGATAGATGGCACATTGGCAGTGGTGGCTGTGTACGGTTGCAAGGCTTCTTGGATTTTAGTGTGGCTTCTCTGCTCTCTGAATCCACCATTCTGCTCACCTGCATCATTGGGAGCTCTCTCTCCTTCCCTTCTTTTCTCTCTTAAACTCTCCTCAAAGTTTTGAGCAAGCTGGGAATAATTGTGTAAGTTATTCTTGTGTTCTTCCTGAATGCTTCTCTCCACTTGGTTTCTGGGCTTTTCTTGATCAGTTGTTTCTTACTGCCATGGTTTGGTTTTCCATGTTGGTTTCAGTTCTTGATTGGTTCCAGAAGGTGTTCTTTTGAAGAACAGAGATGGAGATACTGGAGAGGAAAGGGCGTAAATCCTTGCCCAAAGCAATGAAGCCCTCCAATACCACAGCAAAGCACAATCGTTCAAAGAGGTTGGACATATGAACTTGCTTCTGAAAGTTTCTCGCTTTTTTGTTGTTGTTATCTTACCAACAATAAATGTTAATCAAGAAAATTTTATGGTTCTTGTAATGTCAGTGATTTGGAGGATAAGAATGCTAAAGATGCGTTGTGTTCTTCACTGAAAGCATGCAATCAACCTAAGCTGGTAGGTTCTTGTGTTTATTGCAAGATTCCTTCTGTTACTTGTTGCTGTAAATTTGAGCCATTTCTGAGGTTTTCTATTATTTTTCCCCAGCCTGGTAGAAACTCAAACCCTCATCTGAAGAGTGAAACCAAGAAGGGAATTCAGCCATCCAGGAGTGAGGCACAAAACTCCTTGAGAAAAGAGGCAAGGACAAGAAAAAATTTACTGTTCTTCATTGAACCTATCCATTATTATTGGTTGTTGTACTCACATCAAGAACAGTTCACTCCAGGACTTCCAATGTTGACCTGCCTGTACTTATCTCTCTGAAAAAACCAAATCCTAAGTCAAGTCTTTGCAAGGACATTTGGTTAATCTCCATCTTAATTTTTTTACTGAATTTTTTTCTGATGCAGATTCTGCAGCTGGAGAGTCACCTCAAGGATCAGCAGGTGGTGCGCGGCGCACTGGAGAAAGCACTGGGCCCTGATCCTGATCATCCTGCTCCTGTCAATCTCTCGCTCGAGAGCCCAATGCTAAAGGTGAAATCATTACCTGTGTTTACTATCTTCCATTCTCTTTTAGCTTGATCCATCCAGCCATGAACAGCATGTTCATCGGATCATGGTGATGTTTCAGGTTCAACCTGCGAACGAGCTGATTAGGGAGGTCGCGACATTGGAGCTAGAGATCAAGCACCTGGAGCAGTATCTCCTGACACTGTACAGGAAAGCATTTGATCAGCAGCAGCAGCAAGCAGCGACAGTGGCGTGTTCAGATGCGGCGAGGCTGTCGGTGAGCTCGCGGTGCTCGCAGCTTCTGGAGGAGACGCCCAAGGCGAAGGCGGCGGCGGCGGCGGCTCCAGGCAGGAGAGGCGGCGACGCGATCCATTACAGCTGCCCGCCGGCGCCGGTGAGCAAGAGGTGGAATAATGGCGGCGGCGCGGCGGACGACTGCTCGCCGTCGACGTGCCCGAGGAAGACGACGGATTCGTCCGACCAGTACCATGGCCTCCGCAGCCAGTCCGCGCTGTCGTTCCGGGGAGTGTGTTCGTCCAGGATCTCGCCGTCCGAGGACAGCCTCGCGAGGGCTCTTCGCTCCTGCCACTCTCAGCCTTTCTCATTCTTGGAGGTGATTCCTTTTTCTCTCTTCTTAGGATGCAATGAAAATTTCTCAGATTGCTCTTGTTAGATTACTGCATTTACAGAGTGTTCAGAAGTTTTTTTTTTTTTACACAAGAAAATATCAGCAGGAACTTCACTGACTGTTCAGTCTGTAAGAATTTCTTTGATAATTCATGAAATTTGCTCAGATTGCACTTGTTTGATTGCTGCATTTCTTTCAGCAACTAATTTTACAGCTTATTGTTCAGAAGTACTAAGATTAACAAAAGTATTAGCAGAAACTTCACTGAAACTGAATGTGTAAAACTAGCATTCAGTATTAGCACTGAATTTTGTTACATTGTAAGATCCTGAATTCTGATATTAACTGACAGTGCTTGTGTTCATGAGCAGGAAGGATGCCGTGAAATTTGCTTAGATTGCACTTGTTAGATTATTACTGCATTTCTTTCAGAAATTAACTTCACTGATTGTTTAGTCTGCAAACATTTTTTTTAAAGAAATTCTGCAAGAAATTATCTTGATAATTCTAGGATGCCATGGGATTCAGATTGCACTTGTTAGATTACTGCATTTCTTTCAGAAACTAATTTTACAGTCTAGTTTTCAGAAGTACTAAGATTAACAAAAGTATTAGCAGAAACTTCACTGAAACTGAATATGTAAGACTAGTGTTCAGTATTAGCACTGTAACATTTTAAGAATCTGAATTCTGCTATTAACTGACAGTGTTTGTGTTCATAAGCAGGAAGGAGAAGCAGCACCATCAGGAGTGGTAAGCTTAGCTGACTATCTGGGGACAAATGTAGCTGATCATATCCCTGAAACTCCAAACAACCTCTCTGAGGAGATGGTCAGGTGCATGGCAGGGGTGTACTGCAAGCTTGCTGATCCTCCTCTGGTGCACCACCGCGCATCGTCGTCTCCGGCATCATCATTCTCCTCAACCAGTGTGGTTTCCCCACAGTATCTTGGGGACATGTGGAGCCCCAATTGCAGGAAAGAAGCAACTCTCGACTCCCGGTTGATCAACCCGTTTCGCGTCGAGGGGCAGAAAGAGTTCAGTGGACCGTACAACACCATGGTTGAAGTTCCATCGATTTCCCATGATCGTCGAAGATTAAGAGAAGTAGAAGATTTGCTCCAAACTTACAAGTAAGTGGTTCTTGAAAATGGTTCGTGTTGCTTTTTTACTCTCAATCCTCAAGTGGGTTCAGTACTCTGAACTGTGATATTTGTAGTACTATACACTTATAATTAGCATTGGTTCTTCAGGTTAATTTTGTATCGGTTGGAGACCATTGATCTGAGAAGAATGACAAGTGATGAAAAGATTGCTTTCTGGATCAACATACACAACGCATTGTTGATGCATGTAATGTTCCTTCTCATTTCAAATTATGCACAGTGAATTGTAACTGCTACTGTTCTGCCTACTCATTCTCTGAAGTCTGAATATAATGACAATTGGCACTAACTTCCACAGGCATATCTCAAGTATGGCATCCCACAGAACCATCTGAAGAAGACATCACTTCTTGTCAAGGTAAAGTGGGACCTCACTCCTGGCAGAATCATCAAAATGACCTCGAGAACAAGTAAAAGTTTTTTTTCCTTCTTGATCTTGTTCTGAGACTGTCTCGAAATGCTTCCTTCAGGCTGAATGCAAGATTGCCGGGAGAACCATCAATGCAGCAGTCATCCAGGGGTTGGTTCTTGGATGTAGCACTCACTGTCCAGGACAGGTATGTGTGTGTGGACATCATTTGGTCAAGAACCTAGTGAAGAACAGAATGTTCCTACATAGTACTTGATGAGATGTTTAAACACAATTTTTTAACCTGAATTTTTGTTGATCCTTTTAATGCAAGCAGTGGCTGAGGACTTTGCTTCACCCAAGGATCAAAAGCAAAGCGAGCAAAGCAGGAGGGGAATGGCAAGCCTTTGCCATCCATCAATCGGAGCCTCTTTTGCGCTTTGCGCTTTGTTCAGGAAGCCATTCCGATCCCGCGGTAAAAAAAAGAACACACCATCCCATCTCTTAATTTTTTTCACCTGACAGAAACAGTAACCAAGCTAGGCATGCCATTTCCTGAACACTCTAAATCTGAACTTCTGAACTTCTGAACATGAACACAATCCTAGTAGAGTACAGTACGCATGTTTCTCAAAGTGTTAAAGCTATCCATGCAAAGCAAATTCTGACATGACACAATCATGAAAGAAACTTGACAAGTAGTATATCTCCTCTCTTTTCTTTCTCATTTCTTCACCTCGATATGAGCTACCTACCTTAATTACCTAGCAGCTGCTGCTGCTGGAAACTTGTACCATGGAATGTTTCAGCAGCGGCAGCACTGCATCCACTGCACTTTGTTCATCATCATTTCTGCATCGAAGTAAGCATACTCCACTACAGTAGTAGAAGAGGAATGATGATTGGTGATGTGTGTTCATGGCGATGGCAGGTGAGGGTGCTGAGCCCGAAGCGGCTGTCGCAGCAGCTGGAGGCGGCGAGGGAGGAGTACATCCGGGCGACGGTGGGGGTGAGGAAGGAGCAGCGGGTGACGCTGCCGAAGCTGGTGGAGTCGTACGCCAGGGACGCGAGGCTGTCGCCGGAGAGGCTCGTCGACGCCGTGCAGAGGTGCCTGCCGGAGAGCCTGAGGGCGGCGGTGCAGCGGTGCCGCCAGAGCAGGCCGGTGAGCAAGGTCGTCGAGTGGGCCCCTTACCGCCACAGCTTCCGCTACCTGCTCGCCAGGGACCTCGCCTTCCCCCACCTCACCTAGCTCACCGATCTTGGCGTCCGCCATGAATGGTTTTGCTTGAGCTGTGTCAAGCTGAGTCTGAGTGAGTGAGATTAGAAGAAGATGATTAGTTCATGTGTTGATAGATTTGGTTCTAGGATGTTACACCTAATTATCTAGGATTGTGTTTGTGTGTGGGGGGGAGAGAGATTAATTGAGCTGTGCAGAGTGTGATCTGTGCGCTTGTAAAGATAAAATTCTTTTTTATTTTTGTAGATACAGAGAGGAAAAAAAATAGAGGAAAGTTGAGACCAAGTGTCAGTTCAGTTCAGTTCAGTTCAAATCTTTAATCTGAAACTGAAAGAGAAACATAAGTATCGTTTAGTTCAGTTCCAGTTCCAGACACAGTTCAGAAATTCAGATTTGAATATGCAAATCAAAGTCGCCCCCTTTCGTTTCAGTTTCCTTCTACGATCTGTGCGGGTTTCGTGGTCACCGCCACATCCAATAACATGACATGCAGATCCTCTGCAGAATTGCTGAAAAACAGTAAGCAATGGATAATATGAGGGTCCGGATCCACACAATAGGTTGAGTTCTTTGGGTTGTGTTTCAAGTGGCCAACTCATCTTCGTTTTTCTCGTGCACGCTTTCCAAACTAGCAGATACTTAATTAATCATGCACCAAGCAAAGAATCATATTAATACATTTTTTTAAAAAATAGCATATACTTAATTAATCATGCACTAATAAGTCACTCTATTTTATATGCGAGAGTAATTAGCTTCCAACGATAAGTAAAGAACCCAGCCTTTAGTGTCTACTACTACATTAGTAGTACTGCAGACAATTGAACACAAAATATGTCGTGCGCACTCCTGCTGATGGTGGCGACGGTGGATAGGAACTTTTTGTGATTAAAATGAAAAATACAGGGACTGAAGCTTAGGGTGATCTAAAACTCTAAACTTTCCATCACATCACATCATATAAAAACTTTTCTACTCACATAAACTTTTAACTTTTTTTCCAAACTATCAACTTTCCCTAAATTTCGGAAGTAAACACAACCTTAAAAATCCAAGAGAGGGATGATAATGAAAATGTTATGTTCCGATGGACCAGATCGCAAAGCAGCCCATCACGAGCGTATCAGATCGAACGGCCAGCATCGACTCGGGGCCCACCTGCAGGCGGATGTGTCATGCAAAGCTTCGGATTCGGATACGCCCTCGGCCTCCTCACCACCACAGCCACGAGGAGGAGAAGACGACGCGCCGCCGCCACAGCTCGCGTCGCGTCTGCGCTCTCCTAGCGCCGTGCGGGGGTTTAGCTAGGGTTTTCCGCTTGCGGCGGCGGCGGCCATGGAAGGGGAGGAGATTGGCCTCGTCCTCGCCCGCGCCTCCGACCTCCGCTCCAGGATCTCCGCCTGCGTCGCCGCGGCCGGAGCCAGGGAGCCGCCGGAGGGCGAGGGCGAGGGCGAGGGCGGGGAGGCGGTGAAGCGGCTGGGCGATGGGGAGGAGGAGGAGGAGGAGGAGGAGGAGGTGGAGAGCCTGGTCGGCATCAGCAACGCGCTCGAGTCGCTCGAGCGGCAGCTCGCCTCTCTGCAGGTCATTCTCATCTCATATCTATTCTTGGTGTTTCGTTCCATGTGTAAATATGCTAATCCTCATTTTCTAGTAGAGATTGAGGCTTGCATTGAAGATTGTGGGTTAGTAATTTTGTACTGCATTATTACTTTTCATTATATAATATACTCCGAATGATGCAAATCTATAATAATCACATAGTAGAAGGTTTCTGAGAGGGGAAAAGATAGATAGGTATCAATGCCATACTTGCAAATAAGGGCATTTTGAAGTTTGAAATGATTAAAAACAAATGATATTATCATAGGAACAGGGTATGACTGGAGTGACTGTGCAAGGTGTGCAGAGCGAACGAAGTTGCTGTCCATTAGTTAAGCTCATATACCAAACCTGCCATTTCTTAGCTAGGAATTTCTCTGCTTTCGGGGGAGAAGGGTGCTTCTGGTAAGAGGTGTGATGAGTTGTTGGGATGCAGATTTTCACTTTTAGTTATAACCAAATGGCCAAATTTAACTGTAAAACTTGTGAATCCTGTTTACTTGCTTTGCTGCACTAGGTTGGTATTTAACTATTTAAGATGCATCCCTTACTATTGCTTGTGTTAGTGAATTTCCTAAGAACTAGGATTGGCTTCCATTGCATTATCCCCATGAGTTTGTTTAGTTCTGTTATTTATTTCCATCTGAGTTTAAGTTTAAATAAGTCTTCTTCTATCACATTGAATTGTTAGGACTTGAATGTGTTCTATTAAAATCTAGATTGCCATTTTTCATTGCTAAATATTTTGCTTTCTACTTCCTCTGTTTCACAATGTAATTCATTCTAGCATTTCCCACATTCATATTGATGTTAATGAATCTAGATAGATATATATGTCTAGATTCATTAACATCAATATGAATGTGGGAAATGCTAGAATGACTTACATTGTGAAACGGAGGGAGTACATACTAAATGCCTGAACAACTTGCTGCCACTCCCAGGACCTCCAACACCAACAAAGATATGAACGAGAGACCATTTTGAGCCAGATTGATCGCAGCCGAGGATGTCTTCTTAACAAGCTCAAAGAATACAAGGGGCAGGACTGTGAAGTAATACATGAGGCTGCTTCTTTTGCTGGTGAAAAAATTGAACATGATGATGGTCTCATGCTACCTCCGTACTCAAATCATGTCACCAATTCGTTTGTTCTTGATGATCTGTATCCTCCAAGTTACTTGGCCAAGTTAAAGTGTATGCACAACGGATTGGGTTCTGGTGGGACTAACCAAGATGTTACAAAGACAAACAGGCTGGAGAACAGGAATGGTAGCATGCCAAACGGCAATTCACAAGGAGGAATTAGATCTTTTGTTGGATGGCTTGCTAAAACTGCAGTAATGGTTGTAGGTGCTGTATCTATCATGAAGGCTGCTGGTTACGAGCCAGTGATAGGAAGACACAGCATAAAATTGGATATGGCAGGTTTGTTCAGTAAGGAGGCAACCAGTGGAAAGGATCAGGCTACTGTCCAATGCCCTCCTGGTAAAGTAATGGTTCTCGAAGATGGCAGGGCTCACTGTGTTGTGAAGGAAAGAGTCGAGATACCTTTCGACACCAACCTCGCCTCTCCAAATGCAAGCTATGGGTTAGGCTGAAATTGGGCTTTTGTCAATATTAGGATTTAGCTAGTCTTTGAGGCCCTTTATATGATCTTCTGTAGAATGTGCCGAGCACACTTGTCTAAAGATTGAAGCCTATGTATTATATCTATCTATGATCGTCCATGTCTTGCTAATTGCCCTCGTTGGTGAACTCCACCAGTATGCTGCTCAGTTGATACCAGTATTATGTCATCAGCAGTTTGGTTTCATGTGTTGTGTATGTTCTCTTGTATTGGTGATGCGGTGGAGGGATAGATGGCGATTTTACTCTCTCCGTCTCAAAAATTGAGGAATTTTGGTTAGAGGGTGGCATATTCTATGAGCATGTTCAGATTCGTAATATTAGGATGTGTGTCATTCAACCAAATCCTTTATATTTTAGGATAGGACGAAGGGAGTATGTTAGTACCTGTCATTGTATGTCTATGTCAGGTCCTGAAGGCACGGCATATTGAGGCTCGAAAAGGGCCAACCTGTGCCTTCGAAGCTGTGCAACAAGAATCTGAATCCAGCACAAAATTTCTCACCAGGAGGAAACAAGGTAGTAGTACATGTTTCTGACGATCCTTTCGAGGAATCTCATCTCTTCGCTGTCATGTGTCGTAGTAGAATCGCTGTGTGAAGCACAGGAAATTAAGCTGTTTGCTGCCAATGGAATGAAGCTGCGTATTACAGTACTTACATACAAACTCTGGTGCGCATATGCTAGCTGCAGAACAGCAATGGCAGTTCTTTTTTTCTGAACTTGGTTAATTTTTATTTCCAAATAACTTATTCCATTTCCAAGTGAAGGAACTAAGCTAGATGGATGAACGAGTTTCCATCAAGTTACAGCACAGTTGACAGGATCGATCGAGTTATACATTGTTTTGAACAGCAGGTAAAAACTCGTGTTGCTTTGCCTATAACCTTAAGCATGTGGACTTGCGAAGCACTAGTAATTAAACCGATGTCCAATGGATTAGTGAGTAGAGAGTATATGGGCCTGGCTAAGTAGCATAGGTAGATTTAGAACATGGGCCGGCGAGCGCATCTGATGGATGGATGGGGAATTCCATGGATGCTCGCTAGCGATCTAGGCTGGTACTCTATACGTGCATGCCTAATTGGGAGTAAGCTAGTAATAAATACTATCTCCATCCTCCATCCGAGAATATAATGAATGGTTATATAGAGAAGATCTCTTATATTCTCGGATATATTCTCGGATAGAGGTAGTAGCGGATTAATTTTCATACGAAATTAAAAAATAATCATAAATTTAGATTGTATCACTAAAAATCTATAAATTCGAAGCATAAAAATTTCTCTAATCCATACATGAAAAATGCCATTTAAGCACTGTAGTGGGCAAAAAAAAAAATCAGTAGCAATCATTAAGCGCTATAGCGCCCGCTAAGTTTCTATATATCATGTTCAATCTGTCGCCTCTATAACATTGTTATTGTGATTGCTATGAACACTATTTATTGGGAGCAATGAGAAACCGTGAGAAATAAACCACTTGACATAAAAATTAAAGCGGGTTGCTGCATCGTCTGTTCGCCGCACCCTAGCTAAGCTAAACCATTGATGCCACGACCGATGTAGTCTTCAATTCAGGCGCGGGCAGCATCGATCGTGTGATGTCCACCGCAAACACGAAAGAAATTAAGAGATCTATAGCAATGTTGGGAGTGATATATAGGCAGCATGCACGCCATTGACCTGCTGATCGATCAGATCCCATATCCGTGCAATGCAACAACTTGCAAAAGTGGCCGTGGTTCACACTTTCACACACCACAAGGCCGGCCGGCCGTCCGTCGGCCCACATCCCCGTGTGCCTTTGCACGCGCCTACTCGTTTCGTTCCATAAAAGTCCAAATGTAAAACTGAAGAAGATACTATAATATAATACAGATATACAACAAATCTAAACTTCATCTTAATTTTAAGTTGGTTTTTCTTTTACGGAAAAAAGAACAAGACGAGACATGCTCGCTCAGCTGTAATTACAGGGTCGCTTTTGCGTGACCTCACCACTGACGTTACCGCTGTATAGTACCAGCAACAGGTAGCCGCGTTATAGCAAGGATAATAATAAAGCCAACTGCTTAATTATAGCCTATCTATCAGCTCACTCATATAGTGGTTAACTCTTTACTATATGGTCCACCTGTTTGTCTCACAGATTTTCTTGGTTCCTGTGCCTAAGCCGGCTGTAAACTTACAGCCCGTTTTTCATCTCTCCCCTCTTCTCTCTCATCCACCTCAACATTCAGTTTTCTTATAGCTCTTTATTATACTTGCTCTTACACGGTACAAATCGCGCGCCTCCTGGCTAGTAGCTACGACTCCATAGCTGCAGCTTGCAGCCTTGCTGTAATAGCCAGCAGCAGAGCAACTATTCTACACAAAATCGAAGCTCGTTATAAGAAAAAACGGTTAATAACGAATAAAAAACAATTTACTTTCTCCATCCCAAAATATAAATATTTTTAGCATTGTGTCAAATCAAACATTTTTAACTTTAACTATTAATAGCAAAATATAAAAAAATATCAATCATGTAAAATTGATGTTACTAGATTTATCATTCAACAAACTATCATAATATGTAATTTTTTTTATTTAAAATATCTTATTTTTATAGATATTATTGGTTAAAGTAACGTCTCGAAGACTGTATATAAGTCGAAAAGTATATCTTAGGATGGAAGAAGTATGATACAGTGTGTCTTAACGAGCCGTAACGATTTAAAAACCAACACTACGAGATAAACTTATAATTAAAAAATCAAAAATCAACTCTTCAAAACTTAAGTTTTAGAAATTAAATCTTAGTTGCGAGTGAATAAGCTGAAGAATTTTAGAAATTAAATCTTAGTTGCGAGTGAATAAGCTGAAGAATCTGGCAAAGCTACCAATGCCCATCAAGCTGGACACCACACACTGTTCAACTCCAACACGAAAACGCCGGCCTTTTCATCTCCTGCTCTGCTTGCACACCGCTGTACTCAGCACGCGAATATATGAACCGTGTGGAGGAACCAAGACGCCGAAAATATCGATCTCCGTGTGTACTTATATGGAGTATTTGTCAGGCAAATGAAAGTGATCGATCGTCAGATCGCGATGGTTTTTCACGTACTTTAATGGCTCCCTGAAAACGATCGGGAGATTAGAGCACCTGCAATGATAAATTAAGGCGCTCGCTATAAAACATATACATCTCAGCAATAGATTAGATTAATAGTAAACTACATGGGTATCTATAACTCTCTCATGCATTGTCTCGTTTTTTTCTATAGACTATCTCTAAGTTAGTAGATAGTTTTGCTCTCTCTCTTTATTTAATATTAATAAAATCTTCCAAGTAAGAAAATATACTGACATGGATCTCTTGTAGAAAGTTTATAGATAACCATGATAGCTGCAGCGCGCTAATTATGATCGATCGATTATCCCACCCAATTCAGCATTTACAATGCTCTTCTTTTGGCACATTTTTCCCCTCAAAATTAAGACGATACTACTCTTAATAATTAAAACATCACAAAAAGAGAAAAAAGTTGGATTCACTTTCTAGGTCCTTCCTTGGATGACTCGCTGGTTCCTCCAATTGATACTAAAAATATTACGTATACAATTACTAATTTGAAACACTTCCTGTTTCATCACAACTTTTGTCTCTACGTGTCCCGTTAATCTGTCATGAGGCGCTGCCCTCAATTTTTGGAGTATTAGCTCAAACAAGACGACGAAATTGATCGTTGTTTAGTCAATTGTCTTGTAGCACTACAGGTTTCTTTGTTTGTTCAGCATACAAATTATTGGGTTTCAAAAAATAAAGCATACAAAGTGGAGTATTGCTAGGTATGGACCAGTATTTTGAGAGGTTGAGACAAACACGTGGAGAAATCAAGCGCCGGAGAATTTCTATTCACATTTTTTTTTCATCTCCATACTCTTTATGTTCAAACATCAACTCAAATCTATCACCAACAAAATTCCTACTACTACGAGTGCTAATTCTTCGAGAGGTAATTACTAGTAATTTGCAGTGCTAATCAATTTCCTCATCGATCGGCAGCATCTCAGCCGATGATATCCTCGTCCGTCCGATCGGGATCCGACGGCCGAGCAGCGCCGGGCCCACCAGCAGCATCAGAGGTTTTCCACTGTTCGCGTCCTTGCTGGCTGTTCCCATCGGAGTGGTTCGACATATTTTATCGAATCCAGCTCGCATTTGGAGATCGAATTGGGGGATTTGAATCCCCAAATTTGGTTTCGATCGATTCAGTTCAATTGTGTCGTCGTCTCGCTCACTCGGTGATCATGTCGAGTTCGGGAATGGCGGTGAGATCGGTAGCGAACTGCCTCCCCTTCCCGCCGCCGCGGCGCGCCGCCACCGGCCGCCGCTTCCCCGCCGCCGCCGGCGACGCATTGCTCTTGCAGGAATCAGACGCGTCGTACTCGTACTCCTCCTCCGGCGGCGCGAACACGAGCGGCGCCACGGACCCGCGCCGCCGCCGGCCGCCGCCGCATCCGGATGCGGTGCTGCTGCTGCTGGAGGCAGCGAGCGCGGCGGATGCCTTGACGGCGAGCGCCGCGACCTCCTCCCGGCGCAACCCGCGCCTCCGCACCTCGCCCGGGAGGACGAAGTAGATCTGCCCGGGGCGGAGCTCCGCGGCGGCGGCGACGGCCGCGACGGGGCCCTCGAAGCCCATCTTGTCGGCGTCGCAGAGGAAGAAGCGCCCCACATCCTCCTCCGCAGCCGCGACGTCCTCCAGCACCAGCGCCGCCGTCGCGGGGCGCGGGTACTCGCGCAGCTCCCCCGTCGGCAGCAGCACCATCGCCGTCGACGCCGACATCCCCGCCTCGGCCACCGCCGCCGCCACGCCGCTCGACAAGCAGAGCCCCATGGCGATGCGTTGGTAGTACAAGTAGTGTGAGGAGGTTGAGGAAGAAAGAGGAGGAGAGAGCAAAGGAGATTGATGGGTGAGATGGCGATGGAGAGGTGGAGGTGGAGGGGAGAGGCTTTTATACACGGGGGAGGAGGAAGACGAGGGGGTTTTGTCGTGTTGCTTGGAGAAGGGGAGCATGACAGCCTGGCGGTTTGCTGGTGGGGCCAGCGCGCGCGAGGAATCGGGGATTTTTTTTTCCTATTCCTTTTTTTCCTTTTTTGTTTTTTTTTTTACCGTTTTACTGCTACTTCTCCGGTGTGTAAATACGTGGTGGATACGAAGGTTGCGTGGGCGGCAGGTACCGTAGATGGCGGCGTGGCAGCAAGGGTGCCAAAGATAGAGAGAGCTTTAAATTACACTGAAAATAAGTAATTAAATTCATTCTACTTAATTTTGTATATGCGTCGAGAATAACCGAGGTAGATTAATACGGAGTATTAGTTAGAGATAATAACTGAGGTAGTTAACTTAGGTGAATAAAGGCAAATATACCGGCCGTACTAGTTATCCTCCAAATTAAGCAGCTGATAATTAAGATAGCGTGCAGTAAAGAAAGTGATGCATTTGGCACAAGACGCTACCAACTTTTGTGCTTTGAAGATGGCTATACGTATGAAACGTGTGTATGCAGGAGCGGATCCATGCATGCCTCGGATCATCCGGGCCATGCATGGTCCGAGTCCTAGGATTGAATGCACATTATGCAATACAAAATTTTACCATGTTAATTCAAGTTTAGCCTAAACTGTAATGGGTTGGCCGAGACCTTGGGTCAAGGCTGGAATTGGGCTTTGTTTAGATCCTCCGAGCTATTAAATAGCCATTCAAAATCTTGCTATTTATGAGTATTAAACGTAGATTACCGACAAAACTGATTCCATAACCCATAGTCTATTTTGTGAGACGAATCTAATGATATATATATATTAATCCATGATTAATAGCTGATTACTGTAGCATCACTGTAGCAAATCATGGATTAATATACATCGTTAGATTCATCTCGTAAAATAGCCTAGGGGTTATACAATGGGTTTGGTCAGTAATCTACGTTTAATACTCCTAAATAGTAAGATTCCGGAGGGCTATTTAATAGCCCTCCGGATCCAAACAGGGTCCGACTCAACAAGTATATAGGTACGGTTGTTGTATTCGTAAACTCATATGAAGAGAAATTGAACGCATGAATTGGTGGATTAAACGAGGTCGGATACTAAATATATAAGGTATAGCTGTATGTGTAGTAGGACTCTTTATGTTTGTACTATGGCCCTGTTTAGATTCTAATTTTTTTTTCAAACTTTTAATTTTTTCGTCACGTCGAATTTTCTTACACAACAAACTTTCAACTTTTTCATCACATCGTCCTAATTTTTTCAAACTTTCAATTTTAGTATGTAACTAAACACAGTCTATATGTATCTATATGTGTTAAATAGAGTAATGGGAGATAAAGCCGCGCTAGCTAGCTAGCTTTTGTAAAAACGAAGGCGCCAGTATATTGCGGTGGTGCTATACATGCTACGTACTGCTATGCTAGCTAGCTACTCGTCCGGCTTTACAAAAGAAACGTGGAAATATATATCATGGCACTTGCTTTGCTACTCCGTAGCTAGTTGACTCGTAAAGGATCAGCAGATCTCAAATCGTATCACGATCGATTTTTATTGGGGCAAGCAAGGTTCGTCGATGTCGTCATAGTACGTAGCAGTAGTACTACTACAAGTATGTGTATGCACAGTTGCACCCTCTATACATACAGTACATACTAGGGATAGTAGTTGACAAAAAATGGTGTCGACACATATACATACATACTCCCTCCAATCCCAAAATATTTGATGCCGTTAACTTTTTTAAAAATATTTGACCGTTAGTCTTATTCAAAATATTTAAGTAATTATTAATTCTTTTCCTATCGCTTGATTTATTGTTAAATATACTTTTATACATATATATAGTTTTACACATTTCACAAATTTTTTTAATAAAACGAACGATCAAACATGTTTAAAAAAGTCAACGGCGTCAAACATTTAGGGAAGGAGGGAGTATAAATGTTTGACACCGTTGACTTTTTAACACATGTTTGACCGTTCGTCTTATTCAAAAACTTTTGTGATATATGTAAAATTATATACCTACATAAAAATATATTTAATAATAAATCAAATGATAGGAAAAGAATTAATAATTACTTAAATTTTTTTGAATAAGACGAACGGTCAAACATGTTTTAAAAAGTCAACAGCGTCAAACATTTCGAAACGGAGGGAGTACATATATAGTGGGAAATGGAAAAAAAGAAAAACAGTGGGCATATGCATGCAACAAATTGCGCGATACAAAAGTATAAACACGAAAGCCGTACGTATGTCAATAGAGCCTAACGAGCTAGTACCAAATTAATGGGGAGAGCTAAGCTAGCAGATAGATAGCCAAATTGGAGGCCAGGCAGGTCATTCATCAATGTCGATCGATCATATCGTACATGGTTTTGCAGAAAATCGTTGGCGTTGAAGCTAGCTAAGCTAGCTACGTACTGTACGTACATACCCTAGCCAAAAGGTGACCTGAAAGCACAATAGGTATACGTAGTTCGTGCTTGCAGCTGGTGTGGTTTGTTTCCTCGGGAGCAGAAGTCACTAGATGCAGCTAGCTAGTTGAGAAAACCAGGTCAATCTATCTCTATCGGTTCATGGTTCTTTGGTTCAACCACGGTCGAAGCGATGAACTAGACAAATCAATATTATTATATTTTACTAGTTTTTATGAGTTTTAAAAGGTGCAAATCAAATGTATTTTATTTTTTAGCAGAAGAAATAAACACACACACACATATATATATATATATATATATATATAAACTATTCTACACCCGGGTATAGAATAGCCCCCTCCCTCCCAAGGGTCACACCCACCTCCCCCTCCTTACTAAGGCTCAAAACCCAACTTCCACCTCGGTTAAAGGCCCCTCCCACCGGTCAAACCCGCCTACTAACTCCCCCCCACCACCCACCTCTTCTCAGCACTCGTCCCAGGACGGTGCAGTAACACGACGATCTCTGTGCAGTAACACTGTGTCTTAAGTGCAGTAACAACGTTAAAATATAGTTGAAATATAGTCATGACGGATCTACTTTTGATAAGCTCTTTTTTTCTAGCATCATGATGCAAACGGTTTTAAAAAACCTTACATCACTTGGGAGATATTGTTCTTCAAAGCTTGACTTTTTTACAATTTGTCTCTCCACAAGTAGTAATACTATACTATTACTTGTTACTACTTGTCTGTTGTACGTTACTACAATCGCATCACGATGTTACTACACTTCGTTTTACTGTATTTTTTAGGTAGTGTTACTGCATAAACACGTGGTAACGTATACCTTCCGTGCAGTAACACTTTTACTTTTGTGCAGTAACAAGTATATGGTTAGCATTTGAGTCTTTTAACCTATATATTTTTGTTTCAATTCCTAATTTACTGTAATTCACCACAATATTACTGTCAAAAGTGTAGTAACATCATATATATGCAGTAATACTATATTGGAGGGAGGAGACCGATTTTCTTGAGAAGAGGGGGGAAGAACGGTTTCTTGAAGAGGGGAGTACGTAGATGCATTTTGAAGTTTAACCCTCCACATGCAGTAACACTATAGCATCATGGAGGGAACGATTTTAAAAAATAATACATATCTTGTGAGATATTGCTTTTCAAATATTGGCATTTTGAACTTTAACCCTCCACATACAGTAACAGAATGTGTAACTTGCAGTAACAAGGGCATATACATGCAGTAACATGATTTTACCAAATGTATAAAATTGTTCAAACAACTCCTACATCAATCAGATCTCGCTCAAAGCCACCTACAGGCTTTACCTATAGCCCACCTATTCGATCTTCATCTCGTAAAAATGACATAGTAAAACTATAATTATCGTGCAGTAACATAGCTACTTGGAACTGGTAATATGCGCCTATTATGTAGTAACACTTCTACTTTCGTGCAGTAACAAGTATATGGTTAGCATGTGAGGCTTTAACCCATATATTGTTGCTTTGATTCCTGATCTACTACAATTTTACTATGACGTTATTGCCAGAAGTGCAGTAACGTCCTATGTGTTATACAGTAACGTCACATGTTACTGCACTTTTACAACAATGTTACTACTAGAGCATAGTAACATGTTATGAGTTTCGATAGTGAAAGATATTAGAATTGATAATCATATTACTTTCTCATAAAATTCTTAAAACAAATAGCATCATTAGATGAATTGGTTAAATTGGTTAGAAGAATGTGCTTTGAATTATGAGGTTATGGGTTTAAATCTTGAATTTGGTAATTTATTTTTTATTTTTTCAGAAAAGTGGAAAAATATGTTTCAGGGAGAAAAAAAATAGAAAAAAATGAAATAAAAAAAGAGAGAGAAGGGAGGGGATCGGGAGGGAGGGGGAGCGAGAGAGGGTGGAGAGAGAGAAGGGAGGGGAGCTAGAGAGGTGGATCGGGAGGGAGGGGGGATCGGATGAGAAGGAGAGGGGTGTATAGAATAAGTATTCTATATCTCGGGTGTATATATATATATATATATTATATTATATGAATATCTTTGAGTGGACATGAACTGCCTCATCTTTTTTTAATAAATGACACCATTAATTTTTTGACATATATTTAACTATCCGCTTTATTAAAAAATATGTAAATTTCGTTTATTTTACTGTGAGTTTTTCTAATATGATTTATATATTATACATTTGCACAACATTTTTCATATAACACAGATAATAAAATATGTGGTTAAAAGTTAATAGCATTATCTATTGAAATACAGAGAGAGTATTTAAATCTGGTCCAGTGTTTTCAACCACATATGGATCCGACTGGGGATGAGACAACGACGGAGAAGCAAATTGTGTGCATGCATCTAAATGTGATATGGCGCACCAATGTAATCCATGCATGCACCAAAGTGGTACTCCTATCAAACACGTCCCAAGGGCATGCCGCATGCACGCGATGGAGAGGGCGCGCGGGGACGACGGCCCTGAGACGGACGCGTGGCGGTGCGCATGTGGACCTTGAGATGCAGGGTCACGTGGCTGCCCCCGTGGCCCCCACCCTCCACGCTGGCACCTGATCGATACATCAGAGCAAGTTTAACAGTATAGCCTACTACTAACTTCAATTTATCTACAGCCAATCTAATAGCTAATTTATACAGTAGTTGTTTACTATGTTATTAATATATGGTCCTACATATCATACACATATTGTGTCTTGAAGTCCGTGTTGCAGCTGGCTACAGATTTATAGCCCGTTGCTCTTCTCTCTCATATTTTATCTCATTAAAATATGTTTATAGCTGGCTAATAGTCTGCTATTCTACGTGCTCTCAGTGTCTCTGTGTCTTCAATGCTTTTGTATTAGCCCTGCGCGCCCACAAAAAATTCAGTGCATTCGAATATTGTGGTTACATAACATGGATATATGCAATGCATTCAGCTAGGTCTCTGCTGCTGCATTGCATGCATGCATATGCTACTTTCTTTTCTTCGAGGTGCGTTGCATTCGGCGTGCTATAGCTGGCACGTACCTACGTTAGTTTGGTCACTGTGGCCTACCACTACTCCTGCTGTGCCACGTATCAGCATGCATTGCACTAGCTCATCTGAAAACAATGTTATGTTCAATTGGGCTAATCATTTTATCATGGGAAAATAATACTTAGAATCTGTTTAGGATAGTTAAGATTCCTAAAAACAACTGATTGATATGCCAACTTTTAAGAATTTGGATTCTGACTTCTTGTTTTCTTTTTATTCTACCACTACAGTTAACCTAATAACTACTCCAGTTAGGTGGCCGATCGATCGATCTTCAAAGTTGAAACTTCAGTCAACAAAAAAAGAAAAATCGCCGGTCACATGGTGAGGCTCCAAAAATGAAGGGCATCCATACAAATGTACAATGCTATGCTAGCTATAGCTACCTTATCCATGTTAGTCCTACATGTGACCGTGCCTTTGTTATTTTACATTGCAATCGGCAATAGCTCGCGTGTCTCTGCTCGCATCGCACGAAGCCGATATGTTTTATATAAACTGTCTATCACTAATCCAACTACTACCACCCAACGACTTTATCGATCCCATCAAACAGTGTCCCAATTAGTAGTAGCAATAACATACTCCACTCAATATAATGTTCAATTGTGGATGACGAGACCTGATGTACAGTACATTTCATCATCATCGATCCGGAATACATTAAAAATTCTAAAAAAGGGTTCGAGAGCTCCAGATTGGAGGAATGAAAAACATGTGCCAATAATTGTAACCCTGCTGACCCACTGTAGCACGCAGTACGCGCGCTGGAGGACCGCTGTTGCTCTGTCGGCCCTTGCCTGCAAAGCCAAGAGAGGCCACCAATAATTCCACCACCATACAATGATACAAATGCATGTACTATTATACGGTATATATACATACGCGTCTCCAGGTGAATCAACACAATAATATTCTGAAAATAAATTATATATCCCCTCCATTCTATAATAGTATGAGACACGCGCATATTTTAAAATTTAATTTTTAAAACATTAGATCAATAATTATTATAATGTAAGTTAAATTTTATTTACTAAAATAATATCATCGAATAAATATTTGAATTTGTTTTTGCATGATTATAATTGTATTGCTAAAACCTTATATAGTATACAAGTTAAATATTAGTTTTAGAGATTGTATTAAATTTAATCGTATCTTATATTATATTATTATCTTTTTAAAATGTATGATAATATTGATTTGTCAACAACGACGTTTGATCATTCGTATTATTTAATTTTTTTTGCAAATATAGAAAAGGACAAGTCATACTTAAAATAATTTTAGTAATAAAGCTAGTCACATACAAAATAAATAATAATTTTATAATTTTCTGGGTAAGACAAATAATCAAATTTTACAAACTTAAAGTACAACCAAAAATACACTGAGAAAAGCAGACCGATCGATCGATCAATAATTTCGTTCGCAGGTATAGCGGCGTGACACGTCGACGAGTAGCCTGAAGAAGCAGGCGACGTACGTGGCGGCGTGCATGCAGCTACGCCAATTAACGCCACCCCACAATGCGCGCCAATTCCAGATTCCCCGGGTGGGGCCCACCTGCAGTAGGGGCTAGGGGGATGCGGGGGCGTCTCGACCCTGTTCGGCCACGTCGTCGCTGGGTCACATGGACCGGACGCGAACGCATGGGTCCGATCCGGTCACGTCTCGTCCCGGGAGTGTGGGACTGGGGCCTGGGTCCGACCCAGGGTGGCAGTGCATCGTGCCAACAGCAATAATTGTGGGTTGGATGGATGGATATGTCCAAAGGACATGCGTGCATGCAAACGTTAGGCAAGAAAAGGAAAAAAAAGAAAGAAAAGAAAGAAATATATATGTGATCGAGCGTGTAATTGTACTGGCATGTCGAATTAGAACGGGTACAACAATACGTATATCTTTTGTATACGTACATAGCAAAAAATAAATTGTAATGTGGATGATTAACTGTAGCAACAACCGACCAATATATACCAATCAGTCACCCTAATCATGCATTTTGGCTACGTGGCTGGCTGTCTGACCATTCAAAGATACTGTGACTGTGTGCAAGCGTGCGCGTGTACACATATGTGCAGCTTCCGTGAACGTACATACATTACTATATATATATACGCGTATCAATGTACGCCATTTTGTATTTACTAGCAAGATCCTGTCGATTTGGTTCAGGGAAATCTCCGACCGTACATCGATTTGGTCCTAGCTCGATCAACAGCTGCTTATATTAGTAATGATTTTTAATCGTTTTAATTTTAATTTGCGAGGAGATGCTCATGTTATGACTTATATGATCATTCGTGTTTATATTGTTCGGAAGAGTAAATTGCATCACTGGTAAACGAATTTGTTAGGTGGATATAATCTAGTGCACGAACTTGTTAAATGCTTATTTTGGTGTATGAACTTGTCTGGTGCGTATGGAGAAAAGCGAAAAAAAACTACATAGCTAATCTTATTGATTTAGGGGCTGATTAGGATTCTATATAACATATATATGAGAAGATTTCTATTAGATATACACCTCTTCAGTAAAAATAGAATGGATATGGTGATCCTATAAAAAGATAAAAAAAACCGAGCAATGATATAAGGGTTAGAAATATATGAAATTCATCATTTCCGTAATAAAGGATAAAGTAGAGACCAAATTTATAAATATTGTATGTCTTATGCATACTCACTACACGTGTGCATGTCACATTCTAATCAACATCAGTTTCATAAAATTAACATTGCCAAGCTATTTTGGTCTTATTCGCACAAACTAGCTAAGTCCGAGCATTTTACAAGTTTATATACTAAATTATACCCACCTAATAAGTTGGTGTACCACCAATGTAATTTATTCTCGTTTGGAATATATATTTGTGGCTACCTGTTGGATCTCCCGGAAATATATATTTTTTTTAAAAAAAATGTTCGGGAGCAGTAAGTGAGAGAATCAACACTAGTTAATCAACACAGTAGGAGTATATATAGTACTATGATTAATCTAGAGCTAGCCAGCTACCCGATCGAATCCAACATTATGTTGTCCTACCACCTGTACGTACGTACTGTACATGCGTGCGTGGATAATTGAGCAAGAACAAACAAGGAACCTTAAGAATAATTAATCACCCTAGATTTATGTTAGGAGTAGGTTAGTTAACACAAGATGCGTGGTTCTTTAATCTTTGTGCATGATATGGGTATCCCAGTCGATCACTAATGGTTTAGATTAGTTGCATGCTTCCTGTTGTTAGTGGCATCATCTGGTAGCTACCAGTTGTCAGCAATGGTTGGTTCATCATCATATCAGATCGACAGAGTGAGCAGCAAAGTCGATCTAGCTGGTAGTAGTGCTAATCATCTAGCAAAGCAAAGCAAAACAAAAGCTAGCATACATACGTGATCTAAATCTCTCACCAGAAGAGAGTACTGCTCTAGTATCAAACAGAGCAGGATCTAAAACAAAAATCATACTGTATGCATTATTATGCTGATTAATTTGGCCTGGTTATTTGGATGCATCGAAGACTCCACGAGAGCAGCAGACGGGCCTGGCCCATTGGGCCCCAAAGTGGTCGGGCCCATAGGAGGGTCATGGCGTGGCGGGGCGTGACGTGGCCAGGTGTAGCGCAACTTGCAATTCGGCAGGTAGCTGCTCGGGCCGCGGGCACCACCACAACCAGCCTGGAAAGCGCATACACACGCGAGTACGCAAAACGCTGTACTACTATGCAGCTGCAGTGCAAATGCAACCAGAAACAGACGGTTTTTTTTTTAAAAAAAAGAAAAAAAGCAGAAACAGACGGAGATGCTCATCTACTCTACGTAGAGTACTCCTACTTGCTACTCCCTCGCATGCACGCATTTTAAGATTCAACATTTAAAACATTTAACCAACACTTAGTATAATAAATTTTATTTATTAAAAATTATATCATTAGATTAATTTTTAAATTTACTTTTATATGATTATAATTTTGTTACTACAAACCTTACAGTGTATGAGATTTTTTTTAAAAAAATTACCATTGAAGGCCATGCTAATTTTGACCGCGTCTTATATTAGGATAGATGGAGTAGTGTGGTAGTAGATTTATACTTTATTGGTGAGGGGAATACCACGTGTGGTATTTGGCAATATGCTGCAAAACGACAACGGAAGCTTCTAGAATATCTGTGGGCTGTGTGGCGTGTACTCCCTCCGTAAAAAAAAATAAACCCTGAGTTTCCATGTCAACGTTTGACTGTCCGTTTTATATAAAATTTTTTTATAATTAGTATATTTATTGTTGTTAGATGATAAAACATGATTAATATTTTATGCGTGACTTGTCTTTTTAATTTTTTTTCATAATTTTTTTAAATAAGACGGACGGTCAAACATTAGACACCGAAACGCAGGGTTTCTCTTTTTTCGGAGGGAGTATACGCTGACCTTTTGTTTTGCTTCACTACACTCGCAAAAAAAAGTGTCAGATTGGTTGGCTTCGAGGATCGCCGTAGAAAAGTAAACGAGACAGAAAATTAGGGTAGGATTTTATATTTCTACTCTTAGCGGTATAAAAATAAGGGCTGAAAAGAAAGATAAAAGATGTCTAGAATGCTTTAAAACTAAATTCAAAAGTTTAATTTTTTTATCTGTGGCAGGTAATTGCAAGTGTAATCAAGCTAAGGTGTCTACTGGTTAACGAGGATCATTATTAATTAAGTTTTTTTTCTTTGCGGTGAATTCTTAATTAAGTACTCCATTTAATTACTGCCAACAATAACTTCTTATATACTCCATCCGTCCCAAAAAAACGAATCTAGAACTATATGTGATATATTCTAATACAATAAATCTGGACAAAGATATGTTCATATTCGTAATACTAGAATGTGTCACGTAGTATTATGTTTTTTTTTATAGTACGGAGGGAGTATCTAAGATTAATCTTAGGGCAACTCACGTCAGTGTCTATAATTTCTACCAAGTTTTTGGATCAAAGATTTGAGCTCCATATGTTCCAGTAAAATTACGCGAAGATATCAGCTTCGCTACACTCGGCCTACGTTCAAATTTCATCCCGTTAAGCTTCGTATATGCTAGTTCGTTCGACGTTACGGCCCATTAGGCCCACAAGATCGTATGCGAAGCCATGGCCCAAAAGGTCCACTTCTATTAATGCAAACTCCCAAGTCTCAAAGTATTCTAAAAAAAAGGAATAATATTCGACGAATCCCCAGCGACATGAGCAACCATTGCGTCGGCGGCGGCGGCGCCGCCGCCGGAGCTGATGACTTGACGGACGACCTCGTCGCCGAGATCCTCCTCCGCCTCCGGGCGTCCGAGCCGGCGTGCCTCGTCCGCGCTTCGGCCGTTTGCAAGCCCTGGCGCCGTCTCCTCACCGACCAGGCCTTCCTCCGCCGCTACCGCGACTTCCACGGCGCGCCTCCCCTGCTGGGGTTCCTCCACAACGTCGCCGGCGGCGGCGAAGACCGGTACGTCCCCGTCACGGCCTCCCCGGTCTCCCCGCCGGACATCGCGTGCCCTTTCTGGGTCGCCCTCGACTGCCGCCACGGCCGCGCCCTCCTCGACGAGTTCCCCTTCAGCGCCGACTTCACCGTGTGGCACCCCATGGCGGGACGACGGCGTCGGCTCCCCCGCCCGGACCTCCCCTACTTCAAGTCCTACGCCGCTGCGTTGCTCTGCTCCGCCGCCGGATGTAACCACCTCGACTGCCGCCGCGGCGGCCCCTTCCTCGTCGTCGTCGTGGGCATCGACGAGCCGGAGCAGCAGAACTCGCGGCCATGGGCGACCGTCTACTCGTCGGATTCCGATTCGTGGAGCCCAACGACCTCCGATTACCTCAACCTAACCCTAACCCCCAATTGCGACATCGACAGGAAGCCCGCCGCCCTCGTCGGAGATGCGCTCCACTTCGCCCTTGCGGAAGGTTCTGGAATCATCAAGTACAACATGGAGGAGTGTTCGCTTTCTCGGATCCATCCACCGGTTGTGTACAAGGGAGGCATTGTGGTGATGGCAATGGGGGGCAATCTGCTCGGGCTCGCCGGCATCGAGGGTTCCATCCTCTCAATGTGGTCGAGTGATGTGAGCCTGGATGGTGGTGTCAGATGGGAGAAGAACAGGGTTATCAAGTTAGAGAGCTTTCTACCAAGTATTGATTGCGTAGAGGCAGTAGCATGTGAGCTTGCACAACCAGCACCGATTGGCTTTGTGGATGGTGCTGATATCGTTTTCGTTAGAACAGATGCTGGCGTCTTCATGATTGAGCTCAAATCAACGTGTGTTAGGAAGGTTTGTGAGAGAGGATACTTCAAAGCCGTCTTTCCCTATACGAGCTTCTGCACTCCAGGTACTTGACTCTATCTTGATGTAAAATTTCGACTTCTACATGTTTCTTAGGCACGATTCAGGAATAGTTTGTTTGTTTGCTTTCAAATTGGCCGAGTAATAAAGGAATATATTTCACCAGAATTGGCTTGGCCTAAAAATGTGTTATCCTAAGTGGCAGACCAATCCCATCACATCGATGAGGTGCAGCTCATTGTACCAATTTCCATTTGAATGAATAATCTGTTGAGCAAGCTTTTATTGCAGTGAATATGTGAATAACAAACTAATGAGTGACATGGGTGATGCACACTTGAATGGTTTGATTTGCTATGTTCATTCTGCACTAGTTTTTCTACAAGTTGGTCACAATGATGTGATCAGCCTATTTTAAGGTGTGAAGGATCGCCGTATTGAATTGTAACATTTCCCTAACATATATTGATGATTTCGGTTGACAGCATTTATTTTTTGTCACTTTGAACTTCCTTATTATAGTTTGAACTTTTTTTTAGATGTGTAACCTAAGTTCGCACCTTTATCACTCAAATCTGCGCTCTGCCACTGCTTGCAGGTGTCCATCTCCAGCAAAACAGAGTTCAGTTCAGTAGGAAGCGGTTGCTGGAACTAAGAGAAGGCGATGTGGCAACAGTTAGGCAATCCAACGGCAAGAGCCACAAGGGGACACAGCCGTGACGGCCAAAGACCACCTACAAGGATGGTGGTGGCAACGGGCAGCGAGCTCTGCAGCATTTTGTTGTATGCGTCAGAGTAAAAATGGCAAGGGAAATGTTTGGACATGGGAGAGAGCCGATTGGTTCTTCCCATATGAGTGAAATTCATTTCAAGATGCGCGGTGTGCTTGCATCTGAACTGAAATGTGAGGTAACAATTAGCCCAAAAGCCTGGCACAAGGATTGAAAGCTGAAACTGAAAGGTGTGTAACTGTGTAACGATAAGCCTAGAGGTAAACATGAACCATAGCTCTGAAAGTCATGGCTTGGCACAAATGGATGGAGGGAAGAAACACAGTTGATAAGGCTAAATAACTGCTTCCTTAGAATAACTGTTGGTAAGGCCAACAGTAAACAAAATACTGTTTTTCTCTCTCTATATCTGAGAGAACTTAGAATTCTTAGTATTAATAAACCATCTTTTCAATTTTTATTCGAAATCGTCTCTTTATTCGTACAGGCCCTATGCCTTGATGAGGGGAACCTTATCGTTGTTACGAGGTTGTGTTTAGATCAGCGGTGAAAAGTTTTGGCGTGTCACATCAGATATACTGACACATATTTAAAGTATTAAACGTAGACTAATAACAAAACGAATTATAGATTCCGCGTGTAAATTGCGAGACGAATTTATTAAGCCTAATTAATCTATCATTAGCAAATGTTTATTGTAGCATCACTTTGTTAAATCATTAGGCAATTAGGCTTAAAATATTCGTCTCGCAATATACACGTAATCTGTGTAATTAGTTTTTTTCTATATTTAATACCCCATGCATGTGTCCAAACATTGTGACATGGTGAAAAGATTTTACGTGGGAACTAAACAGGCCTGAACTCCTTAATGGAATGACACACCATGCTTTTGTGTGTATGTGGCACACCAAAAATAAGAAATCGTCTCTTCATTTAGCAGTGTAATAAAGCACTCACAGCAACACCAAAAGAAATTTCTGAAGAATCCTCTCAACCTATCAAATTTCTTATGACTACTAGCCAAGCAGCAAAGATGGGATGCATCAGCTTCAGTCAACAGTTTTGCATATCACTAGCTTCAAGTAATCAACCAAGATACCAACAGCTAGAGACTCGATCTGACGTATTAGCATAATTTGGACCCATTTTGCTTGCTAAATTGATGCTATAATTGTTGGAGATGGCAATTTGTTTCTATCACGACCTGAAAAAGATGCAGAAAAGTTATAATCGTTTTACAACTAATATTCACAAAGTATTTTGAGAGAGCATTCCTACTACTGACAAAAGGTACCAAAAACAAGTATTGTCAACAGACAGAAAATGATAACAGAACAAAATATCCTGCCCATTCTAGTTGATCCTCAACAAGTTAAAGAACCCAGTGTCACATATACTTTTCCCCAAGCACATTATCATCACCGTTTAGTTAATGTTGCTGAATTAGTATTACTTATGAACCAACTATATCCCATCAGTTTTAGCAAACAGCCAGAACGTCTTACATTCTTCGACATCCTGAAGACATTGTGCTAGTTTTGCAAATTATTACAGCTTGACAGCAAGATTGACATGAAAAAAAGGAAAACAACCATGAACTAAGGCTAAGATCAGCAAGGATGGGATGCATCACCTTCAGTCCAGAGTTTTCCATATCACTAGCTTCAAGTAAATAAACAAGACCTTCTAGGATACCAACAACAAGACGTTTAATTGAACCCAACAGATTAGCAAAATTTGGACACATTGTTTGCTACTAGTTTACTGCTGCAATTGCTGGCGATGGCAATTTGTCCTATCACGACCTGAAAAGGGTGCAGACAAGTTATAATCATTATTGTCAACACACAAAAAAGGTTTATCAGAATAATATATCTGCCCATTCTAGTGGATCCTTAACAAGTTAAAGTTCCAAGTGTCACATATACTTCTCTCAATCCATTATCGTCGCCCATTCTAGTATTACTTATGAACCAACCAAATATCCAAAAACTGTTTTCATGTCACTCTCTGAAGCATACTGAACTTAGTACTGAATATCAATGAATCACTCTTTTATCAGTGTTATCAATTATTTTCAGAACTTTTTATAACTATCTAATTGATGTTAATTATGAGCCAACCAAGTATATTCAACATTGTTTTCATGTCGCTATCAGAATCATACTGAACATTCTTTTTTTTTTCTGAAAGTCTGAGACACAAAAAAAAGATAACCCTGAAGGACGATTGATGAATTGAGCAAGAGGCATGCTCAATTCTGAAAACTTTAAACTGTCCCAAATCCTAAGCCCATTCAGATCCTAAATCCTAAGGCTAGCAAATTGGTAAAGGATGCACCTGGAACAAAGAAGCTCATGTAGGGGAAGATATTGAAGCTGTTAGAGTATATGGTAGTTAAAGTCATTTTATGATAGAATTGATTTGTGTGGACTTCTTCCATATCTGTAATTCTTCCTTATCTCCTCCCCATGTACTTCTATATATACCGCTCCCCTAGCCTCAAGACAATGTGTCCCACATTATGCAGTACAATGTATCAAAGCGGACGACCTAGGGCCGCCGCTCACCGCTTCCGCTGCCATCTCGCTCCTGGGGGCGGCCACCGTTTTTCGTTTTTTTTTTCCTTCGTCGTCTGCACCGTCGCCGTGGAGGATTCAATCTCCTAGCGTCGATGAGTCAAGCAGCAGCAGTCAGCACCCACCGCCGATCTGGTCGCGTTCCTCGTCGTCCTCCAACACGCCGCCGTCCCCGACTTCCACTGCGCCGCCAGCCACCGTCGACGCCGCCTCCGCCGGCCCCGCCGCGCGTCGTCTGCACGCCGCCGCAGCCGAGGGGATGGGCCCCTCTCGCCTCTCCACCGGTCGACCCCGTGGTCGTCTCCGACTGGCCGTCTCCCTCACCGTCGTCGTCTGGTCCTTCCGCCACGACGCCGTCCTCTGCTCCGTCGTCCAGGCCGTCTTCCGCGCCCTCGGCTCCTCCGGTTGGCCGGCGCTCGGCTAGGCTGGCCTGACGGTGGTGCTCGCGATCGAGGCCGTCGGCGCTGCTCTAGCGGCACCAGTCGGGGAAGGGCGGCCTCTGGTGTGGCAGCGCATCACCACGACCACTACACCGCCATTGTTGGGTGCAGTACTCGGCCCTTCTGGACTTGCTCTATCTCTCTTGTTTCTCTGCTGAGAACGAGAGGATGGGATGCGTCCAGACAGGTCAAAAGGCTGGAAGCTGATTAATTGTGGTTTGTCAGGTTGACTGCATTGGAAGACCCGAGGATTTGCTACTGTGCTGCTACTGTGGACTACGGTGTTGCTGCTTGTATTTGTGTGTGTTTTTTTTCCCGATCAGAGATCGGGATTGCGTCGCCCACCGACTCCTCGACATTTGCATGTCTCCAATATCAGCATCGATTCGGTTTCCACTTCGTCGTCCTACCCCGCGCATCATCGGCTTGATCACCCATTCAAGCGTCTGGCTGCGACGACGCCTTGCCACCGATCATCTTCGACTACGCGTCTACGCCATCAAGCTTTGGATTGCCACTGCGTCGCCCCCTCTCGGGCCGCAGTGCTGCCGCTCGTGGTCTACCTCCACTGGTTGTTGGAACGCTGAGAGGCGCCTTCCTCAGCATGGCTACATCACCGGTGGACTTCTCGCCGATGTATCGACATGGAGATGCAACTGTGTTGTCCTCTTGGACCGCAGTTTCGCCGCTTTCGTCGTCTTCATTGCTGTTCGTGCATCGACGACCTCGTCATCCGCGCTGGTCATCGTCAGCCGCTCAGGGTCTTATTCCTCTACTTCGAGCATCGCCTCCGCATCTCCAAGTTGCTACCGTTACCACTCTAGGCCGGTGGTCTAGCTACCTCTACATGGCTATCGACGTCGCTGTCCAGGCCGTTGGTCCCGCTACATCGCCTTCTACTTCGTCCAACATGATTCATCGCCAGCGTCACCGTATCTTTCTCGACTACACTTCGCTCTTTTCCGACAACCGCGTGCTGCTCCGGCAATTCTCCCTCTACGCCGTTCTTGCACCGCGACCGTCTTGGAGGCCTTCTCTGCTAGTCTCCTCCGACATATGGTAGTTAGAGTCATATTAGGATAGAATTGATTTGTGTGGACTCCTTTCATATTTGTAATTCTTCCTTATCTTCTCTCCATGTACTCCTATATACACCGCCCCTCTGAGGCTCAATACAATGTGTCCCAATTATACAGTACATCTCTCCTCCTATCCTATCCAACAGAAGCATCTGCCCTTCTCCCACAGCTTGCTGATCTGCAGTGACTTAGCTCCATCCTGTAGTCGCCGTGAGTGGTGTGGAGGAAGATGATGTCGGTGCCCTCCGCGAAGCCAACCAGGGACAGCGAGTGTGCAGGATCAAAGAAGGGGAGAACAGCGTAAAGGTTGATCATATTGCGCCGCACCCACCCTGGATCCCCACCTGCTGCACCCGCCACCCTCGCCCAGAGGTGGATGGAGGCCTCGCCATCGAAGAGGGCGAGCCCCAGCTCACCGTCCTCCGCCGTCATGAGGAGAGCGTCGCCGTCCCCGTACGCCACCGGCGGGAGGATCACCGAGAGTTCCAGGTTGGTCAGGTCGTACCGCAGGATGGCTTTGCCGAAGTAGGTGAGGAAGTGGACCGCGTCTCCGGCGAGGACGCTGGGCTTGCTTTCGAGTTCGAGGGATTCGTCATGCTCAACGGTGGAAGGGGCGGTCCATGTTCCGGTCTCGGACGAGTAGGAGGATGCCGACGCCATCAGGAAATTCCCTTCGTAGACTCCGTCGTTGCCGACGAAGACCAAGACGAAGGGGCCTCCGTGGCAGTCGTGGTGGTCGCAGCCGGGCACGGCGCAGAGCACGGCGGCGGTGGAGAACGCGCAGACGATGTCGTCGGGCTCGCGCTGCCGCCGCACGTCGCCGGTCATGGGGTCCCAGACGGCGAGCTCGACGTAGCTGCACTGGAAGAGGACGCGGCCGTGGCGGCAGTCGAGTGCCCACCAACCCTTGCGCTCCTGTTCGGCGGGGCGGAACGCGGTGGTCGGGCCGAACCGCGCGAAGCAGGGGATGCGGCGGACGGGTTCGTCGGTGAAGTGGTGGATGAAGCCCAGCAGCGGAGGTGCCCGTCGGCGGTGGAACGCGCGGTGGCGGCGGAGGAAGACGGGGTCGGAGAGGAGACGGCGCCAGGGCTTGCAGACGGCGGAGGCGCGGGCGGAGCACGAGGGATCGTCCGGCGGGAGGCGGAGCAGGATCTCCTCCACGACGTCATCCGTCAACTCCGGCGGCGCCATGCCGCCGCGCGGCGAGGTCAGGCGTTGGATTCCAGATGATTTGGGGAAGGGTTGTATTTTTCAGCTTGGACCCTATAAAACTAGATATTTACAACTACGGCTGTGTTTAGGTTCAAAAAAATTTTGGCCAAAAAAGTTACATCAAATGTTTGGACACATGCATGAAGTATTAAATTTGGACAATAAAGAACCAATTGCATAGTTTATATGTAAATTGCGAGACGAATCTTTTAAGCCTAATTACGCCATAAATTGACAATGTGTTGCTAAAGTAAACATTTGCTAATGACGGATTAATTAGGCTTAATAAATTCGACTCGCAGTTTACAGCTAGAATTTATAATTTGTTTTGATATTAGTCCATGTTTAATATTTTAAATGTGTATCCGTATACGTAAAAAAAATTTTGGCCAATGAACTAAACACGGGCAATTCTTACAGCAACACCAACCATGCCCTTATTCAATCCCTAATCAACTGTGCCCTTATTCAATCCCTAATCTTATTCTTTTGGGATTTTGGTGAAAAAAGAAATCCAACAGATATCCTATTTTGATGCTAATATTTTGAAAACCACATCATCACATCCATCGCTCTCTTCATTTGAGGGGGAGCGATGTGGCACGCGCGTCCCGGTGGTGTGGAAAGAAAATCATTTGAGGGGGAGCGATGTGGCGCGAGCGTCCCGGTGGTGTGGAAAGAAAATCACAATCAGGCATGAGGAGGAATAAGGGGGTTTAGATATAGGGGTGTAAAATTTTGGCGTGTCACATGTGGTATTATATAGGGTATCGTATAGGGTGTTCAGGCACTAATAAAAAAACTAATTACAGAATCCGTTAGTAAACCACGAGATAAATTTACTAAGCCTAATTAATTTGTCATTAGCAAATGTTTACTGTAGCACTACATTGTCAAATCATGTAGCAATTAGGCTTCAAAGATTTGTCTCGCAAATTAGTCGCAACCTGTAATTAGTTATTTTTTAGCCTATATTTATACTTCATGTATGTGTTTAAATGTTCGATGTGACATGGTGAAAAATTTTAGAGTTGAATCTAAACAGGGCCTAACTTACTTTTAGTTGGTAGTTTACTATGGGGTTCACTTTATGTGTTAGAGATTCAATTTTATAAGATCTTTTGGAAGGATCACCTTTTTCACATACTATCTTTATTTTGTAATATATGACGTCCTTAGTTTTTTGACAAACCTATTTGTTATAAAAATATTTAAATCATGCTTAAAGAGTGTTGGATGATAAATCAAATTACAATAAATAAATGATAAGTACATAAATTTTTTAATAAAACGAATAGTCAAACGTATAAAAAAAATCAGCGATGTCATATACCCTATTAAAAAAACGGTGGGAGTATCAAATTCTGATTAGCATTATCAAATTCAGATTTTTGGAGATTGATTTTACCTATTCCGTTGGTGATGCTCAAATATCAGTATTAAGAAGCCATTTGGAAAATAACCCAGGCAGTGAAGATCACCCAGCAAACAAAATGAAAAAAGGAAAACGAGAACTAAACTACATAATGTTTAACAAAATTTAGTTCACTAGCTATAGTTTAATTTGCTTTTTTCGTTGCAAGATGTAGAATTTGAAATTTGAACTTACATGTTTACGGAGTGAAATCGCATATTGATACATCTTCTCAAATTTCTTCGTAACCATTTGAATGACATGTAAATAACGAAAAAATATCCCTTCGAGGGATCAAAATCCACTCCCATAAAATAGAGGGAGTAGTAAATTTTCAATTATAAAATTAATTTAGTACTCTTAATATATATCTCAAATAGTTGGAGCTAGCAAATTTAGTTATACCTCCTGATGCCTCTCAAAAGGAGTCAAGGACGTACAGTAAAATACTAAAATGACTTATCAAAGAATAGAGAAGTTTGAGAAGAATAGGGACTGAAAACTTCTCCATTGGCCATTGCATTAACCAAGAGTATTGCATTTGCCTCATGTAACCAATACATCCAAGCAGAAAACATAAACAGCTGAAGCCTCAAAACATCCGCTCTTCAGTATATCGGCGTGTGAGTGACATTGTTTGCCAGATTAATCAATTACTGTGTAATTGCTGAAGGTGGCAACTTGCCTTTTTGACGACCTGATAATTAATAAAAAGAACAAGAAAAAGAAAAAGAAAAAGACAGTGACAATATATACTTAATCAAATCACTAAAAAAGAAACCTAGTAGTATTTAATAAAATCATTGAATCGAACATATGAATCGATCATGTACCTGGGAGAAAGAAGCTCATATAAGGAAGAACACTAGAGGGTAGCACTCGTACAACACCTTCACCTTGAGCTCAATCTGCTGGACAACCTGGGCACCATCATACGTAGTGTCCACGAACACCATGTCGGTGCCCTCCGTGAAGCCCAACAGAGACGGCCGCACGACGTTGCCGGGAATCACGAGGTCGAGGTCGATCACCCTGAGCTGCACCCACGCCGTCGCTGTCGCCGTCGCCGACGGCTTCCACGACCAGAGTTGGAGGGAGTTGTCCGAGAGCAAGCGGGCGAGACCCATCCCGCCGTCCTCCGTCGTCATGAGGAGATCATTCACAACGTAGATGTGTCCATCGTCGGTGGGGATGGCGAAAAAGGTGGGAGAGGCGGGGAAGGCGATTCTGAGGGCGATCGAGAAGGGAGAGCTCCTCGGGCTCAACAATGGCGGGCGTGCTAGTGCGTTGGCTAGGGATGTGCGGGGGAAGGCCCAAAGGTATTCAGGGAGGAGTCTCATGGCGGGTTTTGGGGAATTTGTGGGGAACCCGCGGGGCGAGTCGTGGGGATCCATGGCGGAGATCGGGTTGCTGCGATTCCTTCACCCATTGGGCTGCCTAGCCCAGAGAAGTTGGCTGAGGGCTCTAGGTTGCGGATCACCATTGATAGGAGTCCTTGTTGCAATTTTCATCGTTGGTATCGCATTTGAGGTGTGAGGAGAAGGGGATGAAGTTAGGGTTTGGAGGAGGGTGGAGAGAGGTGAAGGAAGTGGAAGGGGAGAGAGTTCGATGGCCGCGTGAAGGAATCGAGGGCCGAAATCGTGAGTGGGGGAAGACGATTCACGGAGATTCGAGGAGTTTTGCACAGGTGGTGAGTGCTCAATCATCAACAATGGCGGATAAGGGGGATGCTTGGAGACGGAGAGATCCACAACCATGGCTGCATCGTCCTCAGGGGTTTCAGCCAAGGCCACAAGGATTCCAAGCGAGGTCGCAGGGATTCCAAGTAAGGCCACAGTTTCAACCGAGGCCTCAAGGATTTCACTCGAGACCGCAGGGATTTCAGCATAGGGGTTTTCGTCCTCAACAATCAAGGCCTTTGGGTGGAGCTCTCAGGGAAAATCAGGTATGGCGTGGTCTGGAACATAATTCATCTCAATCTCCTGCATCTACAAACCCACCTACTCAGGATAAGTTGAATCAGCAGAAGATAGGTAAAGTTGTGTCTGTAGTAGAGGAGAAAGAGAAGAATTTAGGGTCTAAGATAGAGCAGGTTGAGGTTAAAGGTGAAGATGGGTTAATTGTGCAGCAGAAGGGGGAGAGCTCTAATGTGGAGGCTATGTTAAACAAGGAAAAGAAAAGTGAGGAGTCAAAGACAGAAGGGGATACAAAAGGTGTGATGAAAGATGGGGTTGATAAGGGTGCCCAAATCAGGAAATGGTGTGGGAAATGTAGATCTATGGGTCATATAGCTAAAGATTGTGTAGTGAGAAAATACTGTGTGATTTGCTCTAAGGTTTCTCATAATACTGATGAATGCTTTGTGGCACAACAACCAAAGCCAGTGGCAAAGATGGTGGGATATGCAGCTGGTGGGTTGGGATGTGTCCTCATACTGAATGCTAAAAGTACTATGGGAAAAGAACATGTGAATCCCAAAGCAATCATAACAGTTTTGGATGAAGGAAAGTTGACTGGAAAGCAGTTGGAAGAAGGTTTTGCACAACAGTTTAAGTGGGTTTGGGAATGGAGAGCAAAACCTTTGTCTAATGGTGCTTTTCAGATGAGATTCCCAAATGAAGAGAAATTGGAGGAGCTGTCGAATTTTGTTTCGTTTGGACTGAAAGGCACGGATGTTCATATTAGTGTAAAGAGATGGTCCCATGAAGCTGAGGCTGTGGGTAAGCTGCATACTGTGTGGGTTAATGTGGAAGGGGTCCCTGATGTAATGAAGGATTATCATGCTCTGTGTGAAGTAGGCTCAAATCTTGGTCCTGTGTTTGAGATAGATATGGAACTGCTGAAGCTAAAAGACTGTGTAAGAATTAAAGTTGGAGTTCTGGATCCTGGGGCTTTACCATTGACTTTTATCCTTACAGATACTAAAGGTTTAATGTATGCAGCACATTATCACCTGGAAGAAATTGTGGAAGTGGGCTGGTTCCAGGGAAAAGAGAAGCTAAAACAAGGGGAGGATGATGGTCACTCTGAAGGGTTAGAGGTCTTGGGAGTGGGGAGTTCAAGAAAAGGGAAAGCTGTGAGGCAAGATATAGAGAAAGATTGTGATGACTGTTGTGCTTTCAGTGGAGGAAAGAATAAGGGGGGAGGTTTACAGGGGCAGCTGGGTCAAAGCATGAGCAAAGGGGAAATGGTTAGAAATTTGAGTCAGATAGAGAAGGATTGGGAGTTGGCTGAAGCTTTACAAATGGAGGAGCAATTGAAAGTGAGTACAGAAGTGGGTCAGCCATCCATCTGGGATGGGAGGAAAGATTAAAAATGATGGAAGAGAGATGAATGAGGTGATAGTGAAGGATAAAGAGAGGAATGACGAAGACAAAATGGAAGAAGACATGACAAAAAGTCCTGTTATGGCAAGAGCAGTGATAGCTGATCTCAACACACTTGAGGAGTTTACATTATCACAGCAGGAGCAATTAGAGGCTGAGGGGGAAAGAGTTCAGTTAATAGGCAGTGAAGAAATGGAATCTCAGGAGTCAGGGGGAGATAACATCAGAGGTAAAGAAGATCATAAGAGTGAAGAGGAAGCTGAATTTGAAGAAGGAAAGAAGAACAAGAGGCTCAGAGATAAAGAAGATAAGAAGATATTGGAAATGGCAATGGAAAGGAAGGAAGCAAAAAATGCATTTATCAACAAGGGTAACATTCACATTCCTTCTTTTATTTCTGAGTCCAATATTTCGCTAGCTCAAATGGCACAAGTGATAGGTTTTGATTTGGGTTGTTCTATTGATGCTATAGATGCTAACACACATGTTCTTAGAGACCTAGAGGTAGCCAGAATAAATTTGTATAAGAAAGAGATGGGGGAAAAGGAAAATAATGGAGAGCTCTTGCAAAAAACAGGGCAACTTGACCCTGAAGTAACTCTAGATGTAGAAGAGACTGATGAGGAGAGTGATTTGGACTTTGATTTAGCAGAAATTTTGATGAGTCATCTTAAGACTCCAAGATCAGGGAAGAAAAAGGGGAGAAAAGGAAACCTTGAAATTTGCAAGGTAACTCCCAAGATTAATAGAGACATGGGAAGGAGGAAAACAAGAAAATAAATGAAAGGTTTAATCTGGAACATTAGGGGGATGGGGGATGATGAGAAACTGCAACATCTAAAAGAGGTTTTACAGAAAGAAAAAAATGATTTCCTGGGCTTGCAGGAAACATATAAGAAAGATTTTACTGCTTCCTTTTTGAACAAAATTAATTCCTCTTATATCACTAAATGGATGTGGTCTCCTTCCAATGGAGGTCTGGAGGGATCTTGGTAGGTATAAATGAAACAGTCTTTGAAATTATGGAAGAGGAGTATGAGAATTTTTTTGTGAGAGTGTTGTTAAGAAATAAGGAAGATAATTTATCTTGGAATCTTGTTGTAGTTTATGGTGCTGCTCAGTTGGATCAGAAAAGGGCATTCTTGGCAAGTTTAGCACAGGTTTGTCAGAAGAACAAGGGCCCTATCTTGTTAGGAGGGGACTTTAACATAATTAGGAAAGAGAGTGAAAAGAATAAGAAAGGTGGATATAACAGGTGGAGCTTTATTTTTAATGTTATAATTGATCAAAACAACTTGAGAGAACTGGAAATGAATGGTAGGAAATTTACTTGGAGTAATAGCCAAAAGAATGTGGCCCATGAAAAATTAGATAGAATTTTAGTTTCTAATGACTGGGAACATAAATATCCTATGGCTGTAGTAAGGAACTTGGAAAAGGTGTTCTCTGATCATGTGCCCCTTTTAGTGGATACAGGTCAGAAACCTGAGAATCATTCTATTTTTAAATTTGAACTAAGTTGGATGCTGAGAGAGGATATACATGAGGTAGTTAAGAAGGTATGGGAAAATGACAAAGGGGAAGGTGTAAGTTTAGATAGATGGCAGAGGAAGCTGAAAAGATTGAGAAGGGTTTTTAAAGGTTGGAATATGAATTGGGAGGGGACTTATAAGGAGAAAGGGAAGATTGTACATAGATTGAATGAGATAGACATTCTGAGTGAAACAAATGGTATGGATGATGTCTTAAGGGAAGAGAAAAGGTGTTTGGAAGAACAATTGAAATTTACAATGAGAGAAGAAAAGTTAAAATGGTTTCAAAGGAGTAAAGAGAAAGACATTTTGGAAGGGGATAATAATACAAAGTACTATCATGCAAAAGCTAATGGGAGAAAGAGAAAAAAGAGAATTTACTCTTCAAACAAAGATGGGGAAGTGATTGCAGGGCAGCAAGAGTTGGTTAAATTCATAACATTTTTTTATAAAAACTTGTTTGGGCCACCTGAAGATACAGAAGTTAGATTACAGAACTTGGAGATGAGTTATTTGAGTGAACAACAAAAGGAAGATTTGATGAGACCTTTTTCTATGGAAGAACTGAAAGAAGTTGTTTTTGAAATGGAAAACAATAAAGCTCCTGGTCCAGATGGCTTTCCTGTGGACTTTTATAAGGCTTTTTGGGAAATTATTAAGATGGACTTGAAGGATCTTCTAGATGATTTTCATAGAGGGCTCTTGGAAGTGAGGAGGTTGAATTATGGTGTTATTACTCTTATACCAAAATGTAAAGATGCTTTGCAGATAGAGAAATTTAGACCGATTTGCTTATTGAATGTAAGCTTTAAGATAATAACCAGAGTTTTGATGAAGAGATTGACTAAAGTAATAGGACTTTTGATTGAGAAATCACAAACTGCTTTTATCAAAGGAAGGTATATCATGGAGGGGGTAGTGGTTATGCATGAAATTCTTAATACAATGCATCAAAAGAAACAGGCTGGGTTGCTCTTTAAAGTTGATTTCGAAAAAGCTTACGATAAAGTTAAATGACCCTTTGTGTACCAGATGATGAGGGCGAAAGGTTTTCCTGAATCTTGGTGTGATTGGGTGATGAGATGTGTAATTGGTGGTAAAGTGGCTGTTAAGGTTAATGATGAAATTGACTGAGACAAGGGGATCCGTTATCTCCCTTACTGTTTGATATTGCTGCAAATGCATTGCCTTTGTTGATGCATAGAGCAGTAGATCAGGGGCTGGTGAGGGGTTTGGGTCAAGAGTTTCTAGAGGAGGGGATTGTTATTTTACAATATGATGATGACACTATTTTCTTATTAGAAGACAATGTGGAATATGCTAAAAATCTGAAATATATTTTGTGTCTTTTTGAACAAATGTCTGGGCTTAAGGTGAATTTTCACAAGAGTGAAGTTTACTGTCTTGGGGAGGCTGCAAAGAAGAAAGAAATTTATAGTCAAATTTTGACTTGTAAAATGGGAGATTTGCCCATGAGATATTTAGGAGTTCCTATTGATAAAAAAAGGATTCATAATATAGATTGGAAACCAGTGGAAAACAAATTAGAGGGGAAGTTAAGCTGTTGGCAGGGTAAGTTGTTGGCTATTGGAGGTAGACTCACCTTGATCAATGCTAGTCTGAGTAGTGTGCCTCTTTATATGTTATCCTTTTATGAGTTACCAAAAGGAGTACAAAAAAGATTAGATTTTTTCAGAGCCAGGTTTCTCTGGCAGGAAGATCAAGTGTAAAAAAATATCATTTGGTCAATTGGCCTACTGTTTGTTTGCCTAAAGATCAAGGTGGTCTGGGGGTTTTGGATCTAAGGAAAATGAATATGGCTTTGTTGGGGAAATGGCTGTGGAGATTAGAAACTGAGCAGGGGATTTGGCAAGATGTGTTAAGGGCAAAGTATCTGTCACAAAAAACATTAGTGCAAAGGAAGAGCAAACCTGGAGATTCTCAGTTTTGGAAAGGGGTTATGGGGGTCAAAGAAGCTTTTTATCAGTTTTGTGAGAAAAAAGTGGGGGATGGGAAGAATACTCTTTTTTGGGAAGATAGTTGGATTGGAGGGCGTCCTCTAGCAGATCAATTCCCATTGTTATATAACATCAGTCTGAATAAGATGGTCCTGGTTGCTAAGGTTTTGAGTGAAGGTTTGGACAATTTGAGGTTTAGAAGAACCTTGACTGATAAGAAATTGGAGGAGTGGATTAGCTTGAATTTTTTGTGCAAAAATGTTAGGTTGTCAAATGTTAAAGATACCTTATCCTGGAAACTGAATAAGTCAGGAGTTTTTTCTGAGAAGTCTTTCTATAGGGCTTTAATGATTCAGGGTAGTGGCTTACCCTTTAAAAAGATTTGGAAATTTAAAATCCCTCCAAGAGTAAAGGTTTTTCTTTGGCTGGTTCTGAAGAACAGTATTTTGACCAAAGACAATTTGCTTAAAAGAGGTTGGAAAGGGAAGGATTCAAATTGTCAATTTCGCTCTGGGCAGGAGACAGTAAAACACTTGTTTCTCAGTTGTCATGTTGCTAGATTTCTTTGGAGAGTGGTTGGTAGTGTTTTTAACCTGAAAACAACAAATAATATCCATCATCTTTTTGGTGGATGGCTTTGTGGCTTCAATAAAGGAGATAAGGGTTTGATCGTGGTGGGGTGGCAGCTCTCATTTGGCTCTTTGGAAGGCTAGAAATGCTGCCTGTTTTAAACAAAAAAAACTGTATGATCCTGTGGAACTGATACATTCTATGTGTTCTTGGATCGAATCTTGGTCTATTCTGCAGAGATCGGAGGACGTGCGAGGAAATCTGCAAATGGGGGCAGCTCTGCTAAGGAGGGTAGCCGGTGATCTCTACAATGCAAGTCATGGATGGAATCCACAAGTCAGGCGTTTGGGGTGTTGAATGCTGGCTGTGTTGCTGAATGTCTTCGGTTTATTTTCATCTTTGAGCTGCTGTAGTTAACATGGCTGTCATGTTTTGGGTCAGGCCCCATGGGCTTGTGTGATGTTTAATTTTTTTACTTGCTCTGAACCTTTTGTAAGAATTTTATCATTTCGTTATTGAAATGGGAGGGTCTCCGCCCTCTGTCTCAAAAAAAAAAAGATGTGTCCATCGTCGTCGTCGTCGTCTATCTCCGGCGAGGCGATCACCGTCAGGTCCAGCTTGCGCAGGTCGTAGCGCAGGATGTTCCTACCGTGCCAGGTGAGGAAGTAGACGGCGCCGTCGCCGGCGAGGACGCTGGGCTTGGGGAAGGGTTCGGCGTTGTGGTGGTGAACGGTGGAAGGCGCGCTCCATGTTCCGGTCTCCGACGAGTACAGCCATGCCGACGTCGGCGACGTGATCTCCTCCTCCTCCCCCTCCATGACATAGTTGGCGACGAAGGCCACGGCGAAGGGGCCACCATGGCAGCCGCCGTGGTCGCAGCCGGACACGGCGCGCAGCACCGCACTGGCTTCGATGTTGGTGCGCAAGGCAAGGGTGTCAGCAGGCGAGCGCAGCCGCTGCACGTCGCCCGACATGGGATCCCAGACGGTGAGCTCGTCGTCGCCGGAGTCGGAGGGCGCGGCCGTGGCGGCAGTCCATGGGCTTCCAGCCATCGTGGTCGAGATCGGCAGGGCGGAATGCGGTGGTCGGGGCGAACCGGGCCAAGGGGGAGCCGGCGTCGTAGATGAAGCCCAGCCGCGGAGGCGCTCGGCGGCGGTGGAACGCGCGGTAGCGGCGGAGGAAGCCGGCGTCGGCGAGGAGGTGGCGCCAGTGCTTGCAGACGGCGGACGCGCGGGCGGCGCACGAGGGATCGTCCAGCGGGAGACGGAGGAGGATCTCTTCCACGACGTCGTCCATTAGCTCCGGCGCCGGCGCCGCCATGTCGCAGCGAGGAGATCCGATCAGTATACCGAGGAACGGAACCTATTGACAAATTTTGTACTTTCAGGCTTTCACAGATCTCATCTTTTTTTTTAAGCAATTTTTTTTATATGCAATATTTTCTCGATCCATTCTGGTGGATCAATCGGAACTAGAGATAAGATTTATCTCCTCCTAGAACCACTATACATATAAGAACAGAGTGAGACATCTAAAGTTGTAATGTACTCCAGACGAGATATATAATGAAGACATAGCTCTTCTCTATATATGTTTTCATTGTCTACTTCTGCAATGTTCTTGAGGGTAAAAAGAAAGGCACGGGTGTTTTACATCATCTCACGTCTCTACTACTATAGAAGGGATAGGGAACGGATCCGGTGATCCACTAATAGACGCGTGGTTTACAACATGTTATCACTTTAATTTGACTAGAAAAAATGCCCGTGCGTTGCAACGGCTGAAGTCTATTTTAATTTTATTATTGTTATATGGTTTAGTTAAGATGAAATTCACTGTGGGAGTTCGCTTGGATATATATTTTTTTAGAAAATTATCAGCTGCAGTTAGGAGTCCGATCGTCTCAAGTTAGCATGCGAGTTTTTTTAAACAGATTTCTTATATGATTCCTTCTGTATTAACAAAAGTAAACGATCTTAGAAACTGTCACACCCCAATCTGGCATCGCCGTACAACGGCACCTGACAGGAGCGTGTCGTAGGAAAAACGGAGCGAACCGCTTCCTACGAAACCGCGATCTCAGTACCAGTCCCAGGACATAGCGCTGGTACCCACGGTGACAAATATGAATTATTGCAATCCTTAAAATAAATAGAGGACTTATTTACCTTAACTTAGGTTGCAGCTCAGAATAGCCCGAGAATGCAACCGACGACGCAGACGAGGAAACACCAATAACAGCAGCAGCAGCGGAACCAACGGACTAACACCCAACACTATAGGCGACGGCTGGGAACCAGGACGAAACCCTAATCTTCACTTAAAGGCAGAGGAACTATATATATATATTTATATAGAGCAAGGGTGAGTACTTTCGTACTTAGCAAGTCACGGAAATTTAGGTGTTTAATGCAAGCTTGGAAGAGAGGCAAGGTTGTTTTGCAAATCCTTTGTTTGAAATCATTTTTGAAATTACTAAATGATTTATTTCTTTTTAACTTTGGGTCGAAAGGAGACTTTCATCTCGATTCGACTTAAGAGATGCTTTTCAACAACGCAATTGATAATGTACCGACCTCCTGGGTCAGATCATTACTTCTCGGCTCCCGGAGCCATTTCACTTGATTAAGCGACTCCCAGAGCCTTTTTCATTTTCTCGGACTCCCAGAGTCCAGCTGCCCAGCAGCACAACAATCCGCTTCCACTCAGGAAGCCTAGTCTATGATGCCCGCAGACATCCCGAATCACACAGATTCGTTTCCGACCACTCAGGTCATCCATCTGCCACATAGGCTGATTCTGGTAACGATTCCCACACCACAACAACTTTTCACAAAGCACAGGCAATCAAATCTACGCAACGGGAACCACCTCACATCCGCCTATGACCGTGGGCACGGCTGTTCGAACAGTTAGTTAACCTCTGCAGAGGGGTACACTTTACCGACAAGACACGAACTTACTCCAGACACTGGCCGGTGTCAGAGGTTCACGACAAAGCCTTTCCCAAGCCGACCCAGGGATACCTCATGCCACATAGAAGGATCAAATCCTCACATAAACATAGGCCATTTTAGGCGTTAACAAATCAAACTCCAACCACCTCGATCGGTAATTCAGCAAGATTCTCGTTCTTGCATTACCAGGAACCCGGTTTGGCTCCAACCGACCCCGCCCCGGCGTTCCCAACTATTGGCATGCGAGGTTTCCCTGAATCGACTAGTTACTTAGCCAGGGTGTCCCATTCCACCTTGTGGTTGCGCTTTGATTATGTTCGATGAGTTTCCCACAGGAATCGGTCCTTATATGCGAATACGGGACAGTGCCACATAGGCACAACCCCCGCATCGCGAGTTTTCACAATCCATTTTATTTTCAAACACACCGACACCACATGTCGGGTTTTGAAGGCTTCACAAACCCATTTCCCAAGTTTTCGACAAACAACGGTGTATGTGGGATATTTGGTATACGCGCTCAGAGAGCACGAATACCGAGGTACCACAAGGGTGGAGCGACAAGGAATCAGGGTAGTACGACCTACAGAAATTAGTGCGACTACTGGGTAGGTCCGTCGGTTTGGCACGCAAACCGAGGCCAAGCAAGTTAAGTGTGTGATTCTAATAATGCAAGTTGCAAACAAAATAATAATGACTTTTCAATTATAGGGGCAATTGATCAAAGGGTGACTTGCCTTGCTCAAGGTCTTCACGAAGCTTCACGAATCTTCGAGAAAACCACGATCGACGAAAAATCCGGTAACCGCAACTATACGCAAACAATCGAAAACCTAAACAAAAGACCAAAATAAAGGTCCTATTTAGACTAAATAATAGTGCCATTAAATAGATCTCAACTTTACGGAAATACTGGAAGCTGAACGGAGTCAATCGGAGTTACGGATCGAGATATATGAATTTTGGAAGCTCGAATGGGATTTTCCGGACAAGGAAATGATTATCGGAATTTTCTAGATTACGAGAAATGGTTTATGGAATTTATAGAAATAATATTCTCAAGAATATTATTGATGGTCATTGATATGAGGGACCAAAGGAAATGATTCATGGAATAAAGAATTGATTTATGGAACGAGGGAAAAGGATTTAATAATACCTTTGGAAACGAAAAGGAAGGAGGGATGTCAATCAGACTTCCTCGGGCGGCATTGGTGCGGCCCAAGGGGATTTGCATGCGCGGCCGAGCTGATTGGGCCGGACGCGGGCTCTAGGAGGCGGCCCAATGGGGCTCGGGTGGGGAGAGAGAGGCGGTCCGGTGGACCGGATCCACCGCGTGGGGTCTAGGGATGGGGCCCACATGGTGGCGGCCTGGTCCATGAGGAACAGGTGCACGCGAGAGCCGCGGGGTGGGTCGGGGGACCGGGAGACCTTGACCGGTCTCTGCGGGGCCGGGCAGGTAGACGTGGCGTCCACGTGGACAGCCACATTGGCACGGGCGAGGGAGGAGGCCGGGCGGCCGATCCGACGGCTGGCGGCGAGCGGCGCATACCGGCGGGCGGCGGCGAACCTGGAGGGGCGGCGTGCACTGGAAGCAAGCGGAGGTCAAAGGGAACTGGTTCAACGGTGTGGATCATGGAGAGGCGGCGCTACGGCGGCCATGCGACGGCGGGATGGGTGGCACGGCGCGGGCGTGGCCGGCGAGGCGGGCGGGCGCGGCCGGCGAGGCGGGCGGCCGCGGCGACGCGCCGGGAAGGTTCGAGGGGGTTCGGGGATGGTGGCGGCGCCGGGAATCAAGGAGAGGAGGGAGGTCGACGGCGGAACGCAACTGCGCACGGCGGCGGTGAAAAAGGCGAGTGGCGAGGGAGCGAGAGGAATGGGAGGCGGCCATGGCGGCGCGGCGCGTAAGCGAATGGGAAGGCCGGCGGCGAAAACAGAGCAACGGCGACGACCCAACTCCATAATCTCCCGTGTAAATGAGCATGCCCAGAGAATTTATGCCGTTTACAGGGGAGAAGGGGAGCGGAGCTCATCGGGAAGGAAGGAACGCGCCGGCGGTAGGGATGTCCTCGGCGGGTTCGACGCTGAGGCGGGACGGATGGCGTTGTCCGCTCGTGGCGGGACGGTCGCCGCGACGGCACGGCCGGGGAAGAAGAAGGGGGCGCGAGGATGGGGCGGTCGGCACCACGGAGTGCCTCGGCTTCTCGTGCTTGTCGGCAGAAGGAGCGGCGACGGTGGCGAGCAGCCGGGCGGCAACGATGGCGCGGTAGCGGTGGAGAGTGAAGCGGGAGGGATTGAGAGGGGGCTCGGCTTTATAGTGGAGGCGATGTCGGTTTGGGAGGCGTGGGTGAGTTGGTTGGTGCTCGGCTGGTGATCACGGGCGACGCGAGAACGGCGGACGACGAGGATGCGTTGGGCGGCGAAGGCGGTGGATCCCGGGAGCGGGAGGAGCTGCGCGGCATGGTCAAAGTGGAAAAGGAGGGGGAAAAGGGAGCTCTGCTCCTTGCCGATTTGGGCGTGCAAAAGGGAGGAGAGAGGGAGAGTGAGAGAGGCGCTCTGCCTCTCGGTTTTGGAAGCACGCGGCGTGGTGCGACAGCGGTAGCAGGACTGTGGGGGTCGGCGGCAGCGCAGCGCATGCGTGGCAGGGCTGACGGCGGCGGTGTCCGGGCGACGACCACCACAAGGGCATGCGCGCGCGGGAAACGGCGGAGGCGGCGAAAATCGAATGGCGGCGGCGGGAGGGTTCAAACCGCGGCGGCAGGAATCGGCAAGGCGGCGGTGGTCGACAGGTGAGAGAGAGAGGAAGAGAGACGACGCTCTCTCGGGCGGCGCACATGCACAGCACGTGCAAGGAGGAGGGAGGAGATAGGCAGAGGGGAGATGGGCCGAGGGGGAACATGATCAGCCCACAAAACTTGAGGGAGGCAAAATAGACTTTTTCAGAGGGATTGAATGGTTGAGGTTAGGGTTTGGATTCGAATTCAAAATTTGATATTCGAACTCGAGGGTTTAGAGAGGAATCAAGGGAGACTCGAGGAGAAGTCAAGGAAGAGATTCAAAATGAGATTTTGATATTTTTGGGAACGGGGGACATGTATTTGGCGAGGATTTCAAGATAGGATTTGAATTTCGGAATTTCATTTGGAGACTTGAATCGGAATTGGAATCTTGAGGTGGGCGATTTTGATGGCGACGAGAGGGAACAACGATGGAGATTGAATTGAGATCCATGGCACGACTTAAACTCACACTCAAAGAACGAAATTTTCGCAATTAGGATTTTGCCGAATTAGTTTTTAACGTCTGACGAAAAGCGGAGCGTTACAGAAACCGACTCAAATACGGATATGTATTTCCAAAAGCAAAAAAAATTTAAAAACCGACTCATACACGGATGACGTACCAAAATACCGGCAAAAACATCTTCAATTTTTATAATAGTTCTCTATATAGATTAAAACCAAAACATAAAATTAAAACCGACTAAACAGGGATGACGAACCGCGGAAAAATCTTCAATTTTTATAACCGACTTAAACACGGATGACGGACCGCGAAAACATCTTCAATTTTTATAAGGGAAAAGTACACCGAAGGTCCCTCAACTTGTCATCGAGTTACGAAATCGTCCCCAAACCGCAAAACCGGGTATATGACATCCCTCAACTTACAAAACCGTTCACTTTAGGTCTTTCGGTGGTTTTGATCCCGGTTTTGTCTGACGTGGCGGCTGAGTCAGCGTGGGACCCACGTGGGCTCCACATGTCAGGCTGCCACGTCACACACCCCTCTCTCTCTCTCTTTCCCCCTCCTCTCCCTTCCCCCTTTCTCTCTCACTTTTCACCTCAATGGGCATCCGGCCGGCGGGTGGGGAGACGGTCACCGGGGCAAGGTTGGAGAGGATGTCCGGCGGCCGGCGACGCGGGAGAAGGGGAGGGTGGCGGCAGCGGCGGCCTCCGGTCTCCCCGACCTCAGCCCGTCTTCAACACCGAGTGCCGCCGCCGTTCTTCTCCCCTGCCGACCATCGGCCACGCCGTGAGCCACCAAGGTCGGGGACGCGGCGGCCGAGCGTGGAGGAGCGAAGGGTCGAAGCGAAGCCCGTCGGTGCAGTGGTGAAGAGGAACCCATTGAGGAGTGCTAGGACCACATCGGCGCCGACGTGCACTTGGTCCCGGTGAAGAAAACGGGGAAGCCGTCATCCCCGTAGCCAAGCCGCCTCCATGGCGCCCGCTCCACCTCCACAACCATCGCTGCGACGCTCGCCTCCATGCCAACCGCCGCGGCGCCCGCCTCCACATCCACCGCCGCGACGCACGCCTCCATGCCAACTGCCGCGGTGCCCGCGTCTGCACTCACCGCCGCAGTGCCCGGCCCCGCCATTGCCTCTGCGCCCACCACCGCAATGCCCACAGCGGTACCCGTCGACGCCCACCACAGCGTCGCCCGGCCCCGCCTCCGCCGACTCGTCGCCCCCCACAGCGGCGCCCGTCGACGCCCACCGCCGCGTCGCCCGGCTCTGCCTCCGCCGCCTCTGTTGCCCCCTGCCGTGGCACCCGTCGACGCCCACCGTTGCGTCAGCCGGCCCCACCTCGTCGCCCCCGCAGTGGCGCCCGTCGACGCCCACCGCCGCGTCGGCTGGCTCCGCCTCCGCCGCCTCTGTCGCCCCCGGCCGCGGCGCCCGTCGACGCCTACCGCCGCGTCACCCGGCCCTGCCACCGCCGCCTCTATCGCCCCCCGCAGCGGCCCCCGTCGACGCCCACCGCCACGTCGCCCGGCCCTGCCTCCGCCGCCTCGTCGCCCGCCGCCGGACCTCCTCTCCCGCCTTGCCCCGACGACCCTCTCCCCACCCACCGGCTGGCTTTCCGTTAAGGAGAAAATTGAGAGAGAGAGGAGGAGGAAGAGGAAGGGAGAGGAGAGGGGAAAGAGAGAGAGGGGGTGTGACGTGGCAGCCTGACATGTGGAGCCCACGTGGGTCCCACGCTGACTCAGCCGCCACGTCAGACAAAACCGGGATCAAAACCGCCGAAGGACCTAAAGTGAACGGTTTTGTAAGTTGAGGGATGTCATATACCCAGTTTTGCGGTTTGGGGACGATTTTGTAACTCGATGACAAGTTGAGGGACCGTACTTTTCCCTTTTTATAATAGTAGAGATAGAGACAGAGAAGAGAAGAGAGATTTGCTAGCTCTTCCAGGCAGGCGGCCCTTGGCTGGGCCGAGTGAGAGAGAGGGGAAAGGGAAGGGCTGGGCTGTTGAGGTTGAGGCCCAAGCGGAGGGGGAAGGAAGGGGAGAAAGGATTGGGCTGGGGAGAAGTGACGGAGGTAGTGGGCCGGTGAGGGAAGTAAAGGGAAGAAGGAGATGGGTTGGAGTGTGACCCAATTGCAGTGTTCCTTCATATATTTTCCACAGGGAATTGTTTGGTGAATGTTTGAATATTTGTTGAGAGGAGATTTGCACGCAAATTGGATATTTGAGTTCCAATAATTCCAGGATCTCAGAGGAGAGAATTTCAGCTGTATTTTTGTGGTATATAGAATAGGATGATACCCCATAAATACCATCAGATAAGATGAGTTCACGCCGGCAATCCTCTGATCTGTTTGTGTACAAAGATCGTCAATACAGCGAATATAAACAACATTGACAGCGATCGAATCGTAATAGGCCTTGCAAGTTTAGCAACGCTGATACGGTATCACTGGCAGATTTCAAACGGGGAAATACTATGATCAGATCCAATTGAGTTGGATGGTAGTCCACCATGAACTCACTCAACAATCAAGTCAACCATCAATTTAAGACACGGTTTGAGCTCTGAAAAGGTAAAAGGTTCATGCAATCCCTATTGGCAGTTCTTCTGAGAAAATGGACATGCAGCAGTACATATTAAGCAAGACAGGATTGTGGCACCGAATAGATTCCATTAAGTTACTACCTAGGGTAAAATGCATTACTTTGATACAGAATCATCGCCCTCTTGTGCTGGGGTATGAACATCTGAGTTGTTGTTGCTGCTATCACCTTTTACTGAGAGCGAATCAGCTGCAGCTCTCTTGGGAGGAGGTTCAGCAGAGATTGGCTTGATATTAGCACGTTTGATACCTCTACCAACAACCCCAAGATCGGTTACAGTGCTTCCAGTACTTCCGGTTGTAGCTGCCGTAGACAGAGTTGACGAATCAAAGCCGTTGCTTGATCCAGCCATCTGTGAAGAAGAATTGAAAGAAGCAGCCGCTGGCATGGTGTCAGTAGCATTCTGTTCACCACCTGCCTTTGAGGCAATCCTCTTCATAATCTCATCCATAACAGAGCTTGGGGTAGACATTGCTTGTTCCAAGTCTTCCAGCTGAATTCAAACAATTCATACATATTCAAGAACAAAATGAAGTTGGCAATGTGAAAGGCGTATTTGTATGAAGAAAATAATAAAGCTTATTTTCACAAATGAACGTATTTAGCATTCATATATGAAAGAAGAAAATAAGATGGCAATGTCAAAGGAGTATTCATATAGACAAAATCAAGTTTATTTTACCTTCTTCTCAAGTTCACTCAAAATGCCACTGAGCTGCTCTATCTCACCCTCAGGAGCGGACTTTTCTGAGCCTCCATCAGTAGCTGATGCGTTATCATCTTTACCAGCCAACAAAGCATCTTTGTCATTTTTTAGGCTTTGTATGCGTGACTTGCATAATGAAATAGCCTTAGCGCAATATGGAATTGCATCTGAAATCTTCGACACCAACTCATAGACCAAACATATGCGGAAGTTTCTAGGACTGAATTAAGGCAAGCAAAGGAATAAAAACTGAAAATAAAAGATACTAGTGTCACCTTTCCTATGAACTGGATACCACAGTTCATGTCCACATTTAGACAAACACGTACATGTAAGAAAATGAAGGTAACCATGCAGATTTGGGTGGAACTCCCATTGAAAATATACATGTATAACAATATTTAAAACACACCTTCAGCTGCCTAACTCTTAAGTCGAGAAGGATGCAGGTTGCAGGCACTACAGCATTGGGTTGCAAATGTTGTTTTATACTTGCTATATGGCAGAAGGATGCAGGTTGCAGGCAGATAATTTGGTAGTATTATGTTTACCAAACAAGAAGGATACAGATCAATAATTCGACGATGATCAGGCTCAAACAATTTCTCCAATATGGCTAAAGCTTTAAAGTAGTCACCGAGTGAGTTATCAATGTCCTCTGAAAATGAAATATGGGGCATTAGCACCAAAACCATTTACCATCAAAACTAGAGAGTAACTAAGATAGTGGAGACAGACCTCTTTCCATGGAGACTTCAGCTAGAGCAGAAAAGATTTTTGCTTTCTCCAAAGTGTCATCTGGGCTCTTCTCAACTATAGCCCTTGCAATATCCAACATTTTCCAGGCCTGATCCAAATCAGAATCATCTTCATCTCCCACCATCTCATCATCATCCTTGTCACTGTCACCGTTTTCCTCCTCTTGACCTTTTCCATTTGAGTTTTGCCCTAACCAACAACTATATCAGTACTTACCACAGAAACCAGGAAGAAAAGCACATGGAGTGTGGCCATCATTTATTATAGTACAATAGCAACCTGCTACAGGGAGCAGTTAGATGCATATAGATGCACAAATGATCCCACCCAACCAAATAGTGACCAATAAGTTTGTTCAATTAAAATTAAACTAGTAAGGTTTCTTATAGAAACGCAAGACCAATTATTTAATCTTGAGCAAAGTAAGAAGAACTATTTACATTATTGCACGCTACTATAATTACTCAAATAAAGGAAACTCGTAAATTTGCAAAAGCATCCTGTGCAAGTGCTTAATCTGTTTAAGCTGCCATTTCTATTCCAAGTGCACAAGTAAGAAAGGAATACAGATAAATAAACCTAGGTGTATTCAAAATATGGCCTGGCCATATAATGGTTTTTTACAAACCGCAAAACATTTTTTCTGCCTCTGGAATCACGCATTATCAATAGCACAAAATATAATTGCCCTTTCAGACCAACCAATATATCCACTGTGACCAAATGGCCTCCTATGGAATGATAATGATAATTTGACTAATGGAGGAAATAAGTCTGAACACTTTCCAAAAAATACCATTACTTTATAACAAGAACATATTAATGATATTGTTTTTATGCATAGTATATAAGAACAGGGTAAGACAAAAGGCCATAAGTGTACAATAACAACTACATAGGTACATGGTACAATAATGGTATACCTTCTTCAGCATCAGCTTTATCCGTGGATGGAGCATCCTCAGTATTGCTACCGGGGGTCTTTGAGCTTCCACTATCATCCTTGTTAGTAGTACTCTTCATGGACTCCTTATTAGATGAACTCTTGGGAACATTACCCAAAGGATCAGCCTCATCCTGAGCTTTGTATAGCAAGGCACATCCATACTTAAAATATGTGCTAACACATTCCGGAGCAAGTTCTCCATGATGTGCAACCCTGATGACAACAAAAGGCATAAATTTGTTAGGGCGCAAGCACTGAAGTTATAGTACAAGTTCATTGAGACATAATGTAAACTGAGATGGATCAGTAGTTCGAGATTGGTAGCTGCTCTGTTCTATTTACCAAGCACAACCACAAACTAATATAACTTGACCTCAGTGAAATATTTCCAACTAGTCAGTAGTGGAGCAGCATACATACATATTTCTGAGATATCAAGAATTGAGTAATCGCACTTTGCTGCTATGGTAGTCGCAATTCACACACAATAACAAGAGATAAAACAAACTCCTAGCTAGTGCTATCAATTAACACGAGGCTAAGAGGAGAATTGACTGATTCCTCAACACGATAGCCCAATCCATTGCGCCACGTTGCTAAACAAGAGAAACCCAATCGCCAATCATGGCCTCCAGCTTGCTGTAGAACCTCATAAACCCTACCCGACTCACCTCCCCAATTACACAAGGCAAAATAACAAACTCCACATGACAGCAACAACACAATCAAATCCACAGCATCACTGAACCAAATATTACGTTATTCCCCCACATCGAACCAGCCAGGTCGGGAAATGGAACCGTAGAAGCGGAGGGGATGTAGCGGAGAAAGCCCCTCACCTGATCTCGAGGGCGCGGCTGAGGCAGTCGACGGCGTCGACGAAGTCCCCCTCCTCGATGGCCTTGGACCCCCTCTCGAACAGCTCCTCCGCCCGCTCTAGGGTTTTCACCTCCTCCTCCCCCTCCCCCTCCGCCTCCATCTCCTCGCCCGCCCCGGCCTCCTCGCTAGGGTTCGGCGGTGACGGCGGCGGGTCGCGCTGCTCGTCTCGCGGCGCCTCCACGTTCTCCGACGAGGAGGCCATGGGCTGCGGCGGCGGCGGCGGCGGAAGCAGCGAGTGGAGAGAGAGAGAGAGAGAGAGAGAGAGAGAGGGAGGAAATGGGGAAATTTTGGGGTCGGAAGCGCGAATTCTCGGGGATATGTAGGAGTTGCCGCCAACGGGTTCCGCGTATTGGGACTGGGCCTACTTGGGCCTACATGGCTGCAATAGTGGGCCTAGTTGGGCTTTCCAACTTAGGCCCAAATCTTGTTCATGCCATTTTAGTCCTCGTTTCGTTTGTTTTTTTTTATTTTCAGAGAAGGGTTTTTTTTACGGCGAATTTGAACTCAAACCTTATAATGCTACTCAAGTCACTACAACCACTATACTACATGTGCTTTCGCATGTTTCATTTGGAATGGACTCCAAGGACAAAATTTGTGAGAATTTTATGCAAATTTGATCGATTTCTACGCTAATATTTCATATAGAAACATTTTTTTTTCAAAAAAAACACCGTTTAGCAGTCTGAAAAGCGTGCGCGTGGAAAACGAGAGAGAGGGGTTGAGAAGAGGCTCAAACGAACACAGCCTTATTCAGTTTGGCAATGTTCTGGAATCTGGAGGGATGCCCAAATTTCGCCAAAATACTGTATCTTTGGTTCATCTCAAATTTTCAGATGTCTTTTTTTTTCTGTTGATGTTTGCTTTGTTTTTGAATAAAATTTGGTGGATTCAAATAGGCTGCTAAATCAGATGTGAAAGTTGCTCATGGTTTAGGACTGGAAAAAAAACAAAATTAAAGATGTCAACGCAAAAAACGTGTTGCCAACTTGCTTGCAACGAGAGCCAACACGGGAGTAGAACTGAGACATGTATCTCAAAGTAATAGCAAAATCAAATCAAATTAACTCAAATTCCTATATCTATAAGAGATCTCGAATAATCTCATCCATGATCCATGTATACATCTCGTTCGCTGCAGCGATTATACATATCAAAAGTATAAAACATGAACTAAAAAGAAATACTCCAATTTGGAATATAATCAGTGGCCGAAGCAGTCGACGAGGATGGACAGGGCGGTCTCTGCGCCCAAGCCGCCGCCGCCACCACCAGCCGCCGAGCTCGCCGGCGGCGGCATGGCACCATCGCCGCCGCCGCCGCAGTCGAGCCCTTTGTCTGACACCGATCCATCGCTTGGCGGCGACGGCGACGGCGCCGATCTGATGGCCTCGAGGATCTTGCTGCAGCTCCGTATCCTCCCGGCCAGCTCCGACGACCAAGCATCCATCAGTCTCGATGCAAGCTGAGGAGATCGAATTTTGAGCTGAATTAGCAACAAAAGATGGAACTTTTGAGCCGGATTCGAGCTTCTTCTCGGGCTCTCCCTTTCTTTTTCAGTACAGGAGGGGGACAAAGAGGAAGATATGAAAGCGTGATCGGTACCGGCAAAGCAGGAGGAGACATCAGACGGGTGGATTTATATAATAAGAGGAGAGGAGAATTGAAGTCAGAGAAGGCGAATCAGGGGACATGCCTCTGGTTTTGGAGTAGTTTAGCCCACTGAATGTCTCTGAATTGGAAATCTGGAAGTCTTGCACGACTTTTTGATTTCTGATGACACCTACGTGGACGATTTCCAAGCCAAATATTCTACTCTCCACTTGAGTTGACTGTTCATCGGTTTGCAGAAATGGAACCAATGCTTTCGATTGCATTGTTCTTGTCGTCGCTGCAATGTTTTCAGTACTTCATTCAGTATATAGTGCAGAAGAGAATGTGCTGCTAATCTCATCCTTTCTTTGATCTTAATCAGTCTATATGTATCTAGCAGTGCAAATTGATTGATTATCTCTTTCCCTATTACTTCCTGATGGCTAGATGTACAGGTTCAGGTTGTCGGCGAGCTGAAACCTACAAGAATAGATAGGTTTCTCTTCTGATGTTCACAAGGAATCAAGAACAGTGGCGTCGATCGCAATCTTCGCCGTGCAGAGGACAGAGGTTCCTATGGCTTGCCGTGCCCGACCTGTCGGAGTTCGTCAATTTCATGGGATTCGGTCAGATTCATCGGGTAAATTGCATGCGAATTTGCTCCCTGATCGATTGGTTGCATTCGTTCGTCTTCAGGAAAAGAAAAGAAAAGAAAAAACAATCCCCTCTTAAGAAATCACCGAACTCGCCACGCTCTGCTCTCTATTTGTTTGGCTGTCGGAATATTTATCTCCGACCCTCCTAGTAGAATTCTTTTTAAAAAAAAAACAATTATAGGTGCTCTTATGCAGAAGTGAGCTGCGCGAAAAAAAAATAAAATGAGGCACTCTTCTTCTGCTGCAGGTCGCCCTGGGTGATGATGGGTCGATCACAATCTTGCTGCCGTGCAGCTGTTCCAAAAAAAAAAAACGAGATTTGGATGGAGAGACATTACTTCAAACATTTTTTTAAGAAGAAATAGTGAGTGTGTTGGGAATTGAGCCGCTTGTCGTAGCATCTCCCGTGCAGCTGTTCCAATTGCGCCACCGGAGTCGGCAAGATGGTTTCGACCACGCTAATTGAGTTTTGGTCGATTGCATGCAGGATTGCTCTCTAATCGATTAGTTACATTCGGTTCTCTGCAGGGAGAGAGAAAAATGAAGCGATAAATCATCGTTCCACTCAAAAAAAAAGGTGAGGGTTAGAGGAGTCGGAGTTTTAATCTCCGAACCCCTTGGTTCGGTTTTTTCTTTTTTTAAGAAAATACACGACCCATTCGTCGGCACGTTTCCTCGCCGATCATCCATGGCGGAGCCGCCGACGTGGTCGCTGCCGCAGAATAATCTGGGATCGATAAGCTGCGCCGGCGAGATCGCCTGGGCATGACGTTTCCTTCCTCGATCTGCATGGAGCACGAGAAAAAGAACGGCAACCTTCCTTCTCCTGCACAAGCAACATTACTGGAAAGTGCTAGTTATAATTTGTTTCATTTTCCAGGGAATCATCATGATGGGAGAGGGACTAATCAAGTCTTTTATTATCTTAATGAACTCTTGATCAAGTCGTACCTCGGTTTAGAATTTCTTTTTTTTTTCTTCTAGAAGGGCCGTGAAATATCAGTGATAGAAGAAACTAGCTAGACCAGTAAAACGTTGGACTTGTTTTCAGAATTTTCATGCCATTGACTGTGCATGGAAATCTGAAATGCCGGGCAACAGGTTGAGTACGAAATAGTAACAGCCAACAGGTTGAGACTAGAGACAAACTATATATCAATATCATCATCACACTTTCAATGATGGCAAAAGATTAGACAAGAAAAATTCAGATAAAAAGAACGATTACCCATCCAGTGAACGGATTTCTCGCGTAATATTTCAACACCATGTTATTACCAGCTTGCTTATATGCTGAGCTGAACAGACTGTGCTTCACTTTCATGAAACCCCATTGTACATGCCAAGTTATTGCTGGCTTAGAAATTAAGACTGAACAAGGCTCATTTCTCACCATGAAGAACTTCCTATCCATTCCCCTTGTTACCCTCATCGATCTCTCTTACATGATCTAGAATTCTAGAATGGTGTTGGCGCTAACTGCACTTCCTTCTCTTTCTGAATCCAGTCTACAATTGAGCGCTGCATCTGGACAGGCGCACGCTCAACCCACAACTTGAGGAACTCAGAGATCACATCTGCCCGGCTCTCCAGATCAAGTTCCTGTCGTCTCGACACAGTTGCTTCCCTAGCAGTGCTCAATGTGCTCGGCACATTCATTCTCGTCTTCCCCAAATGAAAGAATGCAGCTTCATGTTTTGACTTCCAGAGAAGCTGGTGTGCTGTTGCTTCAGAATTCTGATTGATGCTACCTATTGCCTTTGGCAGCATGACCTTGTCTAGCTGTTCCAGGGTAATGTTTCTGTGATACCAAGGCTGCTCCTCGCCATTGATCACCTCTACTGCAGAACTCTCAGCTGCAGGCAGAAGGTCATTTGAAGAGCTATGAGGCAAAAAAAGAACCCCAAGTTTCAGATGTGAAGGCCTTCTTGGATAACATCTTTTTCCTCGTACAACTGCTCTCTGTTTGTTGTTTTTTCCTTGTATAGCTGCCCTCTGACTGTTGCATCTAAATTGTGTGATTTGACGCTCCAAATACACTTCAATGATTGGTTGAAGAGAAACATCTAGCAGTTCTGCCTTGTCCATGCTGCCACTCCCACACATGCTCTGATCTTGATGTTTGCAGCATATTGGGTTTGGGCGGAACCACTTAGTAGCTATACCATGAATGTTGTCCCAATGGTATGAACGATAATGTGACACCCAGGAGAAGTCTTGTGTAGGGAGCTGAGCAAGTTCCTTCCTAACAGTTTCAGTTGTAGACTTGAAATGAGGGGTAAACCATTGCAAGCACTTAATTATAGTACCAATTATGTTTGTACTCTCTGAAATTTGTAGCATCATACCGAGGAAAAAGTTATTCTCAGGTGCACTGCAATCGTTGTAAACAAAGATCAACTTAGCTTCTACTCCTCGATCTGCAATGTCATTGGGCCGTATCCAAAACAAATGCTGCTTGTTTCCCTGCACAAATTTGTACTCAAGTGTTTCACCAGCAAGAAGGTGCCCGATAAGAGGGTCAAAGAACAAGTAACGGCGAGGTGTCCCTCCAAACTCCAGAGATTTCAGAAAGTCATCAGCTCCCTTAGCAAACCACTCAAATCTTTGAACAGTTGATCTACTTGGCTCGTCGATATTGCCGTGAAAGATGGATGATATCAGTGATTTGGTGGCACGGGCAATTCGCCTAGGAAAGGAGGAATTCCTTACTTGCTGTTCCTTCTCCTCTTCTTCCTGGACATGCTGCCTGCACTTGCGTAGTGTGTCATCACACTCTTCAGTAGCACGCTTCAGCTTCTTCTGCCAACGCAGCAACGGCTCACTCGTGATCTGCCACTTACTGGATGTCTCAAGTGCAAGCTCCAACTTGATTTGTGCCATCTCCAGCCTCTCCATCAGCTCGTCCGCACTTAACTTTTGCTCATAATTGTCAATCATGCCAGATATGATTTTGTTCACTGTCTCGGTAACAATGGCAGAACTGACTATCTCTCCCATCTTCAGTGATCAATCCGCAAGAGCTGCCTCCCTGATCAGCACAGAGCAAAGATGTATCAGTACATTGATCATGATGCCTAATAAAATCAAGAGATAGATCAGTGAATTCCTGATAAGTACTAACGAAGTGCATTGTTGAAGCATATGCAAAGCCCAACCTTTCTGAGTTGAACTAGTAGGAAGTAATGGAGCTACACAGGTGCACCAGAGAGTACCCAGCAGAAGATAACTGGATTGCATGAATTGCACGAAAGTATAAGACTTCAGGGAGGAAAAATAGCAAATTACAGTTGGGTTCTTCTGGAAGTTAGGCTGGTCTAATATGGCACCTGTTGAGAAAACTATTATCGGTGACTTTCAAGTTGATTTGTCACACACAGACAATTTTAAAATCAAAATCTGCTCTCACTGACTGTCCCAATCTTGCGGACTAGCTACTGAAGAAAATTCTCCTCTCGTCACTGTAATCATTTTTCTTATTAGAAACTCCAGCTTCTTGTCTTGACTCTTGACTGAATGGAATCTGGGAATCTGTAAAACTATATTATCGGCGACTTAATTTGTTGGGTCTGAGAAAATTATTATCGGCGACTACGAATTATAGCTGGGAATCTCGGGTTATGTTGCTTGTGCAGTGCGAGTGCCTCTCCCCTGAATAGAACAACAGTAACTAAAATCAAGCTGGTCGCGAGAGGCGAGGAAACCGAGCCGTACCTTGATCTAGCGCGCCGTGGCCGCCGCGAGGAAGCGGCGGCCTTCTTCCCTCTCCGCATCGCCGGGTCGCCGCACAAGCACGCGTGTATGGTGGCGGCTCACAGTGGAAGCAACAGCGGCATCGGATCGAGGAAGGAAACGCCATTCCGGCACCGCCTTGCGCGCCGATCCACGAGTGGGCGCGGCCTCGCTGCGGACCCTTCGGCGGCAGAGCAACCCCCCGTCTGGCGGCGGAGAGGCCCCGTCCGGCCATGGCGTCAGTGGCGTGCACGGTGGTGGTTGCCATGGTGGTCAGCGACTCAGCGTGGAGACGAAGGTGTCGGTGCGGCCCATATGTGACAGTGAAAACTCGGACAAGCCCACAGAGGCCCAAGTAAAGGCCCATGGGCTGCTTAGGCTGCACAGCGGCCTTCGACTGCGTTCTTTTGGAGGGCCCAAGTATTAACGCATGGTTAATTAGTATTAGCTTAAAAAATTGAAAACATGATTAATATGATTTTTTACAACAACTTTTCTATAGAATTATTTTTGCAAAAAAATACCGTTTAGTAGTTTGTGAAGCGTGCCCGTAGAAAATGAGTCATGAGAGGCAGAGGTTGGGAACATTGAGCGAAGAGAACAACCTTGGCCTACTGCAGAAGTTGGGGCAGAAGCAACACTGGAGTGCTAGTTCTATGTTAGGTTGTTTAATTCGGTTCATTTACCAGTAGATGATCATGATGGGACTAACCAAGGTTTCAGTATCTTAAAATATTGATCAAATGAAAGCAACCTAGACCACGTAAAACCTTGTCTATTTGAAGAATTTTTCATGAAATGAGCCAATGACTGTCTGATCACCTGATATACCATGGAAATATGAAATAGAAGTCCACAGGGTGAGACATGAAAAATTCAGATAAAATTCAATCTTGGTTGCAGCATATACGTGCAAATTTCACATAAAAAAATATTGATTACACATCCACTTTTTTTTACACAAAAGGTAGAGAGATTCTACCTTGTAACCATTGTATTAATGGTGGTCAAACCAGATGAGATCTGGTAAAGCCAAATAAGAGAACAACAGGAGCATTACAGGGGGAGAAGAAGGATAAAAAGGAGAAGGAAGAAAAAAGGAAAACAGGAGAAAATACAAGATGTAAAGCAGGAAGAGAAAATACAAAAAATACAAAAATAATACAAAAATACAAAAGTGGAGAAAAGAGGGTGGTTAATCAAATTTGACCACCCAAGCAGTAATGTGTGCTCGAAGGCAAGGCTTGAGGCGGTGCTCCCATAATTGCAGATTTTCCTTGATCAGATTCAACGTTGCGGAGGTGCTTTGCTGAGAAGAATTGAAGGTACTGTGGTTGCGGGCCTTCCAAAGGTTATGCGAACAAGCAGCAAAGCAGGCCGGAGGGAGTAGAATATTTCCTATCCATTACTTTCATTTCCCCTTGTTACCATGATCAATCTCTATTCCATAATCTTGGTGGCAACTGTATTTCCCTTCAAGGCCTTGTTTGAATGAGCTTATAGCAACACTAGCAAATCTCCGCCTAAACAGCTTATATTCTTCCTCCAGGTTAAGAAATTAAGTAGCCACCAAATCTAGATTTTATGAACCTAGTAACCAGAAGCTAGGTTTCACCAACTTCCTCCAGATTCCCAACAGCTACATGCTCATCAGCAACTTTTTAGAATCTCCAGCTTCCCCAAGTAGGGCCTGAATCCAGTCCACAGCTGCGAACTGCATCATGACAGGAGCACGATCAACCCACAGCTTGAGAAACTCAGAGATCACATCTGCTCGGCTCTCCAGCTCAAGGTGATCATGTTGTTGCAACAACGTTGATTTCCTAGCAGTACTCAATATGCTCGACATATTCATTCTTGTGTTCCACACATGAAAGAATGCAGCTTCATGCTTTGACTTCCACAGCAACTGATGCGCTGTCACTTCTGCATTCTGATTGAAGCTATCTATTGCTTTTGGTAGCATTATCCTGTTAAGCTTTTCCAGTGTAACATTTTTGTGACAGTAAAGCTGCTCCTCACCATTGATCACCTCTACTGCAAAACTCTCAGTGGCAGGCAGAAGGTCGGTTGAAGAAACATGAGGCAAAAGGAATACTCCAAGTTTCAGATATGACGGTCTTCTGGGAGAACATATTTTTCCTTGTACATCTGCCCTCTGTTTGTTGCAACTATATTGGAAGATTTGGCTCTCCAAATACACTTCAATGACTGGTTCTAGAGAAACATCACAAAATTCTATCTTGTCCATGTAGCCACTACTACATACCTTATGACCATGCTTGCAACACAGTGGGTTTGGGCGGAACCACTCAGTAGCTACTCTGTGAATGCTGTCCCAATGAACTGAACGAGAACGTGGCACCCAGGAGAAGTCTTGTGTAGGTAGCTGAGTAAGTTCTTTCCTAACAGCTTCAGTTGTAGAAGAACTGAAATAAGGGCTAAACAACTGCAAGCACCTAATTGTAGTGCCAACTATGTTTGTACTCTCTGAAAGCTGCAGCATCATACCAAGAAAAAAGTTATCCTCAGGTGCACTGCAATCATTGTAAATAAATATCAACTTAGCTTCTACTCTTCGCTCTGAAATGTTGTTGGGCCGTATCCAAAACAAATGCTGCTTGTTTCCCTGCACCAATTTGTACTCTAGAGTTTCACCTGCAAGAAGGTGCCCAATAAGGGGGTCGAAGAATGAGTAACGATGTGGTGTCCCTCCAAACTCCACAGACCTCAGAAAGTCATTAGCTCCTTCTGCAAACCACTCGAATCTTCGAACAGAAGATACAGTTGGCTTGTCGATATTGCCGTGAAAGATGGATAATATCATTGACTTGGTGGCATGGGCAATTCGCTTAGGAAAGGATGAATTCCTTACTTGCTGTTCCACCTCCTCTTCTTCCTCGACACGCTGCCTACACTTGCGTAATGTGTCATCACACTCTTCAGCAGCACGCTTTAGCTTCTTCTGCCACCGTAATAACGGCCCACTAGTGATCTGCCACTTATTGGATGTCTCAAGAGCAATCTCCAACTTGATTTGCGCCATCTCCAGCCTCTCCATCTGCTCCTCTGCACTTGATTTTCGCTCATACTTGTCAACCAACCCAGATATGATTTTGTTCACTGTCTCATGAACGACCGCAGAACTGACTATCTCTCCCATCTTCAGCTGCGAGATTAGCCTCCCTGATCTGCATAGAGCAAGATATATCGAAACATCAACCATGATGCCCATTAAAATCAAAAGATAGATGAGAGAATTTCTGATAAGAACTAGCAAAGCGCAATATCGCATTGTTGAAATATGTAAAGCACAACCTTCAGAGAATCTGAGTTGAATTAGTCGCAAGTAAATCGAAGCCACGCAGGTGCGACCAGAGAGTACCCAGCAGATAATAACTAGATTGAATGAATGGTGAGCATCAAAGTTGATGACTTTGGGGAGAAAATACGAGCAAAGCAAAGCTGGGCTCTCATGGAAGTTAGGCGGGTCTTGTTGAATGTATGGTCTAATACCACACCTGTTGAAAGTTGAGAGCACAATGCTCTCATTGACTGTTCAATCTTGCAGCGTGGCTAGTTATTGAAGAAAAACTGTCCTCGTCACTGCGATCCTTTTCCTAAAAGAAAGCTCTCATTGACTGTCCAATCTTGCAGCGTGGCTAGTTATTGAAGAAAAATTGTCCCCGTCAGGCCGTCACTGCGATCCTTTTCCTAAAAAAAAAAAATCCTAGTGAAATCAGTTCCGGCTTACTTGTGTTGACTGGTAGGGATCTGGGAATTCGATAACTATATTATCGGCGACTTGAAGTCGTCTTTTGGTCTGAAAAAATCATTATTGGCGACTACGAATTATCTGCGACACGTTGCTTGTGCAGTGGACTAACCTATCCCCTAAACAGAACAGCAACAAATTAAGCTGGACGAAACAGATCGCGGGATGCGATGAAACCTAGCCGTACCTCGATCTCAACGCGCCGCGCCGTGGCCGCCGCGAGGAAGAAGCTGGCCTCCTCCTCTCCGCATCGCCGGGCTCTCGCCGCACGAGCACGCACAAATGGCCGCCCCCACAGTGGCAGGCTGGCAGCAGCAGCAGCGGATCAAGGAAGGCAACGCCATTCCCCCGGACCACCTTGCGCCGGCATGGCCTCGCCTGGATCGTTCGTCGGCGGCGGCGGCGGAGGCCTGCTCGCGCGGTGGACGGCGGTGGTTGCCGTGGTGGTCGGAGTGGAGAGTGGAGAGACGAAGGGCTTTGGTGCGGCCCAAGTGATAGTGAATTAGTGATAGCTCGGCCCAGTCCATTAAAGCCCAATTTAAGCCCACTAACTCATGGGCTTCTTGAGCCGCCCTAGGATGTACTTTCACTACCAGTTGGGCCGAATGCACAACCCATTCGTCTACACTATATGTCTCCTTCCTTCGGATGTGTCTCGGGAGAGGAAAAAATACACCAAATGAGATAAGTCATTAGCGATTGATTAATTGAATTTAAAAAATATTAATATAATTTTTTAAACAACTTTTATATAGATTTTTTTAAAAAAAATACACCATTAAGCAATTTGGAAAACATGAAAAAAAAAACAAAGTTTTTCTTCCCCTTTCTTCTCGGAACTAACACAGCCTTCCTCGATCCTACAGAAGCAGCATTACGAGATGCTAGTTCTATGTTAGGCTGTTTGATTCGGTTCATTTGCCAGCAGATGATCATGATGGGAATAATCAAGTCTTCAGTATCTTAAACTCTTTGATCAAATGGAGACTAGCTGGACCATGTAAAACCTTAGTCGTGCTTGAAGAATTCTCATGAAATTGATGTCTGATCACCTAACAAATTGCATAATAAAAAGACAAGTTGCATGGAGATCTGAAATACTAAAAGGTAACAGGGTGAGGCATGCAAAATTCAGACAAAATGATCGATTACACATCAAAGCTTCAACACCATGTTGAGCTCATATTTACATACCAAGTTATTTGTTGGCTTAGGAAGAAACTAAGAAAGTAACACTGGACATACTCATTTCTCACCTGGAATATTTCCTATCCATTCCTTTTATTTCACCTTGCTACCCTGATCAATCTCTGTTACATAGTCTGGAATTCTAGAGTGGTCTTGGTGCCATCTGTGTTTCCTTCTCCTCTTTCCAAGGCCTTTTTGAAGGAGCTTCTAGCAACGGTGTCTCCAACTCCCATAAACAGCCTATATTCTTCCTCTAGGTTAAGAAATTCAATAGCTGGGGCTTCAAAGAGAGATTCAGTAGCTGTCGAATCTACATTTCAAGGTTTTGAACTAGTAAACAGAATCTAGGTTTCACTTCACCACCACTTCAACTTTTTCAGAATCTCCAATTCCGGCAAGTAGGGCCTGAATCCAGTCCACCACTGAGAATTGCATCAGGACAGGACTACCCTGAACCCACAACTCTAGAAATTCAGAGATCACAGCTGCTTGGCTCCAGCTCAAGGTCATGTCGTTGCAAAATCGTTACTCATTCAGGGCTTGAGGCCACCGTCGTCTACCTTTACACCCGCCATTGAGTCGGCCTGCACCTTGCCATCTCCGTGCCCATCTTCTCCACGCCAAGGTAGGCGACGCCATGGCCGGACCTCCAGAACACCTCGTGCGCCCATCTTCTCCACGCCAAGGTAGGCGACGCCATGGCCGGACCTCCAGAACACCTCGTGCGCCGACGACCCACCATAGATCGCCACGACGGCGACACTCTCGGCTCCGGACGGCAGCTCCTCCGGCGAGGCGTGCGGCGCGAAGACGGCCGTCACCTGCAGCAGAGGCGGCCCCGAGCAACCCATGTTGGCATGACCACATGAACATGAACATGAAGACGACGATGTTCTCTTCTGCCCTGTACCAGAGACATGGCGTTGCACGACCAATTTGATCACCGGCTCTGGAAATGCACCTAACGGCTCAACCATGTCACTGCTTCTGCGGCGACCATGGTGCTCGTGTTCTTCGCAGCATGCCGGGTTTGGGCGAGCACGGTGAGTTTTGGATTGGTGGATTCTCGAGTACTCTGGATCAGTAGAAGCAAACAAACGGGAAGCAGTAGTAGCCTCGCTGGTGGAACTGAGCGAGCTCTTGCCTCACAGCTTCAGTAACAGGCTTGAAATTGGAGGTAAGCTTCTCCGAGCACCTGGCCATAATCCCGACCACAATCGTGCTTGCTGTCACCCGTATCAAAATTCCAAGGAGGAAGTTTTCCTCTGGCCTCTCATGGTTCTTGTACTGAAGAAACACACAGGCTACTACTCCTCGCTCTGCAAATCGTAGTGGCCGTGCCGATAGGCAGTATCCACTTCTTCCAGGAGGATTTTCAAACTGCAGAGCTTTGCCGGCAAGAAGGGGACCTGTGAGAGGATCAACGAGCATGTAGCTGATGCTGCCTATGCTGCCGAACTGCAAGAATCTCAGGAACTCACCGGCGCCATCGGCAAACCTTTCAAACCTCTGAATGGTCGAGGTTGTGATTAGGCTATCAACATTCTTGTCGGCGGAGAAAGAGGAGAAGAATGATCTTGTCGCATGGGCGATCCGTCTGGGGAAAGAGCATCGCCTGATCTGCTGCTCCATCTCATCGTCTTCCATGGCGCGACGCTTGCATCTGTTCATGACTTGGCTGCACTCATCGGAGGCGCGCTTCAGCTTCTTCCTCCAACGCAGCAGCGAGGCATCTGTGACCGGTGGCCACTTTCCAGACATCTCCAGAGCGGCCTCCATTCTGATGTGTGCCATCTCCAGCCTCTCCATGCCATCTTCCTCGCTTACTTTCCGTTTATGCTTGTTGATAAAGAAGGTGGAGACCCTGCTCACAGCCTCGCCAACTACCGCTGAAGCAACTACTTCAGACATCATGATGCTCTGTTGATTACCCCAGCCTGGTTATAGAAGGGGATGGAAAGGTCAGGTTACAACTTACTATTGTTCACTACAGAACTAGAGATACAGAGGTTTACAAGAACTTAGCAGTTAGCACAAAATTCACTCACCTCAACAAGCTGCTTGAAACTAGTGCTTTGATCATACTGCAATTGTGACTTGTCAAGAGCATAAATCTGTTTAGTGAAGACGGGAGTTCAGTTTTCTTCACAATGTCAATTGGACAGTGAACGGTCCTTAAGCAACATCTGTACCAGAATACACGTTGTGATATAGACATTTGATAATTAATTAATGTGACCGTGAAAGCGATGACAAGTCTTCCCTTCATACCGCTTGTATTTCTCCAAATACTCTATCCTGAATCAACTTTTGAGTAATACATATGTTCAGGCCGAGAAAATTGCTTGCTGTAGTTGTTTCAAAAAAAAAAAAAAAAAAAGATTAGTCTTCATCTGTGATCTGTGGAAGGATCCATCAAATATATAAAATGAAATAACTAAGCAAAAGAAAAGTCTAAGATTGAACGATATATTCTGGTGACAAACTGATTAGTCTCAATAGCAGACTAGTCAGTCAGAAGAAATAAGGTGCACCGCAACTAACCGTAAAGCTTTGCTAATGGACTGGAAATCATTCTGAACAACTGTAATGGAATATCTGTCTACTTGATGAATTAGTCTTGTGTTGGCTTGGCATGTCCACCACCCACCCCATCCACGGGCTCACCAAGTCACCAATCAGTTTGTTCACCTTGCTGCTCTTTTTTTGCATCTTCTTTTGCATCTGCGTTTCAGTACATGACAAAGTTAGAATAAATATTCATGTGTTTTCTAGTTTCATTTTGAAATTATCCAAAATATTAGAATTTTAAACCACCCAGAGGTTATTGCTGTCAAACTGGGAATTTCCAGTAAATAAGCCATACTGGATGAAAATAACAAAATAAAAAGAATGTGCATGGGAATATGAGAAAGCAGGCAATTGAGTGAGAAATGATAATTTTCTTATAGCCCACAATCATGATAGACTCATGTAAATTCAAATGAAACCAGACACATCGAATGAGCAAGGCTGGTACATTAGACTTCTAGGGCAAGAACATCATGTTATCACCATTTGCCAACATAACTGACGAGCTGGACAAACAACAGCAGTATATGTAGAACATTTCAGATGAATACACTCCTAAGTACTTAGAAACCAACTCCCTACATGTCACTTTTCTCCCCCATTCTTTTAATTTTAATTATCCCTGTTTCCCTTCTAGTCCCTATTACATCATCTAAAATGTCAGTAGAGGACCTGCTACTTTCTTCTCCTTCCGAATCCAGTCAAGAAGTGAGCCCTGAAGCCGGACAGGTGCATGCACAGCCCAAAGGCAGAGGAAGTCAGCGACCTCATGTCTGTGATTGTGTGTCCGGCGATCATGTCGTCGCAACATCTTTGCTTTCCTGGCTCCTCGAATGGTTCTCCGTGTGCTCCGCATGTTCATTGTTGCCTTCACAGCCTGAAGAAATGCACCACCATGTTTAGACTTCCAAAGCATCTGATACGCTGTTGCTTTTGCATTCTGACGAAAACAATCTACAGCCCTTGGCAGCATGATCTCTTCCATTTGTTCCAAGGGAACATTTGTGTGCAAGCAATGTTGCTCGTTACCATTAATCACCTCAATCACAGTACTATCAACTGCTGGGAATAGGTCTTCTGAAGAGCCATGGGGCGTATAGACAAGGATAACATTCAGATGCGGAAATTCTTTAAGTGAAGATTTACCCTCAACAATTGTTCCCTGTTCTCTGAACCCAGGAGGTGAAACTTGGCACAGTAAACTCACTTCAATGATGGGTTCTAGAGAAATATCTGTTAATTCTACCTTGTGCAAGTTCCCACTACCACATACTTTCTGACCATGATGCTTGCAACACAGTGGATTTGGGCGGAACCATTCAGTAGCTATACTATGAATGTTCTCCCAACCGCATGAGTGAGAATGTGACACCCTGGAGAAGTCTTGTGTAGGTAGTTGAATAAGTTCTTTCCTAACAGTTTCAGCTGTAGACTCAAAATAAGGAGTAAACAACTGCAAGCACTTAATTGTAGTACCAACTATGTTTGTACTCTCTGAAAGTTGTAGAATAATATCAAGGTAAAAGTTGTCCTCAGGTGCACTGCCATCATTGCAAGCAAAGAACAACTTAGCTTCTATTCCTCGCTCTGCAGAGTTATTGGGCCGTACCCGAAACCAATGCTGCTTGTTTCCCTGTATTGATTTGTACTCTAACGTTTCACCTGAAATAAGGTGCCCGATAAGAGGGTCAAAGAACAAGTAACGGCGTGGTGTGCCTCCAAATTCCACAGATCTTAGAAAATCATTAGCTCCATCTGCAAACCACTCGAATCTTTGGACAGAAGATCTACCCAGCTCATCACTATTGCTGTGAAAGATGGAAGATACCAGTGTCTTGGTGGCATGGGCAATTCGCCTAGGAAAGGAAGAATTCCTTACTTGTTGTTCCACCTCATCTTCTTCCTGGATATGTTGCCTGCACTTCCGTAGTGTGTCATCACACTCTTCAGTAGCACGCTTCAGCTTCTTCTGCCAATGTAACAACGGGCCACTAGTGATCTGCCATTTATTGGATGTCTCAAGTGCGAACTCCAACTTGATTTGTGCCATCTCCAGCCTCTCCAGGTGATCCTGTGCACTTGATTTTCGCTCACACCGGTCAATCAACCCAGATATGATCTTGTTTACCGTCTCTTGAACGATTGCAGAACCGACTATCTCTTCCATCTTCAGTAATCCTTCCCTGATCAGCACAGAGCAAGATATATCAATACATCGATCAAAATATAGATCTGTGAATTCCTGATAAGTACTTATAAAATATACCTTTGAAGTATATGTAAACCCAACCTTCTGAGTTGAATTAGTAGGAAGAAACTTGAGGGAACACAGGTGCCTTCTGAGTTGAATTAGTAGGAAGGAACTTGAGGGAACACAGATGCACCAGAGAGTACTCAGCTGCCAGCAGACGATAACTGGATTGAATGAACGGTGAGCATAAAGGTCCATGTCCTTGGTAGAGAAAACTCAAGTAAATCAAAGATGTGGACGTTAGGTCCCTTATTCTCCAGTTGATTATGCCCTCTTTGACTGACCAATAGTAAATTTTGTTATTAAGACATTCACCGCAACCAAACCAAAAACGATGCTTCCGAATGCTGACTGACCAATATTGCAGAAAGGCTAGCTGAAACCACAACATAATGGTAATTTTCCACATTCCAGAAGAAAACTCAAGTAAATCAAAGATGTGGACGTTAGGTCCCTTATTCTCCAGTTGATTATGCCCTCTTTGACTGACCAATAGTAAATTTTGTTATTAAGACATTCACCGCAACCAAACCAAAAACGATGCTTCCGAATGCTGACTGACCAATATTGCAGAAAGGCTAGCTGAAACCACAACATAATGGTAATTTTCCACATTCCAGAAGCTGGAATCATGGTAATGAGTTGCCAAGGCTTGCTTGCTAATTTATTTTTTTTAAGTTATGCCTAGGATGCATTCCTCAATTAGCAGACATGTTTGCAACTCCAGAGTTGGCATTTGCTTGCCATTCCGCTGGTAATAAGCCTGTTCTTGGTAATATTCCTCCAGATTACATAAGATTTTAAAAGTAAAATCTTGGTATATAGTTGATGAAACGTGCTTGCTATTTTTGGTTTCTAAATACTCCTCTTAATACACATTACAGAAAAAAAATGCTAGAAATCTTGAATTTCACGTAGTGAAAAGAAGAAAAATCATCGTCACCGCAATCACTTCCAGCTAGGCGGCTACTCATCTTGACCGGTTGAATAGATCTGGCGCAATAGACATGATCAGTTAGTGATATGCAGGGAGATCGAGCCTTACCTCGAACTAGTGCCCCACGGCCGCCGAGGGCTCCTCCTCCATCCCCGCATCGCCGGCGGACGCGCTCGTATCGTATATGTGGCGCCACGTGGAGACAGTAGTCGTAGAGGATCGAGCAAGGGAACGCCATGCCCGGACCTCCTTGCGCCGCCGGCGCCGGTCCACGCGCAGCCTGCCTCATCGCGGATCGTCCGGCCGGCGGCGGAGGCCATGGCTGCCGGCCACGGTGGCGGCCGTGTGTCGCCTGCTTACGCAAATGGAGACGGAGGAGGATTTGTGCGGCCCAGTTATCATCAGCAAAAGAGAGCCGATCTCGGCTCCAAAAAAGCCCACACTAACACCGGGCAATAATTACGCAGCCCGTATGAGATAAAAATTTTTAGGTTAATTATATCCATGCCATTGCAACTTTGCCAAATTAAAAAAATACCACTACTATTCGTCATATCGGCTACAAGTCACTGAAAATTTAAAAAATTGGAACCCAGTGAGAGGATAGCCATGGAGCAGGGCCTTCTCGGCGGTTGTTGGTGATGGGAGCGGTGGAGCCGCGTCGGGCCGCAAGGGCGCGCGAAGGCACGCAAGGCCGGCGGGGCGGCGGAGGTGCACCGGGCAATGGGGGGCCTGCAGGGGAGGCGGAGGCGCGCGGGTCCGCGCAAGGATGGCGGAGGCGGAGGGGCCACGCATGGCCGCGGAGGCCGCGGAGCCGCACGTGGCCTCGCGCTCGTCCACCGCCTCGTCACCGACAGCGACCCACACTCTACCCCATGGTGGACGCAGCTATGCTCCGACGTCGCCGTCGTGCTCGCCATCCTCCTTGACCGCTTCTTCGACATGGAGCACCACCAAGCAAACCGACGACATCGGCCTCACGCGGTTGGTGGACTTTGCCGATGTCAAGTGCATCGACGACAGAATACATCTATGAGTGGGCAAGCTAGACCCACTGCTGCTGCAAGGGATGTATGACCAGGGCGTCATCTGACAGTAGGTGGGCATGCATGCAACGACGGGGAGCGCGAGCAGCGTGGCGGCACCGTGCCACGCTCACGGCACGTGGGGCCAGTGGAGCCGGCAGAGCCGCGCGTCGAGCGGAGGAGGCCGGCCGGCGCAGGCGGCGGAGCCGTGGAGAGGAGGGGGATGAGGACGGGAATAGAGATGGCATAAGAGAGGAGGATAGAAATTATGACTGGAGTGACATGGTTCTAATTTTAATAACTCTTAGTGGCATATAGCCGATACGACGAATAGCGATAGCATTTTTTTAATTTGGCAAATTACAGTGGCATAGATCCAATTAACCCAAAAATTTTACAGCCAGGTCCCTCAATGTTTAAATGATACGGAGTATATGGATTGCTAATTTGCTATATCATTCCTAACGATCTGGTTATTTACAACCAGTCAATCAGGTCTCCATTTGGGATCGCTATATGGTAATGATCCGACCTTTTGCAAATCAATCCCACAAACTTTTTTACACACAGGTCAAATGGAGAAACTATTTAATGTAAACAATCTGAAAACTATCGTTAATTCAAAAAATATATATACGCTTGAGATTTGTTCATGTCACAATTGCGAGTAAAAATTTCCGTGCATCACCAATGCATCCTCACCGCAAAAACCATGGCAAATTCAGCTGTAATTTTACTCACAGTTATGACGTGGAAAATATTACTATACATCCATTTTTAGATCCAACAGTAAATTTTCACTGTATATTTTCCATGTTGTGGGTGGACAGGAAGCAAATCCTCTAACATAAAATCCTACATGTCAGGCACCACGTTTCTCTAACTGGCCCACATGTCAGTCACCACATATTAGCAGAGGAGGCGAGCGCCACCGTCGCCTCTACCTTTACTCCCGCCATTGAGTCGGCCTGCACCTTGCCATCTCCGTGCCCATCTTCTCCACGCACAGGTAGGCGACGCCATGTCCCGACCTCCAGAACACCTCGTACGCCGCCGCCGCCGACGATCCATCCACCGTGCCATGGACGTCGTGGCAGTGGCACAGGCGATCGATGGCGCCAGGCAGAAGAAACTCATCCACCTCGCGCAATCCGATGTCCGTTCGCACGGCTGGCTCCTCCCTCCCATCGATCGCCACGACCGCGGCGCTCTCGGCTCCTGACGGCGGCAGCTCCTCCGGCGAGGCATGCGGCGCGAAGATGGCCGTCACCTGCAGCAGAGGCGGCGGCCCGGAATCTTCAGAGGATCTCCTCCTCTCGCCGTCGCCGCCGTGACCAGATGATGATGGTCGCGCCGAGACATGCCGCTGCACGAACAGTTTGATCACCTGCTCCGGGAATGTCGTCCCTGTCGTCGACGGCTCAACCATGTCACTGCTTCTGCTCTGGCCATGGCAGCATGCCGGATTCGGACGAGCACGGTGAGTCTCGGAATGGTGGATGCTCCAGTACGGATCAGTAGAATCCACAAAGGGGAAGCAGTAGAAGGCTCGGTGGTGAACCTGAGTGAGCTCCTGCTTTGCAGCATCAGCGACATGCTTGAAACTAGGGAGAAGTGAATCCAAGCACCTGGCCACAATCCCAGTCACGTTCGTGCTTGCTGTCAAACGTAGAAGAATTCCAAGAACAAAGTTCTCCTCTGGCCTCTCATGGGTGTTGTAGCGAAGCAACACACCGGCTTCTTGCCCTCGTTCTGCGAAACTCATTGGCTTTGATATTAGGTAGTACTGATTTCCATGAGAACTTTCATACTGCAGTGCTTTGCCTGCGAGGAGATGCCCAGTGAGAGGATCAACGAGCATGTAGTTGATGCTGCCTATTCTGCCAAACTCCATGAATTTCAGGAACTCGCCGGCGCCATCGGCAAACCTTTCAAACCTCTGTATGGTTGAAGTGGAGTTCAGGCTATCAACATTCTTGTCAGCGGCAAAGGAGGAGAGGAATGATCTTGTGGCAAGGGCGATCCGTTTGGGGAAAGAGCACCGACTGATCTTCTCCGTCTCATCGTCTTCCATGGCGCGGCGCTTGCATCTGTCCATGACATGGCTGCACTCGTCGGAGGCTCGCTTCAGCTTCTTCCTCCAACGCATGAGCGAGGAATCCATGGCCAAAGGCCACCTGCTGGACACTTCCAGGGCGGCCTCCATCTTGATGTGTGCCATCTCCAGCCTCTCCAGGCCATCTTCCTCGCTTGATTTGCGGTTATGATTGTCGATGAGGAAGGTGGAGATCCTGCTCACAGCCTCACCGACGACCGCAGAAGCGATGACCTCGGACATCAGGATGTTCTTGGTGATCACTGCTGCCCTCTATTAAAAAGGGAATTAAAGGTCAGGTGACAATTATTCATCACAGAACTAGAGATACTGGACTTCAGCACAAAATATACTTACCACACCAAACTGGTTGAAACTGAAACTAGTGCTTTAAACTGATAGCTTTGCAGATTGTGAACAGCATAAACCTGAATCCAGATGGAAATGGTTCAGAGTCTTCACGATACCAATTAGACAGTGAAAAGTCATGAAGGAGCATCTGTACCATGAGTGATGTCATGAAGTTGACAGACATTAGGTAATTAATGTGACCGTGATAGCAAGATGACTAGTCTTCCCTTCACAACACCACAAGTCTGATGATTTGAATGTACAGTTGATTTGTCACAATCACACAAAACTTAAAAAGCTGCCTCGTTGACTGTCCCAATCTTGTAAAAAGTCTAGCTATTGAAGACAAATTATCCTCGTCACCGCAATCCTTTTCCTTGAAAATTCGTGGTAATGCTTCAATGTCATGTTAATCATGATCTTAAAAAACTGTGTTTCACTTGCATAAACTCCTAACAGTTTCAGCTGCACATACTTAATTATAGTGCCAACTATGTATGTACTTGCTGAAAGTTGTAGCATCAAACCAAAGAAAAAGTTATCCTCAGGTGTGTCTCTATCATTGTAAACAAAGATCAACTTAGCTTATGCTCCTCGTTCTACAATGTTATTTGCCTGTATCAAAAACAAGTGGTACCTGTTTCCCTGCACTAATTTGTACTCCAGCGTTTTACCAGCAAGAACGTGCCCCACAAGAGGGTCGAAGAACAGATAATAGCATGGTGTCCCTCCAAACTCCACAGATCTCAGAAAATCATTAGCTCCATCTGCATACCACTCAAATCTTCGAACAACAGATCTATTTGGCTCATGGATATTGCCATTATAGATGGACAATACTAGAGACTTGGTGGCATGCACAATTTGCATAGGAAAGGATGAATTCCTTACTTGTTGTTCAGCCTCTTCTTCCTCGACGTGCTGCCTACACCTGCATATTTTGTTATCACACTCTTCCACAGCTTCTTCTGCCGACGTAATATCGGGTCACCAGTAATCCGCCACTTATTTGATGTCTCAAGTGTAACCTCCAACTTGATTTGTGCCATCTCCAACCTCTCCAGATGATCCGCTGTACTTGATTTTCACTCACAGCTGTCAATCAACCCAGATGATCCTCTGTCTCATGAACCACAGCAGAAACAACCACCTCTTCTATCTATCTATACTAAGGGCTTATTCGGTTCGTAGGATTTTCAAATCGTAGGAATAGGGAAAACATAGGAATAATACAGGAATGCATGTGCAAACCTATGAATTGGAAAACATAGGAAATTTTCCTATGGTTGGGTTGCAAACAATCCAAAGGATTGAAAACATTGGGTTGGAATGGATTATTTTTTTCCTTTGTTTTCCCCCCTAAAAGTGGAGGGATAGGAATTTTTCCTTTCATGCATTCCTTTGAAACGAATGATAGTATAGTGCTCATTCCAAAGGATTGAATATTCCTGTACTTTTCCTTTACGAATCCTTTGAAACGAATAAGCCCTAATATAAAAAGGAGGAGTTGCACCCTTCCAATCTGGATTTTTCACATTTTGGTCCTTTTAAAAAACTTATTTCGCAAATAGACCCTTAGAAAAACTTATCCCAAAAAGGTCCTTTTTGGGGCGCCAGAGTGGCTGGCGCTGTCGTCCAACGGGACGGCGCCAGCCTCTCTGGCGTCGTTCCCCTGCCGACGTGGCGGGGCGATGCTGAGGTGGCAGGGGGAGGGCGCCAGCATGGCTGACGCCGCCCCCCACCCCTCGCCTCTATTCCTGTTTCTCTGTATGGAGTTGCAACGGTGTCATTTTTGTTTTATTTTTTCGGATGTTTTTTCACACTTAGGATCACGATACAACCAACCACAAAAAAATTTAAACTCGAACGGAATATACCACTTAGCTAAGTCTGAAAATAGCTAGCATACCACTTAGCCTACTTTGCACCTTCAACAAAATTAGACCATAACTCCTTTAGTAAAACCCTTTGATTAACATGTTAAACATAATACACTCTACCACTATATGAAATTACTTAATCTAATTCAAAATATAACCGCATGAAATGATAGCCATAAGTTAAACAGTACAGAGAGGTGCATTTTTTTATTTTTATTTTATTTTTTTGATATTTTTTTCGCACTTAGGAGAATATAGGAACCAACCATAGAAAAAAATAAACTCAAACGGACAAAATATGTGACTCGTAGAATTTTCCAAAGCTCTACCGAAACGGACAAAATATGTCAACTATTAAAATTAGCGTAACATTCTCATACGGACTCGGAATCTGGCAAATAATATATCCACGGACATCTACAGAAAAAGTTACATTTAATTCTCCCCTGCTTTGCTGGGTTCGGCGATATTAAAACCTCCAAATTCCACTTGCAAGATTGTGTTTCCGACGAGAGAAGTTTTTTGGTAGAGTTTTGGAAAATTCCACGGGCCACATATTTTGTCCGTTTGAGTTTATTTTTTCTACAGTTGGTTCTTTTGAGTTTCTAAGCGTGAAAAAAATATCAGAAAAATAAAATAAAAAAAAGTTGCACATCTCTCTCCTCTGCACTAGTTCGGAGAGAGAGGAGAGGAGAGGAAAAATTCTACAGGCTACATATTACGTCCATTTGAGTTCATTTTTTCTATGGTTGGTTTTTGTGTGTCCCTAGACGTGAAAAAAATATCAAACAAATAAAATAAAAATAAAAAAATTTTGGGGGGGGGGCGCCAGCCACTCTGGCGCGCTCCCCCTAGCCACCTCAGCATCGCCCCGCCACGTCAGCAGGGGGACGGCGCCAGAGAGGCTGGCGCCGTCCCGTGCCACTCTGGCGCTCCCAAAAAGGACCATTTCTGGGATAAGTTTTTCTAGGGGTCTATTTGCGAAATAAGTTTTTCAAAAGGACCAAAATGTGAAAAATCCAGCCCTTCCAATCCAACAGGCCAAATCACCCAGATCAATCCCTACCGTCCATCAGCCATCTGATCTAATCTCATCATCCGCTATCCTCCTCACTGTGCGCACGATGAGCGATTCCACCAATTCAGAAATCACGCGATGACTATGCCCGCACAAATCCCCTCCGCCCCCTCGCTCCTCCCCACCGCGATAACTCCGCCCCCGCCTCCTCGCTCCTCCCCCGCTGCCATAGCCCGCCGCCTCCTCGCTCCTCCTCACCGCCCGCCCCACGAATCCCCGCGCCTCCTAGCTTCTCCTCCGCGCCCGCGAATCCCCGCCGCCTCCTCGCTCCGTGTGCATCCTCCCTCCTCGCGACGGGGCAGCGAGGTCGTCCCCTTCCGCTGCCACCCCCGCTGCCCACGCCGGTGACGAGGTCGTCCCCAGCCACCGCCGGAGCCGTGGTCTTCCCCGGAGCCGACGTCGTCCCCAGTTGCCGCCGGAGCCGAGTTCTTCCCCATCCGCATTGGATCTGAATGCACCACATATCTTCCCCTCTGGAAATTATTATTTTTGGATGAAATTGACGGAATACCAATGGCTATTGCAACAAGGTAATTTGCCCTCAACCTTTAGCTTTTCAAATCAGAATCAGTTTAATTACTTCTTTGTTTCTTTGCATCATTTTCCCCTTAGACTGATGCTTGCACTGATGTACTATGTTGTCATGGGGGATGTTCTAGACGTGAGGACTGGCAAGCCATCTCTTCATATATTTCTTGCTGATATGAGAACGTTCGAGGTATTGCCATGTAAGTGCTATTGCCTATAATGTTCTTTAGACTAAACACAATATTATAATTTTACCTAACACAAGTGCATTGCATGTTGTTCGGGTCAATTTGGAACCAGATAATTGATTTGTATTTCAAGCTCCTCCTGCTGTAGCAGCAGTAAAAAAAATGCTCGAATGTGATTGGGCGACACATGTACATATGCTTTTAAGGTATGCGGGATTATCAGAGTTCTGTTGTTGCTTCATGTCACAAAGGAGAGGACCATTTTATTGGTACCATTTATCCATATCATGATGGCCATGGTAAAGTTGATCCGCACATAGTAGCGTAATCAAATCTCACGCTTACTGTCATAAGTTAGTAACTTTAAACATTTTTTTTGTGATTAAATGATTTACAACCCAATCAAAACACCTTGAATTACTTCAAGGCAAATTAGGAATTACATATCTTGGTAAAGAGCTCATATCATTATTTTATTTTGTTTTTAATTAAAACTTTCATTGTTCCTCAGTAAATCATGAAGTTACAAGATTATTATTTTGGTTTTTTCGTCAACGAACAAATCATTCCATGAGAATGTCAATGTATGCCTGTATCATGCTCAAACACCTCGATCTAATTTTCAGATGATGTTAACGATTGATTGCTGCAGGATAGAGGCATACAAAGTGCAGGCAATAATTATGTTTTTAAGATAGCTCAAAAGAATATTTAGTGAAATTTTATCTGGGGTGAATATGCTGGGATTGCGAGTCCTCCATCTTTAATTGTTTCAGGGTAGAGGCATACAAAGTACAGACAATATTTATTTCAGGAGTTCTGTCCTGAAGCTATCATTTTTTCTGCAGTCCCTTCAGTGACATCTGGAAACCTAGGATCTCACCTACAAAAATAGATAATTTTTGCCAACTGCTTGACATTAATTGGAATATCCCCTTTGTATATACTAATGATCAATTTTGGAGCTCCAGACAATGAAACCATGCCTTAATATCCCTGAAAGAGTGCATTAGGTGAATCCAGTGATTATCCTGGAAGTCATGAGCATGGATTCTGATGCTTCCTATTTCTCCTCCGATAATTTCAATTAAAGACGTGTTTTCTCTAGCATTTTGAATATTGCAGTATGCCAATAACTTAGTTACTAATGATGTAGTGCATAAATTTTATGGCAAGTTCTGTTATTTCTTTTCAATTGGAAGTAATTTGCTTGAAAAGTGGTTAAAGGAGAAAATTTCTAATGCCCTGTTTGGTTTCTCAGGAATCCAGGAGTTGGAGCCATTCGAACATGCAGCATGTCTCTTGCTAATGTCTTCCTGAGCTTTCAAATTATAAGGCCCTTGCCTCACTGATCAAAATATTCAGGTCACTAGAGGTTCTAAATTTGCTTGCAATCCTTATGGTTTCCACTCATCACAGTGATAAGGCACCATATTCTTATGGCCAGTGCTTCTATGTTCTGAGCTTACTGGTATCCATATTTTTAAGCACTCTATTTCTTTGCTCTGGTTTCTTTTTTTGCAACCAGTTTCTGATGGAACATTTCTTATGGCTAGAAATTGTCACGTAATCTTCAATGCGCTCTAGAAATTTCAGATTGAGCTATTTGAATTTTGCTATGTTAATTTGAATAATACAGTATTCCAAAGCGGCAGCGGATCATTATAACCAACTACCACAAACTATTCAATTGCAGAATTTCTGCATTCCAATTTTTGCATTTCTCAATTTAATCATGTATTTTGGTTTGAGTAATTGCAAAGTAAAATTGATTTTGTAATTGTAAAAATGAATGAATTTTCTGGACAACATTTAATGTGATTTTATCAAAACACAATGAACCTTTTAATTTGTCCGTATAGTTCTGTTTTCTTTTATTTTCAAAAGTAAGATCCTCAGTATAAGCTTTTGTTTGTGGATCTCTTAATAATGAATTTTGGGGGGGGGGGGGGGGGGTCCAATCCTCTCTTGCTCCGCCGTTGGACCAGTAGTAGCAGCAGGTTGGAAGCTGGTGAACACGATCTCAGGGAAGGACACAATGGCGGCTTCGTACGATCTCACATATGACAATTCTATCATTGCCTTAGATTTTACCAACCAAAGGTTAGATGCACCTGCTTGGTAACTGTGAATTTAGATAAAATAAATTTGAAGCAGTTCTTCTGATATAAGCTGATGTGATTTCCTATCGAGTTATTAAAAATTATATTTGATGAAATATTTTTCCGAGTCCATCATGCATATTAATTCCTTAATGAATGTGTACTCTTTCTTTTGATTTGGCAGATGCAAGGGGTACTCATTCTTTTGATTTTGTCCAGATGGACAGTTCCAGTCCATAACATTCTATCTACACAGTCAACGACTCAGTTAATAATAAAACTGAAAAAATGTTCTCTTTTATTTTTAAATAAGATTTTCACACAACCTAAAGTAAGATATCAAAGGAGCACTGGCCTGATATAAATGATTTTTTTCTGACGAATGTGGACTACCAATGTAATGCACATGCCTAAGATATTTAAGGTTTTTTTTTTCTGCAGTACTTAAAAACTTGTATTTTGTAATATTGTTGGTTAAATCTCAACTTCTGATGTATCTCAAGTGTAAATATGGTCATTGTCATATTGCTAATATTTTGGATTTAATCAAATAAATGATGACCATTGCTGCCCCTCACGTGTCTTTTTTTTTTGTTCTAAAGGACACTGATGTGTTTGTTCTGGTTTATCATTTTGTAACTGAAGAAATGGTTAGGTAAGCTTGTCTCCTATATAGCTATACTGATTGGTCTATGGAGCAATTATGCACTGATGTATTTTGGTTTATATTATATCATGCAAAATTTGTATTTTTTATGTAAACAACTATGTATCGTATGATACATATAGCTGAGAACGTGCATTGCACGTGCACGATTACTAGTCTTCAATAATCTCTTCCTGATCAGCACAGAGCAAGATATATCAATACATCAATCTTTTGCGAAATCGCAAAAGGATTGCACGTCAATATATTAGATCAATACATCATTCAGGATGCTCAAATAAAACAAAAGATAGGTCAGTGAATTCCTGATAAGTACAAAGTGCATTGTTGAATTATCTGTGAACCCAACCTTCTGAGTTGAATTAGTAGGAAAGATCTTGAGGGAAAACAGGTGAGCCACAGAGTATCTAGCAGACGATAACTGGTTTGAATGAATGGCGAGAATGAAAGTACATGTCTTCGGTGGATAGAGAATCGAGCAAACCAAAGGTGGTTCTCTTTCAAGTTTGGTTAGTGCTCTAGGCTGTTCTCCAGTTGGTTTCTGCCCACTTTGACTGACCAATCGTCAATATTCAATACTGAATGCTGACTGACCAATCTTCCAGAAAGGCTAGCTAAAGATAAATATTTTTGGAAATAAACCCCTGTAGGATTTGTTTTCAACATATAGGTCTCCATGTACACACTCCCCCTTCTGCCGCTGTACCACACCAAAACTGAATTTTACATGTAGCTCTCTCTCATAAGTCGATGGTTGGGCGCTCGCACTCCCCTCTTCCAGCCCTCCTGCCGGGGCGCCGCCACAAGCCACCAGCCACCACGCCGTCTTCGTTGCCGCACCAGAGCTGAGCGCGGCCAATGAGTCGGCCTGCACCCTTCCATCTCTGTTACCACATTCTCCACGCAGAGGTAAGCAACACCATGGCCAGACCTCCAGAACACCTCGTGCGCCGAAGCCGCCGCCTCGTGGCACAGGTGATTGACGGCGTTTGGCAGCAGCAACTCCTCCAACTCATGCAATCCAACATTGGTGTGCACGGGTTGCTCCTCCCTCCCATCGATCGCCACAACCGTGACGCTCTCAGCCCCAGACAGCAGCTGCTCTGGTGACGCGTGTGGCGCGAAGACGGCCGTCAGCTGAAGCAGAGGTGGCCCCGAATTTCCAGAAAAACCAGATGACGATGAAGACGATGATTGCTTCTGTATCTGTCTCGTAGAGACATAGCGCTGCACGGCCAGTTTGATCACCGGCTCCGGGAATGCACCTGACGGCTCAACCATGTCACTGCTTCTGCTTCGACCATGGTGCTCGTGTTCTTCGCAGTCGCAGCATGCTGAGTTTGGTCGAGCACGGTGAGTCTCAGCATGGTGGATGCTCCAGTACTCTGGATCAGTAGAATCCACAAACGGGAAGCAGTAGAAGCCTCGCTGGTGCAACTGAGTGAGCTCCTGCTTTGCAGCTTCAGCAACAGACTTGAAATTGGGTGGTAGCAACTCCAAGCAACTAGCTACAATTGCAGTCACATTTGTGCTTGCTGCCAAGCGTAGCATAATTCCAAGAATGAAGTTTTCCTCTGGCCTCTCATGGTTTTGGTACCGAAGCAATACCCCGGCTTCTTGTCCTCGCTCTGCAAAACGCATTGGCCGTGCTGCTAGGTAGTACTGATTTCCATGAGAATTTTCATACTGTAGAGCTTTGCCTGCACGAAGGTGCCCAGTGAGAGGATCAACAGGCATATAGTTTATCCTGCCTATGCTGCCGAACTCCATGAATCTCAGGAACTCGCCGGCACCATTGGCAAACCTTTCAAACCTTTGAATGGTTGAAGTGGTGATCAGGCTATCAACTTTCTTCTGGCCAGTGAAAGATGATATGAACGATTTTGTGGCATGGGCGATCCGTTTAGGGAAGGCGCACTGCCTGACCTCCTGTTCCATCTCATCGTCTTCCATGGCACGGCGCTTGCATCTGTCCATGACTTGGCTGCACTCATCGGATGCGCGCTTTAGCCTCTTCCTCCAATGCAGGAGCGAGGCGTCTGTGACCCGAGGCCACCTGCTGGATATCTCGAGGGCTGCCTCCATTCTGATGTGTGCAATCTCCAGCCTCTCCATGCCATCTTCCTCGCTTAATTTCCATTTATGCTTGTCGATGAAGAAGGTGGAGATCCTGCTCACAGCCTCGCTGACTACCGCAGAAGCAACTACTTCAGACATCAGGATGTTCTTGTCGATTACCCTAGCCTGCTTGTAAAAGGGGATGGAAAGATCAGGTTACAACTTACAAATTATATTCACAACAGAACTAGAGATACAGAGGTTTATAAGAATGTAGCACGGAATGTACTCACCTCACCAAGCTGCTTGAAACTAGTGCTTCAAACATACTGCGATTGTGACTTGTGAAGAGCATAAATCTGTGTGGTGAAGAGGGGAGTTCAATTGATTCACAATGGGACAGTGAAAGGTCCTTGAGTACATCTGTGCTGGAATTGATGTCATGATATAGAAATCTATTATATAATTAAAGGAATAGAAAAACGAGCCTCCACGTTCGCTCTCATGGCCTAAAAATTCTCACATTAATCGGAGAAAAAGAAAAGGCAGAATCCATATAGAAATACAATTTAGAAACAGTTGAAATTCGGAATTAAAAAATAAGGAATATTAGAAAAGGAGACTAAAGTCCATATAGAAATACAATTAGGAAATAACAGAAATTCGGAATTAAAAATAAGGAATATTAGAAGTAGAGTATAGAGTCCATATAGAAATACAATTAGAAAATAACTGAAATTCGGAATTAAAAATAAGGAATATTAGAAGTAGAGTATAGAGTCCATATAGAAATACAATTAGAAAATAACTGAAATTCGGAATTAAAAATAAGGAATATTAGAAGTAGAGTATAGAGTCCATATAGAAATACAATTAGGAAATAACTGAAATTCGGAATTAAAAATAAAAAATATTAGAAGTAGAGTATAGAGTCCATATAGAAATACAATTAGGAAATAACTGAAATTTGGAATTAAAAATAAGGAATATTAGAAGTAGAGTATAGAGTCCATATAGAAATACAATTAGGAAATAATAGAAATTTGGAATTAAAAATAAGGAATATTAGAAGTAGAGTATAGAGTCCATATAAAAATACAATTAAGAAAAAATAGAAATTCGGAATTAAAAAATAAGGAATATTAGAAGTAGAGTATAGAGCCCATATATGAAGTTAAAACTAACTAAAATTTGGAATAAACATAATAAAATTAAAAGTAGAGTTTAGAGTCAGTATAAAAATACAATGTACAAATAAGTAAAATTCGAAATTAAGAAAAACATGGGAAGAAGAGTTTAAAGCCAATATAAGAATACAATTTAGAAGTAACTGAAATTCGAAATTAAAAATTAAAGAATATTGAAAGATGAGTTTAGAGTCCATGTAGAAATACAATTAGAAATAATAAAAATTCAGAAATAAAAATAAATAATATTGGAAGAAGAGCATAGAGTCTATATATAAATACAATTTACAGAAAATTCGGAATTAAAAGTAATAAATATTAAAAGACGAGTCTAGAGTATTAAAGATCATGTATTAAAAATAATTAATAACTAACACGTATATAAAATATAATATGAATATTACATATTAGTAGTTTTGTAAAGTTATTGCAAAATTTAAAATTGTGTTGTCATTTTAATATATTTGAATAATATAATGAGAAAACATATATGCTATTATATGAGAGAAAATATAATGATGCTAGCCGCGCAATCTGCGCGGGCCACCATACTAGTTTGGTAATTAATTAACATGACCGTAATAGCAAGATGACAAGTCTTCCCTCCACACCGCCTGTATTTCTCCAAATACTCTGTAACTGAATCAACTTTTGAGTAATACATATGTTCAGGCCGAGAAAATTGTGCCATAGTTGTTTCAAAAAGAGATGACAAGTCTTCATCTGTGGAAGGATCCATCCGATATAATATGAATTAACCTAGCAAAAGAAAAGTCTAAGATTGAACGATAGATTCTGGTGACAAATTGATTAGTCTCAATCACAGACTAGTCAGTCAGAAGAAATAAGGCGCACCGCACGACTTAACCAACAACAATGCTTCCGAATGCTGACTGTCCAGTCTTGCAGAAAGGCTAGCTAAAGATGAATTCTCTTCGTCACTGCAACATTTTTTTTTTAGAAAAAATCATTGTCACTGGCTCACTGCAATCACTTCCAGGCTTCCAGCTACTCCTCTTGACCGGTTGAATAGATCTCGCGCAATAAACGTGATCAGGCAGTGATATGCAGGGAGACGTAGCCTCACCTCGAGCTATTGCGCCGCGGCCGCCGAGGGGAAACATCGGTCTCCTCCATCTCCGCATCGCCGGAGGACGCGCTCGTATATGTGGCGCCCCATGGAGACAGTGGTTGCAGAGGATCGAGCAAGGGAACGCCAACCCCGGACCTCACCTCCTTGCACGCGGATCGTCCGGCGGCGGAGGCCATGGCCGTGGCGGATGATGGTGGTCGGCGAGGAGGGTAAACTGGAGACGAAGGGGTGGCCCAGCTGTCAGCGAAAGAGAGTCCATCGCGGCCCAAGTAAAGCCCACCAGGCAATTACGCAGCTATCATTCCTTCCTAACGATCTGGTTATTTACAATCAGGTCTTCATTTTGGATCGCTGTATGGTAGACAATTTTTTTACCACACGCATGTCAAATGTGGGTGGATGCACTTCCCCCCTTCTAACACCCACCAGTCGCCACATTGGAGCACAGACCAGCCATTGAGTCGGCCTGCATTTTGCTATCTTGGTACCTATCTTCTCCACGCAGAGGTAGGTAGGTGATGCCATAGTGGGACCTCCAGAAAACCTCGTGCGTCGACGATTCATCCACCGCATCGTGGTTGTGGCTTTGGCGATCGACAACGAGTCAATGCCTGGTAGAAGGAACTCCTCCACCTCAAACAGCACAGCCCAATGTTCGTTCATGGCTTGATCCTCCCTTCCATCTATCGCCACAGCCGCGACGGTCACGTTTCGGGATAGCAACTCCTCCGGCGACGCATGTGGCACTTAGATCGCCTTCATCTGCAGCAGAGATGCCCAGGAATTTTCAGAAAATCAACTACTCTCGTCGTTGCCGACCAGATGATTGTCAAACCGAGATAGTATGTCGTTGCACGGACAATTTGATCACCGGCTGGCTTCAGGAATGCACCTGATGGCTCTGGCCATGGTGCTCTTGTCCTTCGTGGCATGCCGGTTTTGGGCGATGTGCTAGCGGCTGGTGGGCCTTCTTAAAAACAAAAAAAAGTAGATGACTATTTTTTTAAATATAAAATCCTCTAATTTTTTTTTTGAGTAGAACAAAGTCTCTTGGAGGAAAAAATTGTTATTGTTATAGTTGGACAAGCCTACGGCTCAGGCAACCGATCAGTTCAAAGCAAAATCGGAGGCATGACGTCAGCGTCCGATTTACGTGCAAAACTACTTTAAACTGATTTTTTTTCCTAAATTACTTATCCAAATCATGATCCGATTACACTATTAAATTCGTTGCAATTAAATCTTCAAAACAAGATATTCCGACGAAAAAAATTATTATTGAATTATTTTTAAATGTTGCAAGATGTTCCACCAGGTATATCGAAATTGTTTCACTAAGTAGATCGAAAATGTTTCACTCGTTTAAATCGGGTGTTGTTTCACCTTATATAAAAACAATGTTTCAGCAAATAGCGAAAGAATGTTTGAGTTCACTGCAACATTAGATCTATACATAGTGAAACATTGTGAGTACACTAGGTGAAACATTTTTCGGTGGAACAAAAAATAAACCAAATTCCCTTAATAGGGGGTTTCCAAAATATGTGGGTTTTTTTGTTGCAATGGAATGTTTCGTTCACTGTAACATTAGATCTATACATAGTGAAACATTGTGAGTACACTAGGTGAAATATTTTTTGTGGAACAAAAAATAAACCAAATTCCTTTAATAGGGGTTTCCAAAATATGTGGATTTTTTTTTGTTATGGAATATTTCGTTCACTGCAACAATAGATATATACATTGTGAGTACACTAGGCGAAACATTTTTTTAGTTTCCAAAATATGTGGATTTTTTTGTTGCAAAAAATATTTTAATTCACTGTAACATTAGATCTATAAATAGTGAAACATTATAAATACACTAGGTGAAATATTTTTTGTGGAAAAAAGGGGAGGGAGAAGTAGGTGGGCCTAGCAGGTGCGTACGTGGGGGGAGGGGCGCGCGGGGGAGCGCTTGATCCGGCTTCCCCCGCGCCAGTCGCCCAAGGTAAAGTATTTTCGGTTATAGTTCCTTACTTTATTTATTATTTTCCTCAATAATAACGTGTCACTGATTTATAAGTTCTTTTTATCTTAAAAAAAAGATATGGCTATATAAGTTCTTTTTATCTTAAAAAAAAGATATGGCTATATATATCTAATACGATATGACCGGTGACAGGTATAGGCGGTGAGTTGGCTATTCTATTTTTCAAAAATAAGTAAAAATTGTAGATAATTTTGTACTATAATATAATTTTATTTTGATGATAGCCACGTAATAGCAGGGCCAACCTTGCTATTTTTTTTTCTGTTTTTAGATTGAGTAAATTGTATTGGTGGTACACAAAACTTGTTAGGTGGGTGTAATTAAGTATATGAATTTATAAAATGCTCGTTTTAGTACATGAACTTGTCTAATTCTTGCGAATGAGGATAAAAATAACTTAGCAATGTTAATTATACGAAACGGATGTTGATTAGGATGTGATGTGAATACGTGTAATGAGTATGCATAAGACATACAATATTTATAATTTGATCCTTACTTTATCCATGATGAATTTCATATATTTCTAGCTCTTATATCATTGCTCGTTTTTTTAAATCTTTTTCTACAATCACTATCTATTTTTTTAAGAGGTGTATATCTAATTACAACCTTCTTTGATATATGTTTACATAGTATCCTAATCAGCCCCTAAATCAATAAGATTAGCCATGTAGTTTACTTTTCGTCTTTCTCCGCACGCACCAGACAAATTCATGCACCAAAATAAATATTTTATAGGTTCGTGTACCGGCGATACAATTTACTCTCTACATTCATGACCCTACTCGGCTAGTCGCAACGGATGGTAGCAACCCACCCACAAATTTACAATCAGGTCAATGACACTACCGCAATCAGGTCACTCGTATAGATAACAAAATTTACAATCGAAGTCCCTAATTTTGGATCGCTAATCATGTTTGTTTTTTTTTGCAAATCAATACCTATCAGTTTTGGTTTTTACATAGCTCTCATAGATCGATGGCTCGGCGGAGTGGGCGCTCTCTCTTCCATACTCTTGTTTTCCCGCCGGCGCCGCCACCACCAGCCACCGCGCCGTTTCCGCCGCCGCACCAGAGCTGAGCTCGGCGATGCCACAATCTTCCACAATGACACGGCCAATGAGTCCGCCTGCACCCTGCCATCTCTCTTCCCATCTTCTTCAAGCAGAGGTAGGCGACACCATGGCCGGACTGCCACAGCACCTCGTGCGTGGACGACGACGACGATCCATCGTCCGCCGCCTCATGGCGGCACAGGCGATCGATGGCGTTGGGCAGCAGAAGCTCCTCCACCTCGCACAACCGAACATTCGTGTGCACGGCTTGCTCTTCCCTCCCGTCGATTACTTCGACAGCAACGCTCCGGGCTCTGGGCGGCAGCTCCTCCAGCCAAGCGTGCGGCCCGATCACGGCCGTCAGCTGCAGCAGGGGTGTCCTCCTATCGCCATGACCAGATGATGATGATGATGAAGAAGACGATGATGGCTTCTGCCATGCAGAGATATACCGCCGTACGACCAATTTGATCACCGGCTCCGGGTATCTACCATGGTGATTGTGTCCTTGGCAGCATGCGGAGTTTGGGCGAGCATGGTGAGTCTCTGAATGGTGGGTTCTCCTCGAGTACTCTGGATCAGTAGAATCAACAAACGGGAAGCAGTACAAGGCTCGATGTTGCACCTGAGTGAGCTCCTGCTTTGCAGCTTCAGCAACAGGCTTGAAATTGGGTGGTAACAACTCCAAGCACCTGGCCACAATCCCGGTCACGTTCGTGCTTGCTGCCAAACGTAGTAGAATTCCAAAAATGAAGTTCTCCTCCGGCCTCTCATGGTTCTGGTACCAAAGCAACAACCCGGCTTCTAGTCCTCGCTCTGCGAAACTCATTGGCCATGCTGCTAGGTAGTGCTGATTTCCTTGAGAATTTTCATACCGTAGAGCTTTGCCTGCAAGAAGGTGCCCGGTAAGAGGATCAACGAGCATGTAGTTGATCCTCCTGCCTATGCTACCGAATTCCATGAATCTCAGGAACTCGCTGGCACCATCAGCGAGCCTTTCAAACTTCTGAATGGTTGAAGTGGTGATCAGGCTATCAACTTTCTTCTGTCCGGTGAAAGATGATAAGAATGATCTTGTGGCATGGGCGATCCGTTTAGGGAAGGCGCACTGCCTGACCTCCTGCTCCATCTCATCATCTTCCATGGCACGACGCTTGCATCTTTCCATGACTTGGCTGCACTCATCGGAGGCCAGCTTCAGCTTCTTCCTCCAATGCAGCAGCGAGGCGTCTGTGATCGGTGGCCACTGGCTGGATATCTCCAGGGCTGCCTCCATTCTGATGTGTGCCATCTCCAGCCTCTCCATGCCATCTTCCTCGTTTAATTTCCGTTTATGCTTATTGATGAAGAAGGTGGAGACCCTGCTCACAGCCTCGCCGATTACCGCGGAAACAACTACTTCAGACATCAGGATGTTCTTGTTGACAAATCCCTTCCTGCTTGTAAAAGTGGAACGAAAGGTCTAGTTAGAACTGTTCATGACAGATCTAGAGAAACAGAGGTGTATAAGAACTTAGAACAAAATGTACTCACCTCACCAAGCTGCTTCAAACTAATGCTTTAAACATACTGCGGTTGTGACTTGTGAAGAGCATAAATCTGTGTGGTGAAGAGGGGATTCAATTGATTCACAATGGCAGGGGGACTTGTCATCCGGTAGCAGGATGACAAGTCTTCCCTCAATACCGCCTGTATTTCTCCAAATACTCCCTGTAACTGAACCAACTTTGGAATAATACATATGTTCAGGCCGATAAAATTTCTTTCCATACTCGTTTCAAAATAATTAAAAGAAAAAAATGACAAATCTTCTTCTGTGGAAGGATCCATCAAATATAAAATGAATTAACTGAGGAAAATAAAAGTCTAAGATTGAAAGATAGATTCTGGTGACAAACTGATTGGTCTCAATCACAGCTAGTTGATCAGAAGAAATAAGTCCATGACTGACTTCGTGGAGAAAAAGGTTAGCAAAGCAAAATTGTGTTTTCTCAGAAGTTAAGTGGGTCATGTTGGATGTATGGTCTAATTAACATAGCACCAGGTGAGAAGTGAGAACACATAACTTTTTAGACTCTAATTAACATGGTCTCCGTATGATTTGTCACGCAAGAAAACTGCCCTCTATGACCGTCCAATCTCATTGCAAGGCTAGCCAAAGATAAATCCTCCACGCCTCTGCAATTAGGAAAGTTTAAAGTAACAATTCGTCACTGCAATCAGTTTCAGATACTAGTCTTGACTCTTGAGTGGTTGAACAGATCTTTTGCCAATTCTCACTGAACTTATCTTTCCCTAAGAAGAACAGTAACCCATTGCCTAAATCTGTTTTGCAGGTTGTGTACAGATCGATAGCCCTGATGCAGCGCTGGAGGGTGCTCCAAACAAGAAAAGACTGCGCCCTGCTGGAGCTGGACAACGTTTTTAAGAAGCTGATGGAGAAGATGGTACAGCTTCGGCCTGGAGATGCCCTGCCAGATGACCTGGGGATTGGGTAGTTTGGCTACTGTTTGTTTTGATGTACTCCCTCCGTCTCTAAATATTTAACGCCGTTAAATTTTTTTAACATGTTTGACTGTTCGTCTTATTTAAAAAATTTAAGTTATTATTAATTCTTTTCTTATCATTGATTTATTGTTAAATATACTTTTATGTATACATATAGTTTTACATATTTTACAAAAGTTTTTAAATAAGACAAACGGTCAAATATGTTTAAAAAAATCAACGGTATCAAATATTTAGGGACGGAGAGAGTATTAGGGAAGATGGGTGTGTGAGGGTGTTTTTGGCTGGTTTACTCTCTGTTCTCCCTTCCTGGAGAAGGGCACTGAAAGCTGACGATCCCAGTGGTTTACCATGTTTCCGATTTTTATTTTTCTGTTGTGTAAGATTCTTTCAGTAAGTTTGAGGCTTTCTTTCAAAAAGCTGGGTAATGAATTTACTTGCAGTTTTTTTTTAAAGAAGAAGAACAGTAACCAAACTGCATAGAACAGGTCGCGACAAGCAGCAGTGAAATTGAATGCGAGCAAAATGTCGTACATATCTGGGATGGAGCGAATTAACGCGAACACCACATTACATAAAATGGCAGATGGCATTTACTAGTAACTGTCTTTGTCCGTACATCTAAGTAAGGCCGAGTTTAGTTCCAAAATTTTTCTTCAAACTTTCAACTTTTCCATCACATCAAAACTTTTCTACGCACAAGCTTTTAACTTTTCTACACACAAGCTTTTAACTTTTCTATCACATCGTTTTAATTTCAACCAAACTTTCAATTTTAGCGTGAACTAAACACACCCTAACATAGAAATGCGATGTAATAGTGGTGTGGCGTCTTGTAAATAGGCGGTGGCTGCGAAGCCTCGCCATCTCTGTACATTCTTCAAATTCTTAATATACTACGGTCGGTGTTCTTTGCTGACCCGGCGAATGCGATGCAATAATTTGCCGTACAAAATGTACCAACCTCACCAAGCTGGTTGAAACTAGTGCTTATAATATATCGTAATTGTGCCTTTATCAAAAGTTTAAGATTGAACGATATATTCTGCCATTCTGGTGACAAACTGATTACTCTCAATCACAGACTAATCAGTCAGAAGAAATAAGGAACACAGGGCTTAACCAACCTCAAGCTTTGCAACTGGGCTAAGTAAAAATACTGAAATTATTTTAAACATTAAGGGAATACCTGTCTGCTTGTCTGCTTGATGATTAAAATTGTTTGGCTTGACATGCCCACCTTCCTCGCTCACTCATTCACAGACCCAACAATCAACTTGTTCTCCTTCTTGCAACTTTTTTTTTATTCCCTTTGTTTCTGTGTTTCAGTAGATGATGAAGTCAGAATAAATATGCATGTGTTTTAATGTTTCATTTCGGAATCATCCTAAATACATATAATCTGAATTGTAAACCGCCAGAGGATACCACTGTATGAAAATTACTGATATGCAAATTACATTTTTTTTTACAAAAAAAAAGCGAATGGGAATATGAAATAGCAGGAAATGGGGTAAGTACAAAATTTTGTCATCACCTTCAATCATGGTAAACGCATGCGAATTCAAATAAAATATGTCACGCCCAATGAGTGAGGATGTACATTAGATTGATAGAGTATGAACATCATATTATCACCATTCACCAACATAAGTGATCAGCTGGACAAACAACAGCATATGGAGACATGGAGCACACATTACAGATCAACACACTCCTAAGGACTTCTAAATTTAACTTCCTACAATTCACTTTTCACCCTATAATAATACATTTCCATTCTTCTTACTTCTCCCTGTCTCCTTAACCAGTCTCTGTAAATGATCTAAAATTTCAGACGCAATAGTGGAGATGCTAACTCTGTTTCCTTTTCTTTCTGAATCTAATCAAGGATAGAGCCCTGCAGCTGGACAGGCGCACGAGCAGCCCAAAGGTTAAGGAAGTCACAGATGAAGTCACAGGTCACATCTGTGCGCCTCTGCGTTCTCTGATCCATTCGATGCAGCAACTTTGCTTTCTTGGCTCCTCGAATGGTTCCCCGTGTCCTCGTCATGTTCATGGTTGCCTTCACAACCTCAAGATATGCACCGCCATGTTTAGACTTCCAAAGCATCTGGTACACTCTGGCTTTTGCATTCTGATGAAAACAATCTACAGCCTTTGGCAGCATGATCTGTTCCATTTGTTGTAAGGCAATGTTTGTGTGCAAGCAATGTTGCTCATTAGCATTAATCACCTCTACCACAGAACTCTCGACTGTTGGGAATAGGTCTCCTGAAGAGCCATGCGGCATATAGATAATGTTAACTTTCAGGTGCTGAACTTCTTTGATAGAAGGTTTGCCCTCGACAATCTATTGAAGTGAGTTTGATGTGTGAAGTTTCACTGCGTGGGTTCGGAGAATGCGGAACGATTGTCGAGGGCAACATTCTCCGAACCCACGCAGTGAAACTTCACACATCAAACTCACTTCAATAATTGGTTCTAGAGAAACGTTTTGTAATCCTATCTTGTCCATGTTTCCACTGCCACATACCTTTGCACCATGATGCTTGCAACACAATGGGTTTGGGCGAAACCATTCAATAGCTATACTATGAATGTTGTACCAATGGTTTGAATGAGCCTGTGGCACCCAGGAGAAGTCTTGTGTAGGTAGCAGAGTAAGTTGCTTTCTAACATTTTCAGTTGTAGACTTGAAATGAGGGGTAAACAACTGCAAGCCCTTAATTATAGTGCCAACTATGTTTGTACTCTCCGAAAGTTGTAGCAGCATACCCAAAATAAAGTTACCCTCAGATGCAGTGCCATCATTGTAAGCAAATAACAACATAGCTTGTACTCCCCTCTCCGCTATGTTATTGGGTTGTATCCAAAACAAAAGCTGCTTGTTTCCCTGCACTATGTACTCTAGAGTTTCACCTGCAAGAAGATGCCCAATAAGAGGGTCGAAGAACAAGTAATGACGTGGTGTGCCTCCATACTCCACAGATCTCAGAAAGTCATTAGCTCCATCTGCAAACCACTCAAATCTTCGAACAACTGATCTACTCGGCTCGTCTATATTGCCATGGAAGATGGATGATATCAGTGACTTGGTGGCATGCGCAATTCGCCTAGGAAAGAAGGAATTCCTTGCTACTTGTTCGGCCTCTTGTTCTTCCTGGACACGCTGCCTGCACATGCGTATTGTGTCATCGCACTCTTCAGTAGCACGCTTCAGCTTCTTCTGCCAACGTAGCAATGGGCCACTAGTGATCTGCCACTTATTGGATGTCTCCAATGCGAAGTCCAGCTTGATTTGTGCCATCTCCAGCCTCTCCAGGTTATCCTGTGCACTTGATTTTCGCTCACACCCATCAATCAACCCAGATATGATCTTGTTAACCGTCTCGTGAACGATAGCAGAACCGGCCATCTCTTCCATCTTCAATAATCTCTCCCTGATCTGCGCAGAGCAAGATACATCAATAGATCGATCAGGATGCTCAAATGAAACAAAAAATAGATAAGTGAATTCCTGAAAACTAATAATGCGTTGAAGTATTTGAAAACGGTAAATGGAACCTTCTGAGAGGTGCACCAGAGAGAGTATCCAGCAGACGATAACTAGACTGAATGAATGCTGAGCCTGCGCATGAATGTCATGTCTTTAGTGGAGAAAAATTGAGTAAATCAAAGTTGGTTGTATTGGAATTAGGTAACCCTTTTTTAGCAGGGTTGGCCATAAGAAGAGGCCAACCAAATCTTATTAAGATTATGAGAGCACCTTGACATTAGGTAACCCTTGACGTATGGTTTGAGAAGAACACCTGTATTACTACTATGTGATTCTCCTAATTGGAACTATTATACTATGTGATTCTCCTAATTGGAAGCATTAGGAGAATCTGATGTCTTTTATGTAATGCGTCTTTTTGGTTTCTTCTTAGCCATGGGAAGGCGTGGTGCCATGTTTGGTGATCGTTTTGCCAGTCTGCCTGGTGTTTGAACTTGTAAGCAGAGATGCGTTTGACAGGGGTTTGTTAGGGGGTAGCAACCTGAACTTTTGCTGTGAACCTTGTAATCGTATCGTTTTCATTAATGAAAGCGGGAGGGGCTTGACCTCTCTTTATCAACCAAAAAAAAAACTATATGATTCTCCAGTTTTTTTTTAATGAAAATGCAACGATTACAGAAGTTCCAGATAAGTTTTGCTTCAAAAATAAAAAAAAAAGAAGTTCCAGAGAAGTTCAGCACGAAGACAGAGGGAACAAAAGAAAAAAAAAACAGAGGACGATTCTCCAGTTGATTTATGCTCTCTTTCACTGACCAAACGCAAATTTTGTTATTAAGATAAGATTGAAGGCAACCAAACCAACAAGGATGGATGCTTCTGAATGCTGATTGAATCCTCGTCACTGCAACATTTTTTTTGTTTGGAAAAATCATCATCATCATCAATGCAATCACTTCCGGCTACTCCTCTTGACCGGTTGAATAGATCTCGCACAACAAACATGATGATATGCAGGGAGACCGAGCCTTACCTTGAGCTGGTGCGCCACGGCCGCCGAGGGGAAACCGAGGCCTCCTCCATCGCCGGGACGCGCTCGCATATGTGGCGCCCCGTGGAGACAGTAGTGGCAGTGGATCGCGCAAGGCAACGCCATTGCCGGACCTCACCTCCTTGCGCCGCTGGCGCGGCCTGCCACCTCGCGGATCGTCCGGCGGCGGAGGGCAGAGGGCGGAGGCCATGGCGGTGGGTGAGGTGGTGGTGGTCGGGTTGTGCTTGTGCGGCCCAGTTGCAGTGAAAAACAAGGCCGAGCCCAAGTAAGGCCCACACTAGTTCAACTCGGCCCGCACATGTAATCATCAGAGCAATGCAACCGTTAGCGATGCAAGCGGTCCAACCCGCGAACCTGCTTACAGGTAAAATAAGTGGATAACCCGCGGGTTGACTTGTGGATTACCTAATAATTTGATATATAAATAGGTTTATGGGTTGATCCACTTGCTTCTCTACGACGCGGCAAAGCCGAGTCATGACGCGAAAACCTGCGGATTACCCTTTATTTAACATATAAGTAGATTCGTAGGTTGCACCGCTTGCATCCCTAAATGTAATGCAGGGTTTTTCGCCAAAATTAGCCTTGCTAAATTTTGGCACACTTTGACGTTACCAGATTTTGGTAACGTTGGATGTATTCAGTTTGTGGTCCTGCCAAAATTTGATAGTGTTTGTATTAGGAGAAACTTTGGAAAATGCTAAATTTTGGTGAAGTGGCAATGTCAAGATTTGTTTAGTTTATTATCCTACCAAAAATTTGATACTATCAAATATTTTGAGGGTTGAGATTGGCGGCGAAGTGAACAAGTCCGCAATGCAAAAAATAATCTTGTGCTTGTGCCCAAAATGGCAAAATGTTACTCAACTCACCAAGCTGGTTGAAACTTGAAACTAGTGCTTTCAATATACTGCAGCTTGACTTGGAGTGGTGAAGAGCGAAACAATTGTGTGCCGAAGGAGGAGTTTCAGCTCCTTCTCAATGTCAGTTGGAGATGTCAATTCGTATAAATGGAGTCCGGATTTCTATTCACTATCTGAAAAATGTCAATTTAACAGTGAAAAGTCTATAAGTAGCAACTGTACCAGAATCTGCTCTGCACACCGTCTGTATTTCTCCAAATACTCTTCAACTGGACCAAGTTTTTTAATAGATCGCACCGTTAACTTTTGGATACATATTTTACTATTCATCTTATTTTTTAAAAAAAATACGTAATTATAATCTAGTTCAGGCGTGGGAAACGGAGGCGGGAGCGGTGAACTCTGGGAGAGAGCCGGATTTGTTGGGCGTCATCGTCGCGAGACAAGGAGGCGGCAACGCAAGATGAGGAGGGCGTGCGTGGGGGATGGGTGCTCATCGGGATGCGGCGGAAGCAGCAGGACAGACGACGGCCTCGGCTCCTCTCCCGTCGCTCGTAGCCGCCTCAGCCCCTACTCGCCGCCGGCCTTGGCTCCTCACCTGTTGCCCGCAGCCTCCTCCGTCGCCGCCCGTCACACGCAGCCGCCTTCGCCCTCACCCGCCGCTCGCCGCCTGCCCCGGCCACGGCTCCTCGCCCTTGCCCACCAGCCACCTCCTCTGTTCACCAAGAGAGAGAGAGGGGGGCAGAGAAGGAGAGAAAAAAAGTGGACAGGTGGGCTCCACCGGTTTTTATTTGTTTTTGCTGACTGTATCGCCACGTAGGCTGAAAACCGCTTCGAATCGAGTTAGGGTGGTAATTTATCCGGTTTTAAGAGTTTGGGATGTTAAATGTCCGGTATTATAGTTTAGGGGGATAAATCGTACTACCGTAATAGTTCGCGGGGGTGGTAATTCGTACTTTTTCTTGGAAATTTTGGATCCAATTCAGGATTTTTCTTGGAAAGTTTTGGGAAGAAATTGGAACGGAATAATATAAACTAGCATGGTGGTCCGCGCAGATTGCGCGGCTAGCATCATTATATTTTCTCTCATATAATAGCATATATGTTTTCTCATTATATTATTCAAATATATTAAAATGACAACATAATTTTAAATTTTGGAATAACTTTACAAAACTACTAATGTGTAATATTCATATTATATTTTATATACGTGTTAGTTATTAATTATTTTTAATATCAAATTTTAGTTATTTGTAAATTACATATATTCCTATATGGACTCTAGACTCGTCTTTTAATATTTCTTTTTTTTTTAATTTCGAATTTTCTGTAAATTGTATTTCTATATAGACTATGCTCTTCTTCCAATATTATTTATTTTTATTTCTGAATTTTTATTATTTCTAATTGTATTTCTATGTGGACTCTAAACTCATATTTCAATATTCTTTAATTTTTAATTTCGAATTTCAGTTACTTCTAAATTGTATTCCTATATTGACTTTAAACTCTTCTTCCCATGTTTTTCTTAATTTCGAATTTTAGTTATTTGTAAATTGTATTTATATACGGACTCTAAACTCTATTTTTAATTTTATTATGTTTATTCCAAATTTTAGTTAGTTTTAAATTCCTATATGAACTCTATACTCTACTTCTAATATTCCTTATTTTTAATTCCTAATTTCTATTATTTCCTAATTGTATTTCTATATGCTCTACTTCTTATATTCCTTATTTTTAATTCCAAATTTCAGTTATTTTCTAATTGTATTTATATATGGACTCTAGTCACCTCTTCTAATATTCCTTATTTTTTAATTCCGAATTTCAACTATGTCTAAATTGTATTTCTATATGGACTCTAGTCTTCTCTTCTAATATTCCTTATTTTTTAATTTCGAATTTCAACTATGTCTGAATTGTATTTCTATATAGACTCTAGTCTCCTCTTCTAATATTCCTTATTTTTTAATTACGAATTCCAGCTATTTCTAAATTGTATTTTTATATGAACTCTGCTTATTTTTTCTTCGATTAATGTGAGAATTTTTAGGCCTTGAGAGCGAACGTGGAGCCTCCTTTTCCTATGGATGATATATAATAGATAGATTCATATAGACGAAAAGGTTATCTATTGATGCCTAGATGATAGGGACAGAGGAAGAGGGAAACCCATTGCCGGCCGTTGTATCCGTCCCCAATGCCCAATTCCCCCCACCATTGCCGACTCTCTTCGTCGCTTCCGGCCGACGGCCGCACTTCCCATCTCCTCCTCCCCTAGCTGGCTACTCCTCCCAAGCTGCCTCCGATCCACCGGATGGTGTGCAGCGTGCTCGTCCCTCCAGGCCGCCGGCGGCAACCATGGTCCACGGACTGTGGCAGCTCGACCTCAGTCAGATCCATGGCGAGGCGGCCCTCAACTTCAGGCGGTCGGCATTGCTCCACCTTGCAGATCCAGGTGCTGTGGACCACTGCTTTTTTTTTCCATGGAGCACCCGTTCCTTGTAGGAGTACAAGGGATGCTGACATCATGCGAGGTCATTCCTCGTTCGTCTTCTCCACCACGCTGTGCATAAGAGTCTACACGAATGGTATCCCATGCAAGGCCACTCGTTGTCGCCTGGGCAACGCGTCACTGGGAAAATGTCAAAAAGGCCGTGGCAGATGAAAACGATCTGGATGGAGATGTGATGCCGATTCATCAGTTTTTCAGGCTTTGAATCATGAAACTAGCTGCAATTTTCCTATACGTGCAGGACTGGATTGGCAAAATGTGGAAAATTCATGGCAGGTGAAAACGATATGGATGGAGATATGCCGTAAATTTCTCCCATTTAAGCCCTTCTCGGGACACTACGAACCTTCAATTTTTCTTAGCAACACTTTTCGCCTGATCAGTAACACCGACGTAACAAGGTGCCCCCCCCCCCCCTCTGCGGCCCTGCCTTTGCTCTCTTCGTGTTTCATGCCATACAATTCGTTGGTCTTATGTCAATCTTTACTTATTGGATGCTAGCATGACTATCGTGCGAACAATTTATAAACACTTGGGTAGAATTAAGTGCTATTTTTACTTACACTTCCTCTTCGTCTTTCCAAGATGATAGCTCGATCGCCTGCCTTTCTGGGATGATAGTTCGCCTTTCTTTCTTCTTCTTTTTTTTTTCTTTCATAATAGACAGATAACAAGCAGCTCGTTTTGCAATGAAATAGCAATCGACTTCAACTGTCATTGCACCGTATGTAGTCCAGCTTCATGCCAATTTGTCCCAAAATATGCTATCTTTCACTCACTTTTTTCTCTCCTGGAATGTACATGTTTGTCCCACATACTGATGGCATCCTCCTTTAGTTCTTTCAGCTAGCAAAGATCTCTCATAAGGGTACAACTGCAAGCAAGCAGCACATGGAACTGGGTATGTTTATACCGTGCACCATGGTGTTGTTATTACTGTCATATGGAGCTGGAGGCATCAAGGGCGGCGCATCAACGCAAGATGGGGACGTCAATGGCACGGACTTGGCCTCGCTCCTAGATTTCAAGCGAGCGATCACGAACGATCCTTTCGGAGCCATGAGCTCGTGGAACACCAACACACACTTGTGCCGGTGGAAGGGCGTCACATGCGACCAGCGGGCGCACCGCGTCGTGGCACTGGACCTCGTTGGGCAAACATTGACCGGGCAGATCTCCCATTCCCTTGGAAACATGTCGTACCTCACTTCTCTGAGCCTCCCCGACAACTTGCTCTCCGGCCGAGTGCCACCTCAGCTTGGCAACCTGCGGAAGCTGGTGTTTCTTGACCTGAGTGGCAACTTGTTGCAGGGTATTATTCCGGAGGCACTCATAAACTGCACCAGATTGAGGACGTTGGACGTTTCAAGGAACCATCTAGTTGGTGATATCACTCCCAACATAGCCCTCCTCCCCAACCTGCGAAATATGCGGCTTCACTTCAACAACCTCACTGGGATCATCCCACCAGAAATAGGGAACATCACTTCGCTCAATGCTGTCATTCTTCAAGGCAACATGCTCGAGGGATCCATTCCTGAGGAGCTTGGGAAGCTGTCCAACATGTCCTACTTGTTGCTAGGTGGAAATCGGCTGTCAGGCAGGATCCCGGAGGTGCTCTTCAATCTGTCACACATCCAAGAAATAGCACTACCACTTAATATGCTGCATGGTCCATTGCCATCTGACCTTGGCAACTTCATTCCTAACCTTCAGCAACTTTACTTGGGTGGCAACATGTTGGGAGGTCATATCCCTGATTCATTGGGCAATGCAACTGAGCTGCAGTGGCTAGACCTATCATATAACCAAGGGTTTACTGGCCGAATCCCTCCTTCTCTTGGTAAACTCCGGAAGATCGAAAAGCTTGGTCTTGACATGAACAATCTTGAAGCAAGAGACAGTTGGGGGTGGGAATTCCTAGATGCATTGAGCAACTGCACGCGTCTTAAGATGCTCTCACTGCACCAAAATCTACTGCAAGGTGTCCTGCCGAATTCTGTTGGCAACCTCTCCTCTAGCATGGACAACCTTGTGTTGAGTAACAACATGCTTTCAGGGTTAGTGCCCTCGAGCATAGGAAATCTTCATAGGTTAACTAAGTTTGGATTGGATTTCAACAGTTTTACTGGTCCGATTGAAGGGTGGATTGGAAACATGGTAAATTTACAGGCTTTATACCTAGACAGCAACAACTTCACTGGGAACATTCCAGCTGCCATTGGCAACACCTCCCAGATGTCAGAATTGTTTCTTTCAAACAATCAATTCCATGGTTTCATACCATCCAGCCTAGGAAAACTTCGACAGCTCTCAAAGTTAGACCTCAGTTATAACAATCTTGAAGGCAACATACCTAAAGAGGTCTTCACAGTACCCACAATTGTCCAATGTGGATTATCCCACAATAATTTGCAAGGCCTGATCCCTTCTTTAAGTAGCCTTCAACAGCTTAGCTATCTTGATCTTTCATCAAATAACCTTACTGGGGAAATTCCTCCTACTTTGGGCACATGTCAGCAATTAGAAACCATCAACATGGGGCAAAACTTCCTCTCAGGAAGCATTCCCACATCTTTGGGAAACCTTAGCATCCTAACTTTGTTCAATCTTTCACATAACAATTTGACAGGATCTATCCCAATTGCTCTAAGCAAACTACAGTTTCTCACCCAGTTGGATTTATCAGATAATCATCTTGAAGGTCAAGTGCCAACAGATGGGGTATTCAGAAATGCTACGGCCATCTCACTTGAAGGCAACCGACAGCTTTGTGGAGGAGTACTGGAGTTACATATGCCTTCATGCCCCACTGTTTATAAAAGTAAAACTGGACGACGACATTTTTTGGTCAAGGTATTGGTCCCTACATTAGGCATTTTATGTCTCATATTTCTGGCCTACCTTGCAATTTTCAGAAAGAAGATGTTCAGAAAGCAGTTACCATTGCTGCCTTCTAGTGATCAGTTTGCTATAGTTTCTTTTAAAGATCTAGCTCAAGCTACAGAGAACTTCGCAGAAAGTAATCTGATTGGGAGAGGAAGCTACGGTTCAGTGTACAAAGGAACGCTAACCCAAGAAAACATGGTTGTCGCTGTGAAAGTTTTTCATCTTGATATGCAAGGTGCAGATAGAAGTTTCATGACAGAATGCAAAGCTTTGAGGAGCATTCGGCACCGGAATCTACTTCCAGTTCTAACTTCATGCTCAACAATTGATAATGTAGGCAATGATTTCAAGGCTCTAGTGTATAAGTTCATGCCCAATGGCAACTTGGATACTTGGCTGCACCCCGCAAGTGGTACAAATGCTTCAAATCAACTGAGCCTGTCCCAAAGAATAAAAATAGCTGTTGACATAGCAGATGCATTGCAATATTTACACCATGACTGTGAGAATCCTATAATACACTGTGATCTAAAGCCAAGTAATGTCCTCCTAGACCATGATATGACTGCTCATTTGGGAGATTTTGGCATAGCGCATTTCTACCTCAAATCCAAGTCACCTGCCGTTGGAGATTCGAGCTCAATCAGTTCGATCGGTTTGAAAGGAACTATAGGGTATATTGCCCCAGGTATGTTTCTCTAGCTGTAACTTTTGCACTTATGTGACAACCAACTGGTTATTTACATGAACTCTTACCTTACCTTGCACATTTCACATGAACTCAGAATATGCTGGAGGAGGATTCCTCTCAACCTCTGGAGATGTATACAGCTTTGGCGTGGTACTATTGGAGTTGCTAACAGGGAAAAGGCCAACTGATCCTCTGTTCTGCAATGGACTTAGCATCGTCAGTTTCGTCGAGAGGAACTATCCAGATGTGATAGATCATATCATTGATACTTACCTCCGAAAAGATCTCAAGGAGCTTGCTCCAGCGATGTTGGACGAAGAGAAGGCAGCATACCAGTTGCTGTTGGACATGCTTGGAGTGGCACTTTCCTGCACACGCCAGAATCCCAGTGAACGAATGAACATGAGAGAGGCAGCAACAAAGCTGCAAGTGATCAACATATCGTATATATCTGGAATGTAGAGCTAAGTATACTATACACTTCATTAGTGCGCGTACCACAGTGTATAAAATGGCAGGTGGCATTTACAAGTAACTGTCTTTTGTTATCCATACATTTGACTATAAGAGCAATGCAAGTACAAAATTTACTCATCTGTAGACGCGGGCAGTCTCCCCGTAGCTGCTGTAGCCTGTTTTGGAGGAGTTTGGTGTAGAATGTAATCTCTGTAGCTTGATTCAAAAAAAAAAATGTAATCTCTGTAGCTTGTAACTCTCTTGCCGAAAAATCTTAATAAACTTTGGCTGGCATACGCCAGCCTGCGAAAAAGCAAAATGTACTCACCTCACCAAGCTGGTTGAAAATAGTGCTCTAAACAAATTGTAATTGTGACTGGTGAAGAGGGTTAGAGGGAGGTTCAGTATCTTCACAATGTCAATTGGACAGTTACTGCAATGTATTTCTCCAAATAGTCTGTAACTAAACCAACTTTTGAGTAATATCTATGTTTCAGGCCAACAAATTGCTTGCCAGTTCTCAAAAAATAAAAATAAAAATGCTGTAGTTGTGAAAGGGTAAACTGAATCCGTCAAAGGGATCCGTCAAATATAAACTGAATCAACTGAGCAAAAGAAAAGTAAAAAATATTACATTCCGTTGATAAACTGATTGATTACTCTCTATGACAGATTAATCGGTTAGTTGTGAAAAGGTATGTAGCCTAGTGATTGCAATGACCTGAGTAGCACCACAAGGTCCTGAGTTCAAATCTTTATAGGAGCGAATTTCAGATTAGGTTATTTGAGAGCTAAGTTCCCTATTTGATAGGCTAAGTTTCTAATTTTAAAAGGTTGCATATATCTGGTTGGATGTAGATGCCAGATAAAAAATATCCTTCTCTAAAAAAAATAAAAAGAAAGACTAATCAGTCAGAATACGGATATAAGGTAGAGTCTCTCTACCTTTTTGAGTCAAAAAAAAAATCAGTCAGAAGACAAGGTCAAGCTTAGCAACTGGACTAAGTACAAAAATTTTGGAATTCTTTTGAACAGCTGTAATGGAAAACCTGTCTGTTTGACGGATTAGAATTGTTCCCTTTCGGAGTCATCTGTTGGCTTGGCATGTCCACCCACCAATCAGCTTGTTCTCCTACTTGCTGCTTTTTGTGTGTTTCCTTTGTTTCTGTGTCTCAGTACACGATGAAGTAGAAGAAATATAGCATGTTTTTTTTTTGTTACATTTCAAAATCATCATAAATACATATAACCTGAATTTTAAACCACCCAGAGGATACCACTGTCAAACTAAGAATTTCCAGGGGGGAAAAGCATGCGCCTCCAATCATGGTACACAGATGTAAATTCAAATAAAATATGACACATCTGATGAGCACGGCTGTACATTAGACTTCCAGACAATGAACATCATCTTATCACTATTTACCAACATAAGTTCTGGGTTGGACCAACAACAGAAGTATATGTAGCACACATTTCATATCAGTTAACTCCGAATGACTTAGATATTATCTCCCTACAAGTCACTTTTCTCAGTTAAAATATTACATTTGTACTTCACGTTTCTCTGATTTCCTGACTAGCACTAGCTCCACCTCTCCTAGAGCTAGAGCTCAGCCAAACAGTTTTAGCTCCACCCAAAATGGGAGTAGAGCTGAATGTAGCTCTCTCATAAAATGAACCAAAGAGGTGGAGCTGGGTTTAAGCGGCTCCATAACCCTACTCCAGACTCAACTCCTGGAGTTAAATTTAGGAGTTGGAGCTCTACCAAACGAGCCCTATATCATCTAAAATTTCAAGCGCAGTAGAGGAGCTGCTAATTGTACTTCCTTCTCTTTCTGAACCCAATCAAGGATTGAGCCCTGAAGCTGGACAGGTGCGTGCGCAGCCCAAAGGCTGAGGAAGTCAGAGATTCCATCTGTGCGATGATGCATCTTATGATCCTGTTGTCGCAACAGCTTTGATTTCCTAGCTCCTCGAATGGTCCTCCGTGTGCTCAGAATGTTCACGGTCGCCTTCACAGCATGAAGATATGCAACACCATGTTTAGGCTTCCAAAGCATCTGATACACTGTCGCTTTCGCATTCTGATGAAAATAATCTACGGCCCTCGGCAACATGATCTCTTCCATTTGTTGCAAGGCAATATTTGTATGCAAGCAATGCTGCTCATTAGCATTAATCACCTCTATCACAGAACCCTCGACTGATGGGAATAGGCTTTCTGAAGATCCGTGAGGCGTATAGGCAAGTAGAACATTCAGATGCGGTCCACGCAGATATTCTTTGAGAGAAGATTTGCCCTCGACAATTGTTCCCCGTTCTCTGAACCCAGGCAGTGCAACATGGCACTGCAAATTCACTTGAATAACTGATTCTAGAGAGAAGTCTGGTAATTCTATCATGTTCATGTTGCCACTACCACATACCTTCTGATCATGATGCTTGCAACACACTGGGTTTGGGCGGAACCATTCGGTAGCTATACTGTGAAGGTTGTCCCAATGGTATAAACGAGAATGCGGTATCCAGGAGAAGTCTTGTGTAGGTAGCAGAGTAAGTTCTTTCCTGACAGTTTCAGTTACAGACTCGAAATGAGGAGCAAACAACTGCAAGCACTTAATTATAGTGCCAACTATGTTTGTACTCTCTGAAATCTGTAGTATCATACCAAGAAAAAAGTTATCCTCAGGTGCAGTGCCATCATTGTAAACGAAGAACACCATACCTTCTATCCTCTCTGCAATGTTATTGGGCCGTATCCAAAACAAATGTTGCTTGTTTCCCTGAACCAATTTGTACTCTAGCATTTCACCTGCAAGAAGGTGCCCAATAAGAGGGTCGAAGAACAAGTAACGACGCGGTGTCCCTCCAGACTCCACAGATCTCAGAAAGTCATTAGCTCCATCTGCAAACCACTCGAATCTTCGAACGGTAGATCTAGTCGGCTCGTCGATATTGCCATAAAAGATGGACGATATCAGTGACTTGGTGGCATGGGCAATTCGCCTAGGAAAGAAGGAATCCCTTGCCACTTGTTTGGCCTCTTGTTCTTCCTGGACACGCTGCCTGCACATGCGTATTGTGTCATCACACTCTTCAGCAACACGTTTCAGCTTCTTCTGCCAACGTAGCAACGGCTCACTAGTGATCTGCCACTTCTTGGATGTCTCAAGTGCAAGATCTAACTTGATTTGTGCCATCTCCAACCTGTCCATGTGTTCCTGCGCACTTGATTTTCGCTCATACTTGTCAATCATGCCAGATATGATTTTGTTCACTGTCTCATGAACGAGAGCAGAACTGACCACCTCCCCCATCTTCAGTAATCTGTAGGATTCCCTCCCTGATCAAGAATCAATATATACTATATCAATCACTAAATCAAAAGACAGACCAGTGAATTCCTAATAAGTACTAACAAAGTGCAATGCTGTAGGATATGAAAAGGCCACCCTTCTGAATTGAATCAATTTTGTGATATAAGAGATATTCATGCAGGGGGCAGTGAAATGAAATAATGCATGATTCCATACAGAAAAAAGTGAGAAATTCAAAGTTCAATGTAAGGCCTAACCTTCTGGGTTGAATCAATAAGAAGTAACTTGGGGCCTTGGGGGTCAGACAGGTGCACCCAGAGAGAGAGAGTACCTAGCACAAGATAACTGGACTGCAGTTTTCAAGAATGAACAGTCCTGTAACACAAGGAGGTATTTATGCAGGGGGGCAGTGACGTGCATGATTCCAGGGAGAGAGAAAAAAAAGTGAGCAAGTCAGAGTTGGGTGCTAAGCGCGTCTTTGTTTGATGTGTATGGTGGAGAGAACACATCACTCTAGTCTAATCTCCTGTTGATTCGTCAATCAACTTAAAGGACTACCCTCTTTTTGAGCTTTTGACCGTCCTAGGTGGGATTGATGATCTGCCACACTCTTTTAGACCGGAGATTTGATGGTTTGCAATCTTGGGCTAAAGCTAAGCATCAGTCGACACTGCAAAGTCTGCAATCAATTCAGTTCCGGCTACTAACCTTTACGGCCTGTTTGAAGAGAAGGAAAGAGGAATGGAAGTTTTAAGGAGAGAGTTGATAGTGAGATTGGTCATGGGAGTTATATTTTTAGTCCCTATCCTTTGTTTAGTTTCACATCGAATTCCCTCCAAGTCTCACGAATTAACAGGCCTTCTCCAGGTAAGAGATTGGTGGGAATTGGACCTCTTAATTCCCCATCCCAAACCCCTTCGAATTCCCAAATCTTTCAACCAAACTACAAACTTAAACTTCCAGATATCATACACTCTCATTCCCCATTACCAATTCCCTCCAACCAAACAGGCCGTTAGTCCTTTACCATCCCTTTCACCTCCTTGGTTGTGCATATACTTGGTGAATATAGAGCCCGGATTAATGAAAATCCTCGAAATTTGGTCGGCTCCTTCGCTGACCCGGCAAAAAGTTAATGAAAATCCATTATCTTAAAAAAAAATCTCTTTCACCTCCTAAACAGAATTACAGAACAGTAATTAAGCATGGAACCAAAGAAAAAACTGGTTGCGAGATGCGGGGAAACTGAGCCGTACCACGGGCTAGTGCGCAGGCGCATGAAGCGGCCGCCGCGAGGCGCGAGCAAACAGCCGCTCTCTTCTTCCCTCTCCGCGTCGCCGCACGCGCCACCACATACGGCGCCACCTAGTGGTGGAGTTGCAGCGGATCGACGAATGCAACGCCATGCCCGGACCTCCCTGCGAGCGCCCTCGTCGGCGCGGACTATCGATCGACCAGAAACCCCGTCCTCCGGCGACGGCGGCGGCGGCGGCCGCGGCCGCGGAGGCCATGGCCAGCCGCGGCGGCGTGCTTGTGGTGGTCGGCCTTCATGCGGCCCAAGTGTCAGTGGAAGCTTGGCCAGCCCATCGAGGGCCCAACTAAAGCCCACACTAACTCACCTGGTTGTTACCCTTCTTGCTTCGCTGCCACAATACAACTTTGTTTACAAATAAAGTCATGCAGAATATTGTGTATGATCATCGAGCACAATATTATCATCACCAACTGGCGTCATCACACCATTGTCATTTTCGCGCAACGGTATATTTGTGCAAAACAATAAATTACACATAAATGGTACCACTATCAAACTCAGAATTTCCCGTTAAAAAATGTGTGGATACAAATAACCCCAAAAGAAAGGAAAATAGAAGTGCATGGGAATATCCAATAGCAGAAATCTGAGCGAGATACTGATATATGCTAATTTTCTCATCACCTTCAAGGCTTCAAACATATTACACGCATGTAAATTCAAATAGAATATGACATCCAAATATCCAGTGGTGAAACTGTACATTAGATTTCCAGGGAATGAACATCAAGTTATCACCATTTACTAAGTTCTGCGCTGCGCAAACAGCAGCAGCAAATATATGGAGCACACATTTCAGATCAATACACTCCTACTAACTTGGAGATAACTCCCTAAGTCACTTCTCCTGCTAGAATATTACTCCCTTTGTCCCAAAATATAAGCATTTTTGTCCATATTCTTAGCTAAAAGTGCTTATATTTTGTGACGGGGTAGTACATTTTCATTCTTTGAAGTATCCCTATTTCCCTGACAAGTCCCTATTACATGATCTAAAATTTCAGATGTAGTAGATGAGGTGCTAACTGTGCTTCCTTTTCTTTCTGAGTCCAATCGAGGATTGAGCCCTGCAGCTGGACAGGCGCATGCGCAGCCCAAAGATTGAAGAAATCAGAGATCGCATCTATGCGACTCTGTGTCCAATGATCATGTCGTCGCAATAGCTTCGCTTTCTTGGCTCCTCGAATGGTTCTCTGCCTCAGCATGTTCTTGGATACCTTCACAGCCTGAAGATATGCACCACCATGTTTGGACTTCCAAACCATCTGATACACTGTTGTTCCTGCATTCTGACGAAAACAATCTACAGCCCTTGGCAGCATGATCCCTTCCATTTGTTCCAAGGCAATGTTTGTGTGCAAGCAATGTTGGTCAACACCATTAACAATCTCTATCACAGAACTCTCGACTGCTGGGAATAGGTCTTCTGAAGAGCCATGGGGCGTATAGACAAGGTGAACTTTCAGATGTGGAAATTCTTTGAGAGAAGGTTTGCTCTCAACAACTGTGACCTGATCTTTTAACCCAGGCAGTGAAACTTGGCACTGCAAACTCACGTCAATAACTGATTCTAGAGAAATGTCTGGTAAATATGTCTTCTCCATGTTGCCACTACTACATACCTTCTGACTACGATGCTTGCAACACATTGGGTTTGGGCGGAACCATTCAGTAACTGTACTGTGAATACTGTCCCAATGGTATGAACGAGAACGTGGCACCCATGAGAAGTCCTGTGTAGGTAGTTGACTAAGTTCCTTCCTAACAGTTTCAGTTGTAGACTTGAAATGAGGGGCAAACAACTGCAAGCACTTAATTGCAGTACCAACTATGTTTGTGCACTCTGAAAGTTGTAGCATCATACCTAGAAAAAAGTTATTCACAGGCACACTTTCATCATTGTAAACAAAGATCAACTTAGCTTCTACTCCTCGCTCTGCGGTGTTATTTGGCCGTATCCAAAACAAATGCTGCTTGTTTCCTTGCACTAATTTGTACTCAAGTGTTTCGCCTGCAAGAAGGCGCCCGATAAGAGGGTCAAAGAACAAGTAACGACGTGGTGTCCCTCCAAACTCCACGGATCTCAGAAAGTCATTAGCTCCATCAGCAAACCATTCAAATCTTCGAACAGCAGATCTAATCGGCTCGTCGATATTGCCGTGAAAGATGGATGATATCAGTGACTTGGTGGCATGGGCAACTCGCGTAGGTAAGGAGGAATTCCTTACTTGTTGTTCAGCCTGTTCTTCTTCTTGGACGCGCTGCCTACATTTGCGCAGTGTATCATCACACTCTTCAGCAGCACGCTTCAGCTTCTTCTGCCAACGTTGCAAGGGCCCACCAGTGATCTGCCACTTACTGGATGTCTCAAGTGCAGTCTCCAACTTGATGTGCGCCATCTCCAACCTCTCCATCTGCTCCTCCGCACTTGAATTTTGCTCATACTTGTCAATCAAGCCAGATATGATTTTGTTCACTGTCTCATGAACAACGGCAGAACTGACTACCTCTCCCATGTTCCCTCCCTGATCAGGACAGAGCAATATATATATCAATCACTACATCATTATGCCCGATAGAATCAAAATACAGACAAATGGATACCTAATAAGTACTTAAAAAGAGCAATGTTGTACTATGTAAAAAGGCCAACCTTCTGAGTTGAATCAATAGGAAGCAATTTGTGGTCACACAGGTTCACCGAAGAGTACCCAGCAGACAATAACTGGATTGCAATTTGCAGGAGAGCTTAGTGCGAAAGACGGAAAGACTGACAATAGTGTAAGATAACAGATATTTATGCAGGGGGCAGTGAAATGCATTAATGCATGATTCTGGTGAGGAAAAAGTGAGTAATTCAAAGTTGGTGTAAGCCAGTCTTGTGGGATGACTATGTCATCCAGGAGAATACATCATTCTAGTGACCTAGTCTAGTCTCCAGTTGAAACTGCCGTCTCTTGATTTTGACTGTCCGATCCTGGGCTAGCTAAAGTTAAATCCTTTTGTCAGTTGTCTCTTGTCAGTGAATGGCCATGGCACTGGCTTGCTTGTCACCTGCTTACGTGGTGGTGGTCAAAGGGGTTTATTGGGCCCTTTGTCAGTCAAAGCTTGGCTGGCCTATCGAGGCCCAAGTAAAGCACATATTAACTCTCCATATGCCATATGGATTTTCCCTTTTTACTACTATTATTATGTTAATAACCCTGACCTCCTCTAGTCCTATAGTAAAATGGAAGAAAATAACTTGAGATAGAGAGGTGTATAATAGTACAATATCAAGATTTCAGCAGAAAATATACTCACCTCACCAAACTAGTTGAAAATAATGATGTAAACAGATTGCACTGCAAGCCTGAAGACCATAAATGTGCGTCCAGCTGGAAATGGTAAGAGGAGAGTTCAGTTCAGTTGCATTCACTGTTCAGTTCAATTCAGCTGGAACTGTGCGTCCAAACTAGTTAAAATGTCAATTGGAGGGTGAAAAGGCATTATTACCTCTGGTATTTCTCCAGATATTCTGTAACTGAACCAACTTTTGAGTAATATATGTTCAGACCGGTGAAATTGCCTGCCACACTCTGTTTCACAGGATTGCAAGTCTTCTTCCTTTGCGAAAGGGTCCATCAGCATCAATTATAAAATGAACTGTACATACTAGTGACACAATTAACTATTCTGAATCATAGACTACCAACCGGTCATGCTTTGTAATTGGACCAAGTATTGGGATTCTTCTGAACACTTTTAATGGCATACCTGTCTTCCATATGCATTGAAATTGTTCTATTTGGCACCTTATGTTGGCTTGGCATGCCCACCTCCACACAGACCCACCAACAGACACAAAAAATGACTTGGTCTCCTCCTTGCTGCATTGTTCTGTTTTCTGTTTCAGCACATGATGAAGTCAGAATATATTATTACATATATGCATGTGTTGTCTTCTCTCAATTCAAAATCTCCTAAACATATAGAGTAGTTTGAACTACCATAGAGATGGTACGACTGTCAAACTGACAATTTCTGTAAAAAAAATGCGTGCTGGATGCAAACAACCCAAACAAAAAAAGAAGTGCATGGGAATGTGAAGTACAGAAATTTGAGTGAGATATGAAATTTTTTCATCACTTTCAATAACGATACACGCATGCAAATTCAAATAAAATATGACATATCCAAATTTCCAATGATGAAACTGTACATTATATTACCAGAGAATGAACATCATGTTATCATCATTTACAAACATAAGTTTTGAGTTAGACCAACAGCAGCAGCATATGTAGCACACATTTCATATCAATACACTCCTAATGACTTAGAAATCAACTCCGTATGAGTTACTTTTCTCTGCTAGAATATTACATTTCCATTCATTTAATTATCCGTGTTTTCTTGACCAGTCCCTGTTACATGATCTAAAATTTCAGGCGCAGTAGAGGAGGTGCTAATTGTGCTTCCTTCTCTTTCTGAATCCAATCGAGGATTGAGCCCTGCAGCTGGACAGGCGCATGTGCAGACCAAAGGTTGAGGAAGTCAGAGATTGCATTTGTACGATGCTGTGTTTTATGACCCTGCTGTTGCAACAGCTTTGCTTTCCTAGATCCTCGAATGGTTCTCTGTGTGCTCCGAGTGTTCATGGTTGCCTTCATAACCTGAAGATATGCACCACCATGTTTAGACTTCCAAAGCATCTGATACAATTTCGCTTCTGCATTCTCATGAAAACAATCTACTGCCCTTGGCAGCATGATCTCTTCCATTAGTTCCAAGGCAATGTTTGTGTGCAAGCAATGTTGCTTATCACCATTAATTACCTCTATTACAGAACTCTTGATTTCTGGGAGTAGGTCTTGTGATGAGCCATGGGGTGTGTAGACAAGGTCAACTTTCATATGCGGGCATTTTTTAAGAGAAGGCTTGCCTTTGACAATTGTTCCCTGTTCTCTGAACTCAGGAACTGGGACATGGCACTGCAAACTCACTTCAATAACTGGTCCTAGAGAAACACCCTGTACAGATGGCATTCCTAGATTGCTACTTTCACAGCTGTGGTTCTGACCATGCTGCTTGCAGCATAATGGGTTAGGGCGAAACCATTGGGTAGTAATGCTGTGAATATTATCCCAGTGTTTTTTGTGGCATGATTCAGCATATGGCACCCAGGTGAAATCTTGTGAAGGTAGCTGAGTAAGTTCATTCCTAACAGATTCAGCTGTAGACATGAAATGGGGATTAAACAGCTGCAAGCACTTGATTACAATGCCAAGTATGTCCACACTCTCTGAAACTTGTAGCAGCATACACAGGAAAAAATCATCCTCCAGTGCACTAGCATTTTTACTGTCAAAGATCAGCCTAGCCTCTATTCTATTCTCTGAAATACAGAAGGGCCGTATGACAAACAACCGGTACTTATTTTCAGACACTAATTTATACTCTAGCGTTTTGCCTGCAAGAAGTTGCCTGATAAGAGGATCAAAGAACAAGTACTGATGTGGTATTCCTCCAAACTCCACAAATCTCAAAAACTCATTAGCTCCATCTGCAAACCACTCAAATCTTCGAACAGCAGATCTACATGAGCCATCGATATTGCTGTAAAATAAGGAGGACACTAATGACTTGGTGGCATGGGCTATTCGTCTAGGAATAGAGGAATTCCTTACTTCTTGTTCTGCCTCTTCTTGTTCCAGGATGCGTTGCCGGCATTTGCGCAGTGTGTCATCGCACTCTTGAGCAGCACGCTTCAGCTTCTTCTGCCAACACAGTAATGAAGAATCAGTGATTCGCCACTTACAGGATGTCTCAAGTGCAGCCTCCAACCTGATGTGTGCCATCTCCAGCCTCTCCATGTTCTCCTCTGCGCTTGATTTTCGCTCATTCCAGTTCACCAAGCCATGTATGATTTGGTTGACTGCCTCATGAACAACCACAGAACTAACAATCTCTGCCATTAGGACTCGATCACATATCACTATGCCCAATGTAATAAAGGGACAGATCAGTGATTCCTGATCTGTAATGAATTGCTCTGATTATAGTAGAACTACTTCAGCCTGCTGAGTTTGAATTGGTAGAAAAGAACCTGGGATGGAAGGTATTGCCAAAGAGCACATGAAGTGGCACTGTGGCAGTATAAGAATCTACCCAGCAGGCTGAGACCAGATTGCCTGAATGGCGAGCTCACAATTCTGTAATATATACTGATATTTGGAAGGGACAGAAGAAAGTGATCAGATTATTGTGGAATTAATGAAATGTTCAAGTGGGCCTCTTCGGCCCTCCGCTGATGGCTCAAAAAAGAAGAAGAAAAAACTATTGTGGATAGGAATGGATTGTGATACCCAGGACTTTTGAGGGTTAATGGGTCAAAAGTGGTTAGCGAGTCCTGCACTCAGTTGGTTTTGTTATATTCTCAAGGAGAAGAAAATGGCCAAATGGGGACCATTTGCTACAACAATCTCTTGCGATGAGGTGACTGGTCTTTGTCATTTGGTTAATTCTTCAATGACCCTTGTCAAACTCTGGTCATTGTTTAATCATTTAGGGAGAAGAACGGAATAATATCTAGTCCGATGCCTGGCATCACGTTTTCCTCGTACACGAAAGTGAAATCAGTTTCCCTTTCATAATGGGATGTCCTTTTCTACAGCATAAAACCGATTAGACGGTAGTATCTTATCACTATTGCAGAAAATGTGAAAGCAAACGTAAGTAACTTCTAAAGTTGTTGACGATGCAACTACCTATAAAGCACATCCATGGTGGAAATTAAATTGACCCCTAGCTAATTTTACTCCCTTAGTATGAACAGATGGTAGAAAAATCAATTTGATCACTCGCTAATTTTACTCCCTAGTGTGAAAGATGGTAGCATCATTCGAGCAGGCGGTGAAAAATCTTCTCCATCATCTGACGGGACGCCGGCGGTAACAACAGTAAACCAACCGGAGATGTGAGTGAACCGAGCGTGCATACCTCGAGCGCTCGCCGCGGCGGTAGTCGGTGGGTGCGCTTGTGCTTGCGCCTCCTCATCTCCGTCGCGCCGGGGCGCAGCTAGCTTCCCCCTCCATGCTCCGCCTCCTACCTCCCCGTGCCGCCATGCGCGCGGCGGCGGCGCCGCTCGCCGCCAGCGCTCTCGGTCACCGCGGCAGTGGACTGGGCCGAAAGCAACAGCTTGAAAGCCTCATTTGGCTAGGCCGAAATGACAGCCCGCTTACATAGATTAATACACGTGGGTGGGCCAGAATTGAGGCCCATCCAAATAAGGCCCAAGAGATAAATATTGCTCATCTATTTCAGCAATGATATAGTAATGCCGATTTTGTTATATATTTGTCGACGTTTTTTTTCTAAAAATTATATTGAAATTACAATGAAATTTTTTCTGTCAACAAATTTTGCTATATATAAATTACAATGTAATTATATTGAGATTGTACTATATTTACATTTGTCAAACTTTTAGTACAATCTCAATGTAATTTCATTGTAATTTACATGTAACTATCATGTAATTTTGAACCATTCGATTTGCTTTAAAATTCGTGTATGAAAAAATAACTAACTGTGACAGAAAAAAAATAAGAACTGAACAATAGCTAGCAGATGTAAAACATGTATATTTGCATTGAACATACAGGAAATTAATTAACATAGACTGGCTTGTCAAGAGTCAAGACTAAGATGGGCCTTGGCTAAACCTAAACACACTGGCTCGTACTAGTACAATATTATACATCTTTTAATTTGAAGGGGAACATCTTCAGTAAGCATATACATAATACATGATTAAACTGTCCGCCCCTACCAAAACTTACACTAGTTATGTCTTCTCTTTGATACTCTCCTGGCCTTGGATCTGCAACTAGAATTGGTTTTGCAGCTCCGGATGCGCGGCTTCATCAGACAAAGGTATCCATAACCATGAACTGAATGAAAAGACAGTGAATAAAACCCCAAGTCAGGTTGACAGACGAAGCAATCCATTACCTTGGGCACTAACACTGCCATCTCCTGCATTTCGTGCAGACTAGCATACATACACTTATCAGTTGCTCCCCGACTACTGTAACTCCCCCGATTGGCTTCAGGGTGCGAGAAATGAGGCGAAATATTGATCACCATCTTCAGGATAGACCAATCCCTCACAATATTGCTTGAGTTGTACAAGTAATTGTACTCAACAGCCGAAATGTAGCTGCTGCAGCGCACATAGATAACTTGTTCTGGAATATCATATGGTAAATTGGGCGAGATGGTGTTGTCAGCACAAGGATCGAGCCTCTTTTCTCTGCAACAAAATGGATCAGGGCGAGCAACTGTAGCTCGAAAGGCAAGAAAGCTCCGATGGTAGTCCACGGCCTGAAGTGCTAGCAGTGGTTCGAGGTCTTGAGGATGTGAGTGTTGTAGAGCAGCAAGTTGACCAATTGCATCTTTAGCCAAACGCATGAAATGAGGCCCAAGTAACTGCAAGCAATTGATGATAATCCTAACTATGTCCGTGCTCTCTGAGAGTCGTAGTATCAGCAACAGACAAAAATTTTTCAGTGGCATTCTGCTATCCTCCTTATTTAACTGTATCAATGCCTCTACGCCACGCCCTTCAAGAGATACAGGTACTATTGTAATACCAAGGGTTTTGCTTCCTTGCAATGGCATGTCATACTTGAGATGTTTCCCTTCTAGAAGTGGTCTGATGAGAGAGCTAAAAAAGTTGTAGTGCCAAAGTGTACGGCCAGTCTCCACATCCCTCGCAAACTTACCAGCCTTCTTTGCAAACCATTCGAATCTGCGAACATGGGAGCAACTCAAAAGATATTGCTTGTTCATGCCAAGGAAAGACAAGACATATGATTTCATGGCTTTTACGGCTTGGACAAACTGCTTGGGAAAATAGCTGTGTGTTACCCCTTGCTCTTCAGCAACTTCCAAAATCCGCACCTTGCATTTTTCCACCACTTCACTGCACTCCTCATAGGCACGTTTGAACATCCTCCTCTGACGAAGCAAGGAAACATCTGTGATGGGTAGCTTTGAAGATCTCTCTAGGGCGTGCTCCAATTGAGCGTGTGCCATCTCCAACTTCTCCAAGTTGTGCCTCTCGGACACCTTCTCCCGGTTGCTGGACAAGTAGGAGACGGCTCCGCCCAAAACCTCTTGGACAACAGTTGAGGCCACCATTTCTGCCATGAGGACTGTTTCTACAGAAAAAAAAAAAGAAAAAAGGGAGCATTTTGACAGAAGACATAAAGTGAAAGTGATTAGGTTGCAGAGAGAGCTCGAAATGGGGCACCATATTCGCTTAAGGGACGTAGAAATTATCACATTAATTGAAGAAAAAAAAAGTAAAGATATTGGCCATTTGATCGTGATAGGTCCAAATTATAATGATATAGATTGATCGATATAGTTGTACATAAAAAATACAGCCATGTCTATATAAATAGTAGAAAGTAAGAGTTGTCTATCAAGTATCAAATCCAATTCTAATGTTAGAATCTGTTATATACAAATTACAATTGAATCTAAGAAACTTAAGCTAAGAATTGTTACTAAACCTGATCCTACTTTTGAAATCTAGGTCTGCTCAAAATTGCGTAGGGAAATCCTCTAAATTATGTTACATACATACATACATACATACAATATGTGCGCGCGCATGTGTGTGAAGCTGTTTTTAAGAAGTTAAGGACAAAGTGATTTATATTTAAAAATTATAAGATTTAAAAGGAAACCAATTTCGGGCTCTCAATTTAGTGGTATCCTATTAATTTAATGAAATTAAAAATTGACAATTAGCAAATTGTAATTGATGTCTATGCTTATAATTCACTCCCACTAGACGGATGAATGGATAGAAGGTGAGTGAGAAAGGAGGAACTATTACTAGATATGTAGTGGCAGCAATTTATTCACTGCTTTTCCTATTAAGATATTTTCTTGAAGTACCCAGTTAGTATAAGTATAGGTAGATGGTATGCATAATAAAATTCTCACCTTTGCCTCTTAGGCTCTTACTAAAGAACCGAGATACTAGCCACTGATCCCAACTCTGAGAAGATTTGGAAGCTGGCCAGGTCACATGCAGAGAATTGGCCTAGTGGCGTACTGGTGTTATTGATTTGTATTGATGGACCTGGACAAACCATGCATGTAGGACAGTAGGAGTAAGCAGCTGTCTTACAAATGAACTAACTGTCTATATATGAAGAAGTAGAGCAGATTGAGATTATTGTAATATTACTAAACCTTAATAATATAATGAGTATTCAAAAAAGTAATATTACTGAAGTTGAACATATGAAAGACAGAAAGAGACATGAAAAGTTTCCACGAAGGAGGAGGAAAGTTCCTAATTAAGATGTCACATTCACCCGCAAAACCGTAGGAAGTTGCAAACGAGGGTAGATTTACATTAGCATGGGTTTGTCTAATCTGTGTTTATCTACTTAAGCGCGTCATTTAGCCAAAAATTCTGTAATCAACTATGCCATTTCCGCATTTCGTTTCCAAGATAGGAGTAATCAATACTTGAATCGTTCTCCCAAAAAGAAAATAAAACAATCCAATCCTTATCATGCTCGCTGGCGGAGGCTACTCAGTCATCGACAACAAATCTTGAATTCTTAAGATCATCACCCACCCTACCACTTCTTTTATCTGGTGTTTGTTGTTACCTAATGATGATGGGATCATGTGACAGAAGGTGCCTTAGTTCCCTGCAATTTACGATCATATAGATAAATAGGATAAGACCCTATAGATAAATGATCTCAATTAACGCGAAACTACGCTATAATCGCATCGATGAAAACCAAAGTGGAAACTAACACGCGCTTATATTAATTTATTAGACCCAAAACTCAGTGGAAATTATAGGAGACTACTAGAATGAATCAAGCGGAAAATGAAATTGAGAAATAGTAGTTGGTGCATGTACTTGACGCGCGGTGGCAGGTGAAGCCTCCTTCATCCTCTTCACCCTTTGCCTCCGCGGCTTCTCCGGCCGCCGGAGGACCGCCTCGCCTCGCCGGACCCGTACCCCGTCGTGGTCGACGGCGCCACCGAATGAATTTACCAATGGGCCCAATAAATTTACCAACCTCGAATGAATTTCCGAGAATTTCAGGCAAAAATCAAAAAACTTTTCTCCGAATTTGAAATCCCTATTCGAATCCACCGGAAGGGGAGAGGCGGCGCGACGCGAATGGCGCGGCGGCGGCGGGAGAGGCGGCAGCTCGCTCGCCTCTGCGACCTCGTCGCCGGCGCACTCCTCCCCCACCTCGTAAGCAGCTCTCTGCACTGGCCTCTGATGACTCTGGTCTCCTAGTCCTAGCCTCTCACTCCGTGCGCGCCGCTCACAGGAACCCAAGCCGCCGGCCACGCGGCTCACACGGGAGGACGAGCGGCGGATCCTCCTCGCGCTCTCCCGAGTAATCCTCTCACTAGGGTTCGCGATTGTTACTGCTGCGCTCTATTGCCCTTCCCTTCCGTGATTTTTTGGGGATTTTTTTAGGTAAGTAAGGCGATTCGAGGATGGGAAGAGGAAGAGGAAGAAGAGGAGGAGGAGGAGGACGACGAAGGGTGCGAATTGGATCAGGTATTGCCTCCAATAGCCTTTTTTTGGTCAGTTTGATTGTCGAACTGCTGTAGGTTTAGTCGAAATTATGCGACTGACTGAGCATTTGCTTTATATTGGGGTTGAGGAATTAGAACGTAATGATAAAATCTATTATTAGCACATGGCTTTAACCCTGTAGTGTAAGGTATCATCACGGAGCAGAGAGGGAGTGGTTTGGGATTGTGATGATGATGTAGAATGGCTTGTGAAATGTCTTTATGGCATCAAATTACTTAGTTCATGTAGTAACTGATTTCTGTTTTGTGAGGGAATTTGTTTGATTCTGTCACTCAGGTTCCAAGTATTACATTCATTTGTTTCTTACCCTTTTTCTTTAGGAGATTATTTCATGTTCCGCGGAAGTTCACAGTTGCAGTTTACCAGCTAACCAGCATTTTGATGATGGATTTAGCTGCCTGGCCAATATTATCTCCATATTGGTAAGAATATTTCATATACAGCTTCGTTGCGTCAGTCATCAACTTTCCAATCATAGTCAGCGGGATCCTCATATGGTCCCAGTTCCTCATAACCACCTGTTACAGTATTAAATATGAAGTGCACAATATTACCCTTCGTCCCTGCCATTGAGCAATTGTTCCCTAGACTAAATACATATGGCACTTTTTATGCTACTATGAACCAATAAGTAATTGTTGGGGTCTTTGGGAAGCGAAGGGTTCTGGGTGCTAGTGCCTGACTGCCTGAGTCATTCATTGTTTATATAGCAACACAAAGACAATGAGCAACACTGGATTAGTCTTCATTTTCATTAACCTTAATCTTTTACATTTGTTCAGGCATATTGGCATCAGGATATATAAGTAGGGCATAGGCGTTATCCCGATCACCTGTGGGTCTCTATCAACAACTTCGAATCATGTCATTTGATCCGTAAGTAGTGTTAATGTGTCATCCACTCTTACCAATAGAAAAGGGAGGCATGAAAAAATAACAACAAAATTAACGAGAGGAAGTTGTTGAAACTGTGGCTCCACAAAAATTTTAAACTACATATACTGCTTCAGAATTAGATATTATTGACAATTGTGGTGACTGTATACTGTTTTATTACATTTCGTACCCTCATGCTTTTTTTCTTCAACAGCTTACTTTGTTAGTATATGACATCATCCTTTTCAGGTTGGCTTCTTTGGTTTCTGTAGCAGTTATGTTAGACACTCAGCTGGGAATATCCTGATTGTCATCTCTGACTCTCTAATGAAGTTTGTAAGCTTCTCATGCTTTCTCATTTTCAATCTGATCCACACTTCTCTCTCAAAAATATTTATTATTCCATGGTTGTTGCTCTATTTTAGGAGGTTGTTTGGATTCAATTTGTTGAGCTGGTCTGGATAGCTATACATACAGTATCAACATGCGCTCATAGTGCTTTACCTTCTTTAATTGACTCCATCAGCAGTTTCAGAAAAGACTCAATTTGCTATTGCTCTGTTATGGAAAGTCTAAGTCATGACATTATTATTTCAAGCACCAATATCACAAGCTTCGTGGAAGTACTTCAGCTACGGTGTCTTGATATCAATGGGCATATGGTGGCCAGTCTCTTTCGAGTACTGCACACTGTTTTAAAGTTCCTTAAACACACTGATAATGAACTGAAAGAGGACTTCATTTGTATATCTGCTCATCATATTCTTATGGTTGATTGGGATTTGTATTATCAACTCAATGTTGGAGAACCTCTAAACCTTGTCAAGGATAGCACATTTAGCTTTAGTGATGATTTGAAACAGTTAGGATTTCTTTCAAGCAGTCTCCTCCAACTATTGTGCTCTTTACTTGAGCAAAGTGACCTGGAAGACAACAATGGACAAGATATCTATGCTAAGCTTGTAGGTGTAATTCCTAAGTTAGTGGGTATATTACCAGAGCATCAGGATGCCCCCAAAAGTCTCTCTCAGTACTTAAAGCACAAATTTCTGGTAATTTCAGACATGCAAAGATTTTCTATTACTGCACTGACATTTTTGTTGCTTTTCATTTTTTACGAATAAGAATTGTAAAACAGTTTTTGATTAATCAGGTGCATATAAAGTTCTTCTATGAAATTAAACATTTTGTTTTTGGACCATCATCAGTCTGCTATTTATTTTTCAATGCAGATGATAATGATGCGGCTAAAGCCTTACATCCAGAAGGATTGCTCATATATTGTTTGCTGCCTGAAATTACTTCGACAACATTTCCAGGATCTTCTTCATGAACCTATAATGCAACATATTGCTAAACCAGAAAACTGTTTGGAAGGATCCCCATTTTTGTTGAGCACTGTAGGTCTGGGTGAGACTCATGATAAATCCACTAGGCACTTACAAAGACAGGCTATGTATTTGTTTCTTAGCTTTTGCATATGTTTGGCTCACAATGGCAATGACAGTGCACTGCAATGTTCATGCAAGAGAGACGATCAAATGCTTGGTCACAAAGTTCTAGACTGCAGTGATCATTGTGACTGTTTTGCCTTATCAGAAATTTCAGACTGGCTTCAGAGATGTTTCTTAGATAAGATTTTTGGCTTCAAATCATCTACAGACAATGCTCTGTGCTTTCTGCAGTTATATATGGAGGAGGTATGCATCTGTTACAATTGCCTGGTAGCTAATTAACCTTGATCAATGTTCAAGGTAGAAAATATGTTTCATCTTGTTGGTTTTGTTTAAGTAGTTTTTGGTAACTTGGATTTGGCAGTAGTTGCAAGTATGCTCTAGTTGTCTTCGGAAGTGGGTTGTTGTGGACATAATTTGTTTCCTTACAGTAGGATATTTCTCATACATTTATATTACTCTACACTACTATAGAGTTGCCTGTTATGTTTGGCATAAGCCCCAGTGAAAAGGCATGTTAGTTATTACAGAGAGGTGCTAATGCTTTTATTCCAGTTGTATTTGTCTTCTCTGCACTTTCTGTTTTTCCAAACCAATTCATCTAGATGCTTAAGTTATTTGTCAGCTAAGTTTGTTAATTTTCCTAGTGTTAAGTGTTAACATAATACTGATCTGTTCCTTTATACTTTAGGATGACATGCTGTTCAACGTTCTCTTACAACTTCTTGATGCTCCACTCATTTCCTCGAAAATGTAAGCAAAGAGTACAGCAGTTTGTCTTAGAAAGTTATCCAGATCTGGGTGTAGTTAAAAGTTATGCTCTTTTTTTTTCTGAACTTGCAGAGATAGCATGGAGAATAGATGGGCTTCTGAACTGATTGGTGGCAAACTTTTCTCGAGCATTTTTGACCCAGTTCATGTTTTCCATCTCTTGCTTTTATTGGTGAGTCAGTGAAAATACTTTTACTTCATGTCACTAGGTTTATAAGAAGCACAACTCTCTGCATGGTGGATTGGTGGCATTTTAAATTTCAGTTCTTGTTCATTTCTCTGCACAGGCATACTGCTGTATGTAGTAAAAATATAGTAGCAAGCTTTAGTAATCAGCAGTGTTCAAAACTGTATAAGATAGGGGGGCATCCTTTACTATTTATTTGGTTGCGGATTCCTTCTTACCGTAGCTTGTACCCAAAAAAAAATAAATAAGACACTCTTATTTATGTTCCATGTTCTTTCAAGTTCAGACAAGCATATGGAGGGTTATACAATGTGTAAAGGGACATTACAAACTTAATAAAGTCTCATGCATTTGCTGGCTCATGCACCATTACTTTTCTGTAGATTTCCAATTTCTTCTTCTGATTCCACTCTACATATGAGTCTTGAGGATAATAGTATTTGTTTATTTTAATGTCATTCTGCAGCTGCACTATGATCACTTGGTGCTTGTTGATTATCTGATATCTAAAGATGTAGGTGTGCATTGCGCACAGTATCTGTTAAGGTCAGTTTGTACCTACAAATCCTTGTATATAAACAGCATAACAGAGGTGCCTTCTCCACATTATGATATCTGTTACTCTATCTCAGGTGCTTACGCCTGGTAACCCAATGTTGGCATTCTTTCACTGATGATTCAATTTATGAGGCAAAAATAGAGAAACTTAACTTTAAAAGGCAGAAGACCTTCAATGATGCAAATAGTAGCAGTGGTAGCTCAATTGAAGGCCCTAAGTTAGGTTCTGCATGTCATAAGAAAAGCAAGAACAAACACAAGCTTTTCCTAAATGCTAAAGCATGCCTCCTTTCATTGAAGAGAACACTGGAAGATCTTCATAGGAAGGGTCTGTTCCCTTACAATCCAAAGCCTCTCCTCAAGAGGTTTGTGGTCATGGTCATATGTCTTCTATGCTTTTCAGTGAAATTGTGATTATGCTGCTGTTTTCTCCCTTTTTTTCACTTATAAAGCTACATTGATATGAACCATGCAATGTAATGATTAGTTTTTGGCTGTTGCAGCTTGGCCAGGTTTGAGGAGCTTTGTGAGCAGGATTGAAATTTGAGTAGCATGTTGTTACATGCTACTCGTGGAATGACCTTCTGGTAATCAGTTTATCCTTTGTTCTGGTCTTTATGTTGTATGGTCCGATTCATGCAACAAACAAATGTTGAATTAATCTTCTGTTCTCCACAAGGCTCATCCGCCGTTTGGCATCCTTGTCAGGGTGGCCGCTGCAAAATGGAGGTGCAATCAGCTTGATTATCTTCTCTTGATTTACTAGTATACCTTTAGCCCTACTTTTCTGGGCCTAATTTCATGTTGCTTATGAGTTACATGAACTATTAGTAGTGAAATACTCATTCTCCTGTCTCGCCTTAAAACTGATTGATCATTTTCATACGTGAACACTAGCCTGCCCCTTGAAACGAATGAAATTATCCTGTACATGTTACTTTCTAACTGAACTCTCCTGCTACATCAATACATATAAGGCATTTCTTGCCTAAGTTTTCAAAACAAGAAAAAGAAAAGAAAAGAAAATGAATGAACGAATGAATGTTACTTCACTAGCTAGTAGCCTAGTACGAAGTACTATTTATTTAACTAGCGTGCATATACTAGTTACTTTGATAGATTGCTACAATTCGATAGAGAAAATGTGAAACTTCTTAATTGATTTGAGAGAGAAACAATAATTTTGTAGTGTTCTATATAGTGCAGCTTGGTGAGCCTAACGTATTGGACTGGACCAGCGCTAGAGCTGCTACATAAATGTCATTTCATATTGGCCAAGTTTTATAGTCGTATCTGGCTAACTAACCCGTACGTTGGTTTCGCCGTGGTGTGCGGCTAACTGTTCCTACTATATGCGCCGTGACAAGTGACTCAAATATGTTTCTTTTATTCCATTTGCAGGCCCGGATTGACTTGGTCAGTCAGGTACTTCGTGCGATAGACAATGCACGGTCAGAGAAGGCGAGAGAGCAAAGTCATTGCTCCAAGACTTCCATTGCTTGCTAGTCTGAAAGCAAAGCTTGTGTCTCATTCAGAATGAACAGCACATAGGCTGGCCCCTCCGTGCATCTATATAAACTGGCCCTGATCAATCTCATCTTCCATCAGAGCAAGCTCATCACTTCCTGCAAACTAAAGCTACTCTTCAGTGGGATTGCATTTCGACCGAGCTAGAGAGATTTATAGCTAAGCCAATGGCATCACAGGTTGAGAGCCACCGTGCCGGCGCGGAGATCGTCAGTGGAGACGGCGTCAGCAGGAAGAAGTCCATCGAGCTGCTGGAGGAGCTCGGCCTCCCCAAGGGCCTCCTGCCATTGGAGGACATCGAGGAGTTTGGCTACAACAAGGAAACAGGATTCATGTGGCTGGTGCAGAGGAAGAAGAAGATCGAGCACACCTTCAAGAAGATCAAGCAGACAGTCTCCTACGCCGGCGAGGTCACGGCGTTCGTCGAGAAGGGGAAGCTGAAGAAGATCACCGGCGTGAAGACCAAGGAGCTGCTGCTCTGGCTCAGCGTCGTCGAGGTCTACGTCGCCGATGCCTCGCCGGAGAAGGTCACCTTCAAGACTGGAACTGGGCTCTCTGATACCTTCGATGCCACTGCTTTTGCTCTCGGGGAGTAAGAACTAAGGTCTAATGAGTCGGCTACTCCTATCGTCTAAATTATGTAAAAGGCTTAAAGCCACTTTCTTACATCACCATGTACTGTTGTATCTCTGTATTGCAAACACAGTCACATATGAGTATATTCCTGTATTTGTTCGGATATATTAAAAAAATTCACTGTTTTGCATGTTTAATTAAGGTACACTTATTAATTTATCGGTACAGACGTACAGTTAATTTTGGGGAATACTAATCTTCTCGGGTTTTTTTTTGAGTTCGGTGTAATTTTGAGGAATCCATTTTTAACATGTGAATATTTGATACTCGCTTGAAAATGGAAGAACTGTAGTTCTTTCAAACCATGAGTCTCACTCTCACTGCCTCGTGGGCCCCACTTGACAGCGACTCCCTTCCCGCGACGGTCGAACCGCACCAAGTAGCCGCGAGTCCGAGTCCACCTCCTCCTCTCCCACCCAAACCCTCGCTCCGGCGACGGCGAGCGAGCCGCGTCCTCCCGCATGGCGTCGGCGCCGGAGTTGATCGACGACATCGCCGCCGAGATCCTCCTCCGCATCCCGCCGGATGAACCCGCGCACCTCGTCCACGCCTCCCTCGTCTGCAAGCCCTGGCGTCGCATCCTCACCGACCCCGCCTTCCTCCGCCGCTACCGCGCATTCCACCGAACACCTCCCGTGCTCGGCTTCCTCCACAACGTTGACGGCAACAAGGCGATCTCCTCCGTCCCCCGCTTCGTCCCCACTACCGCCGCGTCGCCATTCTCCCCACCGGCCATCGATCCCCCCAACTGGTGGTGGGCGCTCGACTGCCGCCACGGCCGGGTCCTCTCCCACCTCTTCAATCCCATGGAACTCATGGTCTGGGACCCCATCACCGGCGACCAGCATCGCTTTCCTCTGCCCCCGCACCCGCACGCCTACTGCACTGGCGCCGTGCTATGCGCTGCAAGCGACTGCCACCATCTGGACTGTCACCAAGGCCCCTTCCTCGTCGTCTTCGTGGGCACAGGAAGGCATGATCACTCATGGGCGTGTGTATACTCGTCGGAGACTGGAGAGTGGAGCTCGCAGGCCTCCATTGTGCTCGATTCCTATGTTGAGATGTTGCCCAGCGTCCTCGCCGAAAACACACTCTACTTCTACTGTGAGTATGGCACGAAAATTCTGGGATATGACATTGGCAAGCATGAGCTTTCAGAGATCGACCCACCATTGGGGCATGATGGTGGCATCCTCATAGAATCAGAATATGGTGGGCTGGGATTTGCTACTGTGGAAGCTTGCGGCCTCGTACTGTGGTCGCAGTATGTGTGTTATGATGGCATTGAGGAATGGGAACAATCCAGGATAATTGAGTTGGACATGCTGATCCCTAACTTCTTTTACTCAGGTGGTCTGGTTGGTTTCGCAGAAGGCACAGATATAATTTTCATGTTGACAGATGTTGACTTGTTTGCAATTGAGCTCAAATCAGGCCAAGTGAAGAAGGTTGGTGAGAGCAGGCCCTACTATGCCGTCATTCCCTACATGAGCTTCTACACTTCAGGTAATAACCTAGATCTTGTACAGGTTGCCTTAGTTGAAATTTCAAAAATTCAGACTAGGCATTGTTTGAGTTAGTGGCTTAAAAAGTATGGGTTACCACATATATGCCCTGTGCTTCAGAACAATGTTTATATATATATATATATATATCAAAATTCAATGTCACATATCACATAGATCTCTGTTGTTCTTACCCAATTTTTTGTTTGGTTCTAGTACATGTTACGAAATGTTCCTGAAATTAGCTAAATTGCCTAGGCATATCTTGATGACTTGATCTATTATACATTTATACTTCCCCAAAAAGTATTGCATGCCTTATTTGGGTGTTCATGTTGAGCTATTATATATGGTTATGAGTTCTATTCTTTGCATATTTTCAGATCTTGCTAGGAAGAGGTTAGCGCAGCCAGCTGGAATGCAGTGATCCATTCAGACCGATCCATTGAGCTGCTTCTACCTTACAGAGCTAGTCCTTTGAACTTTAAGTCTTCTTTTTTTCTTTTATCCTTTTTGGTGGGGAGTGGAAGTAAGAAGAAAGTATGTGATCGTGCGCAATGAAAATGTTTGATTTCAGTTTGTAATGCAAGTGAGAAAGGATGACTCACGCAACTTGTTTCTTCTCGTTTAACTGCTTATTATCGTTACCCAGGATCTATCTTTCAGGTTTACATTTCTTCTTATTTGAGACAATACTCAATCCATGACTGGGAAGCCCTCTTGGAACTGATATATTGAATATTCCGTTTTTGCACGTGCCCTAGTGAGTAGTGATAAATTTAAGTGGTTGACTCTGTGTAGTCCAGACTTCGAAACCGGGAGATTTGACTACATTTAAACTGCTGTAATAGCTTCAGTTAAATGGAGCTGGGATTTTTGGCCATGTTATTCTAAAAAGGATTTGACTGTATGACTCATCATTCAATGTTCTTAAGTATAGTACCAACAAGCCTGCCATGAGGAAATCCATGCCTTTAGTTTGTCATTTGAAGTAAAATGCAGCAGATTGAAAGCTGTCAATGTTGTGGTTTTGCACTTGTCTTTTTTTTATCTCTTTTTGTTCCTGTAGCTTTTTCTGAAAACAATTGAGTGGAAATAGGCATATAGCACATTCACTTGATGTTTGCTTAATGCTTTAACAAACTACATAGTTTTTTTTTTTTGGTCTCCTGTAGCCTATCGCAAACCATGTGCGCCAGTCTCTTGACGTATTGATTATTCCTAAGCCACAGTGTGGCGCACTAGCGTATATGACCATATGCAAATAGGGCACCTGACTCCCTGCATTTTTTTAGGCTGAATTTAGGTAGGTGTGTTTTTTTTTTTGACACAGATTTGGGTAGGTGTTCGTTTTATTTAAGGATGAGGTTTATGAATTTGCATACGGTGTTTGTAAATTAACTTGATGATGACAGGTCACTTGCAGTCCTTTTGGTGGCATGGCAGCTTTGTTTTCCTCCAAGCTCAACCTTTTGTTGTATGCAGGATTTCTATATCTGCCTTTGTGAATTGTGATCATAACTTAGTTTTGTTGCCTTCCTCTGGCTCGGATTAGTTAAATTAATATTGAGCTAGTAAACTTAAACTGATGAACCTTACTAAATGGATGTTCCACAATATCTATTTCATCTGGCAATGAAGTTCATTAGTGCATGAAAAACTTACCTGTTTGCTATAATTATGCTTTGCCTTTGATTCTGATGCTATAATTATGTTTTGCTCTTGATACTGACCGAAGTGCTTGCTGCAAGGCATGCAGTGTTCACTGGCATCTCTAAAGGAACTGAGGGCATGAGGTGGGCTGCAAGAGAAAGTTCCTCACGACAGAAGGCAAAGCTAATGACTCTTAAGCTTTAGGAATTCACAAGGTGAGTAAGGATGGGGTGTTGCAGAACAATTCATTGTAGTCAATCCAATGCGGATGCTGTGTTAACCCTTTAAATTGTTTTTCACATCGCTGAACACACAAAAAAAACTTGAAATAATATGTACTCAAGTTGTTTAGTTTGAGCACTACAGTCTATGTGATTCTTTTTTTAGCTAAAGCTATGCCAGTTATTATCACTAGTAGTAGAATACTATGGGGATCAACAATCTTGTATGTCTGAACTCTGAACATCATTTCAGATTGAACACACATGCATTATTTATCTCAATATGTATTGCTAAGTTAGCAGTGGTGTCTCTTTTTTTTTTTAATTTCCCTTATGTAGGCTGGCAGTCAAGAGGATCAAGGCATGGAACAGTAAGCGGCTTGACCCACGCAATGAATTCTTTGATGTTACATCAGTTGGTTTAGCATCGTTTTTTACTATGATGTAGGCGTGTCAACATAGTGTGTGGGTAGTTCTAAAGCTGAAATCTGGGAAGTAATTTGAACTATCGGAGTAGTAGTGAGAATTCCTGGGTCAAGTATTCTAGATGGGAGGGTTGGAAAGCTGAACTTATTTTCGCCGGGTGAAAGCTGAACTTATTGCAATGTAGTTTTCTGTTTAGCTGGTAGTGTAAAATATACGTGTTCATTCTAATACTAGTGTTTACTATGCTCTTGTACCAGTTGACTTTCAATGGACAGCCATGGTGGAATGGCCATAGGCGCATCTGATCTGTTTATGCGATGGTGATTGACAGGAAGGAGGCATCATCCCTCCTGATGCAGTAACTTGCGGGCGATACTTCGAGGCGAAAAAGTGTAACAAGAAGAAGTGATCAGCCACATGATGGGTCAGTGCCTCGCTTTGTATGTGCCGTGCATCTTCTTTCAAGACAGAAAGTTAAGAGTTGAAGAGCAAGAAATTCAGAGTTCGCAAGGGAAGATGAGAGCTCTCCCAGGAGAGAATCAAAAGCTTACATGGAACTAAAGGTGGTAGACTTCAAGAATATTGGAAGTGATCAGAATAGAGCCAAATCTTGTAATTACAGCTATTCATTTGCATTACTTTGACTCGCTTGTGCATTCATCTTAGGCTTAGCAGGTTTGTAAAATTTCTCTTGAAATTGTATTAGTTGGTACTTGTAAAGTGAGCATACTTTACGAACCTGTACTGTGCAAAATTACATGGACTGAAGTTGTATGAAAGTGTGTGAAACTTGAATGTTAGCTTGTTTTCGAAGAACGGGAAGTAGTATTCAAGCTAGATCATGAGCCCAGCGAATTGGACCGGACCAGTGCTAATTGGTCAGATAAGTCATCTCTGGCTGGCTGCCCAGCGTACATCCATAACCGTGCTGTGTAACATTGCTTGCTGAGATGCTGAAGTGTGTAGTATTCATCAGTGGATGGACTTGGTCAGGAACTTTGTGCTGCGTCAGAGTGAATATGCATGGTATGGTCAGAAAAGGCTGGGGTACAGTTGTGGCATGACTCGAGGCTTTGTTCTTCACGACTTGAAATCCAAAGTCCATAATCTTTGCCTCTACAGTCTGAACAAATCTTGTCAGAATGAACAAACTTTCACAATTCTATATAAACAGAACCCCACATCTCATCTTCCATCACAACAGTCTCACAACCCATTTGCACACAACCCAAATTTCAAACTAAAACTTCTTCACCTGAAACTACATACCCAATGGCATCTCAAATTGAGAGCCACCGTGCCAGCGCGGAGATCGTCAATGGAGATGCCATCTGCAGGAAGAAGTCCATTGAGCTGCTGGAAGAACTTGGCCTCCCCAAGGGCCTCCTGCCATTGGAGGACATCGAGGAGTTCGGCTACAACAGGGACACTGGATTCATGTGGATGGTGCAGAGGAAGAAGAGGATCGAGCACACCTTCAAGAAGATCAAGCAGACCGTTTCCTACGCCGGCGAGGTCACGGCGTTCGTCGAGAAGGGGAAGCTGAAGAAGATCACCGGCGTGAAGACCAAGGAGCTGCTGCTCTGGCTCAGCGTCGTCGAGGTGTACGTCGCCGAGGCCTCGCCGGAGAAGGTCACCTTCAAGACTGGAACCGGGCTCTCTGATACCTTCGATGCCACTGCTTTTGCTCTCGGGGAGTAGAAATTATGAAAGACCATAATCTCAACTGTGTAAAAGGATTAAAGCCACTATCTTAGGTCACCATGTACTTACTATTATCTCTTTTGTATTACAAACATTCGAGTATAGTCCTATATATATTTGTTCCCTTTCATCATAAAGAGAAAAGAAAAAAAAACAGTGACTAAGGACTAACGTGCACATTGTCATTGCTGTTTAAATTGCTGAAAATTCTTTTGGGTGCCAGAGTTCGAGGTGCAAAAAAAACAAAAACAAAGGACCCTTCACCCTTGTACTCAAACTGATATGAGCATATTATCCCTGCCAATAAATAAATAAATAAATAAAATTGAGCATATTATGAGCAGCTGTGATTGTACACGACTCTCATCGACTCGTGGGCCCCACTCGAGACGGTTGTCTTGTCCACCACCGCCTTCCTTCCTCTCGACCCCACCCCAACTCCAAATTCCCAAACCCTCGCTCCGGCGACGGCGACGGCGACGGCGAGCATGGCGGCGGCGACGCCGGAGTTGGTGGACGACATGACCTACGAGATCCTCCTCCACATCCCGCCGGACGATCCCGCGTCCCTCGTCCGCGCCTCCCTCGTCTGCAAGCGCTGGCGTCAACTCCTCACCGACCCCGCCTTCCTCCGCCGCTACCGCGCATTCCACCGAACACCTCCCATGCTCGGCTTCATCCACAACGTTGACCACAGCAGCAACAGCTCCTACATCCCCCGCTTCGTCGCCACCACCTCCCCCTCTCCATTCTACCCCGATTTCCCTCCACCGAGCATCGAGTTCCACCTACTGGTGGGCGCTTGATTGCCGCCATGGCCGCCTCCTCCTCCAACTCTTCAATCCCATCGACCTCATGGTCTGGGATCCCACCACCGGCGACCACCGCATCTTCCCTCAGCCCCCGTACCTGGACTTCTACTGCACTGGGGCCGTGCTATGCGCTACGCGCGGCTGCCGCCATGTTGACTGCCATGGAGGCCCCTACCTCCTCGTCTTCGTGGCCACAGGAGAGGATGACCACTCATGGGCGTGCGTGTACTCGTCGGAGACTGGAGAGTGGAGCTCGCAGGCCTCCATCGCGTTCGATTCCTATGTTGAGATGTTGCCTGGCCTCCTCGTCCAAGATACACTCTACTTCAGATGTGAGCGTGGCAAGAGAATTCTGCGGTATGACATTGGCAAGCATGAGCTCTCGGAGATCGACCCACCGCCATTGGGGCATGAAGTTGGCATCCTCATGGAATCAGGATATGGTGGGCTGGGATTTGCTACTGTGGAAGATTGCAGCATCCTACTGTGGTCGCGGTATGTGGGTGATGATGGCATTGAGGAATGGAAAAAATCCTGGGTAATTGGGTTGGACTTTCTGAATCTGGTGGGTAACCCGTCGTTGTCGTGGGAACTGGCCGGTTTCGCCAAAGGCGCGCATACCATTTTCATTTCATCAGAGATTGGTGTGTTCACAATTGAGCTCAAATCAGGCCAAGTGAAGAAGCTGTGTAAGGAGGGCTACTATACCGTCGTCCCCTACATGAGCTTTTACACTTCAGGTACTAGCCTAGATCCTGTACAGCCTCCCTTAAATCGGACCATGCATTATTTCAGTTAGCAGCGTAAAAGTATAAAATTACGCCATTATGGATATTTGACTGTAAGCTTTAGTTTTCAGTTATAGCGACTTAAAAAGTATGGGTTGCCATATATGTGCTCTGTGCTCAACAACATTGAGTTTATAAAAATTCAATGTCACATATAAAGTATTAAATTCTGTTGCTCTTACCTTGTTTTTTGTTTGGTTCGACATGTTACGAAATGTTCCTGAGGACCTGAAATTAGCTGGATTGCTTAGGCATATCTTGATGAATTATTCTAATTCTACTATTTTTCTTAAGTATACATTCCAAAACAGGACTGCACTACCTCCAAAATTGCATGCCTCATTTGGATGTTGATGTTGAGCTATTTCATGGTTATAAGTTTTATAATTGTGTATTTTCAGATATTGCTATATGGAGGCCAGAGGAACCAGCTGAAGACTGAAGTGCAGTGACCCATCCATTAAGCTTCTGGTATCTTACAGAGCTAGTCCTCTTATTATCTTTTAAGATGGGGAGTTGAAGTAAGAAGAGAGTACTATGTGACCGTGCTCAGTTAAGATGTTTGATTTCAGTTTGTAATGCAACTGAGAAAGGATGGCTCACACAGTGAACGTTTGTTTCTTCTCATTTAACTGCTTATGATCGTTACCATGCATATATATCTTTGAAGTTTGCATTTCTTCTTATCTGAGGTAATACTCAATCCATGATTTGGAAGCCCCACTTTGAACCGATATTTTGAATCCTTTGTTATTGGCTCCTTGCTCTGATGAGTAGTGACAAGGTTTGAGTGGTTGACCCTACTACCCTATAGTAGTTCAGACTGAAAATACAGAGGTTACTGACTTAGTGTTCATTTTATTTTGGGGAGCACATGGTTTAGTAAAAAATAAACTGAATAATAACTTGAAGAAATCGTGAATATAAAAACCTGTGAGATTTGACTGCATTTTCTGTTATTTAAACTTTTGTAGAAGTTTCAGTTAATAGAACTGGGGTTTTAGGCCGTATCATCCTGAAAAGGATTGGGCAGCATGACTCATTAAAGCATGAACTTGATGTTCCTAAATAGAGTAGACACTAGCCTGCCTGCCATGAGGAACTCCATGGCATTAATTTGTCATTTGAGATCACTCAATATAATTATATAGGAGTAAGATTGAATTGCATTAACAACAGAGCAGTTTGCCTTCTGTTGCTGATTGATTTTGATATTATTCTAAAATGGATTTGGCTGTATGAATTTGATGTTCTTAAAGAAAGTAGAGACTAGCCTGCCTGCCATGAGGAACTCCATGACATTAGTTTGTCATTCGAGCTCTATATAATTACATAGGAGTAAGATGCCTTCTATTGCTGATTGAAGGTGCCAATATTATGATTTTGATTTTGTGATCTGCCTTTTGTTCCTATCATCCTATGGCTATTTCTGGAAACATTGAATTGGTGGCGCTAGGTGATATGGCACTAGTGTCTAGTACTGATCATGAACCAAATGAATTGGACCAGACCAGTGCTAATTAATTGGTCAGATAAGTCATCCCTGGTTCCTCCCAAAAATAAATAACTGAATGAATAACAGTCATCCTTGGCTGGTTGTATAGTGCATGCTGGGATGCTGAAGAAGTGTATGCACTACATAATTAGTGGACTTGGTCAGGGATTTTGTGCTTCAGAAATATATTTTGCAGTTATCAACTGCATGGTCAGAAAAGGCTGGTGTTCAATTGAGAACTCTATATAAACAGAACTCACTATCTCATCTTCCATCACCAACAATTGAGTCAAGTTGATTAAGGAACACTGGAACAGGGCACTTACAAAATTGTAAGCTTGAATCTTTAGGTTTCCTTTCCAAAAAAGAAAAAGATATGCAGACTAACATTATCACTAACTTGGAGTGGGTTCCAACTTGCAGTTTAAACTGATAAAAGTTCTACTGGTTCGAGTTTAAGGTGCCAGATGTCCCGTGCTTATAATAACTGGGTTTTGTTCGTCTTCTCTGAACTTTGCGAGCAGGTTCTACTGTGTTCATCAATAGATGATGTTAGTTTTTTTGAGATACATTTGATATTTCATCTCATCTAATATTTTTGCACAAATATAGAAAAAAATTAAGTACATGCTTAAAGTACCTTTTAAAATAAACCAAGTAAAAAAATGAACATTACATATGTTTTAAAATAAGGCGAAGGTTAAACATATGTACAAATATTAACGGTGTCATCTATTAAAAAACCGGCTGCTCATTTTTCCGTTAGTTAAAAGTTTTGGGTTGATCCATTGCCACAGTGTGAACATGTAATAGTAGCAGGGTTTCCTTTTTGTTTTGAAGGTAAAGAACTACTCCCCACCGATTTACGGAGAATCAACCGAAAACCAGTAAAAACTGATAACTTTCGATTAACACAGTACGAAAACCAGCTAATATCGTTCGGCTTCCACAGACCAAAGTACCTAGCGATTTCACAAAAATCGACTGGTTTTTTATTACAGTTTCAAAATATAGGTGAATTGGAATTCATTCCATGTTCAAACTGGCCGGAGCGCAGCTGTGATTGTACACGAAAGGAGTCTAACTCTCACTGACTTGTGGGCCCCACTTGACAGCGACTCCCGTCAAGCCACCGCCAGCGTCCTCCTGCCCGCGACGAGTTCACCGCCTCCGCTCCACCCAAACCCTCGAATCCTCGATCGCTCGCTCCGGCAATGGCGGCGCTGCCGGACTTGATCGACGACCTCACCGCCGAGATCCTCCTCCGCATCCCGCCGGACGAGCCCGCGTCCCTCGTCCGCGCCTCCCTCGTCTGCAAGCCCTGGCGCCGCATCATCACCGACCCGGCCTTCCTCCGCCGCTACCGCGCATTTCATCGAACACCTCCCATGCTGGGATTCCTCCACAACGTTGACGGCGACAAGGCGATCTCCTCCGCCCCCCGCTTCGTCCCAACCACCACCACCGCCTCGTCGCCGTTCTCCCCGCCGGCCATCGGTTCTCCCCACTGGTGGTGGGCGCTCGACTGCCGCCACGGCCGCGTCCTCATCAACCTCTTCAATCCCATGGAGCTCATGGTCTGGGACCCCATCACCGGCGACCAGCATCGATTCCCCGTGCCGCCGCACCCGCACGCCTACTGCACCGGGGCCGTGCTATGCGCTGCGCGCGACTGCCGCCATCTCGACTGCCACCAAGGCCCCTTCCTCGTCGTCTTCGTGGGCAGTGGAGAGCACGGGTACCATTACTCATGGGCGTGCTTGTACTCGTCGGAGACTGGAGAGTGGAGCTCCAAGGCCTCAATCGTGTTCGATTCCTATGTCGAGATGTCGCCCAGCCTCCTTGTCGAAGACATGCTCTTCTTCATCTGTGAGAATGACATTGGCAGCCATGAGCTTTGGGAGATTGAGCCGCCATTGTGGGATGATTACCAAGGGGGAACCCTGATGACAGCGGAGGATGGTGGACTGGGATTTGCTACTATGGAAACCCGCGGCCTCGTGCTGTGGTCGTGGTATGTGGATGATGATGATGGGATTGCAGATTGGGAACAACTCAGGGTAATCAAGTTGGAAATGCTGATCCCGGTGGATAACCCCTCAGTCTCACTTGATCTGGTTGGTTTCATAGAAGGCACACAAACCATTTTCGTGTCATCGGATGTCGGCGTGTTCGCAATTGAGCTCAAATCAGGCCAAGTGAAGAAGGTTGGTGACAGCAGGCCCTACTATTCTGTCCTTCCTACATGAGCTTTTACACTTCAGGTACTAGTCTAGATCCTTATTGTAATTTCAGTTGGTGGCGTAAAAAGTCTTAAATTACGCCATTATGGATATTTGACAGCAAGCATGATTTTTCAGTTAGCAACTTAAAAAGTATGGGTTAGCATATATGTGCTCTGCACTTAAGAGCACTGAATTTATGAAAATTCAATATCACATAAAAGTGTAAAACTCTGTTGCTCTTACATCATTTTTTGATTGGTTCAACATATTATGAAATGTTCCTGAAATTTGGTAATTGCCTAGGCATTTCTTGATGGCTTGATCTATTATACTGTTTATTTTTTCTGAATTATACATTCCAAAATAGCACTGTGTTAAATTACATGCCTCATTTTGGGTATTACTGTTGAGCATAATATGGTTATAAGTTTTATACATTATGTATTTTCAGATCTTGCTAGGGGGAGGTTGTCGCACCCAGCTGGAGTACAGACTGTACAGTGACCCATCCAGACCCTTCCGTTATGCTTCTGGTATCTTACAGAGTTATTCCTTTTTATTATCATTTCAGATAGGCAATCGAAGTAAGAAGAGAGTATGTGACCGTGCTTGGTTGAGGTGTTTCATTTCAGTTTGTAATGCAAGTGAGAGAGGATGGTTCATGCAGTGAACAATTTGTTTCATTTCATTTAACTGCTTAGGACCGTTACCCTCAATCTTATAGGTTTACATTTCTTCTTATTTGAGGCAGTGCTCAATATGGAAGCCCACTTGGAACCGATATATTGAAGCATTTGTTTTTTTGCTTTTTGCTCTGGTGAGTAGTGATATTGTTGAGTGGTTGACCCTACTACCTGTTGTAGTTCAGACTGAAAATACAAAGGTTACTGCTCATGTTTTTTCTGGAGCACCTTATTTAGTAAAAATAAATTGAATAATAAATTGAAGAAATTATGAACACAAAAACCTGAGAGATTTGACTGCATTTTTTGTGCTTTAAATTGCTGTAACTGTTCAGTAAAAGCAAACTGTTCTAATTGTTTCTGTTAATGGAACTAAGGGTTTTAGGCTGTGTTATTCTAAAAAGAATTTGACTGGATGACTCATCAAAGTATGGATTTGATGTTTTTTAATAGAGTAATAGAGTAGAGACCAGCCTGCCTGTCATGAGTTTGTTATTCGAGGTTATTCTATATAATTACATAGGAGTAAGATCGAATCGCATTGACTGCAGAGCACTTTGCCTTTTATTGCTGATTGAAGCTGCCAATGTTATGATTTTGTTTTTGTGCTCTGGCTTTCGTTCATATGGCACTAGTGTCCAGTATTGATCATAAGCCCAACGAATTGGACCGGACCACTGCTAATTAATTGGTCAGTTAAGCCATCTCTGGCTCCTTGCCAAAAAAAAAATACAGAACAAATAAAGGGTCATCCTTGGCTGGCTGACCAGCATACATCCATAACTGTATTGTATATTGCATGCTGGGATTGAAGAAGTGTATGCATTACACCATTAGTGGACTTGGTCAGGGGCTTTGTGCATAGAATTAATATGCAGTTATCAACTGCATGGTCAGAAAAGGTGGGTGTTCAACTGAGCCATGAATCATTGAGTCATGACTCGAAGCTTTGTTCTTCACGAGTTGGAATCCAAAGTCCATAACCTTTGCCTCTACAGTCTGTACATATCTTTATCAGAATGAACAAGCAGACAAGTTTTGAGAACTCTATATAAACAGAACCCCATATCTCATCTTCCATCACCAACAATCTCTCATCAAACCATTTGCAACACAATACCAAACCAAAACTTCTTTGTGTGAGCCACATATCCAATGGCATCACAAATCGAGAGCCACCGCTCTGGTGCGGAGATCGTCAATGGAGATGCCATCTGCAGGAAGAAGTCCATTGAGCTGCTGGAAGAGCTGGGCCTCCCCAAGGGCCTCCTGCCATTGGAGGACATCGAGGAGTTCGGGTACAACAGGGGGACTGGGTTCATGTGGTTGGTGCAGAAGAAGAAGAAAATTGAGCACACGTTCAAGAAGATCAAGCAGACCGTCTCCTATGCCAACGAGGTCACGGCATTCACTGAGAAAGGGAAGCTGAAGAAGATCACCGGCGTGAAGACCAAGGAGCTGCTGCTCTGGCTCAGCGTTGTCGAGGTTTACGTCACCGATGCCTCGCCGGATAAGGTCACCTTCAAGACAGGAACCGGGCTCTCTGATACCTTCGATGCTGCTGCTTTTGCTCTTGGTGAGTAAGGCTTAAGGAGTTAGTCAGCTACTGTAAGCTAGAGATGGTGCAAATCTGTAATCTTGTTATGTAAAAGGCTTAAAAGCCACTATCTTACATCACCATGTACTGTTATATAAATCTTTTCTATTGCAATTTGCAAACATATATGAGTATATTCCTGCATTTGTTCCAGTATTAAAAAAAAAACTGTTTTGCACAAGACCTTAGTCAACTTGGTTAATGAACATTGGGACAGGGCACTTAAAAAATCGTAAGCTTTAATAGTACTAGTAGGTGCTCCTCGCGTCGCTCTCGCGCGGGCGGCTCGGGGGGCGAAAAAACCCTAGCCGCCCGCGCCTCCACTCCCTCCCCACCGCCTCGCCGCCGCCGGAGCTTGCCGGCGGCAAAGCCGGCAGCGAGCAGGGAAGGCGGCGGCGAGGTTCTTCCTCCCGGCGACTCCCCCCGGCGCGACGTGGACGGGACGACGACGCCGGCGAAGACCCTCCACCGCGGCCAGAGGTGGCGACGGCGGCGCGGTGTGGGGAGGCAGCAGATCCGGCGCCTCCAAGGCCGGATCCGCCACCCCACGCCTGGATCTGGCGCGACGGCGGCGTGAGGTGGCTGGGCGGCGGTGGCAGCGGCGGTGGCAGGGGCGGCGTGGCTGGTCCGGTGCAGCAGCCGGGGCGCGGTGGCGGCTGGGAGCTACGGTGGCAGCACGGCCGGCCCGGTGCGACTGCCCGGGCTCGGCGGCTGGGAGGCGGCAGCTCGGCGCGCGGGCGGTCCGGGCAGCCCGGGCTCGCGCGGCTCGGCAGTGCGGCCGTCCGAACGGCAGCCCAGCGCGCGGCTCGGCAGTGCGGCCGCGAGCCCCCATGGCGCAGGCAGGCCTCGGCAGCCGGGCAGCCAGGGTGCCGCCGCGGTGCCCTCCTCAGCCGGGTGGGCTGTACGGCGCGGCCAGATGGGGCGCGGCGGCCGGGCGACGGGGGCACCGGTGGGTTGCGCCGGAGCCAGAGCAGCAGTAGCGTCTCTGGCGTTGGCGCAAGCCCAGATGGCAGTGTAAAGGGAGCTGGCGGCGGTGGGTCGTCTTCTCCGTTGCCGGTCGGCACCCTCGCCCTTCCTGGAACTCCTCCCCTTCTCTGTGGGGAGTTTCTAGGTTGGATTGAGGCAGTAGCTCGTCAGCGAGGGAAGCTCAGGCTGCCAAAGCAATGCCATCCAGTCCCGGTTCTCCTTTCGTCCAAAGCTGGCGAGGAGGCCGGCGGGTGGTGGAACGGAGGGGTCCTGGGCCAGCTCTCAGGGGCGGTGGTTGATGTCGGCTGACGGAGGGGCGTCAGTGCGGTGTGGTTCAATGAAGTCGGCCGACGGAGGGGCGTCGGTGCGGTGTGGTGGAAGCTACGTGTTGCCATTTGTCTGTGTGGTGGTTCTGAGTTGGTGGACGGCGATCTACAGTCAAGGTTGTAGGGTCCCAGGCGAAAGCCTAGTCCGGTGATTCACTGGGCCGGCAGCGGCTACGTCTTCGGGTGTCGTAACCTCCTTGGGGCGTTGTCGAGGGTTACCTTCTTCCTTTCTCGATGAGCTTCTCTGGGTGAAAACCACATCTTTTTTAGATGGGCGATGGCGGCATCCTGGATGTTGTGACCACCGTGGTGGCTTCGTTTTCGGAGTCTTTGTCTCTGTGGTGTTGCCGTAGGCCTAGCGGCGTTCGGCCACGCTTAGCGGGGGTCGTTTGGTGATAGGCTTCACCCTCAGCGGTTTGTGCTTGGGTGGTAGCGCGTGGTGTGAGGTCATGCACCTTGGTGCATTGTGATGTTTTTTCTTGTAACTTTTACTCCTTCTTAATACATTCGGATGGCCTCCTTCGGCCTTCCCGGCGAAAAAAAATCGTAAGCTTTGTAGACTAGTGCACATTGTCAGTAACTAGGAATGATTTTCAACTTGTAGTTTAAATTATCTTCTCTGAACTTTATGATCAAGTTGTGTTGGTTTCTTTTTTTATCCTTCCGGATGGGGAGACGAAGTATGCGATCGTGTTCAAAGGTCAGTTAAGATGTTTTATCCAGTTTGTAATGCAAGTGAAAAAGGATGAGTCACACAATGAACAGTTTGTTCTCATTTAACTGCTTATGATCTCTACCCATGATCTGTTTTTTAGGTTGACATTTCTTCTTATTTAAGATAATATTCAATCCATGATTGGGAAGCCTAATTGGAACTGATATATTGAATCGCTCTTGCGCTACTGAGTAATCATAAGATTGAGTGGTTGACTCTAGTGTAGTTCAGGCTGTGAAAACATTAAAATTACAGTTCTTTTTTTTTGGTTGTACCTGGTTGACCAAGTAGTAATTGGGAAGCTGAATAATAACTTGACAAATCGTGAACACAAAAACTATGAGATCTGACTGAAGTTGCTGCCTTTTAAACTGCTGTTCAGTTAATGGAACTGGGGTTTCGGCTGTGTTATTCTAAGAAGAGATTTGACTGCATGACTCATCAAGGTATGATTGAATGTTCTTAGATATATAGCAGAGGCAAGCCTGCCATGAGGAACTGCATGGCTTCAGCTTGTCATCTGATATTTTGAATCACTATATTATACTACAGCGGAGCAAGATTGAACCTCATTATACTTCAGCTTGCCTTCTATTGCTGACTGAAACTGCCAATGTTATGAGTTTTCTGCACTATCTTTTGTTCCTATAGTAGCTTTTCTGAAAACATTGAATGGATATGGCACATTCGCTCGATGATTTGTTTTATGCTTTCCTGCCACTCTGTAGGCTGTAGCAACCTGCAAGCTTTTTTCAGTCTCTTGTAACTATGGCAAACCATGTGTATTTTCATCTTGACGTATTGCTTATCCTTCAGGTATTGCCGGTTGCCGGGCACCATCAGCGAGGAAATGAGCATGAAGGCGAAAGTGCTGGACCAAATCAGTGTCATGACAAAAGAAGAAATTCCTGATCAGCAAGCAACATCGCAGAGCAGAGGGTAGCAGATATTGTACAGTTTCAGGCTCAGCCCTTACTGTATGCACCGAAGTGATGCAGCAACTGAGAACTACTCTTGAAGAAACGAAAATTTACCGCAACACTGCAGAACAGAGTGCATCAAAACGATGGAATCTTGTCATGATCGCAGCAATGGACATATTAACCGAGATATAGCCTGCATATTTCCTGAGCAGTTCTGGAATAGAAGGTCTCAATGCTGAAGGTATCTGGAGTTCCTACAAGTCAGATTTTCCTCAAACTTGACCGCCAACATATGCTTGACCGTTTCTGTTGCAACAAAACCAGGCCGCATCGTGGACTCCGCCACGTCCTCCTCTAGGCCTCCCTGACGTCACGGTCTCCGTCTTCATCTGCTGCAACGACCTAGCATGGATCGGAATTGGACACTGGGCTCTAACATATCGGCGAATTCGGCCCGGCGAAAAAAAAAAACATATCGGCGAATTTTAATTCCCATGTGTTGGATGGAATGCTGAAATGTTGTTGGGATTTTGCAAGCGACAGAGATGTGTTTCATGTGTTTCAAGTGGCCTGTGAAATTGAGCTACCAGCAGCCTGCAGGCAGGCAGGCAGGTAGGTTTGTTCCGACAAGTGAATTACTGAACATCAATCAACATTTGCAAAGCTACAGACTGCAGCTTACAATTCACAGTTCAGTCCAGCTCCAGCAGCAATAGAATTGACTGCAACAGCTGAGAACTTGAACCCTCAGATCGATCGTGCACACGTGCAAATTAACTTTTGAATTCGAGTCTTTGAGATTTTCGTCTCAATCTGTTGAAATCTTCAGGATACCTTCAACGATACACAACGGCACTTTGGATGATACTCACTGATACAATAACAATAGTTGATGATACATGTTTATACTTGCTTATATTGATTAATGCACGACGTGACGACAACACTCTAGGATAATGACTGAGTTTTATAATAAAGAACACGGGTTTCTTCAATATCATCACACTATGGGATACACTAAATCTCAGTATCATGGGGGGATCTCGCAACATCTGCAGCCTGGACAGATCTTCATCACAATGAACAAGCAAATTAACATGATACTTGAGAAACTCTATATAAACAGAACCCCACATCTCATCCTCCATCGCAGCAATCTCTCAACCCATTTGCACAAACAAACACAACATATTTCCAAACCAAAAACTTCTCTTCTAATTTTCTCTGAAACTATTGCTCGAATGGCGTCACAGATCGAGAGCCACCGCGCCGGCGCGGAGATCGTCAACGGCGATGATATCTGCAGGAAGATGTCCATCGAGCTTCTGGGAGAGCTCGGCCTCCCCATGGGGCTCCTGCCATTGGAGGACATCGAGGAGTTCGGCTACAACCGGAACACCGGGTTCATCTGGATGGTGCAGAGGAAGAAGAAGATCGAGCACGTCTTCAAGAAGATCAAGCAGAACGTGTCGTACGCCGGTGAGGTCACGGCGTTCGTCGAGAAGGGGAAGCTGAAGAAGATCACTGGCGTGAAGACCAAGGAGCTGATGCTCTGGCTCAGCATCGTCGAGGTGTACGCCGCCGAGGCGTCGCCGGAGAAGGTCACCTTCAAGAGTGGCGCCGGAATCTGCAAGACCTTTGACGCCGCTGCGTTTGCACTTGGGGAGTAAGGACTTAGAATTAATTTGCTTGCATTGTTCGAAATGATGCCAAAAGTTTATGGTTAATGTCCGTGTCAAAGAAAGATGGTAACTTTTGTTGTTTCATGCATTAAACTCGAGTAATCAGCAGTGCCATGTACACTGCGTTGTGATCAAATCTATTACCATTATGTAATAACAAAATTATTTTAAAAAATGTACATTATATTTTTTTAACAAATCGGCGAGCCGCCAATTTCATTGAAAATATAAGGAGTAAACTGTACAGGTCCAAGAAAAGAGAGAAAAAGTGTACAAGCTCAGTACCTTTGGACTAAACTATTTATAAAGTTAGCCAGTTGCCGAGGATTTCTGCGCCTGCCAGAACCCATGTTTTTTTTATTCATCCTTGATATTGGCTAGAAGGCTAGTTGCCGGGAGCTCCTTTTGTTGGAAGGTACTACGATTCCTTCCGTTCCATATCTCCTAGACTACTAGCGACATAAGGGTCCGCTACGTTTTCTTGGACACATCTTTGGTATTTACAGTAGCCTCCCACCACTCAAGCAGCATTGAGGCGTTTTGCCACTGGGTTGGCCTAAGCTGGCCGCATGCTGTTCATTCTGCTAGTGCCGTCCAGATTCTTTTCATGTATTTGCATCCTGCTAGTAGGTGGAGGGTTGTTTCCTGGTTCCTGCGACAAAGGGGGCAAAAGGAGTCGTTCCGCCATCCTCGTATCACGGTTTATCTAAAAAAGTTCTCTAGAATGTGCATCTTTGCATTATAGCATCACCGACAACATCCCAAAGTTTTGGTTATGAGAATGCTAAACAGAATTTGAGATGTCAAAATTTTCATCCCTCCAAAAGATTAATTAAAATTAGCTTCCTAAAAACTAAAAAGTGGGTCCCCTAGGAAACTTCCAACATAAGGGGGTGTTTAGATCCCACCCCAAAATTTTACACCCCATCACATCGAACGTTTGAACACCTGTATGAAGTATTAAATATAGACTAAAAAAATAATTAATTGCACAGATTGCGACTAATTTGCAAAACGAATCTTTTAAGTCTAATTGCTCCATGATTTGACAATGTGGTGCTACAGTAAACATTTGCTAATAACGGATTAATTAGGCTTAATAAATTCGTCTCGCGGTTTACTGACAGGTTCTGTAATTAGTTTTTTTATTAGTGCCCCAACACCCTATGCGACACCTTATATAATACCCGATGTGACATGCCAAAACTTTACGCCCCTAGATCTAAACACACCCTAAATATTTGGTATTTTGGATATGGGTGAATAGCCAAAGTGGTCCTTCAAGTTCTAAAGCTCGGTATGGTCCTTGACATTTCAATCTGTCCATATCAGTACTTCAAATTTTATTTTAGTTCAAACTTATCTTTAGACCCACTTAAAAGCCATATGGGTAAACATAACCAACAGCTCTCTTTACCCCCTCATTCACATATATAAGAAAAAAAGGTCTTACCATTCATACGATGAAACAGTATGACGAGACCCTCCCTGTAACACACACAAATTCCCAACTTCCTATTGAAGTACTGATATGGGTGTTTTTCCATTGAAATTTGTGTGCAATGAATTTGTTTTCCCATTTTATTTTACTTCAGCATGACGTCAACATGACGTGTGCGTGCAAACTATTTTAAACTATTTTTTCTCTTAAATTATTTATCCAAATCATGATCCGATTGCACCATTAAAGTCATTGCAATTAAATCTTTAAAACAAGACCACACATGGATATATTCCGACCAAAAAAATTAGCTTATTATTGAATTATTTTTAAATGTTGCACATTGTTCCACCAAGTATATCGGAATTGTTTCACTAAGTAGATCGAAAATGTTTCAATCATTTAAATCAGGCGTTGTTTCACTTTATATAAAAACAATGTTTCCGCAAATAGCGAAAGAATGTTTCAGTTCACTACAACATTTGATCCATACATAGTGAAACATTATGAGTATACTAGGTAAAACATTTTTTGTGGAACAAAAAATTAATAGAGGGTTTCCAAAATATGTGGGTGATTTGTTGCAAAAGAATGTTTCAATTCACTGCAACATTAGATCTATACATATTGAAATATTATGAGTACACTAGACGAAATATTTTTTGTGGAGACACGTGACAGGTGGGGGCAGGACACATGGTGGGGCCTAGCCAGTCGCCCGAGCAGAAAGAAAATTGATTAGTTAGTAATAGTAGTAATATGATGTTTTATTCACTTCATCCCAAGTACTAGAATGGAAACCTGGCAACTCAGGATGTGTTTTCCCTTAGCCTAACCATGGCTATAAATTGCGTGATTGGTTTGATAATGGAAAAGCCTTCTTCGTGTAAAGATCTTCTTTCTCGCTTAAGCTTTTTCAAAGTGGATTATAGGGGTTTGAGTTTGAGGGTACCTTCCGAGTAGCTTTACCTTATGCTCACTACTCGATTTTTCCATAAGACCACGTAACCTTCAAGTGCTACATATGGTGACACCAATTTGGGAGCTTTCTTCATCTCTTCTTGGAATGAGTTTTTTTATTGATCGACTTGGCAAGCGTATTGCACTTCTGCCCTCTTTTTTTATATGTTAGGCTAATGCATTTCCAATTGTGATGTAACATTAAAGAAAGAAACACATTTCCATCTTGGGCTCCTATTATCCTATCGTTAAGTTTAGTTATCCGATCATACTTCTCAGAACTAAAATTTTGAGCAGCACTTCCTCGTATAGTTATCCAATCAAGTCAGCAAGGTCAGCTGTTAAGATAGACTTTTGATGCGTAGATGATATGATGGTTCCATGATCTTGTTTTCATCTAACATTTGAGTTTAATAAATGATTTTGCTATGATTATGTGTTGCCCTTAATATTGACAAGAGCGCTTGTTGCGGGGCTAGCGTGTCATATCTAAAAGGTACCGAGGGTATGAAGTGAGCAGGGTAGAAGAGGTTCCTCTCGGCAGAAAGGAATGGTAACAGTGGTGCTAGCTTATGGAATCATCAAGGTTGGTAAGGATTAGATGTAACACTATAGTTCGTGTATTCAATGCAATAATATATTTGCTATTTTAAAATCCAGCTGGTTATGGTCATGTTCGTTATTGTTACTTTCTTAGCCATAAAGATCTACCTGAACTTTGAGAATGTATAGTATTATTAGTATGTCTATATATCTTGATTTAGAATGTTTATTATACCTTGTACTATATATTCTTGTATTATATATTCTCCTATGGATACTAGCTAGCTAGTGCATTATTGTAGATAGAATGTATTGTATGTTATACGGTAATTAGTACCAATAGTAGATAGAATACACTTAGCATTATTGTACTCCTAACTCCATACTTGTTTAAACATTATTTGAAATGATTAGGTATTTTGGTAAGCTAACCAACGCTGTCTTTTTTTACTTCCCTTATGTACAGGCTGGCAGCTAGAAGGATCAATGAATGCGGTAATAGGCCAATTAGCGCAAAAATTGAGTTTGTTCTTGTAGCAATATTTAATGTGATATGTCTTGGGCTGTTGTTGTCATCATACTATGAAGGCGATAACACAGAAATGTATCATAGTATGCTGCACCATAGATTGGAAAGACTTAGCGCTGAGATGAGAGCGAGATATGATGGTGATGATGATGGAAATTAAGCTGGTCATCATGCGTCCTTGAGTTGATAAGACTTGTTGCGTGGCAGAGTGAGTTGTATTTGGTTAAGGTGGTGTTTGGATCACATGGACTAATTTTAGTCCATGTCGCATCGGATGTTGGGACACTAATTAGAAGTATTAAACGTAGACTAATAACAAAACCCATTCCATAACCTTATGCTAATTCACGAGACGAATCTATTGAGCCTAATTAACCCATGATTAACTTATGTGATACTATAGTTGTTGTCGAAACGACAATAGCTTCACGTCGAAGGACGTGGTTCTCTTAGTGGAATGATTGGAAAGTAAAACATTGTATTAATTGATAAAAAATTTTAGGGATCACCCCATTACATGGCCCTTAGGGGCTATTTATAGTCTTAGTACACGCTCATACCCTCTAGGGTTTAGTGTGTACAGGGGAATTTACATGCATACCCTTTGGATAGGGACACCAGTGAGGGCATACAATGTCTATTCTAATTATGGGCCCCTAGGTGGGTCCTTGGCCTGGCCCATAAGAGGCAAATGGCCTTCATGGGCCACGCTAGTTTGATGGGCTTCCTAGCGAAGCCAGTCTTCCATGGGGCGAACCCTTCATGCTATGCCTTAAGGCTTCGCTTGGTGGTGAACCCTCTTGACTTCGTCCTTTGGCTTTGCCTTGAAGCTTCGCTTAAGGCGAACCTCCTGGACCCGGTTGGCGTCTTGCCGATTTGATGGTTTCGGTAGGTTCAGCCGGAAGGCCCTCATGACATGCCTTCAACAAGCTCCTCACGGGCAAGGGTGAGTAGGGAGCTTCGGCCGAGACAGTGCAAACATATGGTATGGCAATGAGGCGCACCCTTTCGGCCGATGTTCCTGCTAAAACCTCTCTTAACCAACAAAGCCTTAAAACTTATTATTATATATTTTTCATTTTTTATGTTTCTTTCTACTCTACTTGATTTCGCACCCTTATTTGAATTAGTAACTCGTTCGGAGTTGAGTCGGTTTAGATGCTTGGACAGACTCCTTCTCTTTGCCTCCCCCCTTCTTTATTTAGATCAATTTTGGGCCGTATTGCACTGTTTCTGCGGCCTTTTACTGTTTGGCCCATCTAGAAGAGGAAGTTACTACTGCCTCCCTTTAAGGGCACCACGTGTTTGGCCGCTATTGGCCAGTAGCCAAACCATTGCGTCTTCGGGGTTATATATCGCCCCCCCCCCCCCCCCGGGTCGCTTTCATTCTTACCGCAGTCATTCTCATTTCAACTCCCCCGCTCTTAGCGACCTCTCTTCTCTCTTCCTCGTTCGGCTGTCGCGCGTGTTCCTTCGCCCCCGCACCCTTTTGCCACTTGCAACCTTTCGCCCTGCTACCGATGGCAGCGCGTAAGCCTGCTAAGGCCGCCGCTACCAGCCCCGATCCAGGTCGCCTTGGCGAAGATCTCTCCTATTTCCTTGGCAAGTCTCGCATCAAGGAGTCGGGTCCTGCCTCCTTGGTGGCCTCCGGAGTCGTCGCCGAAGGGCAGGGCGTCGTGTCAGGCGAAGCTCTAGTTCCAACTCCGGGCGACGGGCTAACGTTGGTCTTCTCCACGTTCTTCGACACCAGGCTTCGCTTCCCATGCGATGATTTCCTTCTCGATGTCCTCCAGCTTTACAAGATCAAGCTTCCCTAGCTGAGCCCTTCTGCCCTGGCACGGATTGCAGTGTTCAACTAGGCATGTCATACCGCTGGCTTCACCCCAACTGCGGAGTCGTTCGACGCCATCTTCACTGCTACCATCCTTTCCAAAATAGTGCAGACGGCTGCTGGGCCGAAGAAGACGGTCTTTGGCAGTGTCAACTTCATTCTTCGACCGGAACGGATGCAAGTGGCATCCATGCTTCCATGCTTCCATGCCCAAGTGGCATCACCACTCGATGCAAAACTGGTTCTACCACAACATTCCATATGTGGTCGGTTCCAAACGGGCGGAGGCCTTGCGCTGCCATCACCGCGCCATCTCCATCGAACTGAAACCGAACGTGGAGGTGGAAGGCATGCTAGAGTCGAGGCTCATACTTCTTCGCAAGACCGCCCTCCGGCTAAGCACCCACGATCTTGTTGAAGAATACTACATGTTTCGCATATGCCCTCTGTCCCGAGAGTGGGGTGTTTAGCTTAGTGCGAACGAGGAAGTCTATGGCCTCCCCTGTCTCGTCTTGCCTGCAAGCGCTAATCGTAAGTTTCTCTTCTTCGTTCTGTGCATTTTTTATTATTACTTCGCCATCATTCGCGCCTTTTCATCTTCGCAACCCGATTGATGCTGGACATACCTCTTTCAACTTTGTTCGGCTTGGACAATGTGGTAGCTGACAGAGGCGAATAACATTATTGGCGAGCTAACCGCACGAGAGTACAGTATGTTGCTCTCGCGACAAACTAGCGGCCGCGCGAACCGTGTTTTCAACAGTGAGCCTCCCGCTCGGGCGAACCCGATCAAGGTTGTCATGATCATCGATGGAGCCGAGTCGTCGAAGAAGTGTAAGAGAGGTGTTGCGAAAACCGTGTCAGGGGGTCGAAGCAAAACCCGCTGAGCAACCAGATCCACCGCCCCTTCACCCGCTGAATCGGGCACGAACGACGAGGAAGAGGAGGACGAGAGGGGTGGGGAGGAGGAGGTGGAGGAAGCGGCCGAAGAGGATATGGAGGGTGAGAACTATTCGCCAGGATACACCCCAAGTCCGGATCATCCGGAAACTGGCGTGGCCTTCAGCTCGTCACCCCTTCGCCAGAAAGACCTAGAGGGGGCAAAGACCCTAGCTGCTATAGCTGGTGCCACGTCAAGGAAGGGTACTTCGGTTGCCGGCAAGAGCCCAGCGAAGGTCGTGACCTAAGGTTTCATGAAAATATATATTCAATGTTACATCTAATGAAGCTAATTTGACATTGTATATGTTAAATTTTCTATAAATTTGATCAAATCTAAAGAATTTTGACAAAGAAAAGTCAAAACGTCTTATAATATGAAACAGAGATAGTATCAACTAAGCATTTATAAAGATAATTAAAAACAATTATTATTATTATTTCACATCCATTCTACCTATGCAACCTCTATGGGTGGAAAAGAACCGGGTTCATGAGCAGCAAACGAGTCAAGGCCAAGCCTCGTCCATGAACAAAGCCAGAGTTGGCTTGGCTTGCGAGCATTGGCTGTCATATAGTATTCACGTTTCTCGTTTGTAGAATAGTATTCACGTAATGCATAGCAGTCTCATCTTTTCATTTATGCTTATATTTATTAGCCAAAATTTAAATTTTCAACCTTAAATTTAAATTGATTTTAGGATTTTTTTTTCATCATAATTTATTTTTCAACTTTTATTGGCGGGAAGGGAAGAAGGCGATAGTAGTAGCAGCTGCCACTGCCTCCATGGTAGAGGCAGCGGTACCAAAACTTTTAGTACAAAATCTATTATATTATTAAAGGAATAAAAAAGGAGCCTCCACGTTCGCTCTCATGGCCTAGAAATTCTCACATTAATCGGAGAAAAAGAAAAATCAGAGTCCATAAAGAAATACAATTTAGAAATAGCTGAAATTCAGAATTAAAAAATAAGAAATATTAGAAGAGGAGACCAGAGTCCATATAGAAACACAATTTAATAGTTGAAATTCGGAATTAAAAAATAAAGAATATTAGAAGAGGAGACTAGAGTCCATATAGAAATACAATTAGGAATAACTAAAATTCGGAATTAAAAATAAAGGAATATTAGAAGTAGAGTATAGAGTCTATATAGAAATACAATTAGGAAATAGTTGAAATTTGGAATTAAAAAACAAGGATTATTAGAAGTAGAGTATAGAAATACAATTAGGAAATAACTAAAATTCGGAATTAAAAAATAAGGAATATTAGAAGAGGAGTATAGAGTCCATATAGAAATACAATTTAGAAATAGCTGAAATTCGGATTTAAAAAATAAGGAATATTAGAAGAGAAGACTAGAGTCTATATAGAAATACAATTTAGAAATAGTTGAAATTCGAAATTAAAAATATGGAATATTAGAATAGGAGACTAGAGTCCTTATAGAAATATAATTAGAAAATAATAGAAATTCGAAATTAAAAATAAGGAAGATTAGAAATGGAGTATAGAGTTCATATAGAAATACAATTAAGAAAAAATAGAAATTCGGGATTAAAAAAATAAGGAACGTTAGAAGTAGAGTATAGAGTCCATATAGGAATTTTAAACTAACTAAAATTTGGAATAAACATAATAAAATTAAAAGTAGAGTTTAGAGTCTATATAAAAATACAATTTACAAATAACTAAAATTCGAAATTAAGAAAAACATGGGAAGAAGAGTTTAAAGTCAATATAGGAATACAATTTAAAAGTAACTTAAATTCAAAATTAAAAATTAAAGAATATTGAGAGATGAGTTTAGAGTCCACATAGAAATACAATTAGAAAAAAAATAAAAATTCAGAAGTAAAAATATATAATATTGAAAGAAGAGCCTAGATTCTATATAGAAATACAATTTACAGAAAATTCGGAATTAAAAAAAAGAAATATTAAAAGACGAGTCTAGAGTCTATATAATTTACAAATAACTAAAATTTGATATTAAAAATAATTAATAACTAACACGTATATAAAATACAATATGAATATTACACATTAGTAGTTTCGTAAAGTTTTTGATAAATTTAAAATTATGTTGTCATTTTAATATATTTAAATAATATAATGAGAAAACATATATGCTATTATATGAGAGAAAATATAATGATGCTAGCCGCGCAATATACGCGGGCCACCATACTAGTTTAGAGTAAAATGCATAGGCGGTCCTTAAACTTGAAAAGTTATGTCATCTAGATCCCCTAACTCTCAAAATACAGATTCAGGTCTCAAAACTTGTCTAAGTGTATCATCTAGGTCTCAAATCGACGCAGCCTCTCTAGGATCCTACTTAGCGCTGATGTGGCATGCCACGTGGACGTGACATATCCTTTTCTTTTGTTTTTTTTTTCTTTTCCATTTTATTTTTGTTTTCTTCACATTCTTCTTTTTTTTGTTCCTTTCTTCTGCTCGGGTCACAGATAGGAGAAGAAAGAAAAAAAGAGAAGGAGAAGAAAAAGAGAAGAAAAGAAGATACACTATCGCCTTCTTCCCTCCCTATGATAAGTTCTGGGATTTGGATATGCATTTTAAGAGTTTAGAGATCTAAATAACACACCCCTACAAATTTAAAGACCGCCCATACACTTTGCTCTAAAAATTTAAGTATCTCGAGATACTTGCTCAATAACCATAAAATTTCTTTTTGATATAAAAGCGAAAATAAAGCTTACATGTCTCGACTTTCATGAACAAATAACTGAGGCAACTTAACCAGAATTCAGTCATAGACCCCCAATATTACGCGTCAACTTCTACTCCCCAAGAGCAAATGCAGTGGCGTCGAAGGTATCAGACAGCCCGGTTCCCGTCTTGAAGGTGACCTTCTCCGGCGAGGCATCGGTGACGTAGACCTCGACGACGCTGAGCCAGAGCATCAGCTCCTTGGTCTTCACGCCGGCGATCTTCTTCAGCTTCCCCTTCTCGACGAACGCCGTGACCTCGCCGGCGTAGGAGACGGTCTGCTTGATCTTCTTGAAGGTGTGCTCGATCTTCTTCTTCCTCTGCAGCAGCCACATGAATCCAGTGTCCCGGTTGTAGCCGAACTCCTCGATGTCCTCCAATGGCAGGAGGCCCTTGGGGAGGCCAAGTTCTTCCAGCAGCTCAATGGACTTCTTCCTGCAGATGGCATCTCCATTGACGATCTCTGCACCGGCGCGGTGGCTCTGGATGGCCTGAGACTCCATTGCGATCGATGAAATGTGTGGTGAAGCAGAGAGACACGAACTATATGTTGTGTGGAATGTTTGATGTGGGTTGATGATGAGATCGAGTTGGTTCTTGTTTGTGATGAGTGCAAGGCAGCAGGTGCAGGTTGCATATATAGCAGCGGTGTGTGATGGAGTTGATTTGAGTGGAGCGTGGATTGTTTGACCGAAAATACATATTACTCGTTTTGTTAGGCTTCCATTAATCGATTAATTAATATTGCGGAGAAATTCGCGTCAAAAAAAAATATTGCGGAGAAATCAATGGGAGCCCAGAAGGGAATTTGTCAAGCTTTTGTGCTGTTGCAGGCAGCTATAGTCTTTTATGAGTACAATACATATATAGTGGAGTATACGCCAAAATTGACTTCACATGGGAGGGAGGAGAAGAATTGGTGTACAAAATTGACTTTTAGTTCTGGCTTCAGAGTCACTTTTCACATTTTCTGGAGCGAGTGTGCACGGTTACCTACTTGCCTATCGAGTGAGCTACCGGCGGCACGTAGGCAGGCAGTTCTGTTCATCACAACATATGTTACTAATCCTTGACAGATGATTGATTAGCATGCAGATTGTGGAGATCAATACTGGAAGATGTCTTCTTGGAAAGCCACTGTTTGACCTTGCCAACAGTGGTATTGTTTAGATTCCAATTTTTTTCTTCATACTTTCAATTTTTTCGTTACATCAAACTTTTCTAAATACACAAACTTCTAACTTTTCCGTCATATCATTTTAATTTCTTCAAACTTTTAATTTTGACGTGGAACTAAACACAGCCAATACCAAGGAAAAAATGTGTTGTCAGATACAGGAAAGTATGGACTGAAATCTTACAAGGTTGGACTAGAAAATGTCCCACTCTTGTTCAAGTACACTGATGATCAAATTCAAGGATGCTACGTTGAGCGACAACATCAAACTAACGAGCCTAATTAATAGCTGAAAAATGTTGACTGTTACATGGTCGTAGTCTCATTTGTTTCCTGACCCCTGGGCTCATCATGCAGACACTAGCTCGTCTCTCAAGCAGGATTGTTGATTTGAAGCAGTAGCGCCCGTGTAGCAAAACAAATGATACAACGCACTGACTACTCCCGCCAGTTTCATTTTAATCGATGTTTTGGACAATGACATGGTCTATAAGATATATTTTTGATCTTATTTTTCTACTATAATATATATAATAAATAAATACATGTTTACTTTTATTATAATGCTTTAAAATACAAATCTATATATGTTGTTCTAGTTCCTTTAAACTAAATATTTTTAAAGTTATTAATGATCAAATTTATAAAAGTTTGACCTCAATCTTGTCCAAAACGTCAATTAATATGGAACCGGGGGAATAGTTGATTAGATTCAGTTATTTCGTGTTCAAATACGAGAACTATTTATTTCAGTGTTTGGTTGGTTCATGGATAATATATAATGTGGTACTCCATGCGACCAGTTCAAGACTTCTATCTATTGCAGTTGCAGGTAATCTTGAGTCCTGAAAAGGATTAATAACACAGTAATATATCACTCTTTTTCAGCTGAATGGATGATCTTGTTGAAGCACAATATTCATGGTGGCATTTGCATTTGTTGCATATGGAGAAGTTTGATGCAGCACCACATTAAAGTGTTCCAAACATCCAACTGCACTCAACAATGCAGGTGTATTTCCCCATTCGATTCAAAACTTTGTGCGTTTGCAACTGTTTGCCAGGTGTGGGCCTAGTTAGGGCCCAGGAGCAAAGGCCCACGAAGAATAATCGGTGTGGACCGCAAAAGGCCCGATCCAATGGCATACAAAACGCCATACGGGTACGAAACACAAATTTTGACAATTTGAACATTTGCAAAAACTAAGGGCTCCTTTGAATCGCAGAAATGAGAAAACATAGGAATAGGAAAAATATAGGATTTTGATAGGAATGCAAGTGTAAAATAGAGGATTGCAAAACACAGGAAAAACAGATGAATGGTCGTTTGATTGGACCGTAGGAAAAATGTAGGAATTAGAGGAGAGATAAAAACTCAAAGGAAAGTTTCCAAGAGGTTTTACCTCATGTTAGAATTCCTCCAAAACTTGTATGGTATTAGGCAATCCATAGGATTTTCATAGGATTCCATAATATCCATTCCTTTGATTCAAATGGCTATATAGGAAAAATTCCTATAGGAATGAAATCCTCTAAAATTCCTATGAATTTCCTTTGAATCAAAGGGGGCCTAATTATACAACGAGCAAATGAACCGTGGCCAAAACATATTTCAAAAATAACCCTTTTCAGCGCTAAATCCCATGGCGCTAAACTTAAACACCTCGGCGCCACGTCAACTGGCGTTGAATGTCATGCCACTATGGATAGAAGTTTGAGTTGGCGTGCCAACTCATATTCAGCGCCACGTTATTTGGCACTGAGGTGACTAACTTCAGCCTCATGGGATTTGGCGCTGAACAAAAGGTCATTTTTGAAATAAGTTTTGGCCACGGTTCATTTGTATAATTAGTTTTACAAAGGGTCAAATTGTCTAAATTTGTGGATACGAAACATCCGCAGCCAAAGCCGAGCGAAACCCTCCAAAAAGCCCTAGCCCTCGCCGCCGGCGAGCATGGCGCCGCCGCCGCTGCGCGTTCGCCGGGCGCTGATGGACGAGGCCATAGCCGGCGAGATCCTCCTCCGCCTCCCTCCCGACGAGCCGGAGCGCCTCGTCCGCGCGTCCCTCGTATGCAAGCCTTGGCGCCGCCTCGTCACCGACCGCGTCTTCCTCCTCCGCTACCGCCTCTTCCACCGCGCGGCGTTGTAACGGAGGGAGTAGCTTATATTCTTACCCAACAACCCAGAAGTCATATCCATCGAGATGCCAAGACTGCAGCTCGTTCTCCGTGTTCTGGAACACCACCTCGATGAACTCGTGCAGGCTGAGCCTCACCACCGGCGTCCCCGACCGCGGCGCCGCGCCGGGACGCTGTCCCAGCCGATGACATTGGCGATGTTGTAGTTGTCCACGAGCTTGAGCGGCGTGTCGGGGACGACGAACGACACGCCGTTGACGGCGTACCGGCGCTGCCCGGCGAGCACCGGCGCGGAGCTGGCGAGCACCAGCGTCCTCGACGTCGCGATGGTGCCGTAGTGGAACGACCCCTGCGGGTTGGGCCTCGCCGCGCTCGCCGTCAGGTTCCACCGGAACGACCTCGCCTGGTATTATGCTTTATTATAATATCATGTATTATGACGGTGCCTTTAGGTTAATACAAACCGCAACCGTTAATAAGGTGTCTGTTACTATGAGCTACTCCAGCAGAGTTGATTTTATTTTTCTTTCGGTAATAGTATATACTGCAGGAGTAGTTGAAAAGTCCGATTCTAATTTTGGCAATTGGCATGGATTAGAGTTTCAAATACGGAAGGGCGCCGCGTGGTTAGACTTACCGAGTCGGAGAGGGAACGGCAACCCTATCTAGTCGTAAGTAAGATCGAGAGAGAAGAAAAAAAAAGGAAAAGAAAAGGAAGGAAGAGGGTTGAGGAGGAGGAGGAGGGAGGTGATGGCGATGATGCGATCGGCTTTGGCGAGGGTATTCCGCCGCTCCGCCTCTGGATCCTGTTCTGCTCCAGCGGGGGTGTGCCGCCGCCGGCCGGAGATCATCGACCAGGCGCCGCCACTGCCCTCCCTCCGCCCCGCCGCGATGCCGCACATGTCTGTAGCCGCCGCCGCTGCAGCTGCGCCCACTCGCCGCCTCCTCCAGGTCTTCTTCGATTCGCTTGCTCCCCTCGCACCTTTTCTTTTTTTAAAAAAAAATTATTATATATATCTATCTAAAACGTAGGATAAATTTCTGATGCTTGGTTCGCTTGCTAGGTTAGTTTCTTGTACGGCCGCCCGGTCGAAAAATGTTACTAATTTCGTGTAGGTGTTTCTTTTGATTCCAGAATAGGGTTTTATGATCAATATATATGAGGTTAATTTCGTGTAGGTGTTTCGTTTGAGCTTTTGATTTCAGAAGAATAGGGTTTATGATCAATCCGACTACAAATTGATTGCGAGCTTTGTCTACAGTGGAACTTTGCTAGTCTATGGCAGATCTCCTGCTGCTTTAACAAGATCTCTAGAAACAATGAAATGATGTTCTATTCACTCCATTGCAAGTGCTTCTGCGTATGCACAACTAGATTGGAGGAACCTGGCAACGCAGCACATGTTTTCTAGGGGTTGTAGTGGTATTCTGTGGAGCTCTAGCTTCCATTGCGTGCCACCTAATTTAGGCAGGTGGCGTAACTAACACCCTTCAACCCATTTTAACCTTGATTTCCAAATGGATGTTACCTGGAAGCAGTATATTTTGGGCTGCTAGTGTAACTTCTATCGGTACATACTTAAAATTTTCATCAGTCTAATTACGAAAGCTTTTGGATCATTGCTAGAGACCACAGTCCACAAATCGGTTCAATTCATTTTTCTCTTCCCTTGCTGTTTTTCTCAGTTTCTCTATTAGTGTATTGGGAATCGGGACTAAACTAGTGTTTTTTTCAATATTTTCTATAACATAGGTTGAGGTAGGAAAGAATAGATAGAAGCAACACATTTGTTGTAGCATCATGATATATTTAAGAGTAAATTACAACTTGGGCTCGGTATTATTACCAAAGTTTCACTTTGAACTAGGGTACAACCAATATTTTCACTTTGCGCTAAGGGACATGGCTTTTGTTTCAGTTTAGACCTCCTCAATCTGTCTTGTCCGCTCCTAGCTCCTCACCACCGCAGCTATATCCAGGCCATGTGTTCTCATCCTCTAGTCTAGAGTCTAGACGCAATGACAACTCAATGAGGAATGTGCCCATGGTGAGCAGGTGAGGTCCATCTGTGCACAACCGATCAAACTCCATCTGCTTCCTCCTAGAACTTTGCTCCTTGCTTCCTCTTCCTTCACCTGTGCTGTTGCTCTTCACACCTTGCGGCAGCAGCAACAGCTTCATGGTGTCGGCGATGGTAGGATGTGCAGGCAGTGCCCAGCCGGGTGGTGGGAAGGGTGGCACAATGTGCAACAGAAGGAAAGAAACTCTAGCCCAAAGTGAAAAAATTGGTTATGCCCTTAAACAAAGTGAAAATTTGGTAACTAAATCTGTCCCGGTATGCAATTTATTCTATATTTAAATTCAGTAAGGCTGGCTGCTAAGATAGTCCTTTGATGCGTATGCTGGCTCCGCAATTTTTATTTCTTCTGATGATTGGGTTTAAGTAAATAATTTTGTGTAACAATCAAGCTCTGTTTGCTATGATTACGTGTTACCCTTAGCAGTATTGACCAGAGTGCACTTGCTGGCAGGGACCGCGACAATTCCTCGTCATCTCTGAAGCAACCGAAGGTGTGAAGTGGGCAGGGCAGAAGAGGTTCTTCTCCATGGAAAGGAATGCTAATGGTTTTAAGCTTATGGAATCAGCAAGGTGAGTTAAGGATATATATAGGATGTAATTAACAACACACTTCCTTGTAACCTATGCAATATTTATGCACATTGTGCTTCATATTGCTCAACGAACCGTGCTTCTGCTTTATGCACTTAGGTTGTTGCTAGCTAGTCTTAAAACCGATCTGATCTTCGTGCTTGCCCCGCTATGCTAATTACTACTAGTAGTATTTTCTTTTTACAAGAACGGATATGAGGTCTGAATGTCTTCGATTTAGAATGCTTAGCTCTTTTATTCTACCATTGATACAATTAGCGTGATACTAATTAGGGTCCCTACTAATTAACATGCATGGTAATAAAGCTAACCATGCGATGCAATTGCTTTTTCTTTTTCTAATCTTGTGTAGGCTGGCAGTCAAGAAGATCAAGGCATTGGGTAATTCAAGGATCGAGATTGATCCACGGAATGAGTTCTATGTTGTAGCAGTAGCAACTGTGATATCTCTTTGGCTGATGTCAAGACAATATCGAAGCCTTGGCGACCCCACATTTCCTGGTGGCAGCATGAAAAAGCTTCAGGCTTGGAAGCGTGTTTCTAAACTTAACTCTGGGAAGTCTAATAATGCTGATGAGTGATGTCGATGGCACTCTTGATGGAGGGTAATCTTTGCTGCAATATGCGTGGTAGAGTTGGTCGTATTTATTAGTTAAGTCAGTAAAGAACATGTAGTAGACTGACTGGTATTGTAATTTTTTTTATATGAATATTTACTGTGCCTTCTTCTCGTACTAGTTGACTAGCTAAACTGAATGAAGAACTTATCCAGTTGGCCCCTTGTCCATGTGAAAAATTCCATACAATGGCCTGTTAATGGTTGTTTTGCCGGATCAGCCAAAGAAATATAGGCTGACCAAATTTTATTAGGATTGAGAAATTTTACAGATTACAAGTTGAGAAAAACATGGACAAGAAGTTGTTCGTGCTATGCAGCAATATGTATTATCTTCGAGTAGTGAGAATTAATGCCAACCTGTCTGATCTGTAATTTCCGGCCGCCTCCTCACGGGATCCTCGGCAGCCGCATCATCGGAGTTAAAATTTAACTCGCAGATTTACTCAGGAGTTAAAATTTTAACTCGTGATGACATATACGAATCTTAGCCGTTGGATTTGTTTTGCAGGACCGAGATCTACCCTATGTCACATTGTGACATGCTTATCCTATATCACCCAATCTGAATCTTATGGGTTGTTCCTCGGCAGTGAGGGAAACGGCCGGAGCAGATGGATGGAGGCCCGGACGATGAGACCGAGGGCCGACGAGCACTCGGGCAACAGGAAAAAGAGAGAGAATGCAAGATAAATCAAAAAAAGATTACAGATTAGTGCTTATGTATCAGCAATCAAACTGACAAGCCTTATCGATCCAGAAAGGACGAGTTACATCTAAAAACAAAACCAATTTTTGACAACTGCTCCGTTTGAACCCTCTTGCAGAACCTACTAGTCTATCAAACAAAATATCATTACAAGTCCTGGCTTAAATCAATGGATCGAGTTCTTGAAAATGAGATCAAACATGTAAAATAGATCAAATAGGATAAGAGCAGTTGCAGAAAACTCAAATGCATAAGAGAAGACCATGCCCAACCATGATCTACCTCCTTAATTACCTCACGGGCACAAAAACCACCAATCTGATAAGCATAAAAAAAAATATATTATTTTTAGATAAGCATCAAGTAGTAAACATGATGAACAAAAAAAATAATTATATTATATGGGTAACGATAGATGGATACATGATCCGCTAATGAATTGAAATCAAATCCCCCATAAAGAAGACACTTTCGGAACTAGTACAGGTTTCTTATCTTATCTCAACAGTGCTTATCACCATTTTCTCTCCTCAATCAGGAAGAGAGAAGAAGCTAGAGAACCAAACACAAGGAAAAGGAACCGCAATATATCTATCAGAAATGGCGAAACGAAGAGCGTTCACAGGTGACCGACCGACCATCTCCGGCCGCATCTGATGCGAAAGCGCAGGAAGGCAGGCAAGAACCGGACGCGATCGCAGCCTCCGCCTGTGGGCGCGGGAGACGTCTCCCGCCGGCGGTGTCGCGGCGCAGGGTCATTGGCCTGAAGAAGCTCTTCCCCGCACTCCGCCATGGCCGCACCGATGTAGACCTGATTGGCTTCGCCGACGGAGCACATGCCGCCATTTTCGTTGAGATTTTCATTGAAGAAACTGAAGAATGTCCTGATGAGAAATTCAAGAAATCGAAATCGGAGATGGCACTGTTGGACAGAGCAAATCTTGGCGTGTTCATGATCGAGCTCAAATCGGAGCAGGTGAAGAAGGTAGCGGAGGGTGGTAGATTCTACACCATCTTCCCATACATGAGCTTTTGTACACCAGGTATCTCATCTTGTTCTATATAATCGCACAAGATACTACCTCTGTATTTAAATATATGTCGCCGTTAACTTTTAAACATATGCTTTGCCTATTTATCTTATTCAAAAATTTTATACAAATACATAAGAATATAAGTTATGTTTAAAATACCTTGATGATAGAATACGACACAACCAAATAAACGATATTTAGACTTTTTTTTAATTTTCTGAATAAGACGTGGCAACCGCCCGGCTAGGCCGAGCAGCTACCCGGGCTCGCCGGCATAAACTCCACAAAATTTTAATATGGATGATGAAATTTGTATAGTAAATATTAGCTATATTGAAGTTTACCCGGACTCAAAAATCTTTCTGGCTCTGCCACTGAAACGAAGAATGCGTCATAAAAAAATGATATTTAGATTGTTTTAATAAGACTAATGACCAAACACATGTTTAAAAGTCAATAATGTCATATATTTAAAAATGAATGACGTATTTGGATCATGGGATCGGATGGAATGGAATTAATGGTGTCACCGAAGCACCTGCTGTTTAATTTGTTAAGACCAACATTCTATGGTCTTCTTTATTGCCCATTGTGAGCGCACACCGAAGTAGCTCTAGTTAACCTAGGTACTTATTGATCTGTCTGTACATTTATCTTGAGCCATATCATCGTTGTCCTCCTAAGTTTTTACTCGTTATGTGTATTTTAAGATCTTGCAGGAGGTAGCAGACAACCATAGCCAGCTCTTCTCAGTATCTTCTAACGAGCCACTTAATGAGAGTGGCTTCACCTGGATAATTCCATGATTTCTTAGTCTGCAGGAGTTTCTTCTTGCCTAGTTGATGCCATTAAGGTGTTCAGTCATCGTGTTGAATTGTGTTTATGTTTAATTCGTCGTGATCTTGGCTTCATATTCAGGTCATGCTTAACGCAACATGCATGGAACTTAAATTATTCTGAACGTCGGTCCATTGTTTTCTCCTGAAATGTGAATCCATGGTTGTTCAATTTTTCCCTATTGTCTGTTTTGTTCCTTTTATGACTTACATGGTCCAGTTTCAGTGAGAAGTTTGCAACTTCTCATTATATGAAGCTCTTGTTACTACTGATAGTTCTATAAATCGTTAGTGATCACTACTACTCTGTAATTTAGTTGTAAAGAATCTTTTATTTCTGAACTGAACATTTGAATATGGTTCTTCTCTACACTGGCAATCTGGTATGGGAGAAGGGATTCACAGAACAAAACCAAGGAGAAGAGCCATCAGCCAGTTCAGAAATCAGAAACTAGCTGAAACTGTTCCCCTCTTCAGTGTCCTTTCTACCAAAATTTGCATCAGCTTTTTTTTTTTTTGGAATAATATTTGCATCAGTTTTGCCCAAGCGCTTGCTTGATTCACGCGATTGAGTTCGAAATAGTATACTGAATCTATAATGTTTTTTTTTTTCCCATGTAGTAGGGCACAATAGTTGCTGCTGATACTGTTGTAAAAACATCACTGAATAGCATAATAATAGATTGATGCGGCATCAGAAACAGAGCACTCTGCACCATTAAGCCTGAGGCCTTGTCCACAGACTACAACAATACAAGAGAGAAAAACACTGACATGATCAAAGAATAGTAATAGCACATCAGTTTTAGCTACAACGAACATATATCCGAAATCGTAATTCTGAATTCTCATCTTCACTTTCACCTATAGTAGTAGTAGTGTGACTTATTCTACTAGACATATACCAGACGACGAAGGATGGATCGAGCTATGCAATTCTGAATCTTCTTCTTCATCATCTTCCTCAGTGTCCAAGGCCGGCAGCTCTACCGCAGAGTATGGCGTTGGTCGGGATGCTGTACTCGTTGGAGAAGCTCTGCTGCGGCGTCCACACTCTCATGTACAGCTGCTGGCCGAGGTATTGCCGGTCCCAATTCGCCGACCTCAGGTTCCACATCCCCTGGTTGTCCAATGACACCAAGATCGCCGACCATCCATTCGGGTATACCTGACGAAACGGACATTGTCAATGTTCAGAATTCAGACTTAAGAGTTAACTGTTCTTCAAATGCATTGGAATGTTCAGACTTCAGAATTAACTGTTCTTCAAATTGGTTAGGAATGTTCAGAATTCAGAATTAATTGGTCTTCAAATTGATTAGGAATGTTCGGGCTTCAGAGTTAATTGTTCCTCAAATGCATTAGGAATGTTCAAATTTCAGAATTTAACTGTTCTTCAAATTCATTACGAGTATGTCATACCTGAACTGTATGTCTTGCTTGCGCGTCAACCAAGTTGTAGGTCGTTCGCTGATTCTCAGTCCACTGACCATTGCCATACCTGAATCCATTTATCAGAGAAAGAAACCATCAAAGGTGAATGAACAGATCTTTCTCATGCTGATGTTCATCTGAGAATTGATGCAACTGAAATGTCTGAGACTGAAACTGATGCAAATGTAGCTTACCCAACAACCCAGAAGTCATATCCATCGAGATGCCAAGACTGCAGCTCGTTCTCCGTGTTCTGGAACACCACCTCGATGAACTCGTGCAGGTTGAGCCTCACCACCGGCGTCCCGGAACGCGGCGCCGCGCCGTCGGGCCTCGCCGGGACGCTGTCCCAGCCGATGACATTGGCGATGTTGTAATTGTCCACGAGCTTGAGCGGCGTGTCGGGGACGACGAACGACACGCCGTTGACGGCGTACCGGCGCTGCCCGGCGAGCACCGGCGCGGAGCTGGCGAGCACCAGCGTCCTCGACGTCGCGATGGTGCCGTAGTGGAACGACCCCTGCGGGTTGGGCCTCGCCGCGCTCGCCGTCAGGTTCCACCGGAACGACCTCGCCTGGTTCATCGACCACTCCGCCTGCTCCGGCGGCGGCGCCGGGAGCGGGCCGGGCGCCCTGGACACGGCGCTGCTGTAGTGCAGCGTCCCCGTCGCCATCAGCGGCGCCGCGCCCGGGCTGAACCGCGCGGACGCCACGACGGCGTAGTCCTGCGCCGCCTTGTCGAGCGTGACGAGGAACGCCACCGACTGGCCGACATGGACGTCGAGCGAGTCGTACACGTTCTGCACCGGGTGCGTCCCCTCCACCTCCACCAACCTCAGCGAGTGCCCCTGGATCCTGACATTGACGGACGTCTTCACCCCGACATTGGACACCCTGAACAGGTACGTCCTCCCCTGGTCGCCGACGAACGTCGCCGCCGACGGCACGCCATTGATGAGCAGCGCGTCGGGCGGCGGGAGCGCGCCACCACCGGCGGCGTCGAGCGCCTGCCTCAGCTGCTTGTGCCCGGCCTTGTACCAGTCGCCGACGAGGAGCGTGAAGTCGCCGGCGGGCGGCGGGTAAGGGACGGGGATGGCCGGGCGCTGGTAGACGTTGAGCGCGCCGAAGCCGCCGGCGGCGCGGTGCATGGCGACGGAGGGGAAGTAGACGAAGGTGCCGATCTGGTCCTTGGCCTGGAACTTGTAGGTGTAGTTGGCGCCGGGGGGGATTGGGCAGTTGGTGCCCAGCACGCCGTCCTGCCACGAGTTCTTGCGCTGCTTGATGCCATTCCATGTCAGGAGGAACGGCTCGTCCAAGTTGTTGAACACGTTAACGATGATGTTGTCGTTCGTCACGCAGTCGATTCGCGGTCCAGGAAACTGGCCATTGATCAAGATGCCCTTCGATTCATTCAACCAAGCAACCAAATCAATCATCACAGAGAGAGAAAACACGAAGGAATTCAAGAACTGCATCTGCATTTGCAAGAAGAAGAAGAAGAAAAACATCTAGTGTCAGTGAGTGGCGTTGTCAGTCACCTGCTGCGGGGTGGAGCCGAGAGGGTTGATGTTGCCGTAGGTGACGTTCCAGGTGAAGAAGCGGTAGGGGTCGTCGGCGCCGGCGAGGGTGGCGGCGACGGCGATAATGCACGCCGCCAACGCCGCGGCCGCAGCCGGAGGAGGCGCCATTGCTGGATCTAGAGCTGAGCTAGCAGAGAGAGTGTGTGTGTGAGAGTGAGAAGCTTTTATAGCTGAAGCAGCTGAGCTGAGCTTGTGCTGTAGGAGTACACAAAATTACAACTGGAAAGCAATAGCAAAGAAAAGCAAAATGTACGCGTAGATGGATGGATGGAAGGAGAAGAAGAATGCTAGTGGTGGTGGAGAAGATGGACAGATGGGGCGCTTTAAATTGGAAGAGATTTCTCCGCGTTTCGCAGCGGCGGCCATTGGAGGAGTGAATTAAGGTCGCGAGGAACATGGCGGCCCAGCCTGTCTCCTCTCCTCTCCTCCATGGCTCGCTCCATCTTTCTCTCTGGCCATCTCTCTCCAGTACAGTGATCAGTGATGCTGCTGCTGACTTGCTTGTTGAATCCGGCATTACGCTGTCGTACATCTCAATGTGCTAGATACTGTACAGCTATTGAAGAATTAAAGGAGGATGATTTGCTTTCTGGCATGGTTCAGTTCCTAATTTTTTTAAAAAATTTTAACTTTTTCATCACATCTAAATTTTTCTACACACACAAACTTTTAACTTTCCCGTCACATCATTCCAATTTTAATCAAACTTTTAATTTTGACATGAACTAAACACACCCTCTGCCAAGAATTTTCATGAACATGGTAACTAACAATTCCTACGGTTGAGGAATTAATAGAAAGGGGTTTTCTTTTGTTTCTGCAAAAAAACGTTCATGAACATGAAAATTGTAACAGTTCCTACGGTTCAAGAATGAACAAAAGACAGCTTTTTTTTTTGGGTTGGGCCAAAATTATTCAAGAACATGTTACCCATTTCTGTACTGCAATTACAGTTTCAGGGCGCATTATGTGCTCGGCCGTATCATCATTTCATCACGGACCATGAACATTTCGTATTTACCAGGGAAATTAATCGACGAGAACAAAATCTGAATGTGAATCGGGAGGAAATGCACTTACCACGTGTGTACGTCGCAGTACAGAGCTGAATTTTTGGTCAAAAAGAACCTCCATTCTTGGCCTCGTATCAACCAACTCCTCCATCCGTATTCCGTAGTAATTGTACCAAGTAATCTTAATTAAGCAATGTCATGAACAATGCATGGATGAATGGTACGGTTTCATCTTTTTCAAAAACGTTTTAACTCAGAGTAAAGAAAGGTGCATTTAGCAGTGCAAATTTTTAACTTCTACCTCCTCATTTTTCACACACGGACGTTTTCTAAACCGCTAAACGGTGTATTTTTTATAAAAAAATATAAGAGGTTGTTTTTAAAAAATATATTAATCTTTTTTAAAAAAACTAACTTATACTTAATTAATCATACGCCAATGAATCACTCCATTTTATGTGGGCGGGAGAAAAGTTTTCAACCTTATGTTCGAACACGAGACCTAGTGTAACTAACTTCCTGCAATTTCATCCTCTTTCTTTCTTTTGTTTATTTCTTTATTTCTTCTTCTTTCTTTTCTTCTCATTTTGTTCGGCTTTTGCTTCTACGAGTGGGCGATAGTTCTAGATGATCCTATGTAGGAGTGGCTCTTGTGTACTCTACAATAATTAAATTCTTTCACAGGACCCTTAGCTTGGAAGACAACCAAAATGAAAAGGTGCTTACCAGTATGCACAACAGTCAAAAGAGGGAAAATTTAAAGGCAAGAAGATAAAGAAAAGAAGGGAACAAGTTAACATGCATATGTGTAACTCTTTTTGATGGGCACATGTATAATGATCCACCACTACCTTGCCTTGAGGCCTCTTTTTTAAAAAAAATTCTGGATTTTAGCTTTCATTTGTACGATTCCTAACTTTCTAAACGGTGTGTTTCGTAAAAACTAAAAGTCTATAAAATTTCCTTGAAATACTTTTCTAAAGCAACATTTTAATTTTCTAATAATTATTATATAACAGGTTCTAATGGAAATGGTGTGTCACACTAACTGCATTTGCATCGAAGTTTCTCATTGGTTTTGGCACTAGTTTTACATTGGCTCACGTAAAACACATGAATATTTCTTCTTATTTTGTACACAAAATAAATCATTTTAATTTATGTGAAATTCATGTAAAGCTAATGTAGAATTCGTGCGTTACAAAGGAGTGTGTGGTCCCTCCCTCACGGAGGTATAGTCGGCCGTGAAAACCCACTTGTTTAAAAGAAAAATGACAAGAATATTCTGGTTTTAAAGATCTGAACTTTGGTCATCCAACAACCAGCCCCTGATACACATACTTTTTTTTCTTTTCTAAAAGGAATGTGTGTCTCTTATATAATGATAGTATATTTTACACTTTACAGATATGAACTAATTGCCCAATTAGTTATCCACAAAAACATGTCCTGATACTCTTTTTTCTAAGAAGGAATCCTATGCAAGCATCCATGTAATTAATATTGCAGTAACTAGTTAATTGTCCAGTTGACAAGAGAATGTAATACAGAAAAATAGCTAACCAATTGGGCTGTGTTTAGTTCACACTGAAGTTTAAAAGTTTGGTTAAAATTAGAACGATATGACTGAAAAATTATGTGTATATGAAAAATTTAATGTGATAAAAAGTTGAAAGTTTAGAAAAAAAAACTTTGGAACTGAACAGGGCCTTGGTCACCTTGCATGGGAGAAGAGCAGAAAATAAGCTTACACATGGTCGCCAGTTTGTTAATTTGTCACAGGCATGCATGGCTACAACTAGTACTACACTTTTGCAGACAAAGGCAGGAATGGAGGACAATTAGTATTGTCTTATGGCTTTAATTAATATACGCGTGGTGATTAGTGGAGCAGGATTAGTTATAAGTGGATATCCTAATCCTTTGACCATGCTGTCATGCAGGCATGTGGCCGTTGAACCGTGTCGAAGTAGTACAGGAGTAGCAGGCAGGCAGCTTGCTTTTTTTGCTTAATTACCCTAGAATAATTAATGGATAACCCTACCATGGCATTTTCTGGCCTGGCCTGGCCTGATGATGATGATGCTTAAATTACTTTTTACAAATGTTTTGCTGGGTGAGTTCAAATAAGCCGTAATTTGTGCCGCTTAATTAGATGGAGGAGGACAGTAGAGTTCATGAATGCTACGGAGACTTGCGTTTTTTTGGGTGAAGGTCTGGACCGACATTTTTTTGCGAGAGGACGCAAGTGGGGAACTGCTTGTTTGCCAGCTTTCTTGGTTTCAAACGATGTACAGTTTTACTACAAAATCTTGATCAACTGATGAGTTACAAAAGAAGTTGGTGAAAATTTTGACGTTCCCGAGCTTGGTAATGCAAGACCGTATTAATTTAAACATATGCAAGCCTATCCAAACGATGGTTTTGTGAGTAAACTTTAGGCCCTGTTTGGGAGATTCTAAGAGCTGTAATTTTTTCAAGAATTTCCAGCTCTTAAAATAGTTCATATTCTCACTTAGACTCTGAGAATATATAACTATAGAATCCATAGAAAGAACTTAATTTTTTCAGATTGTCAGAAACTAACTACCAGTCGACTGCTAATTTTAAGCTCTCTCAAACAAGACTTTACATGCGTTTGTAAGGATTAATCGGATTATTAAAACAAATCATCTGTTTCATGCTTCAAAAAAACATGTTTTCTTTAAAAAAAAATCTTCGACTGTTGTGTTGCTTTTATTTCTTAAAATATTTAATCTATACTTATAATAAAATCAATAATATGTGATAATAATATGCTTACCCTAAGACTATGTGCTTATAGATTTTCTTTAAATACTCCCAAACATTTGAAATTCTCATCCAGAGAATATATAACGATACAGTCCAGAAAATAAATTAAAAGTTGATAAACCTAACTTTTTTTTTCATATTTTTACTAACTCTTTCTAATCTTTATATCCTCAAACAGTGTGACTAAACCACGTACTCCCGGTGGTACTAGCAGTAGTAATTTAATGGAGAAAAGTTCCATTTCTACAATTTATATATTATTATGCGCAAATTAAGGAGCCCTGAAAGTTGAGACAAAAGCTCCATTGCGTATTTGCGTGCTTGCTCATCAGAAACCGCGGGAGAAATCAGGGGCACGAATTGCGTTTCCGCGTGGACGGCTGCACAAACAGCTGGAGTTTAGCTTGTTCTGCGTGCACGAATCACGAGGCAGCCAGCACCTCTCTTTCTTTCTTTTTGAGTAAACCCTCACATGCAACCATTTTGCCTCGTGATCCATACCAATATGCTCCAGTACTCCACTCCTACTCCATCCGTGATCCATCCTGCCCTCGTAAAACCCAAGTTACCAACCTCAAATCCACAAAAAAAATTTGTGTCTAGTTTACTGCAACTTACTCATAGATTATAACACTTCAACTTAGTTTGATGATGATTAGTGTTGGAGCAACCAAAGAATGCCTCTTCATCATTTTGCCTTGTACAGACCGTTGGTGAGGACTGCATCTGACGGCACTCTGCATGCTTACTTTTCCATCATTTCTAGGAACTCATCGCTGCCTGCCCAAACTCATACTGGCAAGTTCAGTGCAACGGCACAAACTCATACTAGAAGAAACTAGTGGAAACGGGCTTTATTTGCAAGAGCTGGTTTCCAACTCCCTACTCTCGTTTTTCACGTGCACGTTTTTCAAACGGCTAAACGTTGTGTTTTTTTGCAAAAAGTTTATATACGAAAGTTGCTTAAAAAATTATATTATTAAAAAATAGAAAATACTTAATTAATCATGTGCTAATAAACTGTTCCGTCTTTCCGTGATTGCTGTTTGGGTTGGGAAACATTTTCTTGAGAACAGAGCCTTAACCAGCATTTGAAACTCCTTCAAGATTCAGATTTCAAACACCTGGTGAGGAATTCAAGTTTCAGTCTGAACTCGTATAGATATCAAGATTTTATAAGCCTGAAACTCGTATATCAAGATTTCAAACACCTGGCCATGTTTTGTTGTTTTGGAAAAAAAAATTGACGTATACGGACAAACATTTAAAGTATTAAACGTAAACTAATAACAAAACAAATTACAGATTCCGCCTGTAAACGGCGAGACGAATCTATTAAGTCTAATTAATCCGTCATTAGTAAATGTTTACTGTAGCACCACATTGTCAAATCATAGCGTAATTAGGCTCAAAAGATTCGTCTCGCAATTTACATACAAACTGTGCAATTGGGTTTTTTTTGTCCACATTTAATGCTCCATATATATGCCCAAATATTTGATATGACGGAAAAATTAGAAGTTTGAATGGAACTCGACACATCCTTACTGGGAGTTTCCATCAGTTTTCCGAATTTCTAGCAGTCTATATAGCTTACAGGGACCATTCAAGCCCAATAGCCAATAATAGGCTTTAGAGTTTCATGATTTGGGCCTAATAGCTTACCTGGTCATGCAGGTTTGGGTTTTTCCGGCCCAATGCTGGCCTGGGCCCCTGGCCGAACAACTCAAGCGTTCCTTCATGTGCAAAGCGACTTTGCTTGCTTGTAGCTTGTATCAGTTGGTTGCATGGACAAGATAAGGAAGGCCCCTTTTGAAACTAAGGCCTTGTTAAATTGGGAAAAAAAATTAGGTTTGATTATCACATCGGATATACTGACACACATTTGAAGTATTAAATGTATTCTAATAACAAAACAAATTATAGATTCTGCCAGAAAACTGCGAGACGAATTTATTAAGACTAATTAATCCGTCATTAGCAAATGGTTACTGTAGCACCACATTGTCAAATCATGGCGCAATTAGGCTTAAAAGATTCGTCTTGCAATTTACACGTAATCTGTGTAATTGACTTTTTTATTTGCCTACATTTAATACTTCTTACATGTGTCCAAATATTCGATGTGACAGCGTGAAAATTTTTTGTTTTGAGAACTAAACCGGGCCTAAGGAAAAGCCATAGGAATTCTAGAGGATTTTATCCTACAAAAAAATAATCCTATGAAGCCATTTGAAACAAAGAAATGTTTTTCTTTGAAATTCCTATGAAATGAATCATTCTAGAGCAAGTTTTTATCTTCAAATGTATAGAATTCCTGTATTTTTTCTATATGCTAATCAAACACAGTTTCAAAATATTCTTGTGTTTTAAAATCCCCTAGGAATCCAATGAGTATGAACATTATTATATTCATAAGTTTTTTCTATTCTCGTGTTTTCTCAATTGCACATTTCAAAGTGGCCCAAGGCCCATCTCACATATTTGTGTCACATTTTTTCCATTTTATAAATTCTGTACTTTGATCTACTACTGTGAACTCAGTTTGTTTCATGTTTCCAGTTTTCAAAATGAACGCAGACAAGTTTACGAGATACTCTGCAACTCTGCTGATTGACATTGACTAATTCTACTCCCAGCAATGACTAAACTTTTAAAATTTATTTGTAAAGTACATGTAAAGTCAGCCTGAAGATTTGAACGCGAGAGACAAAATGAACCAGAATTATATTCATGTGGGTACAACTGCAGCATCATCATCAAGATAAGGAATAAAATGGTAGAGGGTGTTGAAAAGTTCAGCTAATGCAGTGCAGGTGGTCTACATCAAACCAAAAAATAAAAAATAAAACAAAATTTAATTCCTGCAGAAGAAGAAGAACATCCCCATTAGTGAGTCAGCACCAACAAGAATATACCGATTGATTGATGAAACTAGCTTCTGGTTGTTGAACATTGGGCTGTCTCCACTCTGCAGAGAGTGACAGACAGAAAGATCCACGAATATTCACCAGCACATCCAAGAACAATCCCATTTTCATCATTGGATACACCAGCAGCCAACTGATTTATATGTTCCAGTTAATTCATATCTGTACATTTGCATGGACTTTTCCTTTTTAACACACAAGATGAAACCCTAAAGTAGCACACACTTTACAGCATTCATCTGCAGGAAGATGATGGAACTGTTAACTGAACATTACCTGAAACACACACTAATTTCATTTCAGCTCCTCTGAAGAAGTCACAAAACTGATGAAAACTGTCACTGTCAGTAAAATATCGATCTTGATACTCTTGTATGTTACACACAAGACAAGACCAGAGACCAATCTAAGGATGAAGATCATAAATAAAAATGCAAGTGAAGCCATGCTTGCACAGGTCAAGGCTGGGGACAAGTTCAAAGCAAGCATCAGGAATGCTAATAATGCCTCAGAATACAATAGATTCCGGATAAGAATGGGTGATCATCCTGTCCTTCGTTTGACTCGACCGATAAGGACGAACAAATTTATAATATTTAGCAGCTGCAAACTTTGGCTTGATTGCATGCAGAGGCATGCATAAACGAGAGGTGAAGATGAGTTCAGATGTGTCATGTGTGACGCAACTTCTCGGAACTGAAAAACCTCACGGCAACAACTGAACTCGCAAGAATGTACAGCGAAGAAACCTGCAGACTTGCATGCCAAGAATGCTCATGGTTTCATCGAGAAATAATCGGAGTCAGAAAGATGCAGTCTCGCGGTTTTACAGCTCATGAGATTCTTGGTGTGTGATCCTCTCCGTCGCCTCCTCTTCCGGCGCCGCATCAGATTCTTGGTGTCTGCTAATCTTTTTCTCTTTCTTTCCTTTTCCCTTTTGTTAACTCTGATCGCATACTTTTTTTTTTCAGAGCAGGTATATTTATATTATCTTGATGCAATTGTCTAAATTCAATCAAAACTTCAATTATATTAAAAAAAATGTACGTGCAATTGTCTAAATTCAATGAAAACTTAAATTATCTTAAAAAAAATGTACGTGTGTAATTGTTTAGATTCAATGAAAACTTCAGTTATCTTTAAAAAATGTACATTTTCAGATATATGTGGTGAAAAGAAAAGGATTGGGATATATGTGGAAGACACAGGTGTTGGTGGTGTCATGGCTTGGCTGGTCAGTTGGATGAAACGACACTGCTGCGGTTCTGGACAAGAAACTTATTATGATCAGGATTCATTCAGGAGTAAGGACCACCTCAAGTCCCAAGAAAAAGGATGAGGATCCAAAGTTTTTTTTCCCCCTTTTCAATTCAAGAATCCAAAGATTTTTTATTATTCTTCCTTGTTCTGGCTCTTGATGCCGCTGGAATGTTGATGGCCATCAGAAGCCAGAAACATGCCCTCTTGGCTCTTGCTAAAATAGGCCTAAAACCACTGGCCTTCATTCCATGCTTCAATCAGCAAGAACAGCAATGTCAAGCTTATCAAAACTATAGTAATATGCTTGATTGAAATGGAAGATATCAAGAAAATCATTCAAGAGAGGTTGGAAACACGATATGGGTAAAATTCTCAGGGCGAAAACTGTAGCTCTGCCCGAATCCTTTAACCGGCAAAACTCGCCGCAAAACTGTAGCTAGTATCATCTCTTTCGATATACATGACAACAACCAACTCACCACCAGTTTCATCTCAAGCACTCAAGGCTCGATCTCACTGTATACAAACACCTACACTAGTCTCTCCTCTCAAACTCCTCCCTGAAGATCTGGTATTATTTTTCATCGCCGCGCCGCAATTAATCTAAACCACCAAAGCTCTGATGAAAATTTCTGATGCAACATCATCTTGGATCATTTCCAGCCATAGCTCTCAGACCTGCCATCCTCCTCCTCGCAGCTGACCGTCGCCGCCGATGAGCCGCCACCGGCCATGCCTGAGCCTGAGAAATGGAGAGGACCCTCAGGGGATCCAGACTGGGAGCTGCTTTGCTCCTGAGGAATGTAACACAGCCCTTGCATGAGCACAATCGGTTGGTTCACAATTGTTGAGCTTGGCACTCTCGGCCGGTTGTGCAGGCGGTACTTCTGCGCAATCAGAATCGCAAAAATCGATTATCAGTATCATCGTAAATCCGTCGCGAAAAGTTATGATTGTTACTGAACATTGATGAAGAAAACAGTGGTGAATTCCTCACCTGAAGATGGCTTTTCACCTCGTCATTTGTCAGTCCATCCACCTTCATCAGCTCCCTGATTTGCTTTGGAGTGGCAACTGCACAATCAATCAATCAATTCAGGAATCAATCACCATGAGCAACTAATTACTAATTCCAAAGTAATTAATCACCACATGCAGATGCAGGTGCTCTTAGCTCTAGAAATGGCAATTAATTAATTAATTAATTAATTAATTAATTAATTAATTAAGTGTACCTTGAGGGCCACCGAGTTGCTGCAAGGCGGCGACGAACTTGCGGTGGAGGTCCGGCGACCAGCACCGCCTCGTCTTCCTCGCCTGCTGCTGCTGCTGCTGCTGCTGCGCCGCCGCCGGCTGAGGCTGGGGCTGGAGGCTCAGAGCGGGGCCAGACGCCGCCATGGCGGCAGCCCTCGCCGCGGCCTGGGCGAAGCCCACGACCTGACGGCGGCTTTCGTCGGCGGCGGCGGCGGAAGCAGGCGGCGAGAGCAGCGACAGATCCGGCATCCTGACGTCGTACGCCATGTCCTCCTTCCTCATCAAGCTCGGCTTCGGCCGCGCGAAAGCCGGCGCGCCGGAGCCCACAAACGCTCCGCCGTTGGACTTCGCCTCCGACGAGATCCTCCCCTTCTCCTGCTTCTGCGACGATCATCCAAATTTCATTTCAGCTACCGAAATCCAGGCAACCAAACAAACTAGCATCCATTGAAGAATCAAACGAAACGAAGTCTCACCTCTGGATCAGCGGCGGCGTCTCGGGCGGAATTCCCAGTCCAGAGCTGCGCGGTGCTCATCCAGTTGCTCTTGTCTCCGGCGTCGGCGTCCTCATCCTCCTTACGATCACCACCCTTCTTCTCCACCTCCTCCTTCATCACATCAATCACTGCACGCAAGCCATGGCCCAAATCAACAACTCGCCACCAAAAAACAAAACAAAAAAAAGAAGAAACAAAACGAGAGGCTTTATATTTTTGTTTAATAATTATTACCGTCGGCGAGGAGGCGGACGCAGAGGGGGAGCTCGCGGCGGAAGACCTCGATCTTGCCCATCTCCTCCTCGAGCCTCCGGATGCAGTCACCCATGGTGTCCTTGCCCCTGACGCGGCCGACGCTCTTGGCGGCGAACATCTTGAGATCCAGGCTCAGGTCCGCCGCGCCGACACCAATCTCCCCCACATCCAGCCCCATCGCGCATACACCACCACTCCACCTCGATCGAGAATTCTTCGAGAAGCTTCTTCTTGGATTGTTTGTGTGTGCTTGAGAATTTGAGAGATGGAAGTGGTTTGATTGTGGATGGATTGATGGGAAGGGAAGGAAGGCAAGGGGAGGAGACTGGGTATATATAGAAGAAATGTGAAGGAGAAGAGATGAGAAGAGAATCTCGGGGGCTTAAAACCAAGGCGAGGACGAGTTTTCACGTCACCTCTTCATTGCAGACTTGCAGTGAAGGGATACTTTTGTCAAAACACCCCTCATTTCTTCGTCTATTTCTCTTTACCCCCAATCTATTTGTTTATGTGTTATACATTGTATACCTGGTTTTGTGAAGAAAAATGCTTCTGGTTTATAAAGTTAGTTTTTTTTTTCATGTGGATGTTGTAATTTTGATGGTTGTATGGGGGTCGTGACACGGAAATTGAAATATCTCCGTCGTGAGGATCGGCTACTCGGGTGGCGTAATTAATCCGTGGGTGAGAAATTGATTGAAGATACTCAGATTTGGGACGGATTAATTGCTAGAGATAAAGATATGCGTAGGATAGAACGGACGGATATGATGCTATTAAAAACCGATACAGGATATCGGTTTTTAATTCTTGCGCTTTTCGATTGCTTCTCTTTGAAGCGATGAGTTGTTTGTATATGCGTACAAAATAACATAATTATTTTTTTTTCTTTTGGCTTGCTTCGAATGATTTGGTAACAGCACACGCCTTTAATTCGTCGAGCACCTGCAGTGACATTTGTACACTTCTCCTTTGATTTGTTGCTTGTTTAACTTCTTGTCTATCTTTTTGTCGCATTTGCTATAGCATTTTGTGCTTTCTGAACTTCGAAATTGTGTGATGCGCACATTGGTTCAAATGTGTGTATTTGTTGCTATGCATGTTTACACCTTATAGCACCAAACATCCTAACAAACATCAGCTTCAATATACAAGTATGTGACAAAAGGTCAGCTTTTGATGTTGTGTGATTTGCCCGGTGTGTGTGATTGCATAATTCACCACTAAACCCCATCACAAAAGTATTTCTCGAATTTTTTATTACCACAACATTTTTACCCCTTGCGATATACTACTGTGTAAAACTCCTTTGATTTGTCACTTTTTTTTTCTTTTTGTCGCATTTGTCATCTGCATTGAAATTTGTATGCTTCTCCTATTTTCCTTTTTGTTGCACTTGCTAGATCATTTTGTGCTTTCTAGAACTCATAAATGTGTGCCACACACATTGGTTTAGTCATGTACATTTGTTAGTATGCATGTTTACAACTTATAGCACCAAACATCCTAATAAACATTGGCTTCAACATACAACTAATGTGATACAAGAAGTACTTTCAAGAGGCTAGCCTTTTCATGTTGTGTACTTCGCCTAGTGTGCATGATTGCATAATTAAACACTGAGCCCCATCGTACTTCTCGAAATTTCGATTAGTGTAACCTTTTTACCCCTTGTGGTATATTACTGTGTAAAACTTCTTTGATTTGTCACTTGTTTTTCTTTTTGTCGCATTTTCCATATGTAGTAAAATTTGTATGCTTCTCCTTTGATTTGTTGCCTATTTTTCCTTTTGTCACATTTGCTAGACTATTTTGTGTCTTTTGCAACTCACAAATGTGTGTCGCACACATTTGATTAGTTGTGTACATTTATTAGTATTCATGTCTAGAACTCGAGAACGATACTTAGAGGTACTTTCCAGTAGAGGCTAGCCTTCAATGATGTGTGCCTTGCTTGGTATGTAATCACACAATTCAACACCGAGCCCCATCACGAAGCATGCCTTAAAATTCCGATTAATGTAACTTTATACCGTTTTCAATATAGGACTATAATAACACACATGAAATAGTACATATCCCCATGGTTGTAAATATTTATCATAAACTATCACACACTTCATCAAAGAAAGTGTATTCTCAGAACATTCAGTAGAATATACCAGTTATACATCAATTTGCAAAGAAGATGCCATGCCACCTTGATGATTAAAGAAATTCGAGTCACGAACAACACAAACCATGACTGAGATTTTTGGGTGCCGCTTTGAAGATAAGAATTGGCCATTTGATATTTGTCTTATTGGGAACAGTGACATCATTTCAACATGGCATATACACGGGGTTTCGAATATCCATCTAGAAGATATATTTGTCTTTTAAAATTTAGTTACTTGCAAAGTTGTGTCCATCTGTAGAATAGCTATGTGGTATAGTGGTGTCATCCCCACTACTTATTTGTGCTACCATTTAAAAAAGCAAAATGACCATTTATGTTACACTCTATAAAATTAAAATACCATCAAATATTAAGATACGATGTAAAAACGTTAAATTCTGAAAAAAAATAATAAAATACTAGCTAATGTAATACCTTTATGAAGAAAAGGAAAAAAGAGGGAAGAAAACTAGCTGTCCCAATCCATTGGTGTTTATTCCAAATAAAGTCCATGAGGAAGCAATAGGCAAATAAAATAAATTGGATTCCTGGAGGATATGCCATGTGAATTTGGACGGCTGGTGATTCAGATTCCGATGCCTTTTTCTTGAATCCAATACTCTCCCAAGATTTTTTTTCCTGTATTTTAATATGGTGAAAGAGAGAGGGGGCAAGAGAAATATTCCCTAGGAGCCATGCCATTATTTTACAAGATGCTTTTTTGTACCTATTCGATGGGCAGGAGAAAAGAGATTAGTGGCAAAGATTCTATTCCGTGGCAATTTCCTGTGATTTTTGGAGAAACCAGGGGCATTTTCGTCTCGGATTCAGTGGACACCTTACGCGCACTCGGCTCGCCACGTTTCTGTCTAGTTTTTTTGAAGGAAAGCAACTTAACCATATTTAATCATACACAACGTGTAGCTTAGCTTATGTAGGGTTCGTCACCCTACGTGATAGAAATCATAGAACATACTCCCTTCCTAAAAAATTTAAGGACGGTTTCTATCTAATTCGTTATACTAGTTTATATCAGATTTAATGGTAGTTTTATTTTCTAAAAACAAAGAGAATACTCTCTCATGTCCCTTAAAAAAACAACCTAAGAGTCATAGTTTCTAGATAATTTATACTAGAAAACATCACATCCCATCCTTTCTTTTTATGAAAAGAGTACTACTCCATCCGTTCCAAAATAAATACAGTTTTGCATTATTTATGTCCAATGTTTAACCGTTCGTTTTATTTGAAGTTTTTTTATGATTAGTATTTTATTATTATTAGATGATAGAATATGAATAGCACTTTATGTGTGATCGACTAATTTATTTTAAATTTTTTTAAATAAAACGGACAGTCAAACATTGGATTCAGATACCCACGGCTGTATTATTTTGTGACGGAGATAGTAGTTATCAAGTTTTGAGAATAAATTTATCCAACTATCCTCTATTTTTTTTCGTTTCAGTTTTTCTCAAGTTGACCGTAGGCCGTACTATATTGTTTAGAAGATGGCACATGGTTTGATGTTTTAGCCTTTTGAATCATGCCAAATCTACTTTTTGAAGTGCATGAAGGGGAAGTTTTCTCTATGTATTTAGTGCGTGGGTCGATCATTTTGCTAAAGAGATTATTTTGGTATGAGTATTCTTTTAGATAAGCTTCTCTATGAAAAAAATTTGCACATACTGACACAAGTGATATATAAGCATGGCTCAAACTCAACTGATAGCTAGTGTCCTAGAGTACTCTACGGACATCTATGTAGAAATATGTCATGAGCTCTATTTCTTTCTTTATGTTTGAGCCATAATCTGTTTATACCTTTTCAATTCGGTGGAAAATAAGTACATATATGTAGAACGTGCTTGATATGTCTATTGTCGTTTTATATCAAACTCAATGATACAATGCAAGAGAGGCAAAATAGCACTTGAAACAAAAAAAAAGTTTGAAGGAAGATGTTGGAACATTGTGGTCTAGGACTACTGTAGCTACTTTTGTGCCCCTTCTGTGTAACACTTGATTTTTTTAATCTATTACTGAAATATCATATAGCCATAAATAAAATGGAATATATAATCAAGCTAGTGACCACATCAATCTTGTAGATAGGATCTATATATATGCCATACGCAAGTGAGCACCCCACTAGCTAGTTTGTTGCGAATAAATGATATCTCCCCTGTACGATGAGATAAGATATATCTTGGCTTTTATTATTTCTGGTCATAGTACACATTGTACAAAGAAAAGTACAACCCCATTTTCTTGTATTGCAAGAACTTACGAGATACTCATACTTGCATAAGTCGTATGAGTTGATGACATAAGTTAAATCAAGTTATTCGTAGTCCCGTGTGAAAAAATTACTCAGATATATGTTTTCGTCTAATATATTAACGGTACACGCACAATTTAACGTAATCCCTCTCCTATGATCAACAATAAATATGCATACTTTTTTAACCATAGGGTGAACCAATATCAAATCCAACTCCTGGTTTGGCTAGGCGGCTATCCAATCTCAACATTGAGCATGCTATTTTGGTGTATAGCCGAAAATCACCATGGAAACAACTGCATAACACAACCACTAACAGTTGACACGCTAAAAGTTGACTCGCTAATAGTGGTATCTAGCTCTACATTTATATGCAGACTAGCAAAATACTCATGCGCCTTTGCTATGGGTAGAATGTTCATATATATACTTAATATATGTTATTCACTTGATTTAAACAAATATTATATTAGATTATTATATAATATCAGAAAATATCAGTGATTAATTTATAAAAAAATACAAAAGTAGTGGTGGTAGGCTGTGGCAGAACCATCACTATTGTCTTTTATATTAGGATAGCGTATTGAGTATTTTCATAGGTGTGGTGGGAGTTACTGTGCATAATTCCATCTACTACGTTTATTCTAGATATATAACCTATGATCGGATGAAAAGTTTTAGTAGTACAAATTTAGAAAAGTAGATGTCTCATATTCGGTTCTATCTTAGGATAGAGGAAGTGGTAATTAAGGTTCAGTTTTTTGTTTAGAAAAAAGAACTTTTTGAGGCTCATACTCCTATGATAGTAGTACCTTTTTATGTTAAAATGATGCACTCGTGGATATATGTGCTTTCGTATAATAAAAAGAGTGCGTTATTTGCATTTTTTAAGGATTATTATCCATCCACCCCTTGTTGTAAAACCTTATTAAGGTAGGCCGCACTATGTATGCAATTTCTTCTACAATAATATACTTAAGAAATACTCGACGACCTCCACAATATAGAGTTATAATAAATTAGAATAATAATTCACATATACGATCAGTCACGAGATGTTCCATTTCAAGAAGAATGCAAACTATGGGATTTAGCTTCTTTTAAATGTAAAACTGAGTTAATTAGGACCTAGGAATCCTTTCTTTTAATTAATGAGTGGATCATTTCCTAAAAAAAGATTGAGTGGATCATGATACACATACATCAAGTCTAATTAATGTAGTGGTGATGAACCAAATGATAAGGAAGACTTAATTGGCTAATTGCGGCCGGCTTGGCACCGTACTACGTATATACGTCAATACGTGTGCGTTTGAGTGAAGATATGTGCACTTTGACACCACAAAAGTCAATGTCACGATGCTTACTCTGCTAACTGCACGCGTTGAACGAGGTGTTAATTAACATTTTCTTTTGTTAAAGATAAAGGTTAATTGACATGGCCGCCGATCTCTGGAATCCTGTAGATTGGGAATATAGTAATTTGTTAATGCATACGTGCGTTTAATTACAACTGTTGTTGGGCTAGCATACAGCATGCGCAGCGAGCATTTTAGCACCAGCAAGCAAGAAGCAGTAGTACTTTGATTGATCGTTTTCATCAACTTACTAATATAATCCCTCTGTCCTATTTCAAGTGTAATTGTAGATTTCTATATCCAATGTTTAACCGTTCGTCTTATTTTAAAAAAGAAACATACTCCGTATTATTTAAGCATAGAGCAAATAATCTATTTTAATAATTCGGTGAATAATCTGAAAAAGTAAAACCTAAATACATTGCTTAATTGACTACTCCCTCTGGCTGATAATACTTATCATTTAGACAAGGGTAGGGTCAAACTTTAAAACCTTTAATTATAAATAATTTCTAAAATATATGTCTTTGAAATATGGAGACTATATGTGTAGATTAGTCTTTAAAAATACTCCAATAAAATCACATATTTGTTAACATATATATATATTAATTATAATAAAAAATAATGGTTAAAATTATTTTCTTAAGACCGTGCCTTTGTTTAAAATAATAAATATTATTAACCCGAAGAGAGTAGAAGACATGCAAGCCTGCAACCAACAACGTGATACAGTAATCTTCAAGATAAAAGACCTGCAGAGTTAACGACTGCAGGTAGAGAAGCATGCAGTGTGTGTTTATGTAGAGCGAGTGATTGGATGGATGGATGGATTCGTAGAAGACGACGTACAGTAGAGATAAGAGATTCGGTTGGAGGGCGAGGGGAAGGGACGCCGTCTGGGGTGGTGGGGCCCACAGAACACGTGGCCGCGGTCGGGGGTGGAAGCGTGACGCGGCAGACACTCACCTCATCTCGACGAATCGATCGGTTCGCCGCATCGCGCCGGGCTCCGGATCGGATGCAATAATTCCCCCTGTTTTTTCTTTCTTTTCTTTTCTTTTCTTTTTTCCCTTTCTTCTCTCACTCTCCTCTCTTCCATTTCCAGGACTCATCTTTTCGCTTATACTTATACTTATCAGCCAAAATTTAATTTTTCAACCTTGAATTTAGAGCAGATTTTGAGGTATTTTCATCGAAGTTTATTTTTTAGCCTTTGCTTTTTAATCGCTACGAACACGTATATAAAAGTTTTATCTACAAATTATTTTTCGTTTGCAAATATGTCGTTTCGCTTATTTTTTCGTTTGCAAATATACCGTTTCGCTTATTTACAAATTATTTTTTCCTTTGTTGTTGTAAGTTGTATAACCTTCTATCACACTAATTAGAGTTTAGGTATATTTAAAATAAATCTTATCGAATTTTCACCCTACCAAAAGTTGACAAGGTAATCTAGAAAGAATGCAAGGTAATAAGGTATTACCTTTGTCCTAAAATATAGCTATTTTTAGCACAGAACCTTGTCTTAAAATAAAGCTATTTCACCACTTATCTTCTCATCTCAACCAATCATAACCATTCTCCTTCACCTATTTTTCTCTTTTCAACTAATCACACTATTTATTTAATCATTTTCACATACTTTCTTAATACTCGTGCTAACCTAAAAAATTCTATATTTGGGGACGGAGGAAGTAATAATCTAAATGTTGCCTAAACCGATCTCACTGCCAAAATTTGATGATTCTAGCTAGATGACAAAATTCTGACATGAGCAGCACACCCAAATATACTTCACAACTACAACTTTACCAAATATTGGTAACGTTAAATTTTGCAGGGCTGGTTTCAGCAAACAAATCAAAACCACCTCTTTGTTTGTTGGGGATATTGATGGGGGGGGGGGGGGGGGGGTTGCATGGAATCTCTTGTCCCTTTCCTTCTCTCTATGTATATCGTGTGGTTGAAATTTTTTTGGATTAAAAAAAACCCTTCTTTTAGTTGGAATATTGACGATAGGAATTTAGGGGTATCTAGGTGAGACAATTTTCCATCATCCTTTCATGTTAGGCAAGGAGATGCTCAGAGTTACTGCTTGGTCAGGACAAGAGCATCAGGATATAGGAATCATCAATGTACAATTTGCAAGGTATATTCAGAGGATGAAAACTTTTCTCTTGGTTTTTGGGAATCGCGGCCCAATTAATTCATGTAAATGTCTTGTAAATTACATATAGATTTCTTAGCTTAAAACATGGTCTTTCCTAGGGAAAAACACTTTACATATTTCTGATAATATCATATGACACACGTCTTGTTATTTTTTCTTTTCTATTTAAAATGTCAGTACATTCTCTTTTTCGCTGGGTTAGAAACGAAGAAAATCCTACCGAATTTTTTTCTCAAGTCCTTGAAGAACTGAACCAATCCCTATAAAAAACCCTACACATAATTTTGAAAATTTCTACCCCATATAAGTCTTGATTGCAACATTCTATTTGACCTTTCTCAACCAAGCCAAAATATTTGGCAAACTAAAAAATCTGCCATCTATTTGGTTTCAGAGAAAAATAGACATTGGCAACTTATTGGGCTTAGTTAAATATCTAAGTGTGACTTTGCCAGCAAACCAAACAATAATCTAGCCAACTTCTAGTGAAATTTTTGTCAAATGACCTATTTTTACCAATGCCAAAATTTTGGTATGGTTACAAATGACATACTCCCAAGACTTTTCAAGAACCAGGGGGACAAAGGAGGAAATTAATTGGGTGACAGAGCAGTTTATTGCCGCCACCGTTGGTTTTGTGCATCCATGAAGGTGACTACTCCAACATCTATCTTGTCATCAAATTGACATTATTCACCAAGAGATAGCCACCTTATTCGTTTTTGCCACTAGCGAGGCACTAGCTGTTACTACTACAATTTTAACCCTGCAAGAATGGAAAGCCCCAACTGGCCCGTAATTAACAATATTTTATTTACTAGATAAGCATGCATGTATACCATGATTAAGGATTTGACAACTAGATCCCATCTCTTTGTCACAACCTAATCTCAACTCCCTCCATCACAGAATAATTAAGTTCATTTTTAGCCTCTCCGGTTTATCTTAAAATATATTTATTTTTTTATAATCACTGCAGCCGAGTTTATAAAAATAGAGGATAATACATTATGAGTAGATAAAAAGATAAATAATTACATTAGAATTTAATAAAATTATGAGATTATATTTTTTATTGATATGTATGGAATGAGTGAAAAATAAAATATATAGAGAGAGAGAAGTATGCCTGCCCTACCTGGCCACTCTTATCCAAACCTTAGGGTGTGGACAAATTCAGGCACGAGAGCATGCCTGCACTGTGGGCCCTTGTGGCCTAATCCATAATTTGTATTATATATGTTGTCTGCAAGGGATAAAAGTATTGTATACTCAATAGTGGTGTACCTGGAAAAGTAATGTAATGAGTTGAAACCATGGGCTTAATTAAGACTTGTAAGGAATGGTAATTACATGGTATGATCCTATCTGTACCTTAATTACTTATTACTACTAATTTGTAAAAGCTATCTGTCGGTGTGCTAAGAACCTAGTGACAAATATATTTTTGCACCTAACAAGCAGGGGTTAATATGCAAAAATCTCATGTTCTCATATCAATGGCAATTAATTAATTAATAGTTTTAAACCAATGCAAGAAAGGTCAGATATGATGAAGAAGGCATGCATGTTTGAACAGGGTCCATGGTTGAAAGATTCGTTCAAGAAGTAAGAATCACACATTATTCTGTCATGGCTGTCAAGAACAAGATGCTTTCAGATTAGAATAACACTAGACCTGATTATACTTTTATCCCACTTCAACTGAGAGGACTCATTAATTTAATCTGGAGCCAATAAATTCCAGACACACCAGAGACTTTGCATTGCTGATGAGATGAAAAGAATTTAAACCAAACTACTGGAAGGGCACTAGAAAGCACAGAAAGAAACCAAACAAATATTGACCATCTGTGTATATGTACACCAAAAGAGAGAATCCAGAGGTAGCAACATGATGGGATCTTTTGGCACCTTTCAAAGTGGTGGATTCAAAGGCAAGCAAAGATGAGATAGGTGAGCACTTTGGATGTGTGCACTGGCTGAGGAATCTCTTCCATCCCACCATCTAAAAGGGAGGAAGAAGGAAGGAAGACATATGCAAGGAGAAAGCTAGCTTTTGCTAGGTACCATCAAAGGACACATGAAAGCTAGGGCAAAGCACTAAGCTAGCAAGCATTTCATTAGTGCTGAATTAGAATTGGATTCCATCAATGGAAAGCTTCTTCCTTTCCCTGCTGCTGCCAATTTGCATGCATGGATGAGCCAATGGTTGTGATGCCCCCCCACCCCCCTCCTTTGTGGTGATGGCAACCTCTAGGTTGCATTGTATTGGTTGGTCCCTTTCTTGATAGTGCAAAAGATTATGCTCTCTCTTCTCGATCTTCTTCGCCCCTGGCCTGATCGCATGATGGAATGAGGGTAGAGGGACAAAGTTATATGTGTATGTAGCAATAATTAGTACCATATAGGTCGATCTTTGAGTGCACGCATGTCTCCATTGAGTCGTGTTCTACTCTTGATATAGATCATGAATTAATTAAGGACGATGCCTGTATTATGGAAAGATTCTTTTTTTTACATGAATGGCGATGCTTGTGTTGAAGTGATGTGGGGCAAGTGCACTTTCATTTTTAACGAGTTATAGTTGTACTACACCTCTTTACATTTAGACTCAACTAGACATATTCTCCTAACAGACACACCCTTAGATATTGTTTGGGATATGACCATTCTCAAATGAAGCAAACATTTACCAATCGAATATCAAGTTTCATTGATCACACCACCAGTTGAATCAGTGGCATAGGGGAGTGGATTCTAATTTCTTAAGGGGATGTCCCGTCATGTATCTTTTTCTTCCAAATTCAATACAACTAGTTGTGAAAAATTCTGAAAAAAAATTGACAATGTAGAGTATAGTGATATATATTGGTCCACCAAAAAAATTCTGAATCACATTTGACCTACACATTGAGAAAAAAAAGATAAATTTATATTTGAACAACACACTACTCCCTCTATCTATCTTTGATAGTTATATTTCATCTTGGCACACAGACCAAGGATAAGTAATTCTACTTATCATCCATTTAAATATGCTACTAGCCATTCCTCGTAAACAAGCGATTCATTAATATTTACATTTCTCAATGCCTATGTAGCCAATCATGCATGGAAGAATGGAGAGTCACGCATTAAATCCGAGAAAGTCATTAAGATGATAGGTTGTTGGACTGAAATATGCCTATCAAAAATAAATTTTTCAGATTTGAAAATATGACTATCAAAAGTAGATGGAGGGAGTATTATTCATACATTGAATTTATCTTTTTTATATTTCACCATGGGAGTTGAGTTTGGACCTTAATTAGATTTTTATGGAGTTGTTCAAATATGTTGTATGAGTGTTGTTAAATTTTTCCAGAATTTTTCATAACCGTTTGGATGGTTTTTAAGCAAACGAGAGGACATTTCCTCGAGGGATCAAAATAGTTTCCCAGGTTCATCAGCGGGTGCGCAGTAGAATTTTAATGTTATTACAAAAATTAAATAAAATTTTCATAGCAAATATATATTTAACGTAGTTAGATATTACGTTAAATATATATGCTGGGGCTCTTAAAATTCTGGCTCTACCATTGAGTTGAAAACCTGAATCCAAGACGAAATTAATTAGAGGAAAAGAGTAGTAGCAAATGTCAATTAATGAATAATATTTCCTTGCTTTGACTGTGACAACGGTTGCAAAGGTACGGTGAGTGTTTCTGATAGTCGATACAAGTCTAGCTCACTACTGTAAACACAATAATTGACCACCTGTTGTTGTTCAGATTTCAGAAATTCAGATGGAGGCATGCAGCATCAAGCTGTACCAGTGTACCTAACGCAAGCAGGCCCAGGAATATTCAGCAGCATGGATCACAACCACAATTACAAGGGATCGATCCAAAAAATCCAATCAACAGAAGAGGGTAGCTGCATGTAGGCAAAGCTAGGTGGTAGTTGGCACTATGCAAAGAATAATGCATTGCATGCACCGCTATAGCTTGACGAATTAATGATGATTAGCACCACCTACAAGAGACGTTTAATCCTTAGCAATCAAGCGGCTCCTCGTCGTCTCCAGGAGGCAGAGCTATATATCACCCTAATTTCTCTCTCATCTAGCTTCTCTCTAATCCTTGTATTGCATGCCATATCTGTCGTGTTCGAGGAAAGAACCATTCATTCTTCCAATGAGATTGATCGATCCCAGAGAAGAGAAGAGAAGAGAAGCTTCTCATTGACAGCTACTCCTCCTCCAGCTTTGATTAATTATCTTTTTTACTGTACCATGATACTTGATTTGATACTAGCATCTTCTCTAGTTATTAGAGCATGTACAATAGCAAGCTATAAACCGGCTATAACCATATATCGAGAAGAAAAGAGAAGAGAGAGAAGAAAGCAGGCTACAGATTTGTAGCCGGCTGCAACACGGATCTAAAATATTATGTGTGTATGAGAGGTGGGACCGGGTATTAATGGTGTAGTATATTTTTATAGTTAACTATTGTATGAATGAGTTATTAGATTGACTATAGATGTTTTAGAGCCAGTAGTTGGCTATACTATTGACCTTGCTCTTACCATTTTCTAAGACTCTTGATAGTCTATGTGATACTCACTCTGGTTCTGTATTAATTGACATTTTGGATAAGGTTGAGGTTAAACTTTTATAACTTTGACCATCCATATCTTAAAAATAAAAATATTTAGTTTAAAGAAACTAAAAAACATATATAGAATTGTTTTTAAAATACTATAATAAAAGTAAACATGTATTTATTTATTGTATATATTATAATAGAAAAATAAGGTCAAAAGTATATCTTATAGAACGTGTCATTGTCTAAAGCGTCAATTAAAATGAAACTGGAGGGAGTACTAGCTTATAGACAAGAATTCCATGTGTATATAAAAATTAACCCTGAAGAGATTAGCATGAACTCTAGGTGGAGTAGATTGGTTTAAGCTTAATTAAGCAAGAGCTGAAAGGTACTGGTAGCTTGCCAGTGGTTTCTGATTGGCAGGTGCCAGTTTGCATCATATCAGACAGAATTGGGACCTAATTAATAAACCTTGGATACATGTGCAAACCGGAGGATCTAAAGAAAGAAAAATGCCTCTTCAATTCCATGATAGTTTAATCACTAAACCAGCTTAGAGCTTACTATCAGTTGGCCCTTACAATCCATTGGAGTCGTTCTTTCATTTCTTGGTTTGTGTTGACCCTGATGGATCATGGATGGATGCTATTATTGTTAATAGATGATCTCGATGCGAGATTCTTCTACAGCGACAAGATGATAATGTATTCTACCACATATTGGTGGTCTAGAAATCTAGAATCTTGAGAATATCTTGGCATGATTCGATCGCCAGCTAGTAATTAACTGTTTGGAAGATCGATGATCACAAGTATAGTATAGCTGGAGTTGCTCTTGATCGACAGACCGAAGAAAGTCTGGCCCTTTGACCGATTAACAACAACCACATTGCCACATTTTTCTTTCCTGATATATATAAATTAATATGCATGCTTTCAGTTCAATAATGGTTAAGTAAACGTCAACCTCAGAAAATTATATTAGCCATTTAAGGTTCTCTTGTTAATTGCACTGATCCTTCCATGTGTGTGATTTCTATGCTGTGTTTACGCTTTTGTATTTCTATTTCTTCTTTTGCTTGATTGTTTGTCATGACAGATATCCATATATTTTTGGAAAATGAAACTCTCTTGATGCTGAACTAATGAAAGTAATTGGGGATTTTTTTTACTAATTCTTGTCTCACCTTTTAAAAATTGTTGTTTACACCCTTTCTCTTTTTTAGGCCTTAATTAATTTCATAACTGTAAATAGTGCAGTCTTACTAATATTGCAAACGAATGGATTAGTTAGAATAAGCAAAACTCTCAGTATAAGATGTACAACTGCCGGAACTAGGCTGCATTCACCGTGTACATAACAACAATGCACATAGTTCAGTTAAGGGGAGAATTCAGTTCTCCATTTCTTGTTCAGATTCAACTGAATATCGATCTCTCTGCTCCTCTGTCAACATCTAGTTGTATAAGCTATGCCAAAGCTTCTAATTGGATTAGCATAAAAATTAAGTCTTTAAGGCATATATAGTATACTTGAGCAATTCTATAGAAGCACATTCCTGATGCATTTAGCCCTCATCACATCCATGTACATAGCTCATTCTCTCCATTACAAGATCCTACCGTTATCATACCTAAACTAATTAAACAATGTTTTGACCTAACTAACTGGTTTGTACAATTAGTAATACTCCCTATGTTACAGATTATAAGTCGTTTTTGACTTTGGTCAAATTTAAATTATTTCAAATTTAACAAAGTTTGTAGACAAATATAGTAATATTTACAACATCAAATTAGTTTTATTAAATCTATAATTGAATATATTTTCATAATATATTATTTTGCCTATTTGTTTTGGGGCCTTGTTTAGTTCCCATTTTTCCCCCCAAAAACGTCACATTGAATCTTTGGACGCATGCATGGAGCATTAAATATAGATAAAAAAAACTAATTGCACAGTTTGCATGGAAATCGCGAGACGAATCTTTTGAGCCTAATTAAGCTCAAAAGATTTGTCTTGCGGTTTCTAGGCGAGTTATGAAGATAGTTTTTTTCATTCGTGTCCAAAAACCCTTCCGATATCTGGTCAAACGTCCGATGTGACACATAAAATATTTCTTTTCACAAACTAAACAAGGCCTGGGTTAAAAATGTAACTTTTTTCTACAAACTTAATCAAATCTGAAGCAGTTTAAATTTGACTGAAGTCAAAACGACTTATAATACGAAACAGAGAGAGTACAAGACAACAACGATCTAATCTAAATGCTGCCCAACCCAACACACATAAAAGTATCATTGTATCAATTCCATTGACTTTTTTTTACTAATTCTTGTCTCACTTTTTTTAAAAAAAATGTTTTTTTACACCCATTCTCCTTTTTAGGCCTTAATTAATTTCATTAACTGTAAATAGTGCAGTCTTACTAATATAGCAAACGAATGGATTGATTAGAATAAGCAAAACACTCTCAGCATAAGGTTTACAACTGCCGGAACTAGCTAGGCTGCATTCATCGTGTATGTAACCACCATAACAACCATGTACATAGCTCAGTTAAGGGGATAATGCAATTCTCCATTTCTTGTTCAGATTCAACTGAATATTCCTTTGTCAACATTTAGTTGAATAAGTTATGCCAAAGCTTCTAATTGGGTTAGCATAAAAGTTAGAGCCCCACTACCTTGTTTTCTATTGGTAGTAGAAGGCAATCTAAACCATTGTTCTTATTTGATCGAAGGGTTCAAAATCTATTTATACTATCACCCCAGTTAGCGGTAGTAGAAATATGGAGGGACATTATTGTCAAAAAAAAAGGTGCGGAGGGGTATAATTTTTATTTAGCATTAACTAAACCATTTTTCCTCATTTTTGGCTTTTTTATGGAATATGAGCGATACTAGCACAAAGAATGATCATAGATCGATTTAGCCGGAAAAAAACATAAATGAGAAAGTAACTCCTAATTATTATATTAGTAAATTACTAATTTAACTCTAATAATATCGGTAGTATAATGTTACCAATAAAGAGAACTGGAGCATCGCTCTCAAAGAGCAATCTTTAAGGCATATATAGTACTATACTTGACCAATTCTATAGAGGCACATTCCTGATGCATTTAGCCCTCATCACATCCATGTACATAGCTCATTCTCTCCATTACAAGATCCTACCGTTATCATGCCTAAACTAATTAAACAATGTTGACCTAATTAACTGGTTTTTACAATTAGTACTACAAGAGCAACAATGATATAATTTAAATGGTGCCCAACCCAACACATAAAAGTATCAATTCCATTGACTTTTGCACAATGTCACCATGAACAGACAAAAGTACAGGGGTACTACTGCCCCTGCCCCTGACCTCAAGGAAATAAAGAGCCATTCTTTCTTGATTGCTTTCTTTCTTCAATTTATTTTTTTTTACATGCAAAGAGGCAACTACAAGTGGGCAGAAAAGGGTTACTGTTTGAGATTTCTTTTTCTTCATCTTTTGATAAAAAAGATGATTGACTTTTTCTTTGGCAGGCCGGCAAACGCCATCAGATCTCCACGGCACACACCAACATGTACAAACACAATGAATGCCAATGCACTTTATTCAGTTTATCCTCCTCTTATCTGTCTGCAAAATTGCAGATATTTACCTACTTTGACCTTGAATGCTTTCTGAATTCTCATCTAATTGGTCCCCAATGTTTCTGTTCTGCACTGCCCTGGCACAAACTTTGTCATCTGCAATGTGTCAATGTGTCAATGTGTCATAGAGAAATGAGCCCATGGAAGATAAGAGTTGCAGCCAGTAGTAGCAGATGCATTTTTGTTTCAAGAAAAATAAAAGTTGGAGGAGCAGAATTTCACAAAGGTTACTACTGTAGTAGTAGTGCAGGACTACATATGGATGAGGTGATTGAGTGAAAGAGTGGCAGACAGAGTCATGGCTTGTGCTGTTCATGGTAAAGGTTGTTGTTGTTGTTGATAAGTCAGAAGGAAGAAAAGGTCTTCTTTTTATGATCATGACAAATGGAGTAGATTGTTGAGCATTTTGCATTGAGTGATTCAAACTGTTACTGAACTCTGAAATGCCAAGTTAACAAACAGTTGAGACGGCTCTAGAACAGTCTCAGATGCTCAACTGGTAGTTCTAGTTAACCTGATAATGCTTTTATTCCTTACTGAAATATGGTTTGGTTCGGTCATCCAGCATCTTATATATTCTTATTCAGACCAATTTGACAGATTGAACTTATTCTACGAGCCATCTCATTTTCAGCAGAAAAAGAAAGGGACATCTGAAAGTAAATTCTCTGCTGCTAAGAACAGAAGAAGTCACAAATTGATCCAATAATATCACAGACATTTTTATGCACACTTGCCATCAACACATCCCAGAAAATTGCATTTCTGCTTTTTTTTAAGACTTAATAGTATCCTAGCTGAATAGCCATTAACGGCCACAGTTGCAGGACACCTGTACGGCAGGAGAAGCTACACAGGTCAGGACACACTTGCAAGTTGCAACAAAAAACTTTGTGAAGTGATTTGATTTAATTCTCTTTTCTGCATATATGTGTACAAAAAATAAAATCTCTTTTGATGTTTTCTTCTATTGATTGTGATGATAGAGCCAGTAGATGGAGTGATCGATCGATCGATCGGAATCTCGCGAATGATCTTTGGCGACATGGACGCCAACTAGAATCCACCCACTCATCGATCACAGAGACCCTGAAGGCGACGCCACTGACGTTAACAGATGCATCCTCATCGCCTCAAAACCTCATGTTCATGTTCATGTTCATGGACAGACCTCTGCCAAGTAAAAGGAAAGGATTGTCGCATTGCATTGTGTCTACTGTTAGCTGTGAACAGATACAAGCTTTTCGTCTTCGTCGACAGTGTTAGTTAAGTTCTTCAGAATGGAGATGGAATATATTTTGCATTCAGATGCTGAGATGCAGAAGAAGAGAGTATATATACCCCACTACTTCATATGGAAGACAGCACCATTTCTTGAGCTTTCACAGTCCAACAATGGCCATGCATGCATGCATACCGGAACACGCCATTGCAAGTTGCATTTTTTTTGAGGAGATGATCAGTGTGCCGCATCAAATTTGGGGGCAGAAAACTGTCTGCAGTCTGATCCTGACGAGCAGATGGATGGATATGCAATTTGCATCGACAGGGGCACTGATCAAGAAATTCAGAGTGCAGACAGGAAAAAAAATCAATGGCATTCTGTCTGCTGATTGATTCTTCCCTGCAACTGTACATATATACGGACCAAGATTCTCCCAACAGAGCCACTTGATTACATGGTTGCATATATATATATATATATATATATATATATTGGCTTTTTTTTTATAGGCATATATTGGCGTTCACAGAGCAAATAAGCTTAGCAAATGAGCAGTTGCCATCAAGAGACAGCTGCAATGAATTCTTTTCAAGTTGATGAAATTAAGATGGAAAGAAGAAAGGAACTGAACAGATTCCACTGTGGCCTTGGCCAGTTTTGGGCTTTCGGCCCTCATAGCAAGCAAGAGTCTTTCCAGACCATAGGCTGACACTTTCTTTCTTTCCTTTTTTTTTTTCTGTGATGAACTTGCTGAAATTCTCAAGGCAAAACTCAGCTAATTTAAGTATATATGTTTATGATGACTGGCAAAACCATGAATGAACATTCAGAATCACATAGATATAGAACTCGACAATTAATGCACATAGAGCACTAGCAAAGCCAAATCAAGTTTCACATTTTTTTTCTTCAAGATCATGTACTGGTACCATTTATCTTGCATTAATTTATTTGCTGAAAATTGATGCGGCTTTGTAATAATAATTACACAAAATACTTATATTTCACCATAATACACAATATTTCCAAGCATATACTCACATTAGAGGCTGAAAATACACATAACACATTCCTTTAATGTCTATTATATTTCCTTCCTAACTCCCAGAATTCATAATCGAAAAAAAAATGAAAATGCAAATAGCAACATCACAAGAACAAATTACATAAAAACCCAAACTCAGTGTAATTGGCAACCTATGTTTGTTGAGAAAGTAGCCAATGTGTGTATCTACTTAGAAAATACAACATATTATTTTTATACATGTATTATGCATAAGTAAAATAGCCAAACGAATGATTTAGGCATGAATGTGGGGTTTTATGAAACTTCTTTTCCTAAAACCTAGGGTTCCTTGAAACATAGTATAATATATGGGGTTTTGTGGTACAAATTTCCTAAAACCCGTGGTTTGTGAAATTTGCTCAAAATTCAAACTCAAGTACGAAATCCATGCCAAATTAAATCGAAGATAACAAACATGACCAAATTTTGTCCTTCATCATCTTAAGCCCAACCCACAGCCTTAGCTCAATTCGATCCATCCAGTGTTGGGCCCACTTAAGGCCATGATTCAGCTACAACCAGAGGCAGCAAATTACAAACACTTAAGGTCATGATTCAGTTACAACCAGACAGCAGATTACTACAAAAAGTCTGATAGTGATATCCTGATAGATGACATTGCCACTAACTACATAGTAAAAAGAACTAGTACTGACATCACAGCATACTGAGCAACTAGGGCACGGTACCAAGGACATGCATAAGGGTCATGACATCCATATTTAACTATCCTGTAGCTTGAATTACGGTCCCCGTTATCATCAGCAGTGCAGTCTTTTGCATGTTCATCCGATCTTAGGCACTCTCTAATAAAGATACCAAGATATACCACATTGATGATTGTTAAAACTATGGCTGTATTGCGTGGGTTAGCCTGTTCATTCATCCAAGCCATGAGCCTCTTCACAGACGACCTGCAAAAGGAGGTAAAAAATAACATCATTGTGAGATTAGCTAGTAGACATGTTTCAATGTTGAGATATACCATGCCTCTATACATTTTAAGGTAATGTTTTCAGAAACAGAAGTACAGAGCTATAAGAATAAGTTGTAGTATTCTATTGTTAATATTGGTTAGCGCAGGTGCAGATAAGAAATCAGGTTTTATAGATGTGAGCTAGCAATTGCAGAGAACTTAACCACATATATTGATATTAAATCCTAGAATGAAACCAGAAGCCCATTTCAATAATGGTGAATACATAGGGTTAAAACAATACGCACCCACATTATATTGGATAGGCTACATCGAGACTTTGTGTTATTATATAATCCTTACTCACACATACCGGGCTGATTCCATAAGCTTAGCATCCTTAGCTTTCGCCTCCACTGAGAAAAACCTCTTTTGTCCTGCCCACTGCATACGCTCAGTTCCTTTGCAGATGAAAGGGGGATATTGCAGACCCTGCACAAAGAACTACAGTCAATCAGCGGCAAAAGAAACAACCATACAAAACATGTTGATTATGGTAAAAAAATATTTAGTGATTATTTAGACAGATAGAAGAGTTCGAGCTGGGGTATAACTATCATTTCCCACCATCCCAAACCTGTTATCCAAACATGCGTTAGATTATTAGATTGTAAAGTTTAAACTAGGAATCAGACAAGGTGAACATTGGTCTGTACCAAGTTCGGAGAAGTTAACATGTTCTAAAAGTTAGTAGCTGATGCTGGACATGACACCCTGCCTAGAAGTAATTATGTGGCCTCACAGGTAGAGGCATATGTGCTTTGTATAAGGATGCGAATGCTACGTACCTAGCAGGTCTGTTCCTAGAATGCATGACTTTGTATTGGAACTTAACAGAAAGCGTGGATGGGGCAGATATGATTATATATCTCTTGGCCTACAATTTCAGTGGCAGATAACAGAAAGCTGATGTGGACTAATCTCATGGGAAAAAAAGTATTAAGCCATGCAATAGGTGTCAGTATAATCAGACTCCAACGTAAAGAACTCACAAACACATAAACATATAAGGTTACAAATAACTCCAACGGTTCCATGACAAAAAGAAAATGGAGAAAAAACAATGGTCTTTATACAATAGTCAAATAATTAGATGGCAAACATAAAAATAGACAAAAACAAGAAAGAGCAAACGACCATTCATTGGAATCTGCAGAACAATGGATCTATGTTCTATATAGCGTTGATCTGACTCAAAATTGAAATGACAACTTTACAAACTGGTTATAGCAAATCCCCCAAATCATGATAGACCCAAAAGTTCCAAGTTCGTAAACTAGATGTATCCAACGTATTCAAAAAAGAACAAGACAGTTAGAACCACCTGTAAGTGAAACCCATGTCTATTCAATACTACCACATTGCCAGAAATCATATACTAGCATACAAGGCCCAAGAACGTAGCATTGTTGGCCCAAAATTTTGGGCTGAGGGGTGTCATGTCACTGATCACCAGATTACAAATTGGACAACTGAAGCTAGCTAGGCCTCTTCTGTTAGGAGCAGGGATGAACCGCTCCCAACCCAAGCTTGCCAAGAACAGGGACACAGGTAGAGAGAAACAGAGAGATAGCAGAACAGAGAGATTGGAAGGAGATAGACTGGTTTAATTCTTCGTTCCCATTAACCATAATAATCCGTGGCTTAAGTAGCCTTACACGCTAACAAACTAAGATTAACAAACTTGCTAATTAAAAGGGATAACAGAAACAAACTATCAAACTGATCTTAATCCACCGAATTCAGTTGGCGCGAGATACTGGTCCTCGTCCGGCACGGCGTTCGTCCGTCCTCCCGTGCCACTGAAAGGGAATTCTGCACATAACATCTTCAGAAATTGGAACATATTTAAACCCACACACCACAATCCATAAGACATGCTGAGCTTCTAGCATATGAACAAAAGACTGTCTGAAGCCTAAAGCAACGTGTCTGCAGATAGAGGTTGTTCGTCAATGACTAGTAGTACTACACAACAAATTCGTAAACCCCTCTTCTGAAATTTCACGAGCATTCGCACGAAACAAGTCACTGACTAGATTCAAGGAGTCTCTTTTTTTTCAAGCTGGAAACCTTATTTGAAGATGGCTGCTACAAAACGGGATCCATTGCATCGGAATAGACATATTAACTATTCTCTTGCACGAGTATCACACGTATCAAATCCTAGGTATCACAAGTACCGGGTAACAGGCATCATAAGTATCAGATACCATGCAACTAGTACCACAACAGATATCAGGTACTAGGTACTGTCTTATAGAAGGGTATCCTGTTTCAACGGAATACCGTTGTCTAGGTTCTCTGTATTTGAAGGAGCCAGCTAGCGTACGAAATTAACAAGATTGGAATCGCGGATCAAGGCGTGCTTTTTATATATGGACTCACCTGCAGGTTAGGGATACGGCGGACACGCGCAGCGGCGGCGGCGGCGGCGGCGGCGGAGGGATGCCCTGCGGCCGGAGACGAGAAGGCCGTCGTCATCAGCTGGGCGGCAGGGTGGAGGGAGGGCAGCGGCGGGAGATCTTCCCCAACGCCGACCGCACCATCGCCATCCTCTCTCCTCCTCCTCCTCTCTCTCTCTCTCTTCGTGTGGATACCAGGGTTTGCAGAGGGTTGAAGCTAAATTGATGAAAAGAATTCAGGAGACAGAGATGATGAGAATAAAAGCTCCCCTAAAAGTTACTAGGCTTTCTTTAGATTCCAACTTTTTTTTTCCAAAAAACTTCTAACTTTTTCATCACACATCGAACTTTCCTACACACACAAACTTCTGATTTTTCTGTCGTATCGTTTCAATTTCTTTAAACTTCCAATTTTAGCTTGGAACTAAACACACCCTAATATTTTTTCTTTTCGGATTAGAGTCTAGAAAATAAATTAAAAACTTGTTTTTTTAGCTTGGTATAACTCTGACTAGCTCCCCCATAATCTCACAACCTCATTGTTTGGCATATAGGAGAAAAAAGCGAAACGACATATTTAGAAATGAAAAATAGTTTGTGAATTGAACTTTTATATATATCCTTACGATCTAAAAGTAAAGGCTGAAAAATAAACTACGATGAAAGATCCTCAAAGATTAAAAATTCAAATTTTAGCTGATAAGTACAAGAATAAGAAAAGGATGAGGCTGTAAAAAGTTCCCTAATAAGGTTTCCTCTTTTTATTAAGACAAATTTTCTCTCGGTTTTTGTTATCATATGCTTATCAAATTGTTAAATGGTGTATTTTGTAAAAAATAATTCCATATACAAACACCTTTAAAATATCAAATAAAATTCAATTTTCAATTTTAAAACAATTAAAACTAAATTAATTATATGCCATGACTTTATCGTTTTATGTGCCAACACTTAATCTCGTCTTGAGCTAAATCGAACGCAGCCCAAGTCCAAATTTATTCATTTTGTCAAATCTTTCTAAAAATCGAACGCAACCCAAGTCCAAATTTATTCATTTTGTGAAATCACTCTAAAAATCGAACGCAGCCCAAGTCCAAATCTATTCATTTGTAAAATCTTTCTAAAACTCGGACACAACCCAAGTCCAAATTTATTCATTTTGCAAAATATTTATAAAAGTAGTTGTAGCTACTAGAAGTATCCTAAATAGGAAAAAAACCCACTATGACTCGGAGAAGAATAATAACACTGAACCTGAATTAATTATCAATAAACTAATAGTGCCAATTTTTTGAGGGCTTGAGATTTTAGAAGACCTGAAAAGGCTGGGTTTTTATCGGCTGACATTAGTTCAGTGACGCGAGGTAAACAAAGTCATAATGACATCATAAGTTTAATTGCTTCAGAGCAATAATATACTCCCTCCGTCCCATAATATAAGAGATTTTGACTTTTTACTTGTACTATTTGACCACTCGTCTTATTCAAAAGATTTGTGCAAATATAAAAAAAAGTTATGCTTAAAATACTTTAGATAATAAAGTAAGTCACATATAAAATAAATAATAATTTTAAAATTTTTTGAATAAAACGAATGGTTAAACAATAGAAGTAAAAAGTTAAAATCCTGGTACGAAGGGAGTAATCAGCTTGGAACTGACAGAATACGAGATGCAATCAACATGACATCATCAGGACGTAATTAGAAAACACTGGATGGACATGGTCACAAGGACAGTAGTGCCATTAGGATCATGTCTAATTTGGTTATTTAAAGACGTAAGACAAGGGTCCTGCTTAAAAACAACATGACCTTAGAATTGGTATTCAGTAGAAAAACAGATTTGACAATTGACATGCACTCGTTGAATTCAACTCTACCAATATAAAATTCAACCAGTTCAGTCTTTGCTCCCACATGACTATACATTGACTTGCAGCAAAAGCAAAAATAACAATAGACTGTTGGTAGTACATTTGTAGAGACCACATTGCGAATAAATTACGTATTTGGAATTAATTAGGTATCTACACCTCTCATCGTTTTTCCTACTATCACTTATAAACCATTACTAAAATATAAATTTTAAATTTATTTTTGAAAATTTCAATTTTAAATTTTAATTATGAAGTTGCTTTTAACTTTTTTTTAGCATTGGCTTTTAAATCACCAAGCATACAGATATAAAATTCTAACCCACAAATTATTTTTTAATTTGCTTTCACCTTTTTTTTTTCTCATGGTCTGACCCATATGGTTGGACTTCTTCAGTATTGACATTGCCGTGTTATTTCTCATCCTAATGAAATGAAAGTAAAAGGACCTAAGGTACTGTTCAAATTGATGCCATTTTCAACCATACTATCTTTTCTAAAGTTGACAAAAAAATGTCTAAGTTTAATTTGTTGCCAAATTTGATATATACATAAGAAATCTTGCCAAAATTTTAGCATATTCCATCTTGCCAAAATTTATGATAAAATTTGGTAAAGTTTATTATGGCTACAATCTGGACATGCCCTTAAAAGAGAAAATGATTTCCAATTAAAATGCAAAAATAAAAAAGAGAAATGCCACGTCAGCAGGAAACCGCGAAGCTAGCCACCTCTCCTTTCTCCCCCTCTAAACAAACGCCCAGAAATTGATTGAAAAAAAAAGCGATTTTTTTAAAAAAGAGGCCGCCCCAAATGGAGGAGGTCGCCGTCGTCGCCGTCTCCGTCGCCGCCCACCAACTCCGCCGCCCTCCTCTCCGCCTCCAATGCCATTAACCCTACGCGCACGGGCCTCCTGGTCGCCGCAGGCCTCCGTGATGCCGACGTGGTGGAAGCGCTCCAAGTCGGCGTTCCAGCGCTCCTCCGCCGTCTCCTCCGCCCCGGCCTCGCCGGCGAGGGCCTCCACCTCGTCGTGCGCGGCGCCCGGCCGCCGCAGCGCCGTCGGCAGGTGCGCCGATGACGCCGGGGACCTCCTCCTCGCGCGGCGCCGGCAGCTCACGCGGCAGCGGAAGCTGCGCCACGTCGACGACATCGGCGTCGGGCTCGAGAGCCTCGGCCTCGTCGTCGCGTCCTTCTCGCCTCCCCCCAGCGGCCGCGCCTCCACGTCCGCGGCCGTCGGCCACCCCGTCTCGGTCCCGATCGCGAGGTCCGCGAGCTCCGCCGAGTGCAGAGCCGTGCACCAGCCGCCGCCGAGGGCCGCCACGGCGGCGTCGCCCGTGCTGCTCCCGCTGCCGCTGCCGTCTCCCAAGCCGGTGGAATCGGACACGTCGGAGCCGGATGGTGGTGGCGAGAGGGCGACGAGGTAATGCGATTATATTTTATAATTTTTTTCCACCTCTGAATTGGCTCACGTCGAATTCTGTGATTGAATGAATTATGTATGTGATGATCAAGAGATTTTTTTTTTTGTATTTAATTGATGCAAGGTAAAATGTGATTGTTTTCCTCAAAATAAATTTAAGTTTTTGTTATGCTGTGAAGAGATTAAGACACATAGGAAGGTGCAAATTTTGTGATGGATTAGGCATTTGGATGTTGGGCATATTAATGTGAACCTGAAACTGCAAATCTATGTTGTTTCCTGATGCTCACTTGTCTTGTGGTTGCAGGGTGATAAGCCAGACTGTTCAAAATTTTCCTGATAATAATAATAATAATCTTCCTGACAATAGTTCAAAGCGTACTACCTCTAGTCACCACAGGAAGGTGTTCCGCGAGAAGTTCCAAGAGAAGAATTCAACTGAAACTGCCAACTTTCGGTTGAACATTCCTGCTAAAAGTGCTCCAAGCAGTGGGTTTTCAAGCCCTGTGTGCAGCCCTCGAAGATCCAGCAATGCCGAATATACGACACCAGCTGCTCAAGGTCCCCAAGCGTGGTCCGCTCCATCTATCCGCTCGGTAGATTCTATGGGAACTTCATCTCCGCGGATTTCACCTGAAATATATACAGGGGTTACAGAGCAATCAACTTTTTCTAACTCATTGAGAAGTCCTATTCTAATGTCGAAGAATTCCAGTGCCCCTCCATCACCTCTGCACCCAAAATTATTCCCAGAAAATAATATGTCACGTATTGAAGGCAATGGGAATGTCAGTTTCCACCCATTACCACGCCCTCCTGGAGCTATAAACTCAATGCAGACAAGCTTTGTTAACCAGTCTGCTCCAAAAGTTGAAATGCCCTCAGTGGCTGGTCAGTGGCAAAAGGGAAGACTTCTCGGTAGCGGCACATTTGGCTGTGTATATGAAGCTACCAATCGGTATGTGAGTGCATTTTTTTTGGTATTATCAAATTTATGGTTGCTACTTCATGTTGAGCTTTGAATGCAATTTACTGACACTAACATACAGGCAAACTGGAGCTCTTTGTGCAATGAAAGAAGTCAACATAATTCCTGATGATGCGAAATCTGCCGAGTCCTTGAAGCAGTTAGAGCAGGTTAATTGACTGTGTCCTAACTCCTAAATAAGATACATGATGTTCATTTGGGGCAACATAAAAATCTTCCATTTATCACTGCCATTAGTTTATCTAAATGTATTGTTATATTAGTGTTCCTGTTTACTTTTTTTATGCTGAGAAATAAGCTTCTAGCTACTTGCCTAGATGCATACTATGCCCAATGTAAATACAATCAATCTCCCTCTGAATAAAAAACTAAACTCTAATGCCCTCCATTTGTACTATATTCCTGGATAATGTTTTCTTAGTTCCCACTGCAAGTTGAAAAATGTAGTACTTTCCCCTCTAATGACTTGACATTTTGGCAATTTACTTTGTTCACTGAGTTTCCTATGTTTCAGGAAATAAAGTTCCTAAGCCAATTCAAGCACGAAAACATAGTGCAATATTATGGAAGTGACACTGTAAGTCCCTGTGGAAATCTGATCAAGTATGTCCATTGTCATGATTTATTCTGAAGTTGTTTTTGGATCGTGCAGTTTGAAGATCGCTTCTACATTTACCTGGAATATGTTCACCCAGGTTCAATTAATAAGTATGTCAAACAACATTATGGAGCAATGACGGAATCAGTTGTCCGCAACTTCACCCGCCATATTCTTAGGGGTTTAGCGTTTTTGCATGGCCAAAAGATTATGCATAGGTGTGTGCAAATCTCTATCCTTGTTTACTATTTTTTTTGTTGCTACATCAACTATTAGTTCCAACTGCTGTGTGTGTGTGCGGTACTTTACATATCCTTCTTTTGGTTTAAATATTATTACCACATAAATATTCATTTCAACATGGACAAACTGTCTTTTCTCAGTTTATTTTGGCATGTTCTGTCTAACTGTGTCTTGCTCACCTCACTGGCCTCATCATCACTTTCACCTGTCTTGCTATTACTTCAGAAAATCATTATCTTTGTGCAAATCATTTATCCTTTTAATTGCTATTTTGCTGCATGTAAAAGTTGGACAACATCAAACTAATTTTAGTTTTTTTTGAAGATACTAGTACTCTCTGCACTTCCAGAATTTCGTTTATGTTGGTGTCCGCTTCAATTTATGTTACCTTATGTCATCCATGTGAAAGTAAACATGTCGACTCTTACAGGGATATCAAAGGAGCAAACCTGCTAGTTGATGTTAGTGGTGTAGTCAAATTAGCTGACTTTGGAATGGCCAAGCATGTGAGTATATCCTCAAACAGAGTACAGTAGCATTTGTACATATGGTACTTTGTTGTGTATATCCATTCTAAACAACATTTGCATGCCATTTTAGAATGACTGAGCAACAGCTTAAGCTATCATCTAATATTTTTCCAAATCTAACTAGCATTACTAAATAAGGGAGTTGTTGGTTGCATTTGATATGTGTGTATAACTTTTATCTGCTGTATGTTGTTGAGCTCTTGAATCCCATTGAGTTTATGTTCATTGTCAGCACTATTTGACATATACTTGTATTTTGTGGTACTATTAGCTCAGTCATACTTGTATTTTGTGGTACTATTAGCCCAGTCATATGCACGGAACCGTTTGATAACATGCTCTGCTTTGGGTAGTTTTTAAAATAAATGTATTCCCTTATTACATATATTCTGTTTAATGTACTGCTTATGTTAATCTCTCTTTCTTTTAGTTAAGTACTGCAGCCCCCAATCTTTCACTAAAGGGAACACCATACTGGATGGCCCCAGAGGTAGGCATACACGTTTCTTAATAAGTTAAAACGTCTTCTATCAAGGTTCAAAGAAAAACAAACATCGAGCTGTATAAGCGGTAGCTCCATATGATGCAGTGTTTTTCTTCGACCTTATACTGTTTTATCCATACTAAAGATAGGAGCTCGCTTTGTTTAGCTTCTCCTGGATTTGGTTCCTGAATTGTAGGGTTGCAGTATTTAAATGGATACTGAAAAATAAAAATACTTTGTCCAACACATGTGCCCAGCACATGGGCTTGTACAGCTCCAACCCAAACTCAGTTTATGTAACAGATAATACAAATGTTTTTTGAAGTTGATAGGTTTGGTTTTGTCTTGTTTGCTTTAATTCAATTGAAATTACATTCTTTAATTCAGTTGGTCTCAGATGGTTAGGCTACCCAATGGTTTAGTACGACAGATGTCTGACCTGAAACAACCTCAATAACATTGCTTTCTCTAATTCACAGCTGTGTTGGAAGTTCTACTTTCGAATGCAAATAAATTTAGCTGTAACATTCTTCGGAATGGAGCTACGGAAATTCTTTTACACTCTTGTACCTTTATGCCTATTGAAATCTAGATTGTTTCTTCTCCTGCAGATGGTTCAGGCTACACTTAATAAAGATGTGGGTTATGATCTTGCTGTTGATATCTGGAGTCTTGGTTGTACCATTATCGAGATGTTTAATGGAAAACCTCCCTGGAGTGATCTTGAAGGGGTAAGAACTTGGAGTGTTTATCTTTACACGAAGCTTAGTAACATGCATGTCATGACTGTAGTCTGCCTATTGTAATCCCTAAATATGAACCACTTCACCCAACCAACATTTCTTGGTTTCAATTATTGTGTTTCAATGCACGTGTCTCACACACAAAACCATTTTAATAGTGTAACATGTTAATGTGATAGGTGTAGCCAGTGAATGGCTTGGTAGTTTGGGTATGCACAACTAAACATAAAAAAGTATTATTCTGAAACACTAGTCATAATAAATCATTTTTGTTCTACAGCCTGCTGCAATGTTTAGAGTTCTGCATAAAGACCCACCAATTCCTGACAATTTATCTCATGAGGGCAAAGATTTTCTGCAATGCTGTTTCAAGAGGAATCCAGCAGAGAGGCCAACTGCAAGTGAGCTGTTGGAGCATCCATTTATCCGGAATTCAAGTCATTACAACAAACATGGTTCCATACATTCATTTGCGGGGATTAAATCCAATGTAAGTCTATGTCTCCCAGATAAGCTCTTTGCCACCCACATGAGTATATGATGTCACTTTATATGACAGGATAATAATAATGGAAATGGTTCAAGAGACAAAACAGCCTCGAAGAGTGAGTCCTGCGTGAAAGGAAAAAGTACTGTAGGGTGAGTATTATTTAGTGCTGTGTTACCTTAAAATGTTATTATATTTGATTTTTTATCTTAGATCATAACATAGCTGACATATTGTTTTATTGTCAGTGAGCCAACCAATGCTAGGCCTTCCGAATCGTCAGCTTTTCGATTGACTCCACTATCAATCCAGGAAGTTGCTCCTAACTTCTCCTCTAGACCCTTAGGTCTAAACTCCAATCCTAGTCCATCAGCCAATTTAGTGAACACCGTATATTTTCCGATTGCAAACTCTCAGCGTAGTCCTTTGCCAAGACCTAATGAAAAGGAGGCTCTGTTTTAAAGATATCAAGCATGCCATGGGGAGTGTGATTTCCATCTCGGATCATGTTCATGTGCACAACTTTGAATGCGAACTCGGTCCTAACTGTATTTATAGAATTAAAGCAGAGAAAGAATAGGAAGATATAAGAAGGAAGATAAATCTTGTGAATCTTGGATGTTGTGCTGTTATATCAGCTACACAACAATAAGATAAATGGTGGAAGACATCCCAGAAGAGACATACTTTGCACTAACAATCATGTGATGGAAGACATGAAAGTTTTGCAGCAGCCATCTTTAACTAAGTTAACCATTTTTGTGCAAGAGTTGCACTATATGAATTTGTACAGCTTACATGTTCTTGTAAAATAGTGATTGCCTATTTGGACATGCGACTAAATGCTGCTGAATGTGACGGATCCATGAAAGCATGGGATCTTCATTGTTTTGGGATATTCTGATGGCATATTTTTTGTGTAACATACAATCAGGAATAACTGTAGATAAGTTGAAAGTCCCTTATTCTAATCTCATCTAACAGGTTCCACTGCTGTGTAATCATATTTTTGTTGTATTTTTGTACAAAATGGTGTGTTTATAAATACTAGTATTTACACAACATGTTTCATTTGATTTATTGGCGATAAAAAGCTTTAGTTGAGTGCTTACTTTATGTGTGTATACTATGCGATAAATTACAATTCGGTATATCCATTATAAACACTAGATGACCAATGGCTCAAGTCAAACTACCTTCATGCGCGATTGAGAATGTGCTAGTTTGTAAACTAGTTGTACAATTTTTTTCACAAAATTAATCGCTATAAACAGTCGCTTAAACAGTTGTACAGTTTTTCCACCAAATTAATCGCTATAAACAGTCACTTTAGACATAACTCGTCACCGCTCTTCAACTTCCAAATTCAAGCTTCTGAAAATAGTATTTAAACCCACATGAAAAAAAAACATATAAAAAGAAAAGACATTAACCAATAAAAAGTCTTTATCATGGGTAATGGAATTTGTGACACTAACCTTGTACAGGATTCTGTTACCATTTTGATGTTTACATGCAATACAGTTCATACCAAAGTATACAACACTGGAAAGCAAAATGAGTACACTCAAGCAACAAGTTTGGTGCGGTGCATTAGTGCTTTGGAACATACAAAACCTGATGTCGTTTGTTGGTAAATGTAAAAATTCATGAGTATTTCTGGCCTAGAGAAACTTAGTAACATCTGGCACACCTTCCTTGCCGTGCTCTCAGTGATTGAATGACAGAAATTTATTGTCATGTCTTTCAGCATTGCTGCCCAACCGAATAGCTGCTTCACAAGAGCAATTTGATGTTCGGTTCCCCTGAAGTTATTGATTTCTACCTCATGAAGGAATGTCAACTTTAGTTCCTCAGTTCTCCAATTTGGTGGAAGATCACAAGTGCAACTTGATGAACACGCAGCTCGTGCCTGAAACGAATGGCATATTAGTGTAGTAACATCAACTTGCCTAAAGTTGTCGGGCTGCCTAAACACCCTCAGGATGCATCAACAAATATTGCATAAGAATGACAACTGGAAACTAGTTTGAAGCCAACCTTTTGCACAAATTGTAGCTCTGTGCTATGATAAAGTTGTGCGAAAAACGTAAGTATAAAATTACCTAGATCCTCAGGTATCGCAAAATTAATAACAAATGGCCAATCAGTATCATCCCTAAATCCTAATTGTGTTTCCAAGAGTGTGTGATAGCCATGTGACAACTCAAACTCAGCCAACCCCATCTAGAGCTACGTCCAAGTATTAAAAAAAGGGCAGTATAGCACTTGCTGAGAAAAGTGTTGTCAAGACATGCATAAGCCATAATGCCATATATTTACAACATATATCACTAATTCAATATCAATTCAAATCACAACCTAGGGTAGGGAATCTAGCCAAATAAAATAGCAAATCAAGCCTAGGTGTGACAAAGCATGAAAATGCAGACTGTAGTCCACAATTTCCTTAGTAACTCTGTATTATATAAGCAAATTAAGGATAGTTTTTAGCTTTTACCTGCGGATTACTAGAATAAATATCTGTTGCCAGCTCCAACCTTCTTATACTAGTGCTCATTCTCAGAACATGGAATACGCTGGGACCAATGGCATGTCCACTTGCCAATACAGTAAGGCCCAGGAACATAATGTCAGGGAGCATTGTCATTTCTTCCATCAAGTATTCATTTTCAAGGTCATTTAGTTCCTGTTGTAGAAAGTAAAACATATAAGGACAGAAAGATCTCACTTGAAAAAAGTTATTAGTACAAACCAATCAGTTGCCATACGTTAACACTTTAATTTTCATTTTCTTGTATACAATCTGGAGATTCTGAATCTAGAAAAGAGGGGATCATATATAACAGTTGGAGTAGAGAAACATATCCTTTGGGGAAGTGATTAGGGGTCATTACAAGCTAACAATTTCATTTGGATTTGTAAAAAAAAAAGGTCTGGCCTCTGTAAGTTATAAGTCTAGCCAAGTCAGAAAAGTGCATTGGTTATTCCCATGAGCATACTGCATATCTCAATTTTAGAATGGCAACGATAATATATAGTGCACAAATACAAATATTGTCTGTACTCGGTTCACATTCCCTTGATTATTGAGGTATCATGTTCCCTTCAATAAATAATAAACTAGTACTGTATTGCATAGTGCTAGTTCTCATGGATAAAGTGGAAAATGTAGCACCGTCAATTAACAGTAAGATCTAGTGGGAAAGAATAAAATTTTAGTGTGATCAAACATGATGTATAGGCTTGACTCTTGAGCAATGCAAAACATGCATGTAAGTACCTCAACAGCATTTACTAAATTTCATATGTCTTAACCAAATATTAAGATATTATGCAAATGAGTATGGTGTGAAAATCATCTATGAACCACCTTGATTTGTTCGCTGCAGTGAATACACGGTAATGCACAGTGCTCTCATCTATGATGCTAGTAGAGGAATTGAACTCACCGACATATAGGCAAGCGTGAGGGAAAGACGGTCGAGGGCATCAAACTGAAAGCGCTGCAACAGCCTTAAACAATCGCCATTGTGGCCGAAGTCCTCTTGTCCAAATGCAAGATAAAAGTGAGTTCCCAGACACTTGAGATTTGCCATGTTGCCAAACCGGACGGAGCTTGGATCGAAAGCATCCTCCCAGTGGAGAGTCTCCAGCTGAGGGGCTGAGATGTCGGCCACCGGTTGACTCATAGCCAGAGGATCGGAGAAGCAGGAGATCACATATAGCGCGCTGAGTGCCGGCGCAACGACATTGAGCTGCTTCAATCCTTTCAGTCCCCCCAAACGAATCTGCAGGAGAGACTCCGAGTGGATGCTGAGATTGCTCAACCCATGGGCATTCTGGATGGTGAGTCTCTTCAGGAATGGGGACCGCGGCGAGGAGACGGCGTCGCCGAGGTCGCACGGGCGGTGGAACCGGACGTTGTCGAGTGAGAGGAGGGTGAGCCGGGAGAACACGCCGGAGCGCGGCAAGGCGACGGCAATGAACCCTAGGTCCAGGGCGAGGTTGGCGGCGCTGCCGAAGCAGGGCAGCTCAAGAACTTCTCCGGCGGCGGCGCCCTCCTGATCCTCGTCTCTCCTCGTCTTCGGCACGACGTTGAGAAGCCCTAGATAGCCGGAGAGGCGGCGCGCGGCGAGGGGGAGCCATTCTGCGACGGATCCAGCGGTGGCGCCCACGGCGGAGACGAGGAGGAGGCGGAGGGGAGGCGCTCCATGGTAGGCGAGGGCGGCGCGGATGGCGCGGGCGTCGGCTATGGAGACGAAATCGAGCTCCGGGAGGAGGCACCAGAGGGAGCGCCAGCGGCGGGAGAGGACGCTGGTCCGCGCGGCGGCGCTCGTCCCTACCCGGAGAAGGATTTGGACAAGTAGGTCGTCGTGAAGCGCGCTGAGGCGGTCCTCGCCGCCGCCGCCGTCGCCGGCGGAGAGCTTGGTGCGCTTGGCGGCGCCTTCCTCCCCATCGCCGTCCTCCATCGAGTTGGGTGGGTTTCGTGTTCGTGGGGGCCCAAAATCCGGAATACTGGAGGAGTTAGGGTTTCGATTTGATTTTGTATGAGTTCAAATCTCCTCTTCGTTTCGAATTTAAATTTAAACCTTGCGATGAACAAACTTGGATTAGGCTTCTCATTTCACCACAGATTACAAATCCCATGTAATAATTCATTGTAACAAATTTTATGTCGGGTGAATAGCCAAAGTGGTCCTCCAATTTTTATTTAAGGTTCGGCTTAGTCCTTAATGTTTCAATTTGTCCATATTAAACCTTCGAGTTTTTATTTTAGTACAAACTTATCCTTGGACCTACTTAAAAATCACATGGTTAGATAAATAACACTTATACCCTCTCATTCACATATATAAGAGAAAAAAAGATGAACATTTTGACTTTTGCGGTGCTTTGCATTCACAAATATAAGAGAAAAAAAGATGAACATTTTGACTTTAGCGGTGCTTTGCTGTTCCATATGAAAATCCAGTTTCGGTATGCATCTCCAGAAGGGTGAAGCCTAGCCTCATAGAAATGCCGAGTTGTTAAAACAGCCGCTAGGGTTTATGCATTGAGATACACAGTGCCTTACATAACTGAAGCAGCAGAGAAAGTAGAATAGAAAGACGAGGAATAAATCCTTGATGATGTAATTCTCCAGAGATAATAACTCGTCAAACATTTTGTCACATAACAGAACAACTCCAGACATCATAACTCTGTCGCATAACAGAACTCCAGACATAACTCTGAACATAACAGAACCAACTCCAATCTCACTTATTCATTACAAGAAACAACAGCAACCCAAAACTAATAAACCCCCAATCGACTGACCCAGAACCAGATTCCTTCAGCTCCTTACCCTTAGCTGTAACAATTCAGCATATGCTTCCTCATCTAGCTTAGATTTTATGTTCTCCAAGTTCTTAGTGAAATCTTTCAAAAATACTTCAACATCAATCTCAATCTGCAATAAGGAACAGAGATCAGTGCCAAGCAAATAGCATGTAACAATTGAACATCAACCCCCATCCCCAGGAATCAAAGAAATCCTTCAAAAGTTCAACTTTAATCTAAGTAATTGAAGACGAGGGCAGTGCACTACCACATTGTCTCTCCCACAACAAAAAAAGAAAAGGAAAAAAAAAAAAAAACCACCCCCCATAAAATCTGTTTGAGCCTTCTACCAAATCACTAAAATTAGAGTGAATTGCATGTTATTACTAAATCACTACCAAATCACAATGGATTTTCACTTTTGACCAGCAATTATTACTAGATCATACGATTTGGACTAGAAGCCCACGTGTCAGCCAGACCAGATGTTCTCTTCGCACCTTCTCTCCTCCTAAAGACCTGTCATCGCCATCCCACTCTCTCCTCCCTCCACTTCCCTTCACTGTTGTCACGCCCAGAAATTCTCGAATATAATTCCAAGCAGAATGTACATTAAAACCGCCGTCCAGGACCGGCCGGGGTACACAAACGACAAAGTTGACATACAGATCCACGTCTTACAAACATCATAAAAGTCTTACATAAATGCAGCGGGAAAAAAAAAAGATAATGGGAGCTAATCCTTGACTGGGTCTGCAGCAGGAACACCACTCCACAGGCATCCTCGATGGCCTGGACGGAAGCCTACTCCTCGGGAAAACCACCATCTGATGCATACTCAAACTCTGGGGGGGAGGAAAATAGAGCAAGACTGAGTACAACCACCGTACTCAGCAAGTCATACCAGAACAGGGAGTATGATGCAGGGTATAGCCAAAGAATAGGTAGAGTGGTTCATTTGCATAAAGCGAACATTTATAAACAGTAGTTGAAAGCAGTAAAAACAGTTGTAATAATTAAACAATATTAACCATCCATTGTCCAACGCTATCCCACGTTGCAACAGGCCCAACCATCCACCTGCACTAATCCATTTCATTAAACCAAGCTAGGGTGAGACTAATCACGGTGAATCTGGTTGACCGCCCATAACCGCGGGCACGGCTATTCGAATAGTTTTCCTCTTATCAGAGGGTGAGACTAATCACGGTGAATCTGGTTGACCGCCCATAACCGCGGGCACGGCTATTCGAATAGTTTTACTCTGATCAGAGGTGTACAACTGTACCCACAAGACACAGCCCCACGAAGCCCCACGACACGTTTCCGTACGCCGACATGCCACCACGACATACCGGAAAGAGACCGTGACAGGACCTTTCGCATAACCCTCTTTAGCCAAGCATACCACACCTCAGGTTTCACCCCCCTCCCCAGCGGGCAACGGGCAGTCCCCTCTCGTGCCTAGGTGAATCCGGAAGCGACAGAGGCCGTCGCAGGGCCCGCCCCGCTCCATCACGCCCACCCTTGCCTGGATGCGTCAGCTAAAGGAAAGCTACAAAGCCCAGCCGTTGCCCACGCTGGCTTGTGGAAAGTACGAGGAATTCTTCCAGGGTTTCCCGCGAACCGGTCCTTAACTGCCATGGGCGCGACCATCAAAACCATGCACCCACAGCCCACCATATGGTATATTTTAATTAACCAACACCAGAGCGGTGGCATTAACAAACATCATTACTAAAGTCTGATATCTATGCATTAATGTAGTTCCCCATTGTGTGCTAGTTGAACTAAGCGTGGCTAAGCACCTCCTAATCCAACTTCAGATCATGTTACAACCCCAAGCTAACAAAGGAACAGGGTACAAAAATAGCATGGCTGTGACAGTAGGTAAACATCCCATGGTAACATTATAAAACAATGCAATATTTAAGAGAAAACGAGAGAGCATTTACAATATAGGTTCAATATGTTCAAGTGACAAGCATAACTTGCCTTGCTCTGCTACTGGAGGAACCTCGGCGACCATCTCAAAGTACACCGGAGCGTCGGGAGAGACGGATTCTACACGACATACAAGGCAAACAATGCAAACAGGCTATAAGGCTACTGAAACAGAGAACAAAACCATTTTTAATGGATTCTTTGCATTTTTCTTGATTTACTGAGACTTGAATGGGCTTAAACGGAGCTCGGATGAATTTGATATGAATTTTAGAAGATTCACTGTGTTTTTACTATAAACGGAAAAAATCCTAAATGATTTATTGCGCAATAAATAAAACCCTAGAGAGGGGGCGGCGCCGACAAGCGGGCCCCACATGGCAGTGACTCGGGGTGGCGGTCCGTGGTGGACCGGGTCCACGGACCGGAAGGGAGGCGGCGCACCACGTGGCGCTGACGTGGTGTCGACGCGGCGCACACGTGGCGGCCACGTGGCAGCCGAACCGACGGCCCCGATCTACCCTCGGGTAGATCGGACGGCGACAAGGCGCGCGGCCGGCGCGCACGGGCGGCTCAAGCCGGCCCGGCAGCCATGGCGCACGGCGGCGCTACCGCGGGGCGGCGGCGGCAAACGGCTGCGACCGACGGCGACCGGCCAGCGGCGGCGGGCGGCAGTGTCGCGGCGGTGCTAGCGGCGGCCGAGCGGCTAGGCGGCGGCACGGTGGCTAAGCGGCGCGGGAGGGAGAGAGGAAGGGGAGGAGGAGATGCCTCACCGACGACGATTGACGACGGCGAGCGACGGAAGGCGATGACAGCGGCGGGACGAGCTCCGGGATCACCTAAGGGATCAAAAGGGAGTGGTTAGAGAGTGAGAGGGAGGTGGAAGAGAGCGAGAACGCCGGCCGAGGACGGCGGCCATGGCGGCGCTCACCGGCGTACGGTGCGAACGGGGTTCCCGCGGCCGAAAGCGGCGGCGGAGAGGCGGACGGCGTGGCCCTCGGGCTCATGAACCCGACGGCGGCGATGGCGCGGCTCGGCGCGGCGGTTAGCGGCGGCTAGCGGCGGCCGGAGAGGGGGCGACGGCGCTAGGGGCGGTAGAGGGCACGGGAGAACTCGGCGAAATGGGGAAAAAGAGAGGGGAGAGCGGTGATGCTTAAATAGGGAGAGAGGGGGTCGGATGTGGCCGGGAGTGGCCCGATTTCGCCGGCCGGCGTGAGGAGGTGGAGGTGGAGAGAGGCGGGATTCGAAATTCGAATCCCGGCCGTCTCGGGAGCGCGGGCGAGCGGGAGAGAGGGGGAGTGGGCGCGGGAGACGCGGGCGCACGCGCGGGCGTGGCCGACGTGGCACGGGGAAGGCGGGCGCGGTGCGCGGCGGCGGTTGCGGGGCGCGGCAGCGCCGGCTGGAGGAGGGAGACGGTCCTGACAGGTGGGCCCCACCTATCGGCAACCTCGGAAGAGAGGAGGGGGCGCGGGCTGAGCTGGGCCGTGGCCTCTGGCCGGCCCAGCAAGGCGCGGGGAGAGAGGAGGGGGAATGGGCTGGCGGCCCACTAAGGGAAAAAGGAGGGAAAACGAAAAAGAAAAAGAAAAAGAAGGAAATGAATTTCCAGGGATTTAAATATTGCTTGTGCTCATTTTTAATTGGTTAAAATTATTTCTAGAGCTCTGAAAATTCCACTAAAAATCTTGTTAGCGTATTTCGACATGCAGAACTCAAGAAAAATCCCACATGCCAGTTCCGATTATTATTTGCATTAATTCCTTTAGGGTTTCTCTCTTGCTTTTACACTCGTATTTTCTTGAGACCAATTATAAATTCAATTTAGGCTTGGGAGAAGAACTTTAGGGTGTGACAACTGTCCTCTAGCAGCCTAGCTGCACCATCTCTTGATGCCCAGGACCTTGAGCTTAAGCAAGAGCACGATGGCAAAATGGAGCACCATCTCTTGGTTATTGAGGCGTCATGGTGTGCATGTAGGGCTCGAGCATGCTGTGGGGAAGGCAGCGTAAACGTGACACAGGCGGAGCTCGATCTTGAGCTAAGGGGTGACAGACAGAGCTCCACAGGCTAGGATGGTGTACACATACAGAGTTCGAGATTGATTGGGATGCACGACAGTGGTTCGCCAGCTCCGAATACCTCAGGCTGGTGATGGTGTGTCGATCCGCTGGCTTGACCCAATATCGGTGCTTTAATTGGGCACGATTGGCAGATGACAGCAGCTCAATCTAGGAACAGGCAGTGGCTGAGTGGGAGCAGGAGCAATGGAGATGGACATGGCGGTCTAATGTGCAACCAAAGGCATAACAATCTCAGGTCCAACGTGAAAACATTGGTTGTGCCATGGTCCAAAGCAAAAACTTTGGGAATAATAACTAGCCAATAAACTTGCTTTAATTGGGCACGATTGGCAGATGGCAGCAGCTCAATCTAGGAACGGGCAGTGGCTGAGTGGGAGCAGGAGCAATGGAGATGGACATGGTGGTCTAATGAGCAACCAAAGGCAAAACAATCTCAGGTCCAACGTGAAAACATTAATTGTGCCATGGTCCAAAGCAAAAACTTAGGGAATAAAAACTAGCCAATAAACAAGTCGCTCCTAAAATTATTGGACCTTGTGCACACGAAGCTAGAGAGTCACTAAAGTTTTTGGACCTTGTACATATGAAGCTAGAGAAACTATCTTGATCCTTTGAGAGGATGCAAGACCAGGCAGTTCCTACTGAAGATCAAGAAAGGAGAAGGGGATCAGACTGCAATACCTTCTTCCCGCCGTTTCCTGCGGGCGAGATCTTGTTCCCGTTGGCGGAAGACGAGCTCATCTTACGGAAGCCAGTCGCGGCGAACTGGCGGTAAGACCCCTTGGTGCAGCCGATGCAGATCTGTGAGAAGCAGAACACAGAGATGAGTACGATTTTAACAAGCAGAAGAACGAGAGGAAGAATGATGGAATGATGACATGGTGACCTCCGGATTCTTCGCGACATCAAACAACTGGATCGACACCCCCTTGGCACCGAGAATCCTGGCCGCCGCAGCTGCAGCCGCCGCCGCCGCCGCCGCCAAGGATGGTTAGCTAGGGTTTTTGCGTAGCGCCGTAGCCTCTGCGCGTATTTATTATATACCCTACCTGATAGGGTTTCCAAGGGGATCCTGCACATCCAAATCCTGAATCAACGGTGGATCTTATCCTTGCTAGTAATTTGCACTTGGGTACCTGGTGAGTTATCAGTTTCTTATAAAAACCATAAGAAATAAGAAATACCCCTACTAGTAAAAATAAAAATCACGCCTTTACCCGTGCTGGTATAGATTTGATTTCCTATCTAGGCAACAGACTCCTTCAAACCGCAAGTAATATGCCTGCGCATCACTTGTTAGTGAAATCTTTTTTTTTTGGGTCATGTGCTCGTATGGTTTCCGGACCCTCTGATAAATAATAGGGCTACGAGTTTTAATAAGTTTTTAGCATGCCAACTATGTTTTCCTGTATGTCTGGTCACCTTGATCTATAGCATCCAATATTTCTTGGTCTACTTTCATCGATGGTATGTCATACATGATGAACAACATCAACTGCTGTTATGAATCTGGCACCTTTCTAGGTAAGTGAAGCAAAAATCATATCTTGATATCTGATTGTAGCCTTTTTAGGTAAGTGAGTCTGGCACTTTTTTAGTTTGTAGCCTGCCTGTTTGATTGTTGTATTCCTTTCATATTTATTGCACTTGCATTTTCGTAGGTGCTATGATCTCTGATTATGAAATCTCAGTGGTAGGCATAGATAAAGCTCAAGGATTTGAGTCGTGTGGTGCATTGGGTATAAGCGCATTAGGGGGGGCGCACGAAGAGTTAGCTTCAGTTTTCATTTTTCAAACTCAATTTTGCGACCACAAGTTGCAAAACAACCTGCAGCCCAGAATTTCCTCATCCACTTCCCAATGTTACCACTGCCATTTGTTATGTTTGATCAACACAGTAAAGACCGCAGCCCCACTGTTTGTCACAAATCATGAAGGTTTCAGTGAATTATGGAACTTTTCAAGTCCTTGCTGATTTCCCTTTTTGTTTTCTTTGCCATCAATGATTTGATTTTTGCATGGCTATTGCTTTCTTGAGTTATAGTTTTAATGGAACCATTGTAGTTAACATGTCAGGTTTTGGTATTGTTTGTATCGGTACATTAATTGTAGCACCACCCAATGGACGGCTTGACAGTTTGCATGTGGAAAATGCCACTTGGGCATGGGGTTTCTAGAGTTTTCCCTGCAATTGAGCATGGGGTTTCCAGAGTTATTCCAAAAGGGGATCTGCTATACAATATATTCATCTGCATACAGGAAACAGTGTCTCCTGCCTTGATCCCTATAGCTTGTGGTTAGGGCCTAAGGGTACATACTCGGGTTGCTTATGATTTGCAATATGATGTCCTCAGTACCAGCTACTAATTTACTAAACTTGTGACAAGCTAGTGTTTGCCTTGGTTTCTGTTTTTTTTTTCAGAATTTTGGTATAGACCAATGTTCACCTTGTTTGGTTTCATGTTTAAAAATTTGAGAATCTAAACATGCAAGTATTGTATATCTTAGTTTTGTTGGCTGTTTCTGGCTTATTTTAATTATTATTTTGTATTGATCTTTTGAATTTATATAAACTGTTTTTAGTTATATTCCTAATGGTGGCTGATTCAAATAAAAATCCATGATGGAGGTGATTGGATGTGGGAAGGCAGCTTACCTGCTCTCTGCTGTGAGAATGAGTTGAGATGCCCTTTTCATTGAAGAAAGGAAACTTTCTTGTACGTGAAGGAGAAAACAAAGAAGAAATGCACCCCTTTTTTTCAATAATCTTCTTGGCAGTGGGTCCTATTGTTAATCTTGTGGATCTGATTGTGCTTTGTAGAGCTAAAATTTGCATCTTCATAGAGCTAAAATTTGCAGTGGGTCCTAAGGACAGTAGAACTCTGTCTCAGCACCGTGATATAATAAGCCGGTAACTAGGTCTTGACAGGGTAATTTAGACTTTTGACCTTGTGGGATGTAGAATGCAGGTTCCTCAAATCTCTATTCCATTTGATAATTTAGTTTAGTTATTGATTTCGGCACTATCAACCTGTTTGCTGTGGCTATCTTTTACCATAATACTGACCAGTTGCTTGCTGCAGGGCCGAGGTACCGAGGGTATGAAGCAGTCAAATCGGATTAGTTACCTATCTACGGAAAGGAGTGGTGGTGATGTTAAGCTTAATGAATTGGCAAGGTGAGCAAGGATAGGATTTAACAACATAGTTTTTTTTGTAGTTAATTGGTAAGTTGCTGTAGTTAATCCAGTGTACCATTTGAATCCAGTAGGCTGCATTTTATAAATTGATGGAGCATGTTTCTTGTTTCATTTATTCCTTGTTCTAATCCAGTGTACCTTTTAATTTGCTGTTGGTAGAAATACAGTATATCATTGTGATCAATATGAATAGCTCAGCATGTCTATGGACATGTCTTCTTTTTTTTTCAGCACCATTTTAAATGGATATGCATTATCTATCTTAATAGTATTAAATAGCTAGAATTTTTGGGTACTAATCCTTTTGAAATCACTCCCTTTCCCTTGTGTAGGTCGGCACTCAAAAGGACCATGGCATGGTTGAATAAACCGTCTGATGCACGTGACACGCGCGTGGAGTGCATAGCGCTTAGCACTGCTGTTGTGGCAGGTTGGGCCTGGTTGGCGAGAATCCATTTTTTCCCCAAACGCGTTAATCTTGATGCTGATGGAAACTTCATCAATTGAGCACGCTTGATGAAGCAGCTTGCTAGCATGTTGTTGGGCAGTCAATCATGTTTAGTCTATGTGATCAGTATTTCTAATCGTTTGGACAAAGAACGCTAGTAGTATTTCTATATATCTACTAGTAGCTTTGTTGGTGATGTAATCAGTATTTTCTGCTACACTAATTATTATGCTCCTCCCATACTTTGTCGATGTTTAATTAGATGAACTTATCTGGTAGTTCATGTTTAATTAACTGGTACCCCGTGGCTGGAATTGTGATTTCGTTCATTGTGAGCGACCTGGGTAATTGTGATCTTGGTCACGATCATCCGGACAGTTGCTCTTATGACGTCCATCATGGGCTCATCGATGCCCGTCATCACGCCGGTTCCCTCGCGGTCAAGTTAGTTGATCGCGAAGGTCACGATCATGAGGGTTTTGGCACCTCATTCTCGGTGTGAACCGGAGAGGTGGCCGTTTTGGGGGTGATTTCTGCTTGTGCTGCCATCGTTGCCTCATCCTCGTAGGGATCGAGGGGGATGAGATCGACTTGGACCACAGTGAAAGCTGGCTAGGTTAGACCTTCCAGGCCAGGCTGTTTGAGAAACCCTTATCGGAGAATTCTGCTCTTGAATTTATCTCATTGAAATCTTTTAGCACCAAGTAACTAGTGTGCCACTGTCAATGGACTATACCCAAAGATGGTATTTGGAGTACCTAGTGTGCCCCTGTCAATGGACTATACCCAAAGATGGTATTTGGAGAGTGTGGGATCGTTGGAAATAGGGTATACACGAGATCAGATCAAGCATACGAGGAACGGAAATTATACTGATTCAGGCCCTCAAGATGAGTATGCCCCTCCAACTTCTTCTCTAGATACAACTAGAAGAGATTAAATGTAAGATGTTATTTACACTATTGCTAATTCCTTATGATGGTATATTGATATTCTTGTAGAACTCAATGATATCAACAAGCAACAGGCTTACTGATATGGGCAATTGGCTGATAAAACAAGAGAAGAGGCTCAGGTAAACTTCACACATCATTACATACATGTCATAAAATATTCTGCAACACTGAAAAATAACAAATTTTTGCCTAATTATTTTTCAATTTGATTCTGTTTTGTTTCAAGGCAATTTCTGAACAATGTACAAGCAACAATATTGATGAATTACAACAGCAACAGCTACAATCAGCAAGGCTTCTCTTCTAATCACGCCATGCTACAAACAACATTCAGATTTAACACGCAAAAATATGCCGTTTAGAAAAGCTTCCCTACATGTACTTGAAAAAAAAAGAGCCATCCAAAAAATATACTGATACAAATAAAAACACCATACACAGATTCACCACCAGCTAGAACCAAACCTAAAACCAAAACAGAGGGTTCCAAACCAGTAGATGAATTTGTCAGGGCCAAACCAGTAGATGAATCTGTCAGGGCCACCCTCAAAACCAAAGAATATAAAAATGAAGAAACAAAAGAAACCCAAACACACAACAAAAGAAGAGGAGAAATGAAGGGAAAAATCACCTTGAATCCCAAAGGGGATAGAGCAAGCGTGGGATCTAAAAGCAAACCATCTCAAACTAGAAGAAATACCCAAACACAGAACCAAATAACAGGAGGAAAGTGAAGGGAAAATAACCTAAAACTACAAAGGGGTGGAGCAAACAATGAGCAAATCCAAGTTGGAGATGGGAGGAACTAAAACACAGTAGGCAATGAGAAAACGCAGTCACGGAGCCTGCCCTGTCGCCTCCGCCTAGGCCTCATCGCCACCAAGATGTCTCTAAAGGAAGCCGAAAGCAACAAAACTATGATGCGGTATTTCACTGCTCAAAATAAGGGTAAATGCCAGGTAACAGGCTGGTCCAAAGTGAAACCCAAGATGCTTAAAGCGGATTCGGACCCAAACCGTAACACGAATCTTGGCACAAGACTGAATGGATGAAAAATCACAAGTTTTGGACCTCAAAAACTATCGACAGCACCGTAGCAAATCTATTAAATAAATGGTTTGATTAAAAAATGATTAGCAAATTTACATGGTATGTTCCTCCAAGAAGATTTGATAGTTCAGTTAAATAAAGAACCTAAAAGGAAAATGTAATGTCAATAAGTTAATAAGCTTTATAAAAGAAAAATCATGATAATCAAGACAATGAATAAATAATCTCAATAAGTTAATAAGCTTTATAAAAGAAAAATCATGATAATCAAGATAATAAATAAGACGTCTTTAGATAGTGCTGCCTTAATTGAAGAAGACAATGTTTTCATAAACTCAGCAAATTCGTCTTAATCTAAGCCAGTTTTAATCTTCCTCTTAATCTAAGCCACTTTTGATCTTCTGAAAGTTACTGTTAAAGTCATGTAGAAATTTTTCCACCTCAACCTCCAAAACCTAGAAAATGAAGAAAATTGAATGATGTACTTTTACTGATTTGAATTCCAATGCGAGTTACAATCATAGTTTTCAAAGCATGTCACCAACTAGTTGATCGATCATCAAAATAAACAAATTGGAGGTCACTTAGTCACCTTATCAATATAATACTGTTTGGTTTCTTCAGAATATTGTAATGCACTAGGCTTGGTTGGTTGCTAATTGCTATGGAATATAAACTACTTGGTGGCAGTTAGTATAACATAATATTTGCTGCTAGTTGATGATCTTCATTAATGCAGCGCCAACACCAAACAGGGTAGCGGCAAGTCAAGCTTTGATTCAGCTTGGAAGGCACAATTGAAGGACCTGGGCTAGAAGTATGGGTATTAGGAAGAACTTTAGCATAGAGTTACAGTGACCTGACCATTACTGCTAGGTGATGAAATGATGAGGAAGGTGAGGAAGATACAGAGATGTGGTGGAGGTGCTAACGGTGTAGCTTTTGGTTTGAGCTCCCAAACATTACGATAAATAGAAGAATAAATACAATATTATTTTGTAGTATAGCTGAAAAAACTGAGGCATGGAGTTCAGATTCTCTTATAACTAAATAAGCTAAAATTATTCACATGATTTGGCACAATGTAACCAAGCTGTAAATAGCTAACTGCTCTGTAACTAGTGTGTAACTAAGTTGTAAGTGCTTGTAACTGCTCTGTAACTAGCCTAAAAGTAACTAATTTCTCTATTATGAGACCATTTAGAAATATGCAACTCTCCTATCAGTATTTATATTGTAACACAAGGATTGTTATACCCATTAGATTTGTACCAAATGTTGTATTCTACTTTTTTTTTAATTTAATTCTAGATATTTCTTGGACTGTATCATTATTTCTACATATAGAATTAATATTATTGTACACTCAATGTGTTATAGACAAGCCTAGTACGACATAGAGGTAAAATGCTTACTCATTTGCATTTGTGTATATGGTATACCTACACCTAGAAGTTTACTTATATACGCAATATTGCAAGGGCAAGATTTAACATAGTTATTATCTATATAAGTTTTATCAGTACTCTAGAACATAGTTATTATCAGTCCTCATGATCAGCGTTGTTGCGTTGTTGTTGTCGCCATAATGTCTTCGCGGTCCTGGCGATCATGTTCTTGGTCACGATCATGGTTGTCATCCCGACAGTTGCTCTTATGATGTCCATCATGGGCTCATTGATGCTCGTCATCACACCGGTTCCCTCGCTCCTGCCTTTGGCCGTCAAGTTGATTGTGAAGGTCACGATCATGAGGGTTTTGGCACCTCATTCTTGGTGTGAACCGGAGAGGTGGCCGCTTTGGGGGTGATTTCCGCTTGCGCTGCCATCGTTGCCTCATCCTCAATAGGCATCGAGGGGGATGAGATCAATACGGGAGCGAAGACTGGAAAGATGATGGATCCGACTTGGACCACAGTGAAAGCTGGCTAGGTTAGACCTCCCAGGCTAGGCTGATTGTAGAAGCTCTTGTCGGAGAATCCTGCTCTTGAATTCATATCATCGAAATCTTTTAGCACCAAGTCCCCTACCTAGTGTGCCACTGTCAATGGACTATACCCAAAGATGGTATTTGGAGAGTATGGGGATCGTTGGAACTAGGGTATACACGAGATCAGATCAAGCAGACAAGAAACAAGGATTTATACTAGTTCGGGCTCTCAAGATGAGTAATAACCCTAAAGTTTATATGTATGATGGATGGGAATACCATGTAGAGTACAATGGGGAATAGAACAACTAGATGAATTCGCTAACTAGAGCTATCGAATAAGGTGCTTGGCTTCCTCTTCTGGATATGACTCTGGTTATGGCATGTAATTTGATGCCCCTCCAACTTCTTCTCCAAGTACAACTCGAAGAGATTAAGTTGGATGTAGGTCTCTGACTAAGACTTTGACACCTTCTACTCCAATCAAATAATTTCATTCTTTATCTCCTGTATTTCCTTAATTGTAGGGTACCTTCCCGTATACTATCAGGGTGTGGTGTTTGGATGAGGGGGAACTAATTTTAATCCATGTCATATGCGCTAATTAGGAGTATTAAACATAGACTAATACTAAAACTAATTACATAAATGAGAGTTAATTCATGAAATGGATTTTTTAAGCCTAATTAATGCATAATTAGCACATGTTTACTATAGCATCATATAGGCTAATCATGTATTAATTAGGCTCAATAGATTCGTCACGTAAATTAGTCTAGGGTTATAGAATGGGTTTTGTAGTCTACATTTAATACTTCTAATTAGTGTCCCAACTTTCAATGTGATAGGTACTAAAATTAGTCACCATGCATCCAAACACCACCTAGTTACTCCCTCCGTCGCATGGTATAAGAGACTTGGTGGATGTGACACATCCTAATACAATACATCTGGACAGACGGTCTGTTCAGATTCATTGTATTAGAATGTGTCACATCCACCCAAAATCCCTTATACTATGAGATAAAGCGAGTATATGATATTGCCGTATCCCATTAACGTATATGATTGATGCGAGCACGGATGGGGGAGTGGGCTGGTGCGTTGATTGTACGGGAGGATCGTGGGAGAGGTCTTAGCCATTAGATCTTCAGGACTCCAGCCACCATTATGGATTCTTTAAGTAGTAGTATATAAAATAAGAAGGTAAAGATAAGCGATGGTGACCGGAAGTTTTGGCCCAACTCAAAAGAAATGGAAAAGGATTGCATTTGTGGGGGCAATTTAGGACCATCCCAACCGCAACGGTCAACATCAATTTGAACATAATTCGGAGAAGATCGATCGGAGTTCGATTTGGCATCGGTTTGAATTTTATTTTTCCAATTTTAAACCTATCCAAATACCTGATACACGCACTCGTGTAGTCCCGACGAGGAGGTGCAAGATCCCCCACCAACTCGGGAGAGGAAGACAGACATGTAGAAGTAGGAGCCAAAGAGAGATGGCGATGGTGTGATCGGCCTTGGGAAGGCTTTCCCACGGCCTCTCGGGATCGTCGTCCACATCACCGGCAATGCTGCGCCGACGCTGGCCGGAGGAGATCCACCACCACCACCACCATCCAGGCGTCATGGATGCCGCTGCCACCGCCGCCGGCGGGAGCATCCCTAACCTACAGGTCTTCTTCGATTCGATCTGACTTGTCTGATGCTTTGTTAATCAAACGTACGTGCTACGACTAATGTTACTGCGGTTCCAGTGAAAATTGTCTTCGCTGTGATCTATGGTGACATCCTTTGCTGATTTCTTTCTCTATTATGCCTTTCCTTCTCATCTTACGATTCCATTCAGTTTTTGTGCGGCTCGACTTGGGTTTCATGCATCTCTAAGCCCTGCATGTCCCCAACTTTGCTTGGGAGAAGGGACTAATTAAATGCTGTTTTGCAATCAAATTAATGTGTTTCACTTTTGTTTGGAGAACATATTCTTCACCATGTTCTTCAGGGTGTTTATTAAACTTGCTAGTTAAAGACCTATTGCGTTGCAACAAATATATTTGTTGGCGGTATGTCATGGGACCCTCCGACCAAACCTGCCGAAACCATGTAACCAGCGAGGATTCAAGCCTAAGACGTCAAGTTCATCTAGGCAAAGCCCCCATGGCGAAGACTATGAAGCAAAGATGGCGAAGGCCGAAGAGTCACGCTGGTATCCCACAAGACCAAAGGTATCTTGGGCGAAGAGTAAATGGCGAAGGGTGTATGCCGAGTGAAGGAGACTTCGCCATAACAAGTCCAACTTCAAGGAGGTCCAAGGGACTATGCCAGCCGCTCAGGCCCGTTTGCCATTGGGCCAATGTTCGCCAATTGGCCCATTAGAGACCCATGTATTCAAATTACAATGTGTACCCACGTAAACATCTCTTTCATAAGGGCAACCATGTAAATTCCCCTATAAAACCTAAACCCTAATGGGGGAACCTGTAATAGGATTATAAATAGCCCCCTAGGGACATGTAAAGGGGGATCCCAAGAAAAATTCTAATCAATTAGTACATTTACTGTTGAGTAACCACGTCCTTCGACGTGCGCAGTTGTCATTTCGACAACAATATTATATAAGAGATAAAATGAAAAGAAAAACAAAAATTACAGAGATATAGCATAGCTAGTAGTTAGTTGATTAGGCATATAATGCCATGATTGTCATCTCCAAAGGCAAGCATGCTGAAGTATGCCACTCACACATGTTAATTTGTAGTGTTGGAGGTAGACTCGGATACCACCACTAGCATTATAATATTAGCACCGAGAAGCGAGGTCACATTGTACTATAACCCATTGCATTGTTTAATAAATTTACCAATGAAAAATTATAATTAGGCTACCTGATAGACAGTATATGTATGCGGGTTCAACAATCTCTATTCTCTCTGACAATTTAGTTTACTATTTAGTAAATATTTTTTTGGCACATTCAACCTGCTTGCTACTAGATCTTTACCCTAAATATTGACTGAATATTATATTCTTGCTGCAGGAACTGCAACTGTTTCCTATCATTTGTAGGGGGGGGGGGGGGGGGCGAGGGTATGAAATGTGCAAGGCACAAGAGGTTCCTCTCCATGAAAATAATTCGACAAAGTGATACAAAGCTTATGGAATTGGCAAGGTGAGAGTAAGGGACATATAGGATGTAACAGTAGATGTAATTGCAGTTTATTGGTAGGATAATTTTACTTGGATCTTTTACATTATAGACCTTTTGAAAATTTATTTTACAAATATACCCCTAGAAAAACCTATTTTAGAAATAGACCTATTCCGCGGCTCCAACGTCATTGACGCGGTAGTCCAACATGATGGCACCAATGACATTGGTGATGTCCCCATCACCCTCTTGATGATGCTTAGCCACTCATGTGAAAGGTTCGGTGCCAATGACACCGGTGTCGAGGACGTATTTGTAAAAAAATCCAAAAAAATATTTATAATTAAAAAGTTATAAATATGTCCTCGGTGCCAATAACACTCGCGTCGATAACCTACTTGCAATTTTTTATTACAAATAGGTTTTTTTTCAGAATATTTTTATAAATAGGCCCTCCGTGCTAATGTCTGGCGCCAACCCACTTTACAGAAGTGACTTAACTTCCATGAGAGGGCGATGGGGACGACGCCAGTGACGGTGTCGTGAAAATGGTCCGTTTCTGGAATAAGTTTTTCTAGTGATTTATAAAACAAGTTTTCAAAAAGACCAAAAACTAAAAAAAATGATAATTTACCGAAAGGTAATATATTTTCTAACGTAAAACTTAGTATCTCTAGGTATTTTCTTAAGAATCGTAAAATTTCTTATGTTTCTTGTTTCATACTTTCATTTATCCATTTATGCACATGTTTAGTAAAGCTTACCATATTTCTCTAATAAACATGTGAAAATGTAAGCTTACCGATTGACTAGAAATCTACAATAAAGAGGGCCTCTCACACTGGATTAGTAACTAGCAAGCCTACAATCAGTGTGCAATGCATACCCCCATTTGAATCAATAGGCTGCATTTCAAATTGATGGACCATGTTTCTTGTTTCATTTATCCACTGGATTTTAAAACTTGAAAAATTGTTGGCGCTAGCTCTACAGTATATATAATCGTGATGTAAAATATCAATAGTAGGACGCTAGGACTGGTCTTATAATTTTTTCCTGCTATATCAATATACATTCTTTGTTGCTGTTTGTTTTAAGAAAAGTTGTAGGATGCTAATATTTATGTATATATGTATGTACGTGCATACATACATTCATACATACACCTGTTCTTTTAAACATCATTATTTTCGAAATGAATATTCATTATCTCAATATTGAACCATGAGTATGCAAGCATTGTGTACTATTGATTCATTTTAGTTGGACGGTTAATTACCTGATGAATCATTTGTCAGTTGATTGGCATTACTTCCCCACAAAAGAAAAACAAGAGTTTATTGGAATTACAGGTAGATGAGGGGAAGAACTACTACAATTTAGTGGAAACAAAAAGGAGAACAATTCAGAGTTGGAAAAAAAAAAAAAACAAGTTCTCGATATACATCAACAAGAGTAGTTTTGGATTTACTTCAAATGATGGTGACCACGAACAAGATGTAGGCAAGCGGCAGGAACAAAAACAAACAATTTTTATCTACACTGAACAAGTATATGTCAGATCGTCCTGGTTGGAGTCCGTCAGACCGTCTCAGACCTCTGAGCAAGTAGAAGTGCCTCAAGTTCTTCTCTCCGTTTCTCCAGCTCCTGATACAACAACAGAGGTCGAGGAAATTACGGAACAAAAATACACTCTACTGTTGTACAAACAAGAATTAACATACGAACTAACAGACTATTTAGCAGCGAATCAGCAACTAGCAAGAAAAATCAGGTGCCATAGACCAACATTGTGCAATAAAAACCACCATATTCTGACCAATGGAAGGAAAATGTAATACTTATATCCTATTTCACAGTAGGATATTGATTATCTTGTGAGCACGCATTTACTTGATGTCATATGTTGTGACTCAAAATACAGGCTCAGTGTCATGATTACTTAATGAAATTAGGAACCAAAGTACTCACCTCCAGATCCTTGACTGCTTGTTCTCGTGATGTTGCTTTCTGCTGCCTAGAACGCTTCAACACACCAATGCACAGCACACCCTACATATTCATCAAAGCTTTTAGTACACATAAGAAAACATGTGGCATGCAGTATAAACAGGGTCAAAGTTGGATTATTTGTTCAATGTGCATTGCAAGATCATCCTCTACTACATATCATTAGAGGCAATATCTCATTTTATGATGCTGATGCCTGTATGGAAAACATCTGAAACCACATTTCAAGTTTACATCTTCGTAATGTTATTAGTCATTTAAACAAGCTCAGTTAGCTACTGAACTAACTGTCCAAACAACAATGAGAACAAAATTGCAAGGCATCAAATTATTCTGCCCAAGTGGGAAATTATTTGCTGCTGAATTTAATATCTAGGAATCTGAAACTAACCATGTTTTAAAGTTCAGAATTTTAAAGGCTATTACATAGTACTAGTAATATTTAAACACAAATGAACACCCAAAATTTTGTAGGCTCACCGAGATTATATAGATCAGTCCACATGCAAGAAGCAGATAGCTGGCAATGTCTTCAAGCAAAATCAAATCACCCCTTTCAACGTTTGGGTATGCCTTTGTCATGACAGCAACACTGCAACAAACCAAATGAAAAACATTAATCCACCACAGGAACAGAATGGAGTACAATTCAACAAGGACAAGAATTATTATTGAAGTTTTTCTACTTTTCCTCTGTTCATTACACTGTTCACATGCAAAAACATTACAGTTAAGATGCTCAGATCCCAAAATTTATGGTGCAGTTGGTGCATGCAACAGTTGTAATTCATGGTTCATGTACTGTGAATGCAAAGAGGCCAATATGGTGAATGGCAGCTGGGTGATTACAGCTTTACTCTTTATTCATGGTCTGAACAAGTTCTCTGCAGAAGAACTTTTAAAGGAGACTCAAGTTTGTACGCAAAATACTACTGAGTTGAGAGTATGTTAATGTTACTAATATTTTGAGACCTAGGTAAGGGTGTGTGAGATATTTCCAGCAAAACTTAGGTGCATCCTGTGTTCAATAAGCTACAAAGGGATTCGTGCTGTTCATCCTAGAATAGGCAACCTCTGGTTCACAGATTGATGCAAATAAACATGTAAGAAGTGCAACACACTGAGAGGAGAATAGCACAGTTCATAATAGACCTTATCACCTTAATACAGAACTGTTAAGAGGCTATCACCCATCAATATAATGTAACATATAAGTGCTAGCTGGGCAGGCTTAACCACTTTATATAGCAATAGCACCAATATGGAAAGAGCATATCATATTGTGAATTTGTGATAGTCCATTTTAGAGCCAGGTTCTGAAGTTACTCTGTGCTCGTCGTGTTATATCAAAACGACATGGATGTAGAGTGTTTGTAAAATATTCAACTAGTATTCTTGCATACCCTGTTACAGGCTTACAGCTAACCCACCTGTTTGAAATTTAAAAACCCAGCTAACTAATTTTATTAATCTTCAATTTGTCCTATTACTTGCAAAAAAGCAACAAGAATGAAGCATATGCATTGAGTAATCTGTGCAATCATATATTCCAATAAAAATGCAGAAATTGAGAAACAGATTTGGGATCATAATAGAAGGAATAGGAATCTAAATTCCTCCAGGATACTTACAAGATCTGTAACATTCCCCTTGCTGGCCAGTACTCCAAAATCTAGTCACATCAAAGAGTACAAAACATCAGTAAAACTAACGGGCCAATAAAATTATGAAAAAAAAAATCTCGAGCCAACTAGTTGAAAGACCAATGAGACCATTTATGATGGAGATATCGGCATGGTGACATCAGAAAATCACCTTATTATACTTAACTATCTGTGCTACTGTTTATTAAACAAAACAAGGACCTAAAACCAATTTAGATACTGGTACCCACACAAGACAAGTCTGCAAACGTTTCATAGTATTACCAAACAAATAATTGTGAGGATTCAGCAGAACAAGCAAGATTTGGAGGCTCAAATGCAAAATTATTCACAGTGTTGCTTAGCACTAAATAATTTGGATTTATCCACAAAACAGCTCATATAGGAAAAAAAAACAAGCTTTACATAATTAATCTATGTGTAATTAACAAACACTCATATGAAACAACAAGTACAATCGCAAAACAAAATATTACTGCAAAGTTCATTGCCATCTGCGAAGTGGCACTATTAATGAACAAATTGGACACTAATAATCGAAGGACGCCATCCAATAAAAAAAAATTGCTGTAACTCAAGAATACTAATTGAATCGGAAACTGTAGCACCTGAAATGTAAATCGAGTGAAAACTGGCGTGCAAAACAAGAAGGAAGAAGCAAAACCTTGCAGAATTTCATGATGAATCCCCACTCTGTCTCGACCACGCCCACGAACAGCGAGATGACCACCGCGTAGCACCGGAATATGCCCCCGAATATCTGCAACCCAACCAAACAGCCCAAATCAGCTCGTAGCCTCGCCATGGCCGGAAAAAGGAAAAGGAAAGGCAGGGCCTACGCACGTCGAGGCCGGTGCGGAAGGACTGCACGGCGGAGAGGACGTTGACGGCGACGCAGAGCGCGGCGGTGGCGGCGGTGACGACATTGAAGCAGCGGCACACGATGAGCAGCGGGTCGGACCTGGACCGCGTGGGGCGCCGCCGCCGCGGCGTGTCCCCGCCGCCGGAGAGCTGCTGCTGCGCCTCCGGCGCGGCGCCGCCGCCTCCCGACGCCGACGCGGCCCCCTTGGCCATGGCTAGCCTTTAGGGTTAGGGTTAGGGTTAGGGTTCCGAGAAGCTTCGAGCTCGAGGCCTCCTCCTCCTTTAGTGGTGAGGTGGCCTTCTTCTCTTCTATTCTCTTCTCATATAAAGCGGAGGTGGAAGAAGACGCGGTGCACCGTGGACCCGGTCCACGGGTGTACGTGGACCAGAAGACTCAGGCTCTGCGGTGTTGGTGCACCCGGTCCAGGGAAAGGGTGGGGTGTGAGGGGAGGGTGGCAGAATGTGGGGCCAGATGCGTCCCGCCACGTGGGCGAGTGAGGTGGAGGGATGAGCCAATGGGAGGTGAGCTCGTGGTAGCTGACGTCATGAATGCTCCATATTGTTAGGTATGGGAAGCATTGATAAATAAATCTATTACTACCTCCGTCCCAAAATAAGTGCAGCCGTGGATATCTGTGCTCAACGTTTGACTGTTCGTTTTATTTAAAAAAATTGCGAAAAATTTAAAAATATTTAGTCACACATAAAGTACTATTTATGTTTTATCATCTAATAGCAATAAAAAAACTAATAAATTTCTTTTTTCAAATAAGACGAACGGTCAAACGTTGAACGTGAATAGTATAAAACTGCACTTATTTTGGGACGGAGGGAGTAGAATATTCTGATGGATGATGATTAAATTTCCAGAACGAGGATTAGTAGTGTACAGGTGTTCAAATGAGGACAGTAGGAGCATGAGAGTTGCTCAGATGATTCAGCATTTCAAGAAGTGTGTTCGATTTTTGTTCACTTTCTGAATAAGTATTACTAGCATTTTTAGGTTGTGTTCTTAAGCTATGGTTATTAACCTCCACTCTATTATCTCCCGCGCGCACGTTTCCTTTTTAGTATTCTTTTTTAAAAAAGAATCTATAAACAGGCTGCTAAAAATTCATATTAATTAGGTTAATTAGGTTTTGAAGCCTAAAAAGCTCAAGATTACATAAAATGGTAAAAGTATAATTTAATCATGGAAATTGCAAGTTAGGCTTCAACCTGAACAAGGTATAGTTATAAATGGAAGCAAGGGATAACTTGCTAACTGGTATTCCGTGCAGCTCACTCTGCTAGTTTATGTTTTTTTTTCTCTTTTTCTATCGTAGCAAATGCACATCCATTCTACCTATGCAACCTCTGCACTGCAATGCAGTCAACTAAGGTGGTGTTTGGAAAGGAGGGACTAAAAGTTTAGTCCCTCCTTCCCAAACACCACTAAGGCTGTGTTTAAATGCAGGGATGTAAAGTTTTGGCGTGTCAAATCGGATATACGGATATACATTTGAAGTATTAAACGTAGAGTAATAATAAAATAAATTATAGAATCCGCCTGTAAACTGCGATATGAATTTATTAAGCCTAATTAATCCGTCATTAGCAAATGTTTACTATAGCACCACATTGTCAGATCATGGAGCAATTAGATCTAAAAGATTCGTCTCGCAATTTATACCCAATCTATATAATTAGTTATTTTTTTATATTTAATATTTCATACATGTGTCCAGATATATTATAATCTTTTAAAATTAATTTTATTATTACATATAATGGTAATAGATTTGATCACAACGCAGTGTACATGACACTGCTGAGTACATGAGCTTAATGCATGAAACAACAGAAGTTCCATCCTTCTTTGACACGGACATTTTTACCATAAACTTTTCGCATCATTTCGAACAGTGCAAGCAAATCAATTCCAAGTCCTTACTCCCCAAGTGCAAACGCAGCGGCGTCAAAGGTCTTGCAGATTCCGGCGCCACTCTTGAAGGTCACCTTCTCCGGCGACGCCTCGGCGGCGAACACCTCGACGATGCTGAGCCAGAGCATCAGCTCCTTGGTCTTCACGCCGGTGATCTTCTTCAGCTTCCCCTTCTCGACGAATGCCGTGACCTCACCGGCGTAGGACACGTTCTGCTTGATCTTCTTGAAGACGTGCTCGATCTTCTTCTTCCTCTGCACCATCCAGATGAACCCGGTCTCCCGGTTGTAGCCGAACTCCTCGATGTCCTCCAATGGCAGGAGCCCCATGGGGAGTCCGAGCTCTCCCAGGAGCTCGATGGACATCTTCCTGCAGATGTCATCGCCGTTGACGATCTCCGCGCCGGCGCGGTGGCTCTCGATCTGTGAAGCCATTGGAGCGGTAGTTTCAGAGAAAATTAGAAGAGAAGTTTTTGGTTTGGAAATGTGTTGTGTTTTGTTTGTGCAAATGGGTTGAGAGATTGGTGTGATGGAAGATGAGATGTGGGGTTCTGTTTATATAGAGTTTTCTCAAGTCTTGTTAATTTGCTTGTTCATTGTGATGAAGATCTGTCCAGGCTGCAGATGTTGCGAGATCCCCCATGACTGAGAATCTGAGATTTACTGTATCCCATAGCTAGTGTCATGATATTGAAGAAACCTTGTGCTCTTTATAATAAAATCAGTCATTATCCTTGAGTGTTGTCGTCACGTCGTGCATTAATCAATCAATATAAGCAAGTATAAACGTGTAGCATCAACTACTGTTATGTGTATCAATGAGTATCATCCAAAGTGCCGTTGTGTATCATCAAAGGTATCCTGAAGATTTCAATAGCTTGAGACGAAAACTTCATTGATTCTCAAATTAAAAGGGAAAAGTAGAAAAGAAAAAATGAGAAATAAACAACTCCCTTCCCAGGCGTGTGTGTTTCTAGAAAAAAAAATGTCTCTGTCTTCCCAGGCGAAGGTTGGACTGATCGCTGATGATAGCAAATTCCAACCAAAAATCAGCATTCCATGCGTGGAGAACTTTGCAGAGAAATACGAAGCCATGTTATACTTATGTCGCGTTGAGTTGAAGGATTCAGAGATGCTTGGGAAAGTTGCAGAATGTACCTCAGTTTAGTTTACTGTCTGAATAAACTTTACTGTCTGAATAAACTCAGGGATGAAAGCATAGCAATTGTCTGAATAAGGTCACTCCAGAGTTTGAGAAGGGCTTTTGAGGCTAGAACTTGAGACAGATTTTGCATGCCTTTTTTACTTTTTACGTATGTTAAAATTCAGCATATTCCATCAAGCATGGGGAGTAAAACCATCATGGAGCAGATAAATCAAGACGGCAACCGTGACGTCAGGGAGGCAGGACGGGGTGGAGGCAACCTACTATCGACAAGAATGCTAATTCGTGCGCGCGGGCAATGCGCGCGCTTCCGGCCCACACGATCCACGCACGCCCGCACGCTTCTTTTCTCTTTTTTCTTTTTTTTTCCACCACCACGTTTCTTTCTTTTTCTTTTTTCACAGTTTGCTGCCGCACGGGTAGGAGAAAAAATCATAATTAGTTTACTAATGATTAGTTTTCTATTTTTATTAGTGATTAGTTTACTAGTAATTTTTAAATCTTAACTTAAAAATTTTTAAATTTGGACTGGAAAGTTTTTAAATCTCAAGTTAAAAATTTTTAAATCTTGAGTTGAAAGTTTCAACGTTTTCCTCATTCGTCAGGTTCCATGCATGAATGAAGTCAATCTGGGAGCTCAGCTTGTGAATAATTATGGACGAACACACACCCTGTACATAACTCTACACACCCTGTACATAACTCTGAAGCTCACTCACATCATTCCCCCGAGCGATTTTTTTCCTTTTTCTTTTTTTTGCGATTTTCTTTTTTTTTTCTTCTTCCCTTTTACGTTTTTTCTGATTATTTTTTTAATTTTCAACACACGTGTTTTTAAATGTTTTGACTTGAAAATTTTCAAATCTCGAGTTGGAAGTTTTCAAATCTTGAGTTGTAAGTTTTCAAATCTCGAGTTGGAAGTTTTCAAATATGAGTTGAAAGTTTTCAAATTTGAGTTGAAAGTTTTCAATTCTTGGTTGAAAGTTTTTTAAATTTGAGATGAAAAGATGAAAGTTTTTAAAATTCGACTTTAAAAATTTCAAATTTCGAGTTAAATGTTTTTAAATCTGGGTTAAAAGTTTTCAAAATTTGACTCCACGTATAGATTTATTTTCAATTTAAACAAAAGCTATCAAAAAAAATATCTTATGTTAATTGTCGTTATTATCTCTAACTAACAGGATTAGTTAGTACGTGTCTCCGAGAAAAAAATCCCGCCGCGTGCGCGTTGGCAGCGCATACGCGCGAGGTAGCTTTTCCGAAACAAATCATCCATAATCATCAGGTGGTGTAAAAGAAAATCTTTGTTGATGATGCATGATGAACAGCACTGTAAAAAAAAAAAGCATTCTCTCAACCAGTAGTAAAGGTTAACGTCTTCTTAGCTTCCAAGGCGTAGTGAATTAAAATCGGTCGTGTTCTTGGATAAAATTGGCAGCAAAATAGGATTAGAGGAAATTAAAGCTCAACCCCGTGTGTCGCTCGGGCCGGCTAGCCTTGCTATGGAGTATGGGTACGGGTCTCCCATCCCCTTGGGCCGTTCAATCAAGGCCGTGCGGCCCAGATGAGAAGAATTATTTACGACCCGTGGGCCTCACGAGCGGGCCCATCTTGGCCCAAAGGGGTTCGGCGTTTAAAATTCCGACCCCTTTCGCGGGATCTCTTTCCACCGTTTGATCACTCCTGTACGGTCCAGATGAGCTTGCGGCCTCGCACGCAGTAATCCAACGATTTCTTGAGATTATTATGCAGTTTACTTGCCCATCGTGGTGATCATGACAACATTTCATCATTCTGATGCTCGCTGTTGTTCTGCATTGTTTCGGTTAATTTGCGTCTTCAATGGTAGTTCTAAGTTGTGCTAAATCCATTCAATGTTTTCAGAATAGCTACAGGAACAAAAGATTGAGCAGGAAAAAAAAAACATAACATTGGCAGCTTCAGTCAGCAATACAATGCAAATTGCCCTGCTGTTAACGAGATTCGCTCCTGCTCCGCTGTAATAATATATACAGTGACTTCAAATGACAAACTAAAGCTATGGAGTTCCTCATGGCAGGCTTGTCTCTGCTGTATTGTATTTAAGAACATCAAATTCATACCTTGATGAGTCATGCAGTCAAATCTCATTTTAGAATAACACACCCGACTGAAAATCCCAGTTCCATTAACTGAAAGTGTACAGCAGTTTAAAGGGTAGAAAATGCAGTTATATCTCTCGGTTAAGTCTTGCATTACAAACTGGATCAAACATCTCAATTCACCATATTTACGCATCTGAAATGATAAAAACAAAGAACCCAACAGAACCTGCTCATAAAGTTCAGAGAAGATGAAGATGACATAGTTATGAGTTATCAACATGGCTCACTAAAGGTAAAGCTGTTTGCTTGGCTGCTTGTCAGAAATAGACTGTCCACAAAACAAAATCTGCTAAAGAAAAAGATTGTTCAATCGGCGACATGCATCATCTGTAATCATGGGGCTGAAACGGCGAATCACTTGTGTTTTACTTGCCCTTTTGCAATAAGCTTTTGGCGGGCAATTGCAATTCATCCATCCATTCAGCAAGTGCAAATGCTACACCAACTAAAACCAACACACAATCTGCCTGTAAAGCATTTTCAGGTCTTCTACATACTTTGTTTCTGGGCGCTTTGGAATCATTGTCATGACGTAGTTTTCAGGGGTTATTCGCCTTCTATTGTTTCCTGCCTTCAAAGGTGTGTTAGTGAGGCGGCCCTCTGGGCAGAAAATCTGAAGACTGAAGATCGACATGTGATTTCTATTTGGAAACAAAATTTCTATTCCCACCTTCAAACTCTAAACTTATTGTAATAGTCACTTTGTTCTCCCCTTTTATTGCAATGAAAATTCAGGTGGGGAAGCTCCCCCCCCCCCCTGCGTTGACTTAGTAAAAAAAAAACATGGCTCACCTCGCAGATGGAACGCTCAAAACCAACAGAACTTTCAACAAGTTAAAATCACTCCTAGTTATTGACAATGTGCACTAGTCTATCAAAGCTTACAATTTTTTAAGTGGACTGTCCCAGTGTTCATTAACCAAGTTGACTAGGGTCTTGTGCAAGACAGCGCTTTTTCAAAACCGGAACAAATACAAGAATATACTCATATATGTTCGCAATTGAATAAAAAAAGATTTATATAACAGTACATGGTAGATGTAAGATAGTGTCTTTAAACCTTTTTTACATGAGTGATGCTCCCGTACAATATACTTGAAGTATTATACTTCGAGTAGAATTAATCTGGACCATTTATTTTAAAGGGTAGGTAAGTAATCTTCTAATATCCTTTAGGGGTAATTTTGGTAAGGGATGTTTTGTTTGGTTCGCATCTTCGGTTCGCATCGGTTCACATCGCAGTCGCGCTATTCCTTCCCCGGCGTCGCCGCCTTGCCCGCATCCGTCCGTATCGCTCGCCGTCGCCACCTTGTACGCCTCCTCAGTCGCCGCCCGTCTTCTCCGCCCGCGTCGCCTTCTCCAACCCCCTCCGTCACCGTCCGCCTCCCCCGCCCTCCCCGCCCTCGCCGCCGTCTCCGGTCCCTCCGTCGCCGTACGTCCCCGTCGCCCCCTCCGGCGCCGTCCGTCGGCCCGGCCATCTCCCCCCTCCCCCTTCGGTTCGCATCTGGTCGGAGGCAGGCACCGGCAGGCGGCAGCGCGCCCGGCGGCTATTTCCCCCGGCAGGCGGCGTCGCGGCCGGTGGCGCGGCGCGTCGCGTCTGTCCGACGCAGGCGGCAGCGCGGCCGGCGGCGGTGCTAGCGGCTGGGCACGGCGAAATCATCAGGTATCCACTCCTCCCATCCCCCCCCCCCCCCCCCCCCCCCCCCAACCTGACTTTCTGTTCCCCTTCCTCTCCTCAGTGGTGTCTTTAATATATTATTTTAACAGTACAAGAATTATAGTTGATGTCTTGAATATAAACGGGGCAATCTTGTTTTTCAGTTCAATAGCAGTTGAGCTTGCCGAGATGGGACTAATGTGTTTCCTGAATTGCTGAATCTAAATCTGAAAATTTTCTTCTGGATTTTAAAAGCTATTGTTTTTGTAAATACCAGTCCATAAAATTAGTTGTTTCCCATCAATGTTTTCATATCACATCACTGTTCAGAAGTAGAAAACAGCACATTCCCTTCGGTATATTTGGTTATACACATTGATATTTGATTCGTTTCTGTCAGTTTGATGCTTCAGTGGTGATGTTAACATGTCCTACAGAGTAGCAAGTGCAACCTGCATCTTTGAGTGAAAAACATATCTGCCAATGTTGAATCATTAGGATTCAATAAAGATGAGCTGATTGAACGATGTGGCTTGTGCAAAATTATTTATCTGATAAACGAACTATAGAATACGGTGGAGATTTACTCAGTTTGTCAACGACTGTTATGTATGTTAGTTCTTAACTGTACAGCATTGGCTCGCCCTCTGTGTGTGTGTGTGTGTGTGTTTTTTACAAGTTATTACTGTTGTGCATGAATAGGAAATTTAGCTGTTAAAAGAAGCACACTTTAGTTTTTTTCTTGGTCATCATTAGCTTTTCCTGTCTCAGGTTGAGAAGTGGAATGAACAGAGGGAGAATGGGACATTTGCAGGACCACTCTAAATCTCCAGTTTGAGAGTCTTCTCAGATCAGTCCACTGCCCTCGTCGGTGTCACTGCTATAATCTGGTTTGAATTTATGCTGCTGCTTTTTTTCTTCAAGCTTGTGCTGCAAAGCAAGAGATCCTTTTATATGTGTTGCACTAATAATTTAGCATGGTTGCTTGACATGATGTTTCACAGATCTGTTTATTCACATGATTTTATTCAAGTATAAGCAATTTGATACTTCATTGTTCAATGCCCAATTTTATGTCATGGTCTGTAGTTAGAGTATGTGCCAATTTGACGCTTCAATGCTGAAATGGATAAAGTAGGGCATGGAAAGAATGTAATCTACATAGATAAACCTCAGCAAAGGTGGGAAGTTAAATCATATCTTGTGCAATTGATATTGATCTTTTCTCCGAAATGCTTGCCTTGTCAACTGGTTAAAGCATCCAGCATTTGCAGATAGTTCATCAGTACTACTAGCAGTACATTGAATTAATTTATTAGTGCTTGCCTTAGTTCTTTTATCGTACATACAGAATTTGCAGCCATTGTGGGGGAACTGTAGTAATTGTTCAATAGTTTAGAATGGCAATGTATCTATGCAGTTGATGGTTGTTCTTTTTTTTTTTGTACTTATGAGGTATAAAGGACATAAGGTTTTATTTGGGTGCTTTTTCTGTTTGTTTTTTGTACATTTCCGTAGGTGAGGTCTGACATAATGTCTTCGAGCTATGTGAGCTTAGAGGATCAGGAAGAGTATAAAATGATGGGTACTGTGGTTTTTTCAAGCGAGGAGGAAGGTTACAAATTCTATGTAGACTATGCTAAGGGGAAGGGTTTCAGTGTGAGGAAAAACAACTTGAAGCGGAAGGACGGTGAGATTATATGGAGGCAATTCGTATGCTCATGTGAAGGGTACAGGGAGTTGAAGCACTTTGAGAGGACAAACCGGAAAAGGGAGCCACGGGCACTGATCCGCTGTGGTTGCTGTAGCGCCCGTTCCGTCGTGGCGCCTAGCGGGAAAAGCTATCTCTTGAAAACCCTAATTGCGAAAATTGCTTCTTCGCTTGCAGTCAGTCTCTGTGCCATCTCAGATCTCGAATCCCCGATCTATCGTCGAATCCAAATCCTTCCCAAATCAAAACCCCCTCCGCAAAGTCTATTTTGCCTCCCTCGGATTTGATGGGCCGAATCCCTCTCGGCCCATCTCTCTATCTCTCTCTCTCTCTCTCTCTCTCTCTCTTTTTCTCTCTCTTTCTCTCTCCCTCTCTCCTCGCTCTGCCCGCGCGCCGCGCGCGCGTGCGCGTGAGCCGCGCCGTGCCGAGCCCTCCCTCTCCGCTCCCGCTGCCGCTTCCCGCGTGCGCGCCGTGGTGGCCGACCGCCTGGCCGCCGCCGCCGCCGTCAGCTCCTGCCGCGTCTGCCGCCGTGTCGCCGCTCCGCTCCAAGCCGGTCCGCCGTCATCGCCGTCGTCATCAACCCGGCCCCCGCCACTCCGCGCGCTAGCCTCCAAGGGACGGAGGCAGAGCTCCCCCTTCCTCTGCCGCGTCACCCCCCCTCTCCCTCCCCTTTTTCCCAAAGCGGCAAGGAGGCAAGCCCCCTTTTTCCCCCCCTTTTTCCCTTTTTTTCTCCCGCCGGCGTCATCCTCCCCCCCTGTCGCCGCTTTGGCCGCGACCGCCGAGCGCTAGCTCCCTCCCTTGACCACCTAAGGTCGGTTTCCAAACCGACAACGCCGCCCTATAAAGCCCGAGGCGCCCTCCCTTCTTTCCCTTCCCCGTTTCGCTCGCCGCCGCCGCGCCATTGCCGTCCCCTCTGTCTCGCTCGCCGCCGCCGTCACGTGTGCCGAAGGAGTCGGTGCGCGTTAGGACGCGGAAGTGGACTCCGGGCGCGCCCTCTCCTTCCTCTTCCCCGGCCCGAGGCCGGAGAGATCACTCCCGTGCCGTCGGCCTCCCGTCACAGCGCCCCGCCCCGTCTCGGTAGTGCATTCCCCCCGTTCTCCCTCTTCGCTCCATCCCCTCCCCTTAGACTCGGGTAGTAGCACGAGTAGCCTCCCCGTAGCTAGCCGGCGCCGCCCCGACGGCTGCCGTCGCTCGCTGTGTGCTCGCCACCGTCGCCGCCTGAGCTCGGAAGCGCCGCTCGTCGCCGGCCTCGCTCGGCGCAGCTCCGCCCAATCCAACGCTAGCATCGGATTCCCGTAGCCGCGTAGATGCTCTCGCCGCCGGGAATCGGCCCCTCGTGACCTCGTCGCCGTTTTCCCCTTCTTCCACCGCCGGTTGCCGCCGCTGCAGTCCGCCGCCGTCGAGCATCCCCTGGCAAATCCGAGCCGTCGGCTCGACTCCCCTCGTCCCGCGCAACTTCCCGGTGTGCTCGCTTTCGCCTGTATCGCCGTGGTTCGCTCCGCCGCTCGCCGCTGTCGTCCGCCGTCCGTTTCGGCCGGCGTCGTCGTCTACCTCCCGCCGGCCCGCGTGGCAGCCACGTAGGCGCCACGTCGGCGCCAGCTCGGCCAAGACCGGGTTGAGCCGACCCCGGTCAGCCGCTCACTCCGGCCCCGCTCGCGGGCGCGGTCCACCGCGAGCCATGAGGCTGCGCGTGGGCCCGCCGCATCCGCGTCCACCGCGAACCGCGCGCATGCGCCGCGCCCCGCTCCGCACCCTAGCGCCGCGCCGCGTGCTCCCTCCGCACGGTGAGCCGAGCCGCTGACAAGCGGGTCCCACCCGGGACCACGCGAGATGGACTCGGTCGACCGGCGCTCTCTCTCTCCCCTCCCCGCGCCCTAATGGGCCGTGTCCTCTTGGGCCGGCCGGCCCATTTAGCTCGGCCGAGCCGCCCCTTTTCTCTCGGGCCGCGCCCTAGCCGCCCGAGGGAAGTCTAATTTCCCTCCCTCTTTTCTTTTCTTTTCTTTTCTTTTCTTTTTCAAAAAGGATTTAATCCTTTTTCCTTTAGACCAAAAATCCAATAATCTTAGAAATTCAATATCTTCCCAACCGTAAATCCGTTTGACTCCGTTCAACTTCCAAAATTCCTCAAATCTCGAGATCTATCTAATGGCACGCTTAGAGGTCAATAATAGGGCTTTATTTTCGCTGTTTGTTAAGTTGTCCCGCTTTGCGTGTAGTTTCGGAGCCCGAAGACCCGCAGTGCGAGGATTTCGAGGATCAAGCTCAAGATCTCGAGCAAGGCAAGTCACCTTTGATCATCTTGCACCTATAATTTAAATCTAAGTATTTCTTTTTCGCAAATATTGCATAAATAGGATTTACACAAGTAATTCGGCCGCGGCTTGCGAGATAGCCTGCCGGCCCCCAATCCTAAATGCTGCAATTACCCTCCTTGAATTATTGAACACTTAAACTTCCCTTGTCAACTATTGTGCTTCGATGCACGGGCCATCGGGCTCGCACATCGGAAAACCTCCCCTCAAATTTAAAATATCCAACGAGGGGTAAAACTTGAGGTTTTACAAAAGACTCGGAAAACCCGACACCTGGGTCGGTGCTTGCGAACAAAATGAATTTCCAAAAATCGCGGACCGGGGGACGTACCGGGAGTACGGTTTCCCGCTCTTGCACTTAAGGACCGTTTCCTTGGAATTTCATCCGATCATAAGACAAGTGCGACCACATGGGTGAAATGGGACACCCCTGGCTGAGTAACTAGCTAATCAGGGGAAACATGATGCCAAGAGACATGTGGAATCATCGGGGTGGTGTCGGGGAGAACCCCCGGGTTTCCTGGCACAGTATGGTCTGGGACCTAATCTGGCGTTGGTCTGGGACCCCTCTCGTTGGCATATGGTGAACCTGTGTCGGCTTTCGAAATGCCTTGTCATGAAAGCCTTAAGGTCTCTAGACGTGGCCATTCTGCACGGGCTGGATGATCCGGGTTAGTAATGTCGTGTGGGTAAAGTGCACCCCCTCTGCAGAGGTTATTAAACTGTTCGAACAACCGTGCCCACGGTCATGGGCGGATGTGAGGTGATTCCTAGCGTAGTTTTGTTTGACTACTGCTTTGTAAAATTGCTGTTGTGGAATGGGTTCGATGTTTGGAAAATCTGCAGCTGATGGGATCAGCTTGGCCCGGGTGGCCGTTTGAAAGTTGTTGGCCAGGTGCCAACCTTGATCAATCCAAAGACTGATAAATTGCACATACTCCGACCGGACGAGACGCACTGTCTCACCCGGGTCGTTTGAGAAGCACTCACCTAGTTGTTTCAAAAAAAGAGTTTAACTAAAATCAATTGTGAAAACAAGCAGCCTCTCCTTTGGAGCCTGCATTAAACACTTAATTCCCATGGCTTGCTGAGTACTCCTGTACTCACCCTTGCTCTATATAAATAATCCCCCCCAGTTGCTGAAGAAGATGAAGCGGATCCTGCTGACGAGGAGTTCTTCCAGGAGCAAGTCGGCTACGACGAGTTTTAGGGTTTCGGCCTTGTTCCCAAGTCGCGTCTGTGATGTTTGGTCCAAGTCTTGGCTTCCGCTTTCCCTTTTGAATTGCAGCTGTGAGCTCGGGACCTATCCGCAGCCCAACATGACTGTACTCCTACTCTGTAATAAAGAGACCACTCTTGCTGTGATACTCTGTCTTCCTGTGATACCAGCACTGTTTCCTGGGACTGGTATCGATTAACAGGTTAATTTGGGGCGTCACAGGCTAGTTCCGCTCGGGGCTAGTTCGGGGCGTGACAAGAGATGGTACCAGAGCACAGGCTTGGCCCTAGAGCGAAACCCGACGTTTAGGACGACCCTAAGGATACTAAGTTCAAAACTACTTGCGAAAAGCTAAGGCTTCTTTTTGGTTTTCCTTATTTTCAGTAGTTTGTTGCTAAAATGGTTACTAATCTTTTCTCCCTCTTTCAAAATTGTAGATGGCAGTGAACGCCAGCTTCAGTTCCCACGGTTTCGGTGAGGGTCACCACGTCGCTCAGCTTCGTGACCTCTCCCGCTTCCTTGGCTTCTCGTGTCCCGAGTACACGGGGTACTCCGTGGACCGTGTTCCCCCTCGCTGTGAGCTCTCCGTGTACCTTTACCCCCGTGGAGGTATACACGGAGCTGGCCTCCGCCCACACCACTTCAGTGTGGCCAGGCCCACACTCCAGATCGCGTACCAGGACCTTTCCTGGACTGCGCTTCGTCGCCTGGCCCACGACTACAGCCACCGTCTCGGGGGCTCTGCCTTCCGGCAGCTCCCTCGCCTTCCTTCAGGCCACACAGACGCCAGGTACCCGTGCCCGTACAGCGAGTCTCAGCCTGTGCTGACTCGCATGGTTGAGCTTTCTGAGGCTCAGGCCACCCAGCACGACCTTCTCCTTGAGGCTTACTGCTCCCTTGCTCGCCGCTACGCCGCTCTGGAGGCCCGTCTGGCCAAGGAGGGTGTCACCTCAGTTGACACTGTCTCTTGGGACTCAGGCCGCCTCTGCCACGCCAGCCACCTGTCTTCCCATAGCTCTCGCGGCTCTGCTCGTACTCCCAGTGGCCCGCGCTCCCCCAGCACGCGTGCGCCATACTCACCAGTGTACTCCCCCTACCCACACCCAGTTAGCCCCTCCTACACCCCAGGACATACTCCAGTTGCTTCCTCTCGCCGTGGCCCACGCTTTATCCGCACTGCGCGGAAGCGTGTTGTTGGTTCTTCCACGGTGTTCCGTTTTGACTACCCAGCTCCTCCACCGCCAGTGGCCCGTGCTGCTGCCGGCCCTCGACAGGTTCCGCTGGTCTCTTCGCGTCAGCCGATCGACGACTCTTCGACTGAGGAGCCGACTAGCAGAGGCAGCCAGGCAGACGAGGAGTAGAGGAGGCAGTCTTCAGCCGCCGTCCGTGTGCTAGGCCCTTTTGTTTCGCCGCCAACTCTTTTGGAGTCATGGCGAGGTAGTGCGTGCGTGTGTTTGATGTGGGTGTTGTTTGGTAGTCTGGTTCTTCTAGGTGGTGTGCGTACAGTCAAGCTCGGCGTAGCTCTGTGACTTGTCCACACCCGTTGTATCAGGTGTCCTTGTGATTTGAGAAAATCCAGTTTATGCCTAGTGCGTGCTATCTGAGTTGTTATTTACTTTGCTCCTTGCCTTCCTAAGTGCTGATCTGATTCTTACCCCGCCCTCTTCTGGGAGTTTAGATGGCTAGCCGCCCCCGCCGTGCAGCTCGTGCACCAGCCCGCTTCGGTTATGAGGGAGGTAGAGTTGAGCCAACAGCAAATCATGAGTCAGTTAATGAGCAGTCTCACCACAGCAACCGCTCGCAACACTCAGCTTCCCGTGATGCAGAAGTGGAACAGTCACACCGCTCCCACCACGCTGCCAGTCACAATTCTGGAGAAGAACGCATTCCTTCCCCACCCCATGTTGAAAACAGCATACAGCACTTGATGGCAGTTCAGACACAAATCTTACAAGGATTAGCCACAACCATAGCCGGCTTCCAGCATAACGCGCATGGGAATGGCAACCCCCACATGGGCAACAATAGATCCAAGCTGACAGACTTTTTGAGGTCTCGTCCGCCGGAGTTCTCTCAGACTGTCGAGCCCGTTGAGGCTGACGATTGGCTGAAGGATGTTGAGAGGAAACTCAACTTAGTGCAGTGTACTCCTGTTGAGAAGACACTCTACGCCTCTCACCAGCTAAGAGGACCTGCTGCAGATTGGTGGGAGAATTACTGCAACGCGCATCCCGAACCCACTAGCATTGCTTGGGATGAGTTTGTTACGGCCTTCCGTGCAGCTCATGTGCCTGAAAGCACGATTGATATGAAGAAGGAGGAATTTAACAGGCTTAAGCAAGGCAACAACAGTGTCAATGAGTACGTAAGTCAGTTCAACAAGTTGGCTCGGTATGCCCCTGAGGAAGTGGACACAGACAAGAAGAAAATCAGGAAGTTCCTGAAGGGAGTCGCAGTTGGAATGAGGTTCCAGTTGCTTGCTCATGACTTCCCCACTTTTCAGCATATGGTCAACAAGGCACTTCTACTTGAGGATGCCAGGAAAGAGGCTACCGAAGAATATAAGAAACGTAAATCTAACCATCAGGGGAATTCTTCCCGAGGCGCACCTCGCCCTCGCTTTGGTCAACCCATGCAATATCACCAGTCGGTCACTCAGGCTAACCGCCAGCCAGGCTATGCCCCTCGTCCTCAGGTGAACCGTCCGGCGCCTCAGCCGCAGCAGCGTGCCCCAAGTGGCAATACTGCGCCAAACAGCGTTACCACCTTCAAGTCACCGCCAGGACTATCAGCAGTTCAGTGTTTCCGGTGCAACCAGATGGGTCACTACGCCAGACAGTGCCCTCAGAATCCTGCCAACACCAACTCAGGGCATGCTAATGCTAGCACTGCCAGAACACCTACTCCAGCAGCAGCTCAGTCTCGTCCTAGCTCTCAAGCAAGTGGACAAGGTTCTCGCGTTTCCAACAACTTTGGTCGAGGCCGGGTGAACCACATTCAAGTTGAGACCGCTCAGGATGCTCCAGACGTCGTGATGGGTATGTTCTCTGTTAACTCCGTACCCGCAATAGTTCTGTTTGATTCAGGAGCTTCCCATTCTTTCATATCGCAAGCTTTTGTGAAAAGAAATGGTTGGAAAACCCAAAATTTGCGAGTACCAATGATAGTACATTCCCCTGGGAGGGATATAAGGGCAACTCAAATATGCCCGGAAGTTAACCTTAGAATTGAGGAAGTTGACTTCCTAGCCAAAACAATAGTCTTAGACTCGCAAAGCTTGGACATCATCCTAGGGATGGATTGGTTGGCTAAGCACAAAGGACAGATAGATTGTGCCGAAAGGTCCATCACCTTGCAAGGACCTGGAGGAAAGCAAGTCCGCTTTACCCCTAACACCCTTACCGCAAGTCGGTCTATTCTAACCAGTTTACAAGCCACCCCTTTGGAATCGGTGCCCATAGTCTGTGAATATCCCGACATATTCCCAGAAGAATTAACGGGTATGCCACCAGACCGCGAGATTGAGTTCGCCATAGAACTGGCACCAGGCACCGCACCAATTGCAAAAAGACCCTACCGAATGGCGGCTAATGAATTAGCAGAAGTCAAAAGGCAGATCGAAGAGTTGGAAAGTAAAGGTTATGTGCGACCTAGCTCATCCCCTTGGGGAGCCCCAGTGCTTCTGGTTAAGAAAAAGGATGGCTCTGAGAGAATGGTAATCGACTACAGAGCCCTAAATGAAGTAACTATAAAGAACAAGTACCCGTTGCCACGAATTGACGATCTGTTCGATCAACTTAAAGGGGCAAAAGTTTTCTCTAAAATTGACCTAAGGTCTGGCTACCATCAGTTGAAAATCAGATCTGAAGATATCCCGAAGACCGCTTTCTCAACGCGCTATGGTCTGTATGAGTTCACAGTGATGTCCTTCGGATTCACCAATGCTCCAGCTTTCTTCATGAACCTGATGAACAAAATCTTCATGGAATACCTGGACCAGTTTGTTGTGGTATTCATCGATGACATCCTGATATACTCCAAGAATGAGGAAGAATATGCTGAACACCTGAGGCTGATAATGGAAAAGCTCAGGGATCATCAACTATTCGCTAAGTTCTCGAAATGCGAATTCTGGTTGGACCGAGTAGCATTTCTTGGACACGTGATCTCCTCCAACGGTGTCGAAGTAGATCCCAGCAAGGTTGAAGCTGTACTTGCTTGGAATCCGCCCAAGAATGTGTCAGAGATCCGCAGTTTTCTTGGCCTAGCCGGTTACTATCGAAGATTCATCGAAGGGTTCTCTAAGCTAGCAAGACCTATGACCGAGCTGTTAAAGAAGGAAAAGAAATTTGAATGGTCAGCAGCCTGTGAAGACAGCTTTCAGGAAATGAAGAAAAGGCTGACCACTGCCCCAGTACTCACCCTGCCAGATATTCGAAAGGATTTCGAAATCTTCTGTGATGCATCAAGACAAGGCTTAGGATGTGTCCTAATGCAAGAGCGAAAGGTTGTGGCCTATGCGTCCAGGCAGCTTAGGCCTCATGAAGTCAACTATCCAACCCATGATCTCGAGCTAGTAGCCGTGATTCATGCTCTTAAGATCTGGAGGCACTATTTAATCGGGAATAGATGCGAAGTGTACACCGATCACAAAAGTCTTAAGTACATCTTCACCCAGACCGAATTAAATATGAGGCAGAGAAGATGGCTGGAACTAATCAAGGATTACGATCTTGGAATTCATTACCATCCCGGTAAAGCTAATGTGGTCGCTGATGCGCTAAGTCGCAAGACCTATTGCAATGCAGCACAAATATGGCCAGACCAAGATCGCCTGTGCAGGGAATTGGAGAGGTTAAGGCTGACCATGGTACAGTCAGGTGCCCCTGCCAGCTTGACAATACAGCCTACCCTAGAATCGCAAATCCGGGAAGCTCAGAAAGACGATGAAGGGATAAAAGAACTAATAAAAAGGATACAGGAGAAGAAGGACACCAGTTTCTCCATAGACGATCAAGGCACAGTTTGGTGTGGTCCACGCATCTGTGTGCCGGCCAAGGAGGAGTTAAGAGACCTCATCTTAAAAGAAGCTCATGAGTCTGCCTACTCCATTCATCCAGGAAGTACGAAGATGTACCAGGATATCAAGTCATACTTCTGGTGGGCTGGAATGAAGCGAGATGTCGCAGAATACGTAGCCCTTTGCGATATATGCCAAAGAGTCAAGGCAGAGCATCAGAGGCCAGCTGGTCTGCTGCAACCCCTACCGATTCCTGAGTGGAAATGGGAAGAAATCGGAATGGATTTCATCACCGGTTTGCCAAGAACCCCTAGCGGGTACGACTCTATCTGGGTAATCGTGGATCGACTCACAAAATCAGCTCATTTTGTGCTAGTGAAAACCACCTTTGATGGAAAGAAATTAGCAGAACTCTACATGACCCATGTCGTATGCAGATTTGGTTGCCCCAAGAAGATTGTGTCAGATCGAGGCACTCAGTTCACCTCAAGGTTCTGGAAGCGGTTGCATGAAGCTCTCGGAACCGATCTAAATTTTAGTACGGCTTACCATCCGCAGACCGATGGTCAGACAGAAAGAGTAAATCAGATCCTAGAAGACATGCTTCGTGCGTGTGCCCTGGATTTCGAAGGCACTTGGGATCATTGTTTGCCATATGCTGAATTCTCATACAACAACAGTTATCAGGCCAGCATTCAGATGTCGCCAAATGAGGCAATGTTCGGAAGAAAGTGCCGCACTCCCTTGTGCTGGAATGAAGTTGGCGAAGCACTGGTGTTCGGTCCTGACATACTCAAGGCAGCAGAAGAACAAGTTAAGCTGATCCGAGAACATTTAAAGACAGCTCAGAACCGACAAAAGAATTACGCTGACAATCGGAGGCGTGACCTTGAGTTCGAAAAAGGAGATCATGTGTACCTGCGGGTATCGCCTCTCCGTGGTATGAGGAGGTTTGGGATGTCCGGCAAGTTAGCACCCCGCTACATCGGCCCCTACCTCATAACCGCCAGACGCGGTGAAGTAGCTTATCAGCTTGAGTTGCCTGAAGGTCTCGCAGATGTGCACAACGTGTTTCACGTGTCTCAGTTAAAGAAGTGTCTCCGTGTTCCAGAAGAACAAGTTCCTCTGGGCAATATCGAGCTGGAAAAGAATCTGACCTAAAGGAAAGACCGATCAGGGTTCTTGAAGAGGCAGAACGTCAGACTCGAAGAAAGACCATCAAGTTCTACAAGGTCCAATGGAGCAACCATTCCGAAGATGAAGCAACCTGGGAACGAGAAGATCATCTCCGCGCCGAGTTTCTGGAGCTGCTCCCTTAGGTGCTGAATCTCGGGGTCGAGATTCTTGTTAGGGGGGTTGGTCTGTAGCGCCGTTCCGTCGTGGCGCCTAGCGGGAAAAGCTATCTCTTAAAAACCCTAATTGCGAAAATTGCTTCTTCGCTTGCAGTCAGTCTCCGTGCCATCTCAGATCTCGAATCCCCGATCTATCGTCGAATCCAAATCCTTCCCAAATCAAAACCCCCTCCGCAAAGTCTATTTTGCCTCCCTCGGATTTGATGGGCCGAATCCCTCTCGGCCCATCTCTCCATCTCTCTCTCTCTCTTTTTCTCTCGCTTTCTCTCTCCCTCTCTCCCCGCTCTGCCCGTGCGCCGCGCGCGCGCGCGTGAGCCGCGCCGCGCCGAGCCCTCCCTCTCCGCTCCCGCTGCCGCTTCCCGCGCGCGCGCCGTGGTGGCCGACCGCCTGGCCGCCGCCGCCGTCAGCTCCTGCCACGTCTGCCACCGTGTCGCCGCTCCGCTCCAAGCCGGTCCGCCGTCATCGCCGTCGTCATCAACCCGGCCCCCGCCACTCCGCGCGCTACCCTCCAAGGGACGAAGGCAGAGCTCCCCCTCCCTCTGCCGCGTCACCCCCCTCTCCCTCCCCCTTTTCCCAAAGCGGCAAGGAGGCAAGCCCCCTTTTTCCCGCCGTGTGCTCGCCACCGTCGCCGTGTGCTCGCCACCGTCGCCGCCCGAGCTCGGAAGCGCCGCTCGTTGCCGGCCTCGCTCGGCGCAGCTCCGCCCAATCCAACGCTAGCATCGGATTCCTGTAGCCGCGTCGATGCTCTCGCCGCCGGGAATCGGCCCCTCGTGACCTCGTCGCCGTTTTCCCCTTCTTCCACCGCCGGTTGCCGCCGCCGCAATCCGCCGCCGTCGAGCATCCCCCGGCAAATCCGAGCCGTCGGCTCGACTCCCCTCGTCCCGCGCAACTTCCCGATGTGCTCGCTTTCGCCTGTATCGCGGTGGTTCGCTCCGCCACTCGCCGCTGTCGTCCGCCGTCTGTTCCGGCCGGCGTCGTCGTCTACGTCCCGCCGGCCCGCGTGGCAGCCACGTAGGCGCCACGTCGGCGCCAGCTCGGCCAAGACCGGGTCAAGCCGACCCCGGTCAGCCGCTCACTCCGGCCCCGCTCGCGGGCGCGGTCCACCGCGAGCCATGAGGCTGCGCGTGGGCCCGCTGCATCTGCGTCCACCGCGAACCGCGCGCATGCGCCGCGCCCCGCTCCGCACCCTAGCGCCGCGCCGCGTGCTCCCTCCGCACGGTGAGCCGAGCCGCTGACAAGCGGGTCCCACCCGGGACCACGCGAGATGGACTCGGTCCACCGGCGCTCTCTCTCTCCCCTCCCCGCGCCCTAATGGGCCGTGTCCTCTTGGGCCGGCCGGCCCATTTAGCTCGGCCGAGCCGCCCCTTTTCTCTCGGGCTGCGCCCTAGCCGCCCGAGGGAAGTCTAATTTCCCTCCCTCTTTTCTTTTCTTTTCTTTTCTTTTCTTTTTCAAAAAGGATTTAATTAAATCCTTTTTCCTTTAGACCAAAAATCCAATAATCTTAGAAATTCAATATCTTCCCAACCGTAAATCCGTTTGACTCCGTTCAACTTCCAAAATTCCTCAAATCTCGAGATCTATCTAATGGCACGCTTAGAGGTCAATAATAGTGCTTTATTTTCGCCGTTTGTTAAGTTGTCCCGCTTTGCGTGTAGTTTCGGAGCCTGAAGACCCGCAGTGCGAGGATTTCGAGGATCAAGCTCAAGATCTCGAGCAAGGCAAGTCACCTTTGATCATCTTGCACATATAATTTAAATCTAAGTCTTTCTTTTTCGCAAATATTGCATAAATATGATTTACACAAGTAATTCGGCCGCGGCTTGCGAGATAGCCTGCCGGCCCCCAATCCTAAATGCTGCAATTACCCTTCTTGAATTATTGAACACTTAAACTTCCCTTGTCAACTATTGTGCTTCGATGCACGAGCCATCGGGCTCGCACATCGGAACACCTCCCCTCAAATTTAAAATATCCAACGAGGGGTAAAACTTGAGGTTTTACAAAAGACTCGGAAAACCCGACACCTGGGTCGGTGCTTGCGAACAAAATGAATTTCCAAAAATCGCGGACCGGGGGACGTACCGGGAGTACGGTTTCCCGCTCTTGCACTTAAGGACCGTTTCCTTGGAATTTCATCCGATCATAAGACAAGTGTGACCACATGGGTGAAATGGGACACCCCTGGCTGAGTAACTAGCTAATCAGGGGAAACATGATGCCAAGAGACATGTGGAATCATCGGGGTGGTGTCGGGGAGAACCCTCGGGTTTCCTGGCACAGTATGGTCTAGGACCTAATCTGGTGTTGGTCTGGGACCCCTCTCATTGGCATATGGTGAACCTGTGTCGCCTTTTGAAATGCCTTGTCATGAAAGCCTTAAGGTCTCTAGACGTGGCCATTCTGCACGGGCTGGATGATCCGAGTTAGTAATGTCGTGTGGGTAAAGTGCACCCCCTCTGCAGAGGTTATTAAACTGTTCGAACAACCGTGCCCACGGTCATGGGCGGATGTGAGGTGATTCCTAGCATAGTTTTGTTTGACTACTACTTTGTGAAATTGCTGTTGTGGAATGGGTTCGATGTTTGGAAAATCTGCAGCTGATGGGATCAGCTAGGCCCGGGTGGCCGTTTGAAAGTTGTTGGCCAGGTGCCAACCTTGATCAATTCAAAGACTGATACATTGCACATACTTCGACCGGACGAGACGCACTGTCTCACCCGGGTCGTTTGAGAAGCACTCACCTAGTTGTTTCAAAAAAAGAGTTTAACTAAAATCAATTGTGAAAACAAGCAGCCTCTCCTTTGGAGCCTGCATTAAACACTTAATTCCCATGGCTTGCTGAGTACTCCTGTACTCACCCTTGCTCTATATAAATAATCCCCCCCCAGTTGCTGAAGAAGATGAAGCGGATCCTGCTGACGAGGAGTTCTTCCAGGAGCAAGTCGGCTACGACGAGTTTTAGGGTTTCGGCCTAGTTCCCAAGTCGCGCCTGTGATGTTTGGTCCTAGTCTTGGCTTCCGCTTTCCCTTTTGAATTGCAGTTGTGAGCTCGGGACCTATCCGCAGCCCAACATGACTGTACTCCTACTATGTAATAAAGAGACCACTCTTGCTGTGATACTCTGTCTTCCTGTGATACCAGCACTGTTTCCTGGGACTGGTATCGGTTAACAGGTTAATTTGGGGCGTCACGGGCTAGTTCCGCTCGGGGCTAGTTTGGGGCGTGACAGTTGCTTAGCTATGCTTGAGATTGAGCGGAACGAGGAGAAGGGTGTGTGGTTTGTTAAGGAGTTTGATAACCAACATACGCACGAACTTGCAAATCCTGACCATGTTGCTTTTTTAGGAGTTCATCGTGTGATGAGTGATTCTAAGAAAGCCCAAGCGGTCGAGCTTCGCATGAGTGGCCTTAGGCCCTTTCAAATCATGGAGGTTATGGAGAATAACCACGATGAGTCGGACGAGGTTGGTTTTGTGAGGAAGGACCTTTATAATTTCTTTACTCGGTACGGGATGAAGAATATCAAAGGTCGTGATGCTGAAGATGTGTTGAAATATCTAACAAGGAAGCATGAAGAAGATCCAGAATTTTTCTTCAAATACACCACGGATGAGGGAGGGCGTCTTAGGAATGTGTTTTGGGCAGATGCTGAATCACGTTTAGACTATGCTGCTTTTGGTGCTGTTGTTATTTTCGATAGCACTTACCATGTGAACAAGTACAATCTTCCTTTCATTCCTTTCATCGGAGTTAACCACCATAGAAGTACAACAATTTTTGGGTGTGGAATTCTATCCAATGAGTCTGTCAACTCTTACTGTTGGCTCCTTGAGACTTTTTTGGAGGCAATGCGTCAAGTGCATCCAAAATCATTAATTACCGATGGTGACCTAGCAATGGCGAAGGCTATCAGTAAGGTAATGCCGGGTGCTTACCATAGATTGTGTACTTGGCATATAGAGGAGAATATGAGTCGTCACCTTCGTAAGCCAAAACTCGATGAGCTAAGAAAATTAATTTACGAGAGTATGGATGAGGAGGAGTTCGAGAGACGTTGGGCTGATTTTAAGGAGAATGGAGGCACGGGGAATGGTCAATGGATCGCTCTGATGTACCGACTAAGGGAGAAGTGGGCAGCTGCCTATACAGATGGGAAATACTTGTTGGGTATGCGCAGCAACCAACGTAGTGAGTCACTAAACTCAAAGCTTCACACCCTTCTGAAGAGAAACATGTCACTAATGTGCTTAGTCAAACATGTTAAGTTGTGCATACAACGCCTGCGTAAGAAGGAGGCTCAGTTGGACGCTAAGTCTACCAATTCGGTCCCTTTTTGTAGAATAGACGCCGACCCATTGGAGAAAGACGCTGCCCGTATATACACATCAGTCGTGTTCAAGAAAGTCCGTGCACAGATACGGCTAATTGCTGGACTTGAAGTCATCAGTGGAACTAATCAAGATGGTTCGTCACTTTATGTTGTTGGTTTGAAGGATGATAATGAGGTGTGGGATGAAGTGAGGGTTACTTTTAGAGGCCAGTCTTTGGAAGGTGTGGAGTGTCACTGTCGGAAGATGGAGTGCGAAGACATCCCTTGCTCACACATTTTTGTTGTACTCACGTTCCTTGGTCTTGACACCATCCCTCGATGTTGTGTCGTGGATAGGTGGACAATGGGAGCAAAGGCGGCATTTAGGTCATACAGGAATACCGATCCTAATGTGTGGTCTGAACACATGGTTCGTTATCGTAGCCTCCGAAATGTGGGCAGTGATGCTTTCTTTGAGGCCACTAGGAACCCTGAGCAGACAGAACGGGTGATGGATTTCTTAAAGGGGATTTTGGATAAAGGATCGTCATCCCATGAGAACATCGTGGCCGGAGAATTTGGTCCTGTGCCAACTCACTTTTTGTCTAGTAACCAGCCATTAGAGAAGAGAGTCCTTGATCCTGATGAGATTAGGGGAAAAGGAGCTCCGTCGAAGAGACAAAGGCCATTCCGTGAGACATTGCACTCAAATTTTTCTCTGATCTTTCTTCGGAGTCTGCTCGTGATCTGTTTGAGAAGTTTGTGAAAACTTGGAAGAAAGGAAAGCTTCCATCCCAATATTCTGAGGGGATCACTCGTGGTCCTAGGTTTTTGTATATATAAGTTCACATATATCATAATTCTGTATCAGTGTTCACTGCTTTTAGCATTTATGCTTGTAATGTTGCTGACCTTCACGACAGATACTTATAGTGAGAAAAGTATATACTGTTTTTGTCCCATAGTATGTTCTTGTTGTTTTCATGGTGATTTTGCACATCCATTTGTGTCCTTTGATAGATGGGTACTCCAGATCGCTGGAGAAGAAGCATCAACGAAGGATAGGTTTGTGTCGGCGCACAGACAGACGGCGAATCGATCTCACGCGATCAAAAACACAGTGGGACATCACGATCGTGAGCATGCAGAGATCCAGCCTAGTACTGTACATCTGATCTGACCAGCAAATCTAATGAAATCATGTTCTTTTAACTGACCAATTTGGAATATAGTTCCATTTAATAAATATTTATGAACTAGCTTATTCTAAATGATCATCCGAGCAAACTAACTTAGAATATTAAAAATAAAACATCTCATTGACAAAATAAAATAATCCAGTCCTTTTTATCGTGCAAGAATATATCGATAGATAAAACGGGAAAACGGAAAAATAGCGGCACGGTAAACTCGACTGGCATATTCAGTCGCGCACGAATATATCGATTAAAAACGGAAAACAGAAGCGATATACTCGACTAGTGCGTTCATGTTAGGCCGGTCCCAATATATAAAGCTGCAGCAATCAAAAAATAAATAAATAAGTCCGCGGCCGTTCGATCCGGGATGATTTTAAAAAATCATGTCGCCGACCGGGCCGCTTTTTAAAAAACATAGATTTCCGACAAAATAACTATTATGTCCGGGACAGTCGATTTTTTAGAAAACAAATATTTCCGGTCGGGCGCACGTAGAATATAGCGCAAAAATCATAAATTTCCGGCCAATCGCTCGTATATTATAGCGGAACGTATTATTTTGGACAAATAAAAAATTAAGTCGCTGACCAGGTCGGTTTTTAAAAACAATTGATTTCCGGTCGATCTCTCGTATATTATAGCGGAAAGGATTATTTTGGACGAAAAAAAATCATGTCGCCGACCGTGTGAATCGCATGGAATATATCGGATCCGATTATTTTGGACAAATAAAATCTTGTCGGAACCCATGAGAACTTCCTGCGTTACATTAACGATGTCCTATTATTCCGTTTTAAATACCGGTCGGTTGTTTAAACAAGTACTAGCGATGTAGGTAACAGAAGTCTGATAGAATTTCTGTTCTCTAACCGAATTACACTTATATTTTATTCTGCTGAATTATCTGTTATATTTTAGACCGAATTGATCTCCTATTATTCCGAACCTAGATTAATCCACACGTAACATATATATATATATTTGGATAGAGGAGACAGTTGTCGGTTTGTTCACATGTTCTGGGCAAAAATTACGAAATAACAAGATGAGGCCAAATTACGAGCCGCCGACGGGGAGCAAACGAAAACAATCTCATGCAGCGATGACGGGCACAAGCCAACAGAAGAAAAAACAGGTACGTCTTTTTACATACAACATTAACTCTCATCTCCTGTATACACCAGTTGTCGAAATATTAGACTCCTCAAGCCAAAGTTGCAATAGGTCTAATACGCTACGATAAGTACAGCACATATGATTAGATTATTAACGAATATAGTCTCTCCCCTGATTATACTGCGTGCCTCTTTTGAGCTCTGGCTAGTCTCTGGAGCAATTATATAGAGGATGTAGCAGCCTCACAAAGTAAACAACACGGCAAGATGTCTCAAGATATATGGGCCTGCAACATGGAGAATACAAGTTTACAGGGGTCGGAAACACATATATGTCAAACATGAATTATTTTTTAAGAAAGAGGACATCACCTCGCGGCAACATCTCTAAATATCGCACAAAGAAATGCATTAACCTTGAAAATGAAATAAGGAAGCAATCGTGGGAGAAGGAAATAACTATCTACCACTGTGCCCTTATCATCATGTAGATCAGAGTGCTTTATACTCAGTAAGCCTTTGATATGGAAAATCGAAGACCAAATTTATCCATTTGAAAACAAGCAAACAAACGAAGAGAGTGGCTTATAATTTATACACTTGTACAACTCCATAAAAAAAAAGAGAATGGCACCTAATTTATATACCTGTCCTACTCCATACAACTATTTTATATACTTGTTGTACTCCATATAAAAAATGAAGAGAATGGCACCTAATATTTGAGAAGACAGTGATATTAATCCAAAGCACCATATCCATGTTATATATTCAGCATGCTCAAAATTTAGTAATTAGATCACATCCACATGCTATTAGGGCATATAAATTTTTGTCTCAACTTTTTGCCAAGAAAAAACTAAAAGCCTATGGGAGCAATGGGACGAAGCAATGTACCTGCGGGGAGTGTTGGGCACAGCCGTAGATGGTCTGCCGGCCTGACCAACCCCTACTTCGACGTGGTGGATGTGAGATCCAAAGGCGTTTGTGGCGGGTAGCTGACATTGGCACTGGCGTCGCCCTGCAGTAGCAAAGATTCTTGTGTGCTGATGTATTGGAATATATATTATTGATTTGTGAGAATTAGTTAGGATTTCTGAGAATCATAACGAAGCAATTATCATACAAGTAAATAAATATGGCCAGATGCATGGGGCTTGTGTCATGTACAAGTCAATCCTGAAACACATGATCCAGATAGCCATATTATGATGAGAATTTATATAGATTGCATAACAAAAACAAAGTTGTAAGATTCCTGTCGAATATCTGGAATTAACAAATAGGGGTCATCGCTGACTTAAGTATAAAACAATTTATCTACAACCAATCAAGGAAATCAGGATTTCTTATATTTTTTTCCAAACTAAACAACCATGATATGAAGAAAAGAGTTGCAAATCTGAAAGAGGACAATATACTAAACGTTAACCTGTAGCTGGGTGACAGAAGTAGCTCCCCCATAGGACATGATTAATAATTACAGATATATCTAGAATCTAGCTTGGTTAGATGGAGACATATACCTTCATTTTAACTCTCATTATAATATCTAAATGTATGAACTCTCTACATCATTCATAATTTTTTACTTATATTCTATGTTTATGTGTTACTGATTTGACTTGCCCTTTTCTAGTGTACATCGAGAAGGAAGATCTTACCCAACAAATTATAGACAAAGGCCCACCAAAGAACGCCTTAAGAGGTCAAAAGAAGAAAAAAACGAATGGCCAGACACCGTTAAAAAATTCAGAAGGTAATGCCTAACCATTTAACATTTATATAGATCTATTACTAATTTGTCCTACCTATGTAGAGTTGACTAAAAAAGAAGACCCTTTCATTACCTACATTAATAACACGGAGGATAACAAAGTGATGGTGCATATTGAAGAAGTGGAGGTTAAACGGATAAAAATGAAAGTACTAACACAACCAGATTTCTTGAATGATGATGTAAGTTCGCCTATTTAACAAGCCTACTATTCTTTTATAACTATATTTGTTATGTAACTCAACTAAACTCAAATTCAGGTCATGGATGCATACATCCAATGCCTCCGCTATAAAGAGAAAGGAATCAGGGGAGATGGCAAGGCCTTCCTAGAGATGGCCATTAAAATAGGTCTACTAAATGTAGAGGGAGCAAATGTCGAAGCAAGCAAACCTCGAGATAAACGATGGATTAGAGATATGACACGCGACTATCTAGCATTTGACATGGTAATACTTATTTAAGCTATCTATGTAATGGGTAATTCAATTTATGACTCAATCTTACTGTTGAACATCTGCAGATTTTCCTCCCAATTAATATTAAAGATACACACTGGTACCTAGCCATTCTTAACGCCAAGCGACGCGAGGTGCAAATACTAGATTTGCTCGCAAAGCCAATCAGTAAAGATCGACCCGATCTAAGGCGTGTGGTAAGCGATACACTTCCACTTGTATAATTCAAATCGGTTTTGCTATGTTTTAACCGTACCAACGTTGCACAAAACTTCCTAGCTGCTACCTATCGAGAGGGGATTACACGAGATAGAGAAACAGCACCCACAGTTAAAACACGATTGGCCTGATTTCAATATTACCGAATGGGAGTACAACAAAGTCCAAAAATTGCCAAAGCAAGGAGACGGGTGGGTGACTCAAACTCTTCCACATGATATTCACATTATTCAATTACGGAAACGTGTTAGCCTAACAACTAAATTCTTGCAGCGTCTCGTGTGGCCTGTACACCCTTAAGTTCATGGAGCATTGGAGCGGATCTTATCTCCCAGAAATTCAGCTACAGGCAACTACAACAACCTCTATTTATATTTTGCACCAGTGCTTCCCAATATGAAAAACCATTTAAAATGCACTCCCTTTACATTATGCAGAAGGAAGTGAAAACATTTCGACAGGACTTAGCCGGAATTTTGATCAACTCCGAACTGAACAACATTAAAGATCGTCCACTGCTACCAACCACGACATAACTGGATTATCTGTCGAACATTTACCACAATTACCTTACTATGCACTCTTCCCCTTATTAAATCATTTACATACTACTTGGGTATTTGACGGATCCCAAACATTGATGCCTTTTTGAGATAATATTCATATTTCATATTTGAATACTTGTTGAGAAGGAGCAGTATATGAAACCTTACGCTTCGGGGTGACTCAGGGCAGTAAGCTATCGACGTCACCGATGTGCATCTGCTTCAACGTCGCACCTGAACACCGATAACCCCTTCGCCGGCATGCGGATACCCTTCGCGCAAGCCAACATCTTGCAAACTGACCTTGCTCCCAACCATTCAATCAAATAATCAAAAAACAATACAATGGATTGAAGAACAAACAATCTTAATATGCAAAATCATAACAGTACGAAATTTTGACACGTTTACTTACCACCATCCAAGGAGGAGGTTACCAGAGGGAGACTCGGAGGAGATCGACACGGGATTGCTGGTGGCGCGGAGGAGACCGACGTGAGCCGACTCGCTGGAGAAGGGGACGGCGATTGCAGGGGGACGCCAGCGGTACTGGCACGGTGGAGAAGGGGGCGGGGGATGATGTGGAGGGGAGAGCCGCGACGGCGTCTAGGTCGATGTCCACGGAGAAGGGGGCGGGGGATGATGGGGAGGGGAGAGCTGCGACGGCGGCTAGGTCGATGGCGACAGTGGTGGAGTGGAGAAGGGGGCGGCGGTCCATGGGGAGGAGAACGTGGCGGTGGTGGCGGGGGGAGGCGACGTGGCGAAGAGCCCTCATCGAGAGCCGACAGAGGCGGGTGGAGGGGCGGCGACGCGACGTGACTCGCTGGAGAAGGGGGCGGGGGAGGAGGACGGCGACGGTGGGGGCTCACAAGCCGGTGCGGATACGCGGTCGGAGGAGAAGGCGGCGAGGGCGACGACTAAGGGCTTCGACGGAGGGAAGCCGCCGATAGCGGGGGAGGCGGTGAGGCGGACTCGACGGAGGGGCGCTGGCGGGGTAGAAGGCGGCGAGTAAGGGCGAGGGCGGCGAGGAAGGGCGAGGGCGACGGCGCTGGAGGGGGAGCAGGCGCCAGGACAGGCGACGGAGGCGGCGAGGGATATGGACGGCGACGGAGGCGGGGATGGAGGGGAATGGCGACGGGCATTGTTGAAAATTCAACGATGCGAGAGGAATCGGATAGGGATAGGGATAGGGTGAGTAAGAGACTGAAAAAATACGATAATACCCCTACGCGATTATTTTCCCTTGACGAAAACACCCTTTCATATTTCTACTTCTACTAATACTGGTGGGAGTAGAACTAGATCTCAACCCTACAATAAAATACGATCAAGAGCCCAGATTGCTTTCTACTCGGAGTATAAAGCACCGGAGTGGGGCTTACATAATTAAGATTTATGAGTCTTGTCATCATTTCTTACTCCAGCTTATAGCTGACCTAAGTTCTTACTCCCCGAGAGCAAAAGCAGCGGCATCGAAGGTGTCAGACAGCCCAGTTCCCGTCTTGAAGGTGACCTTCTCCGGCGAGGCATCGGCGACGTAGACCTCGACGACGCTGAGCCAGAGCAGCAGCTCCTTGGTCTTCACGCCGGTGATCTTCTTCAGCTTCCCCTTCTCGACGAACGCCGTGACCTCACCGGCGTAGGAGACGGTCTGCTTGATCTTCTTGAAGGTGTGCTCGATCTTCTTCTTCCTCTGCACTAGCCACATGAATCCAGTGTTCCGGTTGTAGCCGAACTCCTCGATGTCCTCCAATGGCAGTAGACCCTTAGGGAGACCGAGCTCTCCCAGCAGCTCAATGGACCTCTTCCTGCAGATGGCATCTCCATTGACAACCTCAGCACCGGAGCGGTGGCTCTCAATTTGTGATGCCATTGGATGTGTAGTTTCAGGCAAAGAAGCCTTGGTTTGGAGATGTGTTGTGTGCAAATGTTTAGAGAGATTGTTGGTGATGGAAGATGAGATATGGGGCTCTGTTTATATAGAGTTCGTACTGATAAAGATCTTTGCAGACTGCTTACGCAAAGGTTATGAACTTTGGATTCCAACTTGTTTATACACCAGCCTTTTCTGACCATGCAGTTGATAACTGCATAGAAATTCTGACGCACAAAGTCCCTGACCAAGTCCACTACCGATGTAATACATACACTTCTTCAGCAAAGGATGACTCTTTATTTATTCATTTATTTATTTTTGCAAGGAGCCAGAGATGGCTTATACCAATTAATTAGCAGTGTTCAGGTCCAATTCGTTGGGCTCATGATCAGTACTAGTCTACTAGACACTAGTGCCATATCACCAATCAAGTATCAACATCATTTCAATGTTTTCAGAAAAGCTATAGGAGCAAAAGGCAGAGCAGAGCACAAAATCAAAATCATAACATTATCAGCTTTTTTTTTTGCCAGGTCGGCCGAAAGAGTGGCCGACCAAATTTCATTAAGATTTAGGGAGTTTATTACATGGTTCATTTCACGACATTATCAGCTTCAATCAGCAATAAAAGGCAAAGTGCTCTGTTGTCAAAGCGGTTCGATCTCAAATGACAAACTAATGCCACAGAGTTCCACATGGGAGGCAGGCTAGTCTCTACTCTATTTACAAAAAATTCATACCTTGACGAGTCATCCAGTCAAATCCATTTAAGAGTAACACGGCCTAAAACCCCAGTTCCATTATCTGAAACTGTTACAGCAGTTTTTTTTTTTTTTACCGAACTGTTACAGCATTTTAAGGCACAGAAAATGCAGTCAACTCTCTCAGGTTTTTGTGTTAACGATTTCTTCAAGTTATTATTCAGTTTATTTTTACAGAGCAACCTTGTCACTACTCATCGGAGCAAGAACAAAGAACAAAGGATTCAGTATATCAATTCCAAGTGGGCTTCCAAAGCCATCATTTCTCACTTTCATTACAGACTGAAATCAAACATCTCGACCGAGCACGGTCAGATACTACTATGTTGTCTCTTCATACTTCAATTCCCTATCTGAAACGACAATAAAAAGGACTACTCCCTCCGTCCTTAAAAAAAAAGACAAACTCTGAGTTTCTGTGTCCAATGTTTATCTGTCCGTCTTATATGAAACTTTTTTATAATTAGTATTTTCATTGTTGTTAGATGATAAAATATGATTAATACTTTATGCGTGACTTGTCTTTTTATTTTTTTTATAATTTTTTTAAATAAGACGGACGGTCAAACGTTGGACACGGAAACCCAGAGTTTGTCTTTTTGGACAGAAGGAGTAGGTCTGTGTTTACACCCCAACTAGCTCCGAACGGAAACCAATGTAAGGATGCATTCACAACGACAGGTATTTCATTATTACGAGTAGAGATGCATTCATTGTTGGAACCGTGGACAGACCCCGAGTTCATAGCTGCATTACAATGAGGCAGAAGTGGAGACTAGCCCAAAGCCACAAGTATGACTTGGAAACTAAGCCGAAATCCTAATACTGCTCGAAGCTGCTTGCTCCTAGAAGAACTCATCATCAGCTAGATCAACTATGTCAAAAGAACACCATTCTCTTAAAAAAAAGACCATCAATACAATGTTATTTATTCGATCTACTCTCTCTGTTGTTTAATATATGACGCCGCTGACTTCTCGATACGTTTGGCCATTTGTCTTATTCGAAAAAAATGTAATTATCATTTATTTTATTGTAACGATTTATCATCAAATATTCTTTAAGCATGATTTAACTTTTTTTATATCTGAAAAAAAATTGAATAAGACAAATGGTCAAACATATATAAAAAAAATCAACAATGTCATATATTATAAACCAAAGATAGTATATAATAATCATAATTAACTAAATTATACATAAATTAATCCCGAATCATTCCATGTATTTCTGTACTCTCACCTCTTCTTTGTCATATTCAACTCCTCAATTAGAAGAAATCATTTTTTTTCCTTTTTTTTACCCTCCAAAGAACGGGAGTTCTTACTGTAAAAAAAAAAAAAAAACATTTCCCCCCCTAAGCCTGCGAAGTGCCAAGGCTAGCAAAATGAAAACTTCGATTTTTGGATGGGATCTAGTAGTGTGTAGCAATGGCGACACGGGATTGTCTCCTGTTCAAAGTGCATTTGGCCGGCGAGCTGCTCGTCGGCGGGGGACGAAACCAAGTGCTTGGCGGCCGGCGGTGGAGCAGCAAAGGCAGCCGGATCTGGAGATTCCGGCGACAGCGGCGGCGCTGTACGGACGGCGATGCCTCTACAACCATCACGTCTGACAGGTGAGCTCTGTCTGCTCTTCATTCAGGTACTCAATTTCCAAGGATCTGGCGATCTGTAGGCTGTAGCATATTCAGAATATTTTATTTTCCCAGAGAAAAAATTGTATTGATCCCAAAAGGAATTTCAGATTGTAACTGGTTAGTCAGCTGCTGTCCAAGTGATTAACCATGATTTTTTGGTTTAAGGAATGTAGCAGCTATTCAGCTGTTTAAGGAGAGAGTAACCACGGTAGAAAAATTAAACATTTTCTGAATGTTTATTCTCCGTTCATATCATTTTTGCTTGTCAGAAGAAGTAGAACAAGTAGAAGTGAAACCTGATTGTATCAACCTATATAACGTGGAACTCAACTAGTCAATTATATAATGTTCAGATCCTTTTTTTTCTCTTTGTCACCAACTCACCATTGTAGAAGTATAAGGCCATTGCATTGTCTTGTATGTGTGTACTGGTCAACCAAAAATTCACATGCTTTTGAAACTTGATGAGAGATCTATGGTGGTCAGTCTTGTATGGTTATACAATGGTAAATTCGGAGAAAAACAGAAACTTGAGTTCAAAAGTTCAAACCAACAAATTAATCTGGGTTGAGATGAATTCCAGGTACGCGTGGAACTGTGTTTTTCTAAACCACAGTGCAATGCCTTTCTTTTGATGGACATGTAGAAGTGAGTATGCAACTTCCTTGATTTCTACTCTGGTTCAGATTATATAGTTTCTCTCTGATCTTAGTTCTTGTCGACCAAGTGATCTATATAACAGAAGGCCATAGCGTTGTCTAGTGTGCAGACTGGTCAATTAGAAACACACATGCTTTTGAAACTTGATGAGAAATATATGGCCCTGAACCAAATCTCTAGAATTTTCTTACTTCTTTGGTTGTCTTCGCTGCATGGTCAATCTTGTATAGTTATACAAATGCAATTTGAAAGAAAAACAAAACCTCCAATTCAATAGGTTGACGCCAAAAATTTGATCGAAATTTCAGAAAAATTCTACATACGTGTGGAATTGGTTTATGTAAACCACAGTGCAATTCTAGTATGTGGCTCAGTGACTGCCTTAGTTTGTGCTCCGCTTCAGATTATATAGTTCCTCTCCAGTCTCAGTTCTTGTCGACCTATTGTCGAGAGATCTTCAAAAATATTAGATTGCATAATTACAGATGGAGACATTTTTGTCTGCAATTCTGAGTGATCTTGCCACTAGATCCTTATCTTTCCTGATCAACAAGTACTCAAAACTGACATCACCAACCATGGAGGAGAAACTGCAACGGCTCCTTCTACGGGTCCAGATCATCTTGGAGGAGGCATAGGACCGACTTATCGCAAACCAAGCCATGCTGCAGCAACTGAACATGCTGAGGAAGGAGATGTACAGAGGGTATTACATCCTGGACAGATTCAGATACCATGACCGTGAAGAAGAAAATACCAAAGACCACCAAGTGAGTAACTCTTTCGCTCCATCCAAGTTCAATCCTGCCAAGCGCATTCGGTTCTGCAGGACAAGTGGCCAGAGTTTACAACAGCAGCTGCAGCAAGTTCTTGCCAGCCTTGAAGCCACCATTGAAGATACCAGTGAATTTTTCATGTTCCTGAACAGTTATCCACGCTTGAACCGTCAGCCATATAGCATGCACTTGGTCTTAGACAAGTGCTTGTTTAATCGCCAAATGGAGATGGAGCACATCATGAATTTCCTGCTTAAAGACAATACAAGTAGTAATCAAAATCCAGGTGTCTTGCCAATCATCGGTCCAAGCAATGTTGGGAAGAGCACGCTGATTGAGCATGCCTGCAACGATGAAAGGGTGCGTAACCACTTCTTTCAAATTGTTTGTTTCAGTGATGATGATCTTGAAGATGCAAACATGGTGACTCTTCGAAATTGTGGTGTAATCAAGCATCAAAACCATGCCACTGGTGGAGAAAGGATACTAATCATAGTCGAACTAATCAGAGACATCAATGAGGGAGCATGGAGAAGATTGTACTCAGCTTCCAAAACTTGTGCCGCAAATGGCAGTAAAATTATAGTCGCAAGCTGATCTGATAATATTTCAAGCTTTGGAACAACACATGCTCTGAGAGTAAAATTCTTTACTCAAGAAGCTTATTGGTACTTTTTCAAGGTGCGTACATTTGGAAGCATGGATGCAGCGGAGCACCCAAAGCTGGAATCAATAGCCGTGGATATGGCCATGGAATTGAATGGGTGCTTCATGGGTTCAAATGTTTACAGTGTACTTCTTAGAGAAAATTTCAATGATAAGTTTTGGAGCATGGCCCTGGCAGGAATCAGAGAATTCAGGAAGCTGAATCTCTTACTCTGCGGTACAAGTTATTTTGACGATCCTTGGCAGGGTGTTGGACCTGCATACGTTAGGAGGGTAAACAAAATTTGCTCCAGAAATCATGTGATTCATAAGGACTATAAAGTATGTTCTATTCAGAACATGATTCATTGTCACACAAACTCTGCTCACAGTGAAGATGATGTTCCCATGGTGAGTTTGCAAGATTTTCTCTTCGGAAGTGTTAAACCGCAAGGAAAATTCAATGTTCTCGCATGGAGGTCTCACCTTCCACCTCACTACAACTACATTTTCAACTGTGAGGTACGGAGGTCACATCATTTGATCTCCAGGAAGAAGAGATCTCAGAAGCTTTCCACCTGACCATCTCAGATGCTGATGCAGGGGAGCGTTGCCATGTTGGGCCAAAGCAAAATGAGCATTGTCATTACAGAGTGCATGCATGATAGTCTCTGATTGCAAGCACATGATTGGTTCATAGGAAATTATCTGATAATTGTATGGGAAATTGTCTTGCCTACTCCCTCTGTTCAAAACAAGACAACTTCTAGGGATGGATTTGAACATGCAGAGGGAGTATGTGTGGTATAACTAGTTTGTAAATAATTGTATAGGAAATTATCTGATACTCTCTTTTTTTTTTGAAAAAAATGTCACATAGAATTAAATGATTATAATACATTTGTCTATGCCAAGTTAATTAAATCCCTACAAGTTAATAGTGATGAAATCAAAATTGCAAATAAGGAGTTTATGTTTTACACTTTTGTTCTGCTTATTACAGTAGGCCATGCTAAGACTTTGTTCTTAAAATTAACATCCCCATTTTGGAAGCGTTCTCCTTTCACAAAATTTGCACGAGTGAAGGTGCCTCTGCCTCCTGGAATTAGGTTGGAGGGACTTTTGGTTTAAGCAATCTCTCAAGTCTCTAAAAAATAAAACTGATATTGACTAACTAGCCTATTCAATCATGTCCATATTTTTTTCTGGTTGCATACTATTCCTGAAAACGATAGCGTTCACAATTTTTCTACCCCATAAATAATGGATGCATTTTCATTGGTCTTCTAGTCAAACAAGTTGGCATAAAAAACGCTTTACCAAACTACAACACTTGGCATTACATGATTCCTCTCAACCTCCTTATCTATCCATTGAGTAGTATCTGCAAAATCTTGATGGGGAGAAGAAAAATTGGTTTCATTCCCAGAATGAATACTCTCTTGTCTGCAATCCTAAGAGAGCTTGCAGGTAGATCCTTCTCCTTCTTGATAGACAGATGCTACTCCAAACTGCCATTGCTGTCCAACGAGGAGAAGATTCAGAGACTCGAAAGGATGCTGCTCCGGCTCGCTGCTGCCATTGAAGAGGCCGATGGGAGGAGAATCTTGAACCATGGAATGCTTCGACATGTCAACATGCTGAGACAAGACATGTACAGAGGGTACTACATTCTTGACTCCTTCAGATTCCCTGAAGCCCACGAGGAGGAGATCATGAGCGAAAACAATGACAAAGTGAATTACTCTTTAGCTCTGTCTAAATTCAACTCTGCCAAGCGTGCTCGAATCCCTATTGGTACTAGACGGCATGGAGATAGAGGAGAGCTTGAGCAGGTGATTGACAACCTAGAGATCGCCATGGCTGACATGGTTGAGATTTTTCTGCTTTTGAACAACTACCCTTCCATTCATCGTCAGCCATACAACAGTTACCTGTTCATGGACAAGTGCATGTTTGGGCGTCAAATGGAGATGGAGCATATCATCAATTTCTTGTTGCGTCCTGAACCTCCAAACACGCTAAGTGTTGATAACATTGGTGTCCTGCCGATTATTGGTCTAGCCAAAGTTGGGAAGAGCACACTTGTCAAGCATGTTTGCGGCGATGAGAGGGTGTGCAACCACTTCTCTCGCATCCTTTTTCTTACTGAGGGCGATTTTAGAGAGGAAAAATCATTGCTTACACTAAGGGATTCAGGAGAGATAAGGCATATGCACACATCATCATCGGTTTCAAGTGGAGGAGAAAGATTGTTAGTCATCATTGAGTTAGCTGAGGATGTTGCTGATGATAAATGGACAAGGATGTGCGCTTCTTTGCGAAGTTGCATTTCAGCTGGAAGTAAAATCATAATCACAAGCCGGTTAGAGAAGATCGCAAAGCTTGGAACAACACAACCTCTACGTCTGAAGTTTTTGTCGCGAGAAGCTTACTGGTACTTCTTTAAGGTGCTCGCATTCGGAAGCTCAGATCCTGAAGAACACCCTGAGTTAGCATCTGTATCAATGATGATGTTCAATGTCTACTTTGATCATGAATTGTACAAGAATTTCACTGGACCATTCATGGACCTAAATATCATGGCCAGCTTGATCCAAGCTACATTTTATGAGGGCAACTGGCTCAGCCTCCATGCACGCACCAGGGGTTATTTTCTGCTTAGGAGAGGTTTAGGTGATGATTTTGAGTTGAAGACAAAGTGCGTGCCTATTCCCAAGAAAAATGCAGTTGTGCAACAGTATTGTGTAATCTCCGATTATTGCCGAGTAGGGGTTGCTCATGAAGAAGATCAGGAAGTTCCCAAAATTGATATGCAAGATGTCTTGTCAGGGAGAGTTGCACCTGATGGGAGATTTGATATTGTGCTGTGGAGATCTCACCTTCCGCCATATTACAGCTACATATATAGCTGTGAGATCCATGAGTACAGGCCTGCATTAGCTACCTGCAAGATGGAACTCCGACAAAAGAGGAAAACTTAGATTGAACTAGATGGTTTGCCATATGTATAAATGATAAAGAGTCTGTCCTATTTTATCACTGAATTCAGCTGTATGATTAACACTAGATTCATCTTTTTATGCTGTCTCTTGTAAACTTATCCTACAAGCTCTATTAGTTGCTGTCTTATTGTTTCCTCATGTGAATCTGTCCTTGATAAACAGGTCTATTGAATGGAACAGGATCAGCCGCAGTTGTAGTTTTGACTGCAACTTTTAACTTCAGCAGTCACCATGATCCAATCATTCAATACTCAACCAAGATCAAGAGGCTATTTCTTTTCTCATTCCTTTGATTAGTTTGCAGGTTAAGTAGGCGATATGTATGAAAACATTTATACATGGGGTAAGGATAATTACTTAATTATCTAGTTATGCTCGTTTGTGTAAAATTGGATTTTAGATTCTAGTTCAGAGAACAACTAGCCTCTACTAATTTCATGCTGAAAGAGTGCCCTACTTATATCAAATTATATTTATATGAGTGGGGGAGCCCCTCACCTCATAGGCTAGTTTTTGGGGTGGAAAAGACCCTTTATGATCCTACATTAAACAACAGTCAAATAGTTTTTTTATATAGAGTCTTATATGAATGAATTTTCAAAATTGTAATTACTAAATAATTAACTTGGAAGTTCAGAATGAATTGATTTAAGTGTGGTAAATAACTATAATAAATACTACTCCAGTATTCAAGAAAGGCGAGAGGAGAGATGGGCTGTTGATCTAGAGCCATTGGTTACATGTTGGGTGGTTGGATGTAGGGACTGCTAAAGTTGCAGTCACAACTGCAACTGCAGTCGATCCTGGTGAACAGATGCTCACTGCTCATTTCCGATGCACATAATCTCTCATATTTTTTGAGTGAACAATCTCTCATATTCAACTCTTGAGAAAAAAATATTCACGAATTGAGTTGTTACACATTTTTAGTCCATACATCTGTTTACATATGAAATGTTTTTATTTGTGTGATTGACTACATCAAAAGGCCATTATTCTTTTTCACTCATTGCATCCCGAAATTCAAATAACTAGAACTAGATCATATAAATTAAAACTAATAATCATCCCATATATTCTCTTCTCTTCTTAGCATTCCTCTTATTTCATCTCCTATATCTTCTCACATAATTTCTCAACTTCTGTAACAATATGGGTCACACACCTTCTCTATGATATGATTTTGGCTCGGCATCCATCAATAGTATATATGGGGCTAATTATCAAAGGTAAATGTTTCAGCGATAAATCAAACCATATCCTAACTACAGGCAAATAATTTTTTTTATATTTTCAGATAATGGGACCTATACTGTCCATTATCCAAAAAAAATGTTATTTTCTTTCTTTCCTTCATTCTGAGTTTATGACTAACTTGCCAAAGGCTGCCGAAATTAAAGCTTCAATTTTGGATGTACCTGTGGTGATACTACTACTCTGCCTCCAAGCTCCCTGATTCGGCAGTGATAGATGTCATCCGCCACGAAGGGAGAAGGAAGCGAGCATCGCCGGTGGTGCGGCAGCAAAGGAAGTCGGCATTGATACAGTGGTGGTGCCGGCCTGATCTGGAGACATCAGTTGCAATGGCGTCTCGGGTACTTTCGACAATTGGCAGCATGGATGGTGATGCCTCCTCTCCTCCCATGTCTGCTCTTGATCCAGGTACTTAATTTTCAAGGATCTGTAGCCTATTCTGAATATATTTATTTCCCAGAGAAGTATATTACAAAAAGGAATTTCAGAGATGTGGCTAGCTAGTCAGCTGCCGTACAAGTGGTTAATCATAATTCTATTGTCCAGGAAACGTAGCTATTCAGCTGTTTAAGGAGATAACAACCATGGTATGAAAACATTTTATGAATTTTTCCTCTCTGTTCATGTCGTTTTCTTTAGTCTTTCAGGTCAGACAAGTAGAAGTCAAAACTTAACTCTAAATTAACAAAGAGCAAAGAGTTGAATTTGGCCCTGCAATAAAAAGAAGGTTTGAATTTTGTATTGAGGCCTTGGAGGCATTGTCCTTAGCAATGATACATTTGATTAATTCCGAGCTATCTATAATAGGGGTACTAGATATTGCAACGATTTTCTTTTTCACATGGCAATAGCTAGCATTTGATATTGCAACGATTTATGATTCGTTGCGTTTCCCCCTTTGCAATAAATAGGAATCCTCATGACCGTGGGGCCTGGGCTGGTATAGGATGTAAATTTTCAATGGTTTTACTGGAAGGATTTGTTGAACAAGAAGGATAACGATTTTGTGGCATATTAATTCACCAGCAACAAAACTGAAGAATATTCCAATTGTTGAGAAACTAATGGACAATAGAACAGCACATAAAATCCTTTTATAATGCAAGCAAAAAAATAAAAGAGCATGGCAATTCTGTGACATAGAACTTGGTATTTTCTTCATGTTCATCATGCTCTCTCTCTCTCTCTCTCACCGTTATCTAGAAGTATATGGACTAGTCCACAAAATCTGTCTATGGTGCATTGTGAAGTCTATGAACTGGTCAACAAAAAAATACACGTGGTTGTGAAGTCTATGGTGCTAAACAAAATCTGTAGAATTTCCTTTACTGCTTTCATTGTCTCTGCTATGTGGTCAGACTTGTTATGCTAAAGCAGACCGCAGAGAAAAAAAATAGAAACTTGAATTTTTAAGGAGATGTGGAGTTTCTGGAGTATGTGGCTGCCCCAATTCTCACTCTGTTTTATCATATCCTCTAAAAGTTTTCTGATTACACAGTTCCTCTCTGGTCTCAGTCCTTGTCGACCTGTTGAGTGATTTACAAAATTTCAGATTACATAGTTACATATGGAGACATTTTTGTCTGCAATTTTGAGTGATCTTGCCACTAGATCTATATCTTTCCTGATCAACAAGTGCATGAAACAGACAGAGTCAGCCATGGAGGAGAGACTACAGCGGCTTCTACTCCGGGTCCGGATCATCGTGGAGGAGGCAGATGAACGGATCATCACAAACCAAGTCATGCTGCAACAATTGAACATACTAAGGAAGGAGATGTACAGAGGGTATTTCACCCTCGACATATTCAGATGCCATGGATACAAAGGAGACAGTACTAAAGATCACCAGGTGAGTAACCCTTTCGCACTATCCAAGTTCAATCCTGCCAAGCGTGTTCGGCTGTGCAAGGTCAGTGGCCAGAGTGTACAAAAGCAGTTGCAGCAAGTTCTTGGCAGCCTTGAAGTTGCCATTGAAGATACAAGTGAATTTGTCATGTTCTTGAACAATTGTCCACGTCTATGCCGCCAGCCATATAGCATGCACTTGCTTTTAGACAATTGCTTGTTCAGTCGCCAATTGGAGAGGGAGCACATCATGAACTTCCTGCTCAAAGAGAATACTCCCGGAGCTGAAAATCTAGGCATCCTGCCGATCATCGGTCCAGAGAACGTTGGGAAGAGCACCCTGATTGAGCATGCTTGTGATGATGAAAGGGTGCATAACCACTTCTCTCAAATTGTGTGTTTCAATGACAATGATCTTGAAGATGCAAACATGGTGACTCTTAGAAATTGTGGTGAAATCAAGCATCAAAACCATGCCACTGATGGAGAAAGGATACTAATAATTATTGAACTAATCAGAGACATCGATGAGGGCGCGTGGAGAAGATTGTACTCAGCTTACAAAAATTGTGTTGCAAACGGCAGTAAAATTATAGTCGCGAGCCGATCTGATAAGATAGCGAGCTTTGGAACGACAAAGGCTCTTAGAGTGACCTTACTTACTCAAGAAGCTTATTGGTACTTTTTCAAGTTGCGCACATTTGGAAGCACAGATGCAGCGGAGCACCCAAAGATGGCATCCATAGCAATGGATATAGCCATTGAATTGAATGGGTGCTTCATGGGTTCAAGTATCTACACTCTACTTTTGAGAGCAAATTTCAACGCTCAGTATTGGAGCATGGCTCTTGCAATAATCAGAAAATTCAGAAAGCTGAATCTCTTACTCTATGGTGCATGTTTTTTTGATGGTCCTTGGCAGAGGGTTGAACCGGCATATGTTAGGAGGGTAAACAAAATTTGTCATGAGTATCTTGTGCTTCTTGATGACTATAAAATATGTTATGTTCAAAACAACATGGTTCATTGTCACACAAACTGTGCTCACAGTGAAGATGATGTTCCCATGGTTAGTGTGCAGGATTTTCTCTTCGGAAGGGTACCTCTAGGTAAATTCAAGGTTCTCGCTTTTAGATCTCACCTTCCACCTCACAATGATTACGTGCTCAACTGTAAGGTACAAAGGTCATCTCATATGGTCACCAGAAAGAAGAGATCTCAGAAGCTTTGCACCTGACTATCTCATTGTTTTCTGAAGCTTTACAAATTACAACTGACATCATATGAGCCAACGCATAATGTAATTATCTTAAACTATATTCTGAATCTGAGTATTTGTGAAATAGTTTCACCTATTTGTATTCTGAAATTGTAAAAATGTGCGTCAGCTTTAGTGTACATCTTTATATAACTAGCATGATGGCCCGCGCAGATTTCGCGGCTAGCATCATTATATTTTCTCTTATATAATAGCATATATGTTTTCTCAATGTATAATTTTAAATGACAATATAATTTTAAATTTTGTACTAACTTTACGAAACTACTAATGTGTAATATTCATATTGTATTTTATATACGTGTTAGTTATTAATTATTTTTAATATCAGATTTTAGTTATTTGTAAATTATATTCCTATATGGACTCTAGACTCATCTTTCAATATTTCTTTTTTTTTAATTCCGAATTTTAGTTATCTGTGAATTGTATTTCCATATAGACTCTAGGCTCTTCTTCCAATATTATTTATTTTTAATTCTGAATTTTTATTATTTCTAATTATATTTCTACGTGGACTCTAAACTCATCTTTCAATATTCTTTAATTTTTAATTTTGAATTTCAGTTACTTCTAAATTGTATTCATATATTGACTTTAGACTCTTCTTCTCTTGTTTTTTATAATTTCGAATTTCAGTTATTTGAAAATTGTATTTATATATGAACTCTAAACTCTACTTTTAATTTTATTATGTTTATTCTGAATTTTAGTTAGTTTTAAATTCCTATATGGACTCTATACTCTACTTCTAATATTCCTTATTTTCAATTCCGAAATTTCTATTATTTCTTAATTATATTTCTATATTGTCTCTATACTCTACTTATAATATTCCTTATTTTTAATTCTTAATTTCTATTATTTCTTAATTATATTTCTATATGAACTCTATACTCTTGTTCTAATATTCTTTATTTTTAATTCCGAATTTTAGTTATTTATAAATTGTATTTCTATATGGACTCTAGTCTCCTCTTCCAATATTCCTTATTTTTAAATTTTAATTCAGAATTTTAGTTATTTATAAATTCTATTTCTATATGGACTCTAGTCTCTTCCAATATTCCTTATTTTTTAATTCCGAATTTCAACTTTTTCTAAATTGTATTTCTATACGGACTCTGTTTTTCTTTTTCTCCAATAAATATGAGAAATTCTAGGCCGTGAGAGCGAACATGGAGGCTCCTTTTTCTATTCATTTAATAAGTTAATAGATAACTAAGATAGGCATGATAGATATATATTGTCATCTTGAGGGGGAGTGTAGGGCTGTGTGTGTTATGGCCCAAGAGGCCCATGTACCATATTGTATATGTTACAGGGATTAAGTTCACTTGAGGTCCCTCAATTTGCTGACGAATCCAAAATTTGTCCCTAAACCGCAAAACCGGATACAACGCATCCCCAAGCTTACAAAACCGTGCAAACGAGATCCCTCGGCAGCATTGTGCCCAGTTTTGGCTGACGTGGCACCTACGTGGCCCCTTTGACTAGATCTTCTTTCCACGTGGCAATTTAATCCGAAAAAAATAATTTAAAAAAATTTAGGGCCCACATGTCAGTTATACACGAAATACTCCAATAAAAAAAGGTGGGGCCCATGTGGCCCCACGTGTCATCGTCACTCGTCCCTTCTTCTCTCTCTCCCTCCTCTCTCTCTCTCTCGCATCTCAATCCTCTTGCTCCCCCGCTCCTCCTTGTCGACATGGAGAAAATGGATATTTGGCCACTTTCAAAAGGCGGTTTCGCTGGAATGCCATCCTGAAAATGTATTTCGCTAAAATGCCAATATGAAGCGCGCGATCACAACCACTTTGCCATTTTCTCCATTTTCGTCATTTTCAAATCCATTTTCGCTGGAATTTGGCTTGATGAGACCAAATTGCCCCTCTTCGTTGGCTGAAAGGGGATCAAGATCGAGCGCGGCGAGGTGGTCACTGTTGCTGACGAGGGCATCGATGGTGGTGTGGGATGGGGCGAGACCGAGCTTGGCGGCCGAGCAACGCGAGCACCCCCATGGCCGTCTTCATTGGCGCAGGGACGCCTCTGCGCCGTGTGTTGCGCCGCCCCCTCGCGTGGCCGCCTCCTCGCGCGCCGCCTCCGCGACCACCCAGCACCTCCACCTCTGCCTCCTCTGACCGGCGCTGCCCTGGTACCTCCTCGCCGCGCCGGCCTTCTCTCCCTATCCACCTGACGCCGCCTGGCCGCCCTCAGGCCGCCGCCGCGCTGGGCAGACTGCCGTCGCCTCAGCCCGGTCGCTGGCCGTGCCGCCGCACCCAGCCTCGCCGCTGCACCGGCCGCGCCTGGCGCGAGGGAGAGAAGTGAATAAGGAAGAGAGAAAAGGGGAACGGGAGGAGAAACCAAGAGGAAGAGGAGAAGAAAAGAGAAGCACCCCCGTGGCGATCGCCGTGTGGGTGTTGAGCTAGTGCAGGACGAGACTGTAGACCCCCGTTTTTATAACAGGAATCAATCGTGTAAACAGTACCATTTCCCTGGATCAACTAGTCTGGTACACACGAGTTCGAAACTGAAATACCAAGTGCACATACACGATAGTTTAGTACAAATTATTACATCATAAGCCCGTAGGCATGGTCTTAGAACATAGGACCGAATGGTTCGGAATACATTCCAAAAGCAGAAGTAGATAAGGCAGCGGAGTTAAGGCAGCGGCACACCATTGCCACAGGCAACGACCGTAACTAAGACCTACTGAGCGCCATCATCTTCATCACCCTCCTGGTAGTAAGCATAAGGATCCTCCGAAGCTTCATCTCCGACCTCTGGTTAAGTTTGTATATTGCAAGGGTGAGTACCAACTGTATTCAGCAAGCCACCACAACAACAATGCACATGATAGAGGGTATTCAAGGAATGGCTATGGTTCTTTTGCGCAAAGCAAGTTTTGTAATTCTTTTCACAAGCCTAAGACCTAGCATAGACCGATCAAATTTTAGTACCAGTGTTCACATTAAACAACGACGGTTCTGTCCACCATCCATTGTGATCCCAAGGATAGCTTCCCGCCATTGAATCGTCATGGTTTTCTGAGGACGTCCACCTTCCCTCTTCCCAGGAAGTGGCTCCAACAGCATAAAAATCATCATGCAATATCCCATCCCACACAAGTTAAGAGTTTAGAGTCTAGCCAAGTGTAATACATGTCCCGGTGCTTAATAACCGCGAGCACGGCTATTCGAATAGATTTGGTTTACTCACACTGCAGTGGATGTACACTTTACCCGCACTCCGCGACTGCCCAACACATGAGCCTCGTCCCAACACATGAGACGCGTCACGGCAAAGCTTTTCGATAACCTCGCATTGGCAGTACCCGCTCCATGAACTTTACATCCTCATACACTCTAGGCATCATACGTTTCTAGCAGTGAGAGGAGTTCTGGCGCTCCCAGGAAGGGAAAAACACACACATTCCTATGTTGCTTCTTGTCGTTGAACCCAGTCCATCATGATTGTTCTCTTATGAGTATCCTCATGTAGCATTGCCAAGCCAGCCTCTGACCATCCGGAACGGGCATCCGCCATCCACCTGGCCATCCGAACCGGGCATCCGCCAGCAGACTGCTTGCCGCATCACACACCTAAAAGAAGACCACTATGCAGGAATACTGCCTCCGCTCGGCTATTTACTCCGCTAGGTCTATACCCATTCGAGAAGTACAGTTGTACTGGGGTCATTTCATGCATAACTTCATGGCTCGGTCCTTAATTGACCTGGGACGGCACTAGCTTTTATCGGACTCCACCCAAATCCTCCAGCCGCCCCAGTCGAAAACAGTTGTTTAACTTTATTTTCCTTTCACAAATCATGTCATCAATATCATGGCAATGTGGCGCTCATGTCTCCACATGCCGCATCTCAATTACCTTCCCTAAGGTAATTGCCCAAGCATAAAGCATTTTAATAAATATGAGTATGCATGATTCTAGAGTAGCATTTCTAAGCATTTGTCACAGTTGACTAGGGACTCATACGTAATCATGGTTACAAAGATTTAAAGGTAAACAATAATCAAGGCATGGCATAATCACAAGTAGGATGTTTATCATTGCATGCAATTTTATTTGTAAACAAAGCAATTTCGCAATTGGGATCAACATGTTCAAGGAATAGTGATGACTTGCCTTGCTCGTAGTCTTGCGGGTCTTGATCCTCGCTCGGATCCGCAACTCCCTCGGGCTCTAAAATTACGTGCGAAGAACGATTTGAATTCAATTAGAATTCAAATAAAAATCCAAATAAACTCAAATAAAAGTCGAACGCGAATTGATCTTTCTATATCGACTACAAGGTTTGCGAAACCATGATATTCCAATTTTAGGGTCATTCAACCTAAGTCATTTTGTGATTTGGAAGTACATTCCTAAGAATTCAACATAATTATTTAGTTCTTAAATAAATCTAAATTCCTACCGCGAATTGATTACCTATAGAGATTACCAAAAATATTATATAATTATATTAAATCTTGAAATTTTATGACTACAAATAATCTATAACTAAATTCTAATTATTTTAAATTTTCTAAACCACCTTAATCTCTCCCTAATCTTCTATTTATTTTATGTTTTCTTTTCTTTTCCTTTTCTCTCTTCTTTTCTTTTCTTTTTCTCCCTTTTTCTCTTTCTTCTTTTCTTTCTTTCTCTCTCTTCCTCCCGGCTCCTTCTCCCTTCTCTCCCTCTCGGCTCTCTGGCGATGGCGACCGAATGAGGGGGGGGGGGGGAGGGGGCGGCGGCTTACCGACGACGGCGCAAGGCGAGGCGACGCACGGCGCAGCACACGGCGCGGCGCGGCGGCACCGAGGGCAGCGGTGCGGCGGCACGAAGGCGGCTGCGCGGTGGAGAGGAAGAGAGGAGAAAAGAGGGGAATGGGGTGGGAAGAATGGGGAGAAGGGTGGGGGTTTTTATAGGGTGCGGGGGAGGGGTTGGATGGCCCTAATGGCGACGGGATGGCGCGGCTCGCGGGGCTCGAGGCGGCGACGGCGGTGGGCGAGCGGCGCGGCAGGCGACAGCGGTGACGCGACGCGCGCGGCGGCACGGGGCTCGAGGCGGCGACAGGCGGTGATGGCGACGGCGCGGCGACAGGCGACGTGACGGCGACGCGGCGCGGCGGCGGCGTAGGGCGCGAGGCGCGAGGCGACGGGACGGCCGCGCAGCGTGGCAGCGCGATGGGACGGCGGTGCGGCGATGGCGACGGCGCGCGGCGGCTCGGGGTGCGAGGCACGCGCGGCAGGGGAGGGGGCGGGGCTAGGGAACCTCATCGATCACCTAGTGCGCAATGAACAGTGCTAGCTCTTATTTAACCCTTATTTAACCTATTTCCTATATGAATTTCATTCTATAAATCCTAATTTTTGCACAAATGAAGTTTAATCAATATTTGTGTTATTTTAACCAAAGGATTCACCCTAGATTGATATTACCCATATTTTATTTTTATATAATTTTCTTAAATTTAATTAGAATTAATTCTTATTCCATCGCACTAAAATTTAATTGTTACTAATATGGTCGCGATAATATTTTATTTATTTCCAACCTCACCTAATCTTTATTTTAAATTATATTTTAATTATTTATTTTGCCAATTTAATTTTAGGGTTTATTCCTAATTAATCAAAATCCAATGAAATAGGCGAATAAAACCGGCATGATACAATTTATTTAAAAAGTTTTTTGAAGGCCCATAATTTTAGGGTTTGATTTTGTTGGTCGAATTTTCAGGGTGTTACAGAGACGCAGCTGGTCGTCCGGGAGGTTGTTGATGCGGTCCTCGCCGTCGCCGCAGGCCCCGGCGCGACCAATGACGATGACAGTTAGCGGTAGTTGTCGCACGGGGTGGCTGTTCAGTTGGCGGCGGGCGCAGGTGGCGGCGGCGTGGGGTGTGGTGGGGAGCGGCGTGGTTGGGGAATGGGGAGAGCCGGCCGGCAGCAGCGGCATTGCTGCCCCTTCTCTCTGTCTCCTCTCTCACCGTGTTCTCTGAGTTGATAAGGGGCAATATTGTCTCATCACCTAGTAGAGGAGAGAAAATCTTTTCAAAAATGAATAAAATAGCGAAAATGGCAAAGTGGCGATAAACGCACGCTTCATATTGGCATTTTATCGAATCACGTTTTTGGGATGGCATTCTAGCGAAACCGCGTTTTGAACATGGCGAAATGCCCATTTTCTCATCGACATGTGAGCTATCCCACCACCTCTGATGCCCTCACCATGCCGATGCCACCCGTACCCACCGACTGCCGCATCCGTCGCCGTCGGTGATAGGGCGCCCGACCAAGAGGCCGCCCCGAGCCCACCATCACCCCCGCCCACCACCACCCTCTTCGCGCCGCTGCTGTCACTGGAGACAGTGTGTCTGGCCAAGAACCGCTCCCGAGCCCACCCTAGAGTAGCCTTTAGGAGGAGAGGAGGGCAACGAAGCCGAGTTGGAGATGGCGGCGGAGCGGTGTTGCATGGTGGGGGAGGGGCACCTCGGCCTCCACCTTCCCGCTCCTGAGCCCTCCTTATCAGCAGCGGTGTCGCGGGCCCGATCTCGCCGCCCCCTCACTGACCTCCGCGCCTCCCTCGCCGGCCTCCCCGACTCGTCCCTCTCTGCTCGTGCTTACCGGTGGAGAGAGGACAGAGAGGGAGAGAGAGGGTGAGGTAAAGGAAGTGGGTCCCACTGTTTTTTTATTTTCATGTTTGATTGACATATGGGACCCACATATTTTGTTTTAATTTTTTAGTTTTCAATTTTGCTCCTTTTATTTTTTACCGATGAAATTGCCACGTAAGTGCCACGTCAATGCCACGGGGGACGAAGACCTTGTCAAATATGCCACGTCAGCCAAAACTAGGGACGATACTGCCGAGGGACCTAGTTTGCTCTGGTTTTATAAGTTGGGGATGCATCGTATCCGGTTTTGTGGTCCAGGGACGAATTTCAGACTCAGCGACAATTTGAGGGACCTGAAATGAACTTAGTCCTATGTACAGAGTATGCAATTGAGAGAGTAGCAGTGAAGCTTCCAGAGAAAAATCACAAAACTTTAAATCTAAATCAGCAAATAGCTTGGCAGAGTGATAACATGGTGCTAGTGTGCTACAAGCGACAACAAGATCATCAGATTTTTGTTTGTCTCCATTGTAATTTGTAGATGGTGCTGACTGATGAATTGAATCTGTACAATTCTCTTGCTTTCATTGTCTCCACCATGTGGTCAGTTTCGTACCGTTATATTAATGCAAACTGTAGAAAGAAACAGACACTTGAACTCAAAACAGTTCACAGTGAAAAATTTCCAGGCTACATAGCTTTCTCTCAGCTCCCAGTTCTTGTTGATCCATTGAGTGATCTACAGAACTTCAGATTACATATTTCACTTATGGAGACATTTTTGTCTGTGATTCTGAGTGATCTTGCCACTAAATCCATATCTTTCCTGATCAACAAGTGCTCGAAACCGACAGCATCAAACATGGAGGAGAGACTGCAACGGCTGCTGCTCCGTGCCCAGATCATCGTGGAGGAGGCAGAGGACCGGCTCATCACAAACCAAGGCATGCTGCTGCAACTGAATATACTGAGGAAGGAGATGTTCAGAGGGTATTACGCTCTTGACAGATTCAGATGCCGTGGCCATGAAGAAGATGATGCAAAAGATCACCAGGTGAGTAACTCTTTTGCACAATCCAAGTTCAATCCTGCTAAGCGTGTCGGGTTCTTTAGGATCAGTGGCCATAGTTTACAAGAGCATCTGCAGCAAGTTGTTGGCAGCATAGAAGTCACCCTTGAAGATATGAGCGTTTTTGTCATGTTCTTGAACAGTTGTCCCCATTTGTGCCGTCAGCCATATAGCATGCACTTGTTTCTAGACAAATGTTTGTTTGGTCGCCAAATGGAGATGGAGCACATCATGAACTTCCTGCTCAAAGTGGATTCTCCAGGTTCTGAAAATCTGGGTGTCCTGCCGATCATCGGTCCACGGAAAGCTGGGAAGAGCACCTTGATCGAGCATGCCTGTAACGATGAAAGGGTGCGTAACCACTTCTCTCAAATTGTGTGTTTCAGTGATGATGATCTTAAAGATGCAGACATGGTAACTCTTCGACATTGTGGTTCAATTAAGAATGGAAACCAATGCACTGGTGGAGAAAGAATATTGATTGTTATCGAGCTAATCAGAGACATCGATGAGGCTGTATGGAGAAGATTGTACTCAGCTTCCAAGAGTTATGTTCCAAATGGCAGTAAAATTATCATCGCAAGCCAATCTGATAAGATTGCAAGATTTGGAACAACACAAGCTCTTAGAGTAGAATTATTTACTGAAGAAGCATACTGGTACTTTTTCAAGGTGCGCACATTCGGAAGCATGGATGCACAGGAGCACCCAAAGATGGCATTAATGGCCATGGAAATGGCCAGGGAGTTGCAAGGGTGCTTCATGGGTGCAAGCATCTACAGTGGACTTCTGAAAGCAAATTTCAATGCTCGGTTTTGGAACATGGCTCTGGCAAGCATCAGAGAATACAAGCAGACGAATCTCCTAGTATACGGTACATATTTTGAGAATCCATGGCAGGCGTCTGAACCGGCATATGTTAGGACAGTAAACAAAATTTCCTCCGAATACCTTGTGATTCTTGATGAGTATCAGATATGTTCTGTTCAGAACATGGTTCTTTGTCGCACAAACTTTGCTCGGAGTGAAGCTGAAGTTCCCGTGTTGAGTATGCAAGATTTTCTCTTTGGAAGTGTTAGACCTCAAGGAAAATTCAAGGTTCTTGCGTGGAAGTCTCACCTTCCGCCTTACTACAACCACATGTTCAACTGTGAGGTACAGAGGAAACATCATGTGTTCGCCAGAAAGAAGAGATCTCTGGAACTTTGCAGCTGACAATGTGATTCTTTTCTGAAGCTTTGCTCCTGCTGACCATGTGTTGTATATAATGTAATTATCTTATGCTGTAATGTAAAACTGATCATCTGTGAAATGTTGCCTAGTATCTGAGCGAGTATGTCATCCAAGATCCTATGTAAGATGTGCAATTTGTAAGAGGTTGCCAAGCTGAACTCGTCAGCATCTATTTGAAGTTTGAAGATGTCAACATGCTAAGACGCAAGGATATCAGTTCAGAAGTCGATGACAACTGACAGCAACTGATTGATCCTATATATGTTAATTGCTACTCCATATTACCTGCCACTGTTGACCTCTGACCATCGATTCCTTGTTGCAACTTGCAAGAAAGCATCCTAATCCTTAACGAAATACAGTACAAACACGTATTGGCACGATCAGACGTTTAAGATCACGTAACATAGGTCTGATATTTCCAATTTTGGTCGGAAAATTTCTTCCTTTTTTTTTCATTTTTTGTGAATTTGGTCCAAATTTATTCAAACTAGGAAGGTATCCCGCGCAGATGCGTGGGCAATTTATTTATTGTTTACAAATTTAATTGGTAAATTTTGAGATAGATCTAATGGTTTAGAAAATTTAAAGATTTTTTTCTAAGAGAGTAGGAAAGGAGAGAGGAGATGAGGAGAGTACGTCCGTAGCAGGGAAGGGTGTGGAGAAGGTGGGAGCACATACTTTTTTTATTCGATCTAATGGTTAAAAATATTGGACCCACCAATTTAAAAGAAAATCAATGGATAGATTTTAGAGTGTCACTTGGCTTAATCCAAACAAATTAAAATTAAATAAGATCTACTTGAAAAAACACAACTAAATTGTTTTATTTTTTTCGCAATTACGTAGTACATTTATCAAGTGATATTTGACATCCTAAAATATGATATGAAATTATTTAAAATTATCATAACATTAATTATTATATATTTGCCCAAGATGTGGTGATGTATATAGAACCGCAATATAAATTTTATAAGACACAAATATTTTATTTAATTAAAGAAATACAACGGGATCACAAATTGGTTATATAATTTAAAATAATTTAAAAGATGAACGTTTAGAGATAATTGATTTGACATTTTTTATTTATATTATAGGTCTAGTTTATATTTGCACATATTTGTGGAGTAATATATTTTTATATAGTAAAAAGTTATATTTTAAAGACCATTGATTTTGTTCCGACGGTAATATGTATTATCGATTTTAATTTATTTTGAATCTTAAATTGTTGGTTTAATTATGTATATAGCAACAGTTAGATTTGATATGATATGTGTAGCTTAAAATAACTGTGGTTGTTTGTCTTTATCATAGCTACTCAAAAAATATAGAGAGAAGTGGAGGGGGCAGAAAGTGTTGTGCGTATCTAGTGGTGAGGGTGAGATAGAGGGGACTTTGTTTTTCTATTTTTTTCTAAATCATTTAGGTCAAAAACCAATTATCATGTATTTTGTTTTTTAGAAAATCTTTTTTAATTTTAAAGTCATCACCGATTTAAGCTGGACGATTTAACTGGAGATGGCTTGGTTCGAATTAGCTACGTAATATCACGGTAAAGCCATGTAAACTGATTTAATTAGCTGTATATGTTATATTACCGTTAATCTGCTTCCACAAATCATGTACAATACAGTAACTAATTTAATTAGCTATGTATAATCTTCTTGTTAATCTCCTAGCTTCCATATATATATATATATTGCCGTGCATATAATAAATATAGCTATGATTAGTAGTAACACAGTATGGCAGCTAATTAATCTCAACTTCTAACAACCATAGTTACTAATCCTTCCGACAAACCATACATACATACGGGAGAAAGGTAGATCTAATTCATTGGTATAAAATAACGGGTTCACCAATTTAAGTGAAAATCAACGGCAGGTAAAGATCTAATCTAACGGTATAAAATAATGGGTCCACCAATTTAAGTGAAAATCGACGGTGAGATTATATTGTATCACATGGCGGCCTAGGAGTATTTGTAAGAGCGCCACGTGGCGGCTTAAGAGCGTTTGTAGGAAGTTTAATGGACTTTTAGTATATAATAGATTTAGTCAAAATTGTTTAAATTTCAAATTGTTTTGTTCTGAAAATTCCCAAGATTTTTGGAAATGTCTCTAAACCCCCGCGCCGTGAATAGAAAGTAGAAATTTTTTTAGATAATGGATGTACACAGCCAACCAAACTTACAAAAGTAGAAATGTGCGAAATGAAATCGCAAACAATGATTCCAGCGTCGCCTTTTTCCGGTTCCTCTGACTGAATTTTTAATCTAGGATGATAACTAGCCTAACCTTCTTCTGTGTTTGCAAAGTGAGTAGTTTTACAACAAGTTAATTAATTCTGTACAATTAGTTATTGACGAAATATGTAAAAGTCTATAGAAAGGTGTAGTCTACCTGTATTTGGTCAACACTGGTCAGAAAATACAAGAAAAAGCATCATGTACAACGAAAGTCTCTCTTTATAGTAGGTTCAGTACTTGAGTCATCAAACTGCAGGCCTCTTAAGCAAATCTCTCAACTCTCAACCCCAAAAAGAATAATTGGTGTTGATTGATTGCATACTTTTCTATAGAACCACTGCAGCCACAAAATTTTTTCCCCATCAGTCGATGTCATTTTAATTTACTAATCAAACAAGTTGGCATCAAAAAAATGCTACTCGGACAAGCTAGAGCACTTGCCATTATATGGTTGCAGGATTCCTCTTATATATCCTCGTTGTTGATCCATTCATCAAATTGTTGTCTGAACCATCTTGCAAGGGGAGAAGGAAAGTTCCCAATTCCCAAATGGAGACTCTCTTCTCTGCAATCATAGGAGAACTCACCAGTAGATCCTTCTCCTTCTTGATAGACAGATGCTCCTCAAAGCCATCATCGCCGCCTATGGCGGTGACGTTCATGGAGGAGAAGATTCAGAGACTGGAAAGGATGCTGCTCCGGCTCGCCACCGCCATCGAAGAGGCAGAGGGGAAGCACATCACAAACCAACCCATGCTTCGTCAGATCAACATGCTGAGACAAGATATGCACAAAGGTTACTATGCTCTTGACACCTTCAGAATTCAGAAACACCAGGAGGAGGACATGAACGACGACGATGGCAACGAAGTGAGTTACAACACCTTATCTCTGTCTAAATTCAACTCTATCAAGCGAGCTCGAGTCCTTACTAGTACCAGACGACATGGAGATATGAGAGAGTTCGACCAGATGGTTGACATCATAGAGATCACCATGGCTGGCATGGCTGAGTTTGTTATGCTTCTGAACAACTATCCTTCCATGCATCGTCAACCATACAACACCTACATGTTCATGGACAAGTGCATGTTTGGGCGCCAAATGGAGATGGAACATATCATCAACTTCTTGTTACATCCAGAACCTCCATATAGTGACAAATTTGATGTCCTACCGATCATTGGTCCTGCCAAAGTTGGCAAGAGCACACTTGTTGAGCATGTTTGCAATGATGAGAGGGTGCGCAACCACTTCTCTCGCATCATCTTTCTTAGTGATAGCGACTTGAGCGAGCAAAAATCATTGCTTACCCTAAGGGATTCAGGAGTGATAAGGCATAAACACAACTCATCATCGGCTTCAAGTGGAGGAGAAAGATTATTGGTTGTTGTTGAGCTAACTGAAGATGTTGCCGATGATGAATGGAGAAGGATGTACTCCTCTTCTCGAAGTTGCATTTCAGCTGGAAGTAAAATCATAATCACAAGCCGGTCAGAGAAGATTGCAAAGCTTGGAACAACACAACCTCTTCGCCTAAAATTCTTGTCCCGAGAAGCTTACTGGTACTTCTTCAAGGTTCTCGCATTCGGAAGCTCAGATCCTAAAGATTACCCCGAGATGGCATCCGTATCAATGGCGATGTTTAATGGATACTTTGATCGTGAGATGCACAATACTTTCATTGGACCATTCATTGATCTAAACAACATGGCTAGCTTCATTCAAGCTAGTATTTACGATCGCGACCGGCTTAGCCTCCGTAAGCGCTTCAGGACCAAGGAATCAAAGAGTCAGTTACTGCCTAACAGAGGTTCAGGTGATTCTGGGGTGAAGAGCAAGTGTGTGGTTATTCCTAAGGCAGATGGAACTGTGAACTACTACTGTGAAATCTTCGAACATTGCCGAGTAGCGCTTGCTCATGCAGAAGATCAGAAGGCTCCAAAAATTGGTATACAAGATATCTTGTCAGGGAGAGTTGAACCTCATGGGAAATTTGATCTTGTGCTGTGGAGATCTTATTTGCCGCCTTATTACAGCTACATATATAGCTCCGAGATTCATGAGTTCAAGTCTGCAACTACCTGCAGGATTAGGCTCCGGCAGAAGAGAAATATTTAGATCGAACTGTTTTGCCATATATAAATGTAAAAATATATTGCTATTACACTCAGTTGTATGATTTTTCCATTAAAGTTCTTTTTTTTTAAAGTTTTCATTGTTTTGAAAAATCTCCACATTAGAGGACTTAGCCTCCTCATGTGAAAAGAAAATTTTGGTTGGACAAAGGAAAGAAGCGTGCAACTTTTTATATGAAAACCATATGTCAACAATAAAATGTATGGTACCATCTAAAAAGGACGATAAAATCAATTTAAAAGCTAGCAAACAATTTTGGATGTGGAATGAATAATGGGAAACTCGATTCCAGACTAAGGGTCTATTTTGCGGGGCTTCAGCTCGAGCTCAACCTATTATCGAATCAGGGGAAGTACATATTATCAAAAGTGCCGAATCTGACTTTTTTTTTTGTGCAAGTAGTTTAACCTTTTGAAATACCTAAAGGTATTCTCAAGAAGATATTCAAAATAAGTGTCTATTAAACAAATGGCTCTATAAATTGTTTAACGAGGAAGGCATGTGATAAAATCTGTTCAAAAGGAAGTACTTAGCCAATCGAACAATTACTCAAGTGGAAAAGCGGCCTAGGGATTTACATTTTAGGGCCGGGCTTATGATGGTTAAGAAGGATTTTTTGCAACTAGGATCTATGGTAGTTGGAAACGGAGAACAAGTGAGATTTTGGGAGGATCGCTGAAACGGAGAACAAGTGAGATTTTGGGAGGATCGCTGGGTGGGTGAAAACTCCTTTGATAAGTTATATCCCTCGCTCTATTTACTAACAAGAAACAAGCATGCGAGAGTAAGCGATGTACCGAGCAATGTTCCTCTAAATGTGCCCTTTAGAAGAGCTTTGGTGGGGGATAACTTGAATGCGTGCTACAAGCTTGTATGCAAAGTGGTCTTGTTTAACTTATCTAATAGTCCAGATATTTTTAGATTAGAAGCCAATGGGAAGAGAGTCTTCCCGATGAGTTCTATGTACAAGGCTCTTATGTACCGTAATGTGGTACCAAGAAAGTCGATAATATGGAAACTCAGAATTCCACTTAGGATTAAGATTTTCCTTTGGTATATCAAAGGAGTAGTCTTAACAAAAGACAATTTGGTTAAAAGGTGATGGAAAGGTAAGTGTTGCTTCTGTAACTCTGAAGAATCAAATGAACATCTTTTTTTTATTGTCATGTTGCACATTCAGTTTGGAATATTCTTTTCATGGTTATGTGAATATAAGTGCCTACTTTCGTTGCTAATCTTCTAGGTGGTTGGTCATGGGGATTAGTACCTAAGCTTAGGGATCAACTTTACATGGGAGTTGTGGCTATCTGTTGGGCACTTTAGCTTGCTAGGAATGATGTAGTCCTCAATGGCTCATCAATTAACTCTATCTTGCAGGTTATTTTCAGGGGGACACGCTGGGCTTGCTAGTGGTCTTTGCTTCTTAAAGAGAGTGACGAGAAAGCTGTGGAGATTGGGCGCCAAAAATTGGAAGTTACCATTATGGAATTCTACTCAAAATCTGGGTGGAATTGGAGAGGAAGATTGAATTGTTAGTTGAAATCTTATTTTGTGAAACTTGTTCTGGATGTCTTTGTCGTCTACTTGTCTCCTATGATGGCGTTTGCTTTTGAACTTATTTGTAAGCCCAAGTGCTTGGTGATGTAATATTGTGGCTATGTACATCCGACCTTTGGGATGTGGAGATCGGGTTTTATTTAATCCATTGTCTAAAAAACCTTTTGAAATAGGGGTCGAAACAGAATTAGTGAGAGTCAATAGTGGCAAGTACTATATATAATAGGATATAGTACAGTCGAATAATCATTTTTCCTTCTTTTTTTTTTTGGAATGGGAGTGAGTAACACTTATACTGTTGATTGTCCAAAAAAAAAACATTTTTCCCTACGTCTTTGCCTAGGAAGTTACTCCTTCCATCCTAAAATGTAACAATCTAGGATGGGCTGAGATCCATCTTAGGACAACATCATGCCTCATGTCTTAGATACATTGTCCTAGGATGGCTCTCATGTCTAGATATATTGTCCTAGGATGGATCTCATCACATTCTAGGTTGCTACATTTTAGGGTGGAGGTAGTACTCCCAAAAACTAACGAAATTAAAGTGTCCATTATTGATGGGGAATTTCTGAATTGATTCACGGCACTGTTGCTTGGCCGGCGAGTTGCTATGCCGCCGACCGGATCTGGGGACGTTGGCGATAATGGTGGCGGCTGACGGCGATTCCTCCTCTACATCCATGTCTGCTCTTGATTCAGGTACTTAATTTTCAAGAATCTGTAGCATATTCTGAGAATATATTGATTTACCATTGAAGTGTGCACTGATCCCCAAAAGAAATTTCAGACAAAGTGGCTAGATAGTCCAGAAATGTACCATAATTCTATTGTTGAAGAAATGTAGCTAGTCAGCTGTATAAATAGGTAGAAATGGCAGTAGGGAAAGCATTTTCTGAAGAGCAATTTTACAGTTCTTGAGGAGGTACCATAGGGTAAAAAAAATTAGTGTAAAATTTTGCACCTCGTAGTACTTAGGTATCAAGAGGTACCAAATTTACAATAGAAAAGGTGGTACTTACGGTACCTCCTCAAGGACTATAAAATTGCTCTTTTCGGAATGTCGTTTTTGCTAGTCCTCACTCAGTCAGACAAGTAGCAGCGAAAAAATTTGACTCTAAATTAACAAATGAAAAAAATTGAATTTTGGCCCATCAAAAAAAAGAAGACTTAGAATTTGTACTGGGGCATAACAGGGGAATTTATTAACTTGTAATAGGATGGAAAATTTTTAACAGTTTAATGGAAAATTAATTTGGGACAACAGGCTTTTTCATTTTAACATGTTACATGCATTTATCATTTTTCAACAGTTTTAACATGTTGACATTCATAAAAAAAAGTTTGAAATGCCTTATGTCCATGTTCATCAAGTCCTTTTTTTGTCACAATTTTTCGCTGGTTCGGCAATAACCGGCCGGAATATACTACGAGGTAAGAGAATTTACAGGTCTCAAAGCATACCGAGAGGAAACGGCATGCTACCACAACAAAAAAGAAAGAAACCCTCTATACACAACAACTACGGGGGAAAACCCTCGCACCCACTATACAACTCAAAGAGAGGTAGTCAAGCCCGCTTCCTGCCACGATTTCCACTCATCCTCAATTGGCACACAAAGATTCACCGGTGAGACTGCATGCCCCTCAAAGACACAAGCATTGCGCTCTTTCCAAATTAGCCAAGTCACCAAGATAACGCCCGCATCAAAAGATATATTTTTTGATCACACTAGAAGGCTATTGTGTTGTCTAGTAGGAGTATGCGGAACTGGTCAACTAAAATATACACGTGTCTGTGAAACTTGACCAGAAATCTCTGATGCTGAACCAAATCTGTAAGAATTTCCTCTACTTCTTTCATCATCTTCGCAATGTGGTCAGTCTTGTATGATTATATTAATCCAAACTGCTGAGAAAACCTGAAGCTTATATTCAAACGGTTCACACTGAAAAATAAATCTAGGTTGAGGTAAATCAAAGTGCAATTCGTTTCCTTTTATGAAGACATGGAGCTGCTGGAGTATGTGCCTGCCTCAATTCCTATCTGCTTCACCAGATCCACTAAAAACTTTCAGACTACTTACTTTCTCTCTGTCTCAGTTCTTGTCTCAGACTACAAAACTTGAGATTACGTTGTTACATATGGAGACATTTCTGTCTGCTATTCTGGGTGATCTTGCCAGTAGATCCATATCTTTCCTGATCAACAAGTCCTCGAAACCGACAGCGCTAACCGTGGAGGAGAGACTGCAACGGCTGCTGCTCCGGGCCCGTATCATCCTGGAGGAGGCAGATGAACGGCTCATCACAAACCAATCCATGCTGCAGCAACTGAACATACTAAGGAAGGAGATGTACAGAGGATATTACACCCTTGACAGATTCAGATGCCATGTCCATGAAGCAGACCATACCAAAGATCACGAGGTGAGTAACTATGTTATACCATCCAAGTTCAATCCTGCCAAGCGCATCCGGTTCTGCAGGGTCAGTGGCAAGAGTTTACAAGAGCAGCTGCAGCAAGTTTTTGGCAGCCTTGAGGTCACCATTGAAGATATGGGTGAGGTTGTCATGTTCTTGAACAGTTGTCCCCGTTTGTGCCGTCAGCCATATAGCATGCACTTGCTTCTAGACAAGTGCTTGTTGGGTCGCCAAATGGAAATGGAGCACATCATGAACTTCCTGCTCAAAGAAGATATTCCTGGTGATGAAAATACAGGCGTTCTGCCGATCATTGGCCCATGGAGGGTTGGTAAGAGCACCCTGATTGAGCATGCCTGTGCCGACGAAAGGGTGCGTAACCGCTTTTTTCAGATTGTGTATTTCAGTGACGATGATCTTGAAGATGCAAATATGGTGACTCTGAGAGATTCTGGTGTAATCAAGCATCAAAACAGTGGTACTGGTGAAGAAAGACTACTGATTATTATCGAATTGATCAGGGACATCGATGAGGCTGCATGGAGTAGATTGTATTCAGCTTCCAAAAGGTGTGTTGCTAAAGGCAGTAAGATTATAGTCGCAAGCCGATCTGATAAGATTGCTAGGTTTGGAACAACCCAAGCTCTTAGAGTAAAATACTTTACTCAAGAAGCTTACTGGTACTTTTTCAAGGTTCGCACATTTGGAAGCATAGATGCAGAGGAGCACCCAAAGTTGGCATCGATAGCCATGGATATGGCCAGGGAGATGAATGGGTGCTTCATGGGTTCAAGCATGTACAGTGTACTTCTGAAAGCAAATTTCAATGTTAGGTTTTGGAGCATGGCTCTGGCAGGAATTAGAGAATTCAAGCAGAAGAATCTCTTACGATACGGTGCCAATATTGAATGTCCTTGGCACCCGGTTGAACCCACATACATTAGGATGATAAACAATGTTTCCTCTGAATATCTTGTGGTTCTTGGCGACTATCAGACATGTTCTGTTAAGGACATGGTAGATTGTCACACAAACTTTCCTCAGAGTGAAGCTGCAGTTCCCATGGTGAGTTTGCAAGATTTTCTCTTTGGAAGTGTTAGACCTCAAGGAAAATTCAAGGTTCTCGCGTCAAGATCTCATCTTCCACCTCACTACAACTACATACTTAACTGTGAGGTATGGACTTCACATCATCTGATCACCAGGGAGGAGAGACCTCAGAAGCTTTGCACCTGACTATCTCAGATGTTGATGTATGATGTAATTATCTGAATCTGAAATTGTAGTCTAAATCTGAGCAATTTTCAATTGTTTTTCACCCGGTTCATGAGCAAATGTGTTTACTTCAAGCTCCTATGTAAAATATGCTGCTTTCAAGAGGCTTTCCTCAACGTTGCCCACTGTGAAATCATTGTCATGATTAATATTTGTGATGAACAATTGGCTGTGCAAATGATTTAATCAAAGAATTGGTTTGAGAGTATGTGTGGATGTTGGTGTGAGTGCATGTGACTAATGTGGGTCAGGTTGAGATATCTGTGCCCAGGAACGGTTGTTTAGTCTGATTGTGTACAGGTGACTTAAGGTCAGCCTTGGTTAATGGTGAGGACCGGGACTATGTTCAGGGAGGAACAGAGGTCTAGCGCGGTCGGGATACCATGTGAGAAGGTGACTAGAGTAAGGATTCTTGGAGGTCAACTTCGGTCAACGGTGAGGATCAGGACTAAACTCAGGAAGGAGTTGAGGTCCAGATGGTCAAGGATACCGGATGACGAAGTTGGATACGAGATGGCACACGGTGGATGAACACCGTGTGGGAGAGAATCGCAACGGGCTTCAAAAGGTGTGCGTGCAAGCGTCGGTGTTCGCGAAGGGAATTGGAAGAGATTGGAAGAGGCTTATGTATGGTGCTACGGTACGGTGGTGTACTGTAGCGTGCATATGTGTATGCGTGCTTGTGTGCAGCAGGCATATATGTGTGGTATACGTGCAGTGTGCATGGTGATGATCGATACATGCATATTGGATACATGCATGTGTGCAGGCTCGGCTGTGGTGGCGTCGGCCTGGTTGGCCCATGTGGCAGTCGGTCCATGAGGCATGGCAGCAGCGCAGGTGACCGAGCAGGAGACAGAGGATGAGTCCGACTCGGTGTGGTGCGGCTGCAGGTTTGGTAAATTGTAAACGGTGTGGAAATTGTGGATTGAGTTCTGGTGAAAGAGTTCTACACCTACTTGAGTAGGGGCTTTTTTATATAAATAGAGAGGGAGCGTGAGGCTTCCTGTATCGCTTTGAGAGCAATTGAGTTGATAGTTTAGTTAGGGTTTCGAGTTTAGTCGAGATTTTTATAAAGAGTGCTGTTGTTGCACTTTGTACACAGAGAGAAGCAGTAAAGTTGTCATCTATTTTGAGAGTTCTTCGATTTGTGTTTCTTCGGGTTCCGGCGGCGTGCGAGCGGTCCGACCGGCGGCGGCGATAGGACTACGTCGAGATTTCCATCGATTTGAGGATAACTTTTATTTCTGCTAAAAGTTTTTGGATTTTTGGTTTTCCCTACCATTCACCCCCCCCCCCTCTAGTAGGCTTGGTTTCTTGTGTTCGATCCTACGACGCACATGCAAGACACGTGAGCTATAGCAAACAATTGTGGATGTGGAATGAATAACGGCAAACTCGATTATAGACTAAATGTTGAGCGACCATAATAGCATAATAGCAGGAAACGCTTTTAAAATCTTGAGGGGATGTCCCCTCATTTGCTCAAACACCACTCAAATAGTTATTAAAAAAATCTCAAAAAAATAACATTCATATGACATACATATATCACTTTAAAATAAAATTTAAACTTAAACTCAACTCTCACATTGAGAAATGAAAAGGGAAAATTCAACATATGAACAATATAGTATTATTCATCCCATAATTTTTTTCAATGTATAGATCAAGTTTGAAGTTGATTATTGGTGGAGATTTCTTTATAACCATTTACTTGAATTTGAAAGAAAAATATACAGAGGGGACATCCTCAGATTAGATTCCACTCCATGCAATAGCGAGATTGGAGCTCCGGTGACACAGCGAGATAGGAGCACCATCGACGCGGATGGTTTTTGTGCGTTCTCTGGTGGGATCCGACCAAGGAGTGGTGAGAAATACGATGATCGCAAGGATGGGCACCAAGGATGAGGAGGAGTGTTGTGATGGTGTCAAGATAGTCGGCACAAGTAATAGAACTACCACACCTTGCCACTGCACTGGGGCAGTCACCACCTCCACTCCTCTCCTCCCCTCCCCTCCCCAACCGCGCATGCTCATGTGCATGAATCTGGTCGGGAGGAGACTAACCCGCAATGTTTGTGGGTATGGAAAATATGTTACGCAAAATATTGATTCAAGCACGTCTCTTACGTACATATATAATGACATAATTTGAATTTTACAAAATACTTGTGACACTGAGCCGGTTTGATAATAATAATATCATTTTTCCAATACGACAAATTCGTAATAGTGGAGATTTAATTAATCCTTTCATTCATCCAACCGCATCAAATGTGCTCTACTTTTCTTTTAGCCGAGCCGGTCTAAGACAGGCGGACCAAATTTACTTAAGAAAAGGATATGTACACATATACAGAGTTCAAACTTTGACAAGAGGCTATCGAAGTGAATGGATGTTGTTGCAGAAGCAACTTCCTAAAAGAAAAACAAGCTACAACAAGGCACTACTCTCCTAAATCTTTAAAAACCCCAGCTTCTTTCCAGATCACAACCTCCTCTTTAATCAAGGCAAAGAGGATACCCGCCACTCGACTCTGACTCTTTAACACACACTCGTGTTTCTCTCCTTCCATACCATCCCGCAGACTAGCAGCACAAGAGTGTCGAAAGTGCCCCTATAGCTAGTCCTTCCAAACCATCAAGCCAAAGGCACTGTTTTTTTTTTCATTTTTTCCTTTTTAACTCTACCAAGGAAATTAATTAATTACCAAGGACAAAGGTGACCGATATTTAAAGCTTGGATTTTTTTTTGGGGGGGGTATGCCGGTATGGGTTCGTTCAAGTCGCTGGTGGCTGGATGACTGGATGGATCCCCACTGTCTAGCAATGGCGGCAAGGTTGTACTCCACCTCCGAGCTCTCGGATCCTAGCACTGATGACGTCCGCCACGAAGTGAGAAAGAAGAAATGGAGCGGCGGTGCCGGCCGGATCTGCAGACGTCGGCGGCAGCGGCGGCTCGGATTCTTCCGGCAATGGCGACGACTGACGGCAAGTCGGCAACGCCTCCTCTCCGTTCTGTTTGCTCTCGATCCAGGTACTCAACTTTCAAGGATCGATCTGTGCCATATTTCTCAGAATACTTCAATTCTCCAGATAAGCGTATTGATCCCCAAAAGGAATTTCAGAAAAAAACTGTGGCTAGCTTGTCAGCTGATTAAGGGCACATCCATCAACCATGGTAGGAAAACATTTTCTGAATGTTTCCACCCTGTCCATGCCATTTTCACTATTTGTTGCAGTCAGACAAGTTAAAGATAAAACTTGACTTCGAATTAACTACTAGAAGCAAAGCCTTGAATTTTGGACCAGAGGGAAAAGAAAACAAGGACTTGAATTTTGTATTGGGGCATACAGCATACCAGGTGTGTTACTATTACTATCCATGCCGGCTTCACTTTAGGCAGTCCTCAATTTTCAACAGTTTTAACATGTTGAGTTTCATAATGAAAATGTTTACCATGTCAGGTCCTTTCTTTTTGTCACATTTGTAGAAATAGAAGGCCATTGCAGTTTCTAGAACGTGGAATCGGTCAACTAAAAATTCATGTGACTGTGAAACTTGACGAGAAACCAGTGGTGCTGAACCAATCTGTAGAACTTTCTTTACTGCTTTCATCGTCACCGCTATGTGGACAGTCTTGTATGGTTATTATATTATTGCAAAATGTACAAAACAGAAACTTGAATCCAAACAGTTCACATTAAAAAGCATATCTAGGTTGGGATACTGGACTATGTGGAGCATTCAAAGTGTGTTTTTGTAAACCACAATATAAGACTATGTGGCAGCCTTAATTCCTACTCTGCTTCACCTGATCCTTCAAAAAATTTCAGACTACATAATTTCTCTCAGGTCCCAGTTCTTGCTGATCTATTGAGAGGTCTACAAAATTTCAGACTACATACTTATACATGGAGACATTTCTGTCTGCAATTCTGAGTGATCTTGCCAGTAGATCCATATCTTTCCTTGTCAACAAGTGCTCAAAACCAACAACTCCAACTGTGGAGGATAGACTACAACAGTTGCTGCTCCGGGTTCGTATCATTGTGGAGGAGGCAGAGGGACGGCTTATCACAAATCAAGCCATGCTGCAGCAACTGAACATGCTAAGGAAGGAGATGTACAGAGGGTATTACACCCTCGGCAACTTCATATGCCATGGCCATGAAGAAGACAGTGCCAAAGATCATGAGGTGAGTAACTATTTTAAACCATCCAAGTTAAATCCTGCCAAGCGCATCCGATTCTTGTCGGATGGTGGCCCGACTTTACAAGATCAGCTGCAGCAAGTTCTTGGCAGCCTACAAGTCACCCTTGAAGATATGCGCGAGTTTGTCATGTTCTTGAACAGTTGTCCCCGTTTGTGCCGTCAGCCATATAGCATGCACTTGCTTATAGACAAGTGTTTGTTCGGTCGCCAAATGGAGATGGAGCACATCATGAACTTCCTGCTAAAAGTGGATACTCCTGGTGCTGAAAATCCTGGTGTCCTGCCAATCATTGGCCCAGGGAAAGTCGGGAAGACGACCTTGATCGCGCATGCTTGTGATGATGAAAGGGTGCGTAACCACTTCACTCAAATTGTTTGTTTCAGTCAGGATGATCTTGAAGATGCAAACATGGTGACTCTTAGAGATTCAGGTTCAATCAAGCATCAAAATCACGCCACTGGTGGAGAAAGGATACTAATCATTATCGAACTAACCAGAGATATCGATGAGGGTGCATGGAGAATGTTGTACTCAGCTTCCAAAAGTTGTGCTGCAAATGGCAGTAAAATTATAGTCTCAAGCAGATCTGATAAGATTGCGTGCTTTGGAACAACACAAGCTCTTCGATTAAGGTTCTTTACTCAAGAAGCTTACTGGTACTTTTTCAAGGTGCGTGCATTTGGAAGCATTGACACAGAGGAGCATCCAAAGCTGGCATCAATAGCCATGGAGATAGCAACGGAATTGAATAGGTGCTTCATGTCTTCAGGCATCTACAATGAACTTCTGAAAGCAAATTTTAACACTCGGTTTTGGAGCACGGTTCTAACAATTATCAGAGAATTCAGGAAGTTGAATATCTCACTCTATGCAAATTTTGATGGTCCTTGGGAGGTGGTTGAATCGGCATATGCTAAGAGGGTAAACGGAATGTCCTCTGAATATATTCTGATTCTTCATGATTATCAGACTTGTTCTGTTCCAAACATGCTCCATCGTTGTACAAACTCTGCTCAGAGTGAAGCTGAAGATCCCCAGTTGAGTTTCGAAGATTTTCTCTTTGGAAATGTTAGGCCTCAAGGAAAATTCAAGGTTCTCGGCTGGAGATCTCACCTTCCACCTTATTACGACTACATGTTCAGCTGTGAGGTACTGGAGTCGCAGCATATAGTTGCCAGAAATAAGAGGCCTCGGAAACTTTGCACCTAACCATCTCATTACTGAAGATTTGCATCTGTCCATCTGAGAAAAGCTTATGCTAATGTAGTTATCTTAAACTGTGATATAAATCTGAGCATTTGTGAAATATTTTCACCTACCGTCTGAGCGAATGTGTACTCCAACCTATTGTGTAAATGTGCTATTTGTGATAGGTTATCAAACTCAATTTGTCAGCATATAGTATTATCGTTATACTTCCTCCATTCCGTATTATAAGTCATTTTGGATTTATCTTAAATCAAACTTCTTCAAGTTTGACCAACCTTACAGAAAAATATAGCACATTTCCAACACAAAACAAATATACTGTAAAAAATATATTCAATGGTTGATTTCATGAAAAAAAAAAAGATGTTTTAGATTTTGCTATCTTTTTTGATAAATATGTTTCAAATTCAAAGAAGTTTGACCTCAGACAAACCTAAAATAACATATAATGTGGAATGGAGAGAGTATATTTTTTTAAGCTTGAACGTTTCAGTGTAAGATGCCAAGACATTCAGAAGACGATGAGGACTGACCGCAACTAATTGATTCTATGTAATTTGTTATCACCTGCCAATTTTGACTTCTGACCACCCATTGCTTGTTACAACTTGTAACATACAAAGCATCCTAATCCTAATTGAAAGATAATAGAAACACTTGTTGGCACTATCAGAAGTTTCAGATCACATAATATAAGTTATACTACTAGCTAGAGGTAGCTCATCCCATTGCAGAACCATTCAATTCTGCAAGGTTTTCTCCAGCCAACATGGAGGCAACCATTTCTGCAATCCTAACTGAACTTGCAGGTAGATCCATATCTTTCCTTGTAAGCAAATACCTGTATCAGCAAAAGCCGGCTCCAAGTGACGACGAAAGATTGGAGAACCTGCAAAGGCTGCTGCTGCGGTTTCGCATCATTGTCGACGAGGCGGAAGAACGGTGCATCACCAACCAAGCCATGCTGGAGCAGCTGAGCATCCTGAGGAAGGAGATGTTCAGAGGCTACTACACCCTGGACACCTTCAGGTGCAGAGCTCATCAAGGCAAGGATCATGGTGAAGTGAGCCCATCTTTTGCCATCTCTAAATTCAGTCCTGCCAAGCGTATCCGTTTCTGCAGTGACAGTAGCAGTCAGAGTTTGGGTGAGCTGCAGAGAGTTCTTGGGGACCTGGAGAACACCATTGCTGATGCTAATGAGTTCATTGCATTCTTAAGCAGTTGCCCTCGCCTTCATCGTCAGCCGTATAGCATGTACATGACCTTGGACCAGTGCATGTTTGGGCGCCAAATGGAGATGGAATATCTCATCAATTTTCTCCTACGGCCTGGGAATCATGGCACACAAGAACCAGGTGTTCTGCCGATTATCGGTCCAGGGAGAGTTGGGAAGAGCACTCTTGTCGAGCATGCCTGCAACGATGAAAGGGTGCGTAATCACTTCTCACAAATTGTGTTCTTCACTCGAGTCGATCTTGAAGATGAAAGCATTGTGGATCTTAGAGATGGCGGCGTAATCAAACATCGAAACCGTGCCTCGGATGTAGGAAGGGTGTTGATCATTGTTGAACTAGATGGGGATAGGTATTCAGAAGGACTAGATAAAAATATCGATGAGGTTTTGTTGGAAAGACTATACTCAATATACAAAACTCGCATTCCTCGCGACAGTAAAATCATTGTCACGAGCCGATCAGACAAGATTGCGAGGTTAGGAACCACACAACCTCTCAGATTACAGCTTTTATCCAAGGAAGCCTACTGGTACTTCTTCAAGGTGAGAACATTTGGGAGCATAGATGCTTCAGAGCACCCTGAAATGGCATCAATAGCCATGGACATTGCAATGGAAACTGAAGGGTGTTTCATGGGTGCCAATGTCTTCAGTAGATTGCTAAGATCAAATGCCAACACTCATTACTGGAGCTTGGTTCTTGCAACCCTAAGAGAGTTCAGGAAGAAGAACCAGCATGTTTGGTCATTCATGTATGCTGCAGATCAAATTAAAGCTTTGGATCAGGTGAATGAACCAAGTGAAAAAGCAACTGAACTTCTTGTGATTCTTGATAACTACCAAACAAGCTGCTCACATGCATCTTCCCACTGTGAAGCTGAAGCTGAAGCTCCCAAGATATCACTGGTAGATGCTTTGTTTGGAAGTGTTAAGCCTCAAGGAAGATTTGATGCAGTTGGATGGAAATCTCAGATAGCACCTTACTATAGCTACATGTATAGTTGTGAGATACAGAGGCCAAAGTGTTTGGCCGCTTGGAAGAACAAAATGAAGAAGAATGGTGGCTGATCATATTATGAGTTTTATGCACCCTGTTATTGTCACATGTAGGCACTATGTATTCATATTGTAACCCCTAATAGGTAGTAGAACTTCTTTTTACAACTGAATGAGATATATAATCCTAGCCTCTAATCTCTCATATATGGTTTCCAGTTTCTGGCTTTTAATTTTTTTTTTTCATTTTAAAACCATATATTCTCATAATCTATGAGAATCAATATTATCTGGAGAGCAAGGGCTTGTTCGACTACAATGTACAGCCACTGCCTTACATCCTACATACCCGCAACCTATAGCAGCTTCGTTTGCTGCATGGTGTAACAACCGACTGGCTGCATGGAAGCGCTGTACTAAGGAGCCGAACGAGACCATAGAGTTTCTTGAAAAAGCTGTAGCTGCAAAAAAAAATAATAATAAACTCTCCGAACAGAGCCATTATTATGCTCCATTAATATCTAGGCAATTTTATCGTCCTTGAGAAGATACCATAAGGTACTACTTTTATCCAGGCAATTTTACGGTCCTTGAGGAGGTACCATAAGATACCATTTTTTTATTATAAATTTAGTACCTCTTGCTACCTAGGTACTATGAGGTACCAAATTTTACACTAAATTTTTGGTACTCATGGTACCTCCTCAAGGACCGTAGAATTGCTCTTATAAATTTGATGCATCTAGGTACTACTATAAGGTACTAAATTTTACATTAAAATTTTGCCACCTATGGTACCTAAGGCTTGTAAAATTGATTTTTTTTTATGGGTTCAAGTCGCTGCCGCTGGTGGCTGGATGACTGGATGGATCCCCACTGTCTAGCAATGGCGGCAAGGTTGTACTCCGCCTCCGAGCTCTCGGATCCTAGCAGCGATGACGTCCGCCACGAAGTGAGAAGGAAGCCGAGCGCGGCCGGCGATGGAGCGGCAAAGGAAGCCGACGGCGACAGCTGGAGACGTCGGCGGCAGCGGCGGCTCGAGTTCTTCCTGCAATGGCGGCGACTGACAGCAACGTTCTGTCTGCTTCTTTCGATCCAGGTAACTCAACTTTCAAGGATCGATCTGTAGCCATATTTCTCAGAATACTTCAATTCTCCAGATAAGCGTATTGATCCCCAAAAGGAATTTCAGAAAGACGTGGCTAGCTTGTCAGCTGATTAAGGACACATCCATCAACCATGGTAGGAAAACATTTTCTGAATGTTTCCTCCCTGTCCATGCCATTTTCACTAGTATTGAAGTCAGACAAGTTAAAGATAAAACTTGACTTGGAATTAACTAGAAGCAAAGCCTGGAATTTTGCCCCAGAGAAAAAAAAAAGCAAGGACTTTCAACAGTTTGTAGAAACAAGGACTATCCATGCCAGCTGCACCACAAGCAGTTCTCAAATTTCAACAGTTTTGACATGTTGAGTTTCATAATGAAGAAATTTGCCATTTCTTTTGTTCATGTTCGTCAGGTCCTTTCTTTTTGTCACATTTGTAGAAATAGAAGGCCATTGCAGTGTAGCACGCGGAATCGGTCAACTAAAAATTCATGTGACTGTGGAACTTGACGAGAAACCAGTGGTGCTGAACCAATCTGTAGAACTTTCTTTTCTGCTTTCATCATCACCGCTATGTGGACGGTCTTGTATGGTTATTATATTATTGCAAAATGTACAAAACAGAAACTTGAATCCAAACAGTTCACATTAAAAAGCATATCTAGGTTGGGATACTGGACTATGTGGAGCATTCAAAGTGTGTTTTTGTAAACCACAATATAAGACTATGTGGCAGCCTTAATTCCTACTCTGCTTCACCTGATCCTTCAAAAAATTTCAGACTACATAATTTCTCTCAGGTCCCAGTTCTTGCTGATCTATTGAGAGGTCTACAAAATTTCAGACTACATACTTATACATGGAGACATTTCTGTCTGCAATTCTGAGTGATCTTGCCAGTAGATCCATATCTTTCCTTGTCAACAAGTGCTCAAAACCAACAACTCCAACTGTGGAGGATAGACTACAACAGTTGCTGCTCCGGGTTCGTATCATTGTGGAGGAGGCAGAGGGACGGCTTATCACAAATCAAGCCATGCTGCAGCAACTGAACATGCTAAGGAAGGAGATGTACAGAGGGTATTACACCCTCGGCAACTTCATATGCCATGGCCATGAAGAAGACAGTGCCAAAGATCATGAGGTGAGTAACTATTTTAAACCATCCAAGTTAAATCCTGCCAAGCGCATCCGATTCTTGTCGGATGGTGGCCCGACTTTACAAGATCAGCTGCAGCAAGTTCTTGGCAGCCTACAAGTCACCCTTGAAGATATGCGCGAGTTTGTCATGTTCTTGAACAGTTGTCCCCGTTTGTGCCGTCAGCCATATAGCATGCACTTGCTTATAGACAAGTGTTTGTTCGGTCGCCAAATGGAGATGGAGCACATCATGAACTTCCTGCTAAAAGTGGATACTCCTGGTGCTGAAAATCCTGGTGTCCTGCCAATCATTGGCCCAGGGAAAGTCGGGAAGACGACCTTGATCGCGCATGCTTGTGATGATGAAAGGGTGCGTAACCACTTCACTCAAATTGTTTGTTTCAGTCAGGATGATCTTGAAGATGCAAACATGGTGACTCTTAGAGATTCAGGTTCAATCAAGCATCAAAATCACGCCACTGGTGGAGAAAGGATACTAATCATTATCGAACTAACCAGAGATATCGATGAGGGTGCATGGAGAATGTTGTACTCAGCTTCCAAAAGTTGTGCTGCAAATGGCAGTAAAATTATAGTCTCAAGCAGATCTGATAAGATTGCGTGCTTTGGAATGACACAAGCTCTTCGACTAAGGTTCTTTACTCAAGAAGCTTACTGGTACTTTTTCAAGGTGCGTGCATTTGGAAGCATTGACACAGAGGAGCATCCAAAGCTGGCATCAATAGCCATGGAGATAGCAACGGAATTGAATAGGTGCTTCATGTCTTCGGGCATCTTCAATGAACTTCTGAAAGCAAATTTCAATACTTGGTTTTGGAGCACGGTTCTAACAATTATCAGAGAATTCAGGAAGTTTAATATCTCACTCTATGCAAATTTTGATGGTCCTTGGGAGGTGGTTGAATCGGCATATGTTAGGAGGGTAAACGAAATTTCCTCTGAAAATATTGTGATTCTTCATGACTATCAGACATGTTCTGTTCCAAACATGCTCCATCGTTGTACAAACTCTGCTCAGAGTGAAGCTGAAGTTCCCCTGTTTAGTTTGGAAGATTTGCTCTTCGGAAGTGTTAGGCCTCAAGGAAAATTCAAGGTTCTCGGCTGGAGATCTCACCTTCCACCTTACTACGACTACATGTTCAGCTGTGAGGTACGGAAGTCTCAGCATTAAGTTGCCAGAAATAAGCGACCTGGGGAACTTTGCACCTAACCATCTCATTATTTTCTGAAGATTTGCACCTGTTCATCTGAGAGGCTGATGCATAATGTAATTATCTTAAACTGTAATACAAATCTGAGCATTTGTGAAATATTTTCACCTACTGTCTGAGCGAATGTGTACTCCAATCTGTACAGAGGGTATTACACACTCAGCTGCTTCAGATGCCATCGCAATGAAGAAGACAACGCCAAAGATCGTGAGTTGATTACTATTTTACACCTTCCAAGTTAAATCCTGCCAAGCGTGTCCGATTCTGCAGGGGCAGTGGCCAGACTTTACAAGATCAGCTGCAGCAAGTTCTTGGCAGCCTACAAGTCACCCTTGAAGATATGCGCGAGTTTCTCATGTTCTTGAATAGTTGTCCTCGTTTATGCCGACAGCCATATAGCATGCACTTGCTTTTAGACAGGTGCTTGTTCGGTCGTCAAATGGAAATGGAGCACATCATGAACTTCCTGCTCAAAGAGGACATTCCCAGTGCTGAAAATCTAGGTGTCCTGCCGATCATTGCCCCAGGAAAAGTTGGGAAGAGCACCCTGATTGAGCATGCCTGCGAAGATGAAAGAGTGCGTAACCGCTTCTCTCAAATTGTGTGTTTTAACGACGACGATGTAGGACATGCAAACATGGTGGCTCTTAGAGATTGTGGTGTAATTAAGCATCAAAACTATTCTATTGGTGGAGACAGGATACTAATCATTATCGAATTAATGGGAGACATTGATGAGGGTGTATGGGGAAGATTGTACTCTGCTTCCAAAAGTAGTGTTGCAGTTGGATGTAAAATTATAGTCACAAGCCGATCTGACAAGATTGTAAGCTTTGGAACGACACAAGCTCTCAGAGTAAATTTCTTTACTCAAGAAGCTTATTGGTACTTTTTCAAGGTGCGCACATTTGGAAGCTTGGATGCAGAGGAGCACCCAAAGCTGGCATCATTAGCCATGGATATGGCCAGGGAGATGAACCAGCGCTTCATGGGTTCATGCATCTACAGTGTGCTTCTGAAAGCAAACTTTAATGCTCGGTTTTGGAGCATGGCGCTGGCAAGAATCAGAGAATTCAAGCTGAAGAACAACTTAATATACAAACGCGTATCTTGTTGGTGGTCCTTGGGAGACGGTTAAACCTGCATATGTTAGGACGGTAAACAAAATTTCCTCTGAATATCTTGTGGTTCTTCACGACTATCAGACATTCTCTGTTCCAAACATGGTCCATTGTTACACAAACTCTGCTCAGAGTGAAGGTGAAGTCCCCGAGGTCAGTATGCAAGATTTTCTCTTCGGAAGTGTTAAGCCTCAAAGGAAAATTCAAGGTTCTCGCATGGAGATCTCACCTTCCGCCTCACTACAACTACATTTTCAACTGTGAGGTACGGAGGCCACATCATATGGTCACCAGTAAGAAGAGATCTCATAAGCTTTGCACCTGACCATCTCAGATAGTAATCCATATTGTTAGGTTGTGGTGAAAATATGGTGTATAAATATTTCACAAATGTAATTCAAGCTAAATCTTGTTATTGTCTGAAACTGTTGTATAAATATGAGCATCTGTGTACCTCCAAGCTCCTATGTAAATGTGATATTTTCATGAGGTTGCCAAACTCAATTTATCAGCATTAATTAACTTCTTTTAACAAGAGAGGAAACCTGCTCCCATTTCTAGAAATGTGATTTGATACAAAGCATCCTGCCTAGTCTTGCTACTAACCTATAAGAGCATCCAGTGCAACAATGTCATATTTTGACGCCAGCCCATCACAATACTGTAAGCTTAATTGAAGTAATATCTACATACTTGTTTCATGAGCTATTTTCAAACTCCGAAGAAGTGCTATTTTCATGAGCTCGACCTGGTACAGTTCAAAAGCACTTCATAGTCTCTAAAATTCAAGTCTTCTTTGATTCTCTATTATACCTGTTTCTTGGAGTAGCAAACGAAGCCAGTGGTGGTGCCGACCAGATCTGGTGGCAACGGCGGGCGGGTTCTTCCAACAATGGCAGAATGGGTTGGCGATACCCCCTCTCCGTCCACCTCGTCGTCTGTTAGTCCATCAAGGTACCCAATTTTCAAGGATCTGTAGCATGTTCTGGATTTTTTTTCCAATCTAGCAGATAAGTGTATCATGTTCTAAATTTTTTAAATTCAGCAGAGTAGTGTATTGATCCCAATGGAATTTCAGAAAAGTGGCTAGTCAGCTGCTGTTCAAGTGGTTAACCATAATTTATTGTTCAAGAAACGTAGCTAGTCAGCTATTGAGGGACAACAACCGCTGTAGTAGATCATTTTCTGAATGTTTTTTGCTAGTTAAAAGAAATAGAAGCTAAAACTTGACCCTTATCAAAATAGACAAAAGAAAAAAACCATTTTCTGAATGTTCATTCCTTTTCTAACCTGTCGCTGTTGTAGCATTGTCTAGCATGCAAACTGGTCAACTAAAATGCATGTGCTTTTGAAACTTGACGAGAATTCCATGGCACTGAACCAAACCTGTAGAATCGTCTCCGCTATGTAGTCAACCTTGTACGGTTATATTATTGGAACTGCAAAGAAATTACAGAAACTAGAATCCAAACAGTTCACATTGAAAAGTATGGTTTGAAATAAATTCTAGATATACATGTAACTTTGTATATGTAACCACAGGGCAATACCTTTCTCTTTATGGAGACTTGGAGTTAGTAGAGTATGTGGCTGCCTTAATTCAGATCATATCCCCTCTTTGTATATGTAACCAGTGCAATACCCTCTATAAACATTCAGATTGTGTTTTCTCAGGTACCAGCTCTTCACCACTTGAGTGATTTACAAAATTTCAGATCATATCTTTGCTGATCATATCAGAAGTACACATGGAGACATTTTTGTCCGTGATTCTGAGTGATCTTGCCAGTAGATCCATATCTTTGCTGATCAACAAGTGCTCAAAGCCAACATTACCATCCATGGAGGAGAAACTGCAACGACTGCTGCTCCGGGTTCGTATCATTGTGGAGGAGGCAGAGGGACGGCTTATCACAAACCAAGCCATGCTGCAGCAACTGAACATGCTAAGGAAGGAGATGTACAGAGCGTATTACACCCTCGGCAACTTCATATGCCATGACCATGAAGAAGACAATGCCAAAGATCATGAGGTGAGTAACTATTTTAAACCATCCAAGTTAAATCCTGCCAAGCGCATCCGATACTTGTGGGATGGTGGCCAGACTTTGCAAGATCAGCTGCAGCAAGTTCTTGGCAGACTACAAGTCACCCTCGAAGATATGCGCGAGTTTGTCATATTCTTGAACTATTGTCCTCGTTTGTGCCGGCAGCCATATAGCATGCATTTGCTTATAGACAAGTGTTTGTTCGGTCGCCAAATGGAGATGGAGCATATCATGAACTTCCTGCTCAAAGAGGATACTCCCCGTGCTGAAAATCCAGGTGTCCTACCGATCATTGGCCCCGGGAAAGTTGGGAAGACCACCCTGATTGCGCATGCTTGTGATGATGAAAGGGTCCGTAATCACTTCTCTCAAATTGTGTGTTTCAGTGAGGATAATCTTGAAGATGCAAGCATGGAGACTCTTAGAGATTCTGGTGTAATCAAGCATCAAAACAATGCCACTGGTGGCAAAATGATATTAATAATCATCGAACTAACCAGAGACATCGATGAGGGTGTGTGGAGAAGGTTGTACTCAGTTTGCAAAAGTTGTGTTGCAAATGGCAGTAAAATTATAGTCTCAAGCCGATCTAATAAGATTGCGTGCTTTGGAACAGCACAAGCTCTTCGAGTAAAGTTCTTTACTCAAGAAGCTTACTGGTACTTCTTCAAACTGCGCACGTTTGGAAGCATGGATGCAGAGGAGCACCCAAAGCTGGAATCAATAGCGATGGAGATAGCAAGGGAATGGAATGGGTGCTTCATGTCTTCAGGCATCTACAATGAACTTCTAAAAGCAAATTTCAACACTCGGTTTTGGAGCACAGTTCTAACAAGAATCAGAGAATTCAGGAAGTTGAATATCTCACTCTATGCAAATTTTGATGGTCCTTGGGAGGTGGTTGAATCGGCATATGTTAGGAGGGTAAACGGAATTTCCTCTGAATATATTCTGATTCTTCATGATTATCAGACATGTTCTGTTCCAAACATGCTCCATCATTGTACAAACTCTGCTCAGAGTGAAGTTGAAGTTCCCCAGTTGAGTTTCGAAGATTTTCAATTTGGAAATGTTAGGCCTCAAGGAAAATTCAAGGTTCTCGGCTGGAGATCTCACCTTCCACCTTACCACGACTACATGTTCAGCTGTGAGGTACTGAAGTCGCAGCATACAGTTGCCAGAAATAAGCGACCCCGGGAACTTTGCAGACGCGACTTCGGATTGAGCACTTGATTTTTAGCTAAAAATCGGGCACCCGCCTCATCCTGCGTCAGCTACCTGACAAAGACATGGCGTAGCTGCAGCCTGTAGAGCCTACTAGAAACCAAGTCACTACTACTCTACTAGATACATGCATGCATTTAGTAAAAAAATATGATTACTTGGGTTGGTATAAGTATTTTTTTAGCAATGTTTAAACTATTTTTTTCTCTTAAATAACTTCTCCAATCTATAATTCGGTTGCTCTATTAAATTCGTTGCAATTAAATCTTTAGAACAAGATCACACATGGTTATATTTCGTTGAAAAGAATATTTAGCTTGTTTATGGATTTTTTTTAAATGTTGCACATGTTTTATGTGAATTTTTCAACTAGTATTCATATGATGTTTTCACTAGCTAGTTATTTCTAAATGTTTCACACGGTGTTCCAGGAAACTTTCAGCAAGTATTTTGTAGTGTTTCAATAGGTACAGCTTAATATTCATAGTGATACAAAATATTTCAACAATATCATTTTTTTTCAAATATATCATATCTCTTATATGAATTTTATTGTTTCACTTATTGGGACTCAATGTTTCATATATGTGGTTATTAGTGTTGCGGTTGGTATTTTTAAATATTGCTTTTCTCTTAAAAAATTTTCTTTAAGGGGTGTTATAACGTTCGATTTTTTTTATATAATCATTTGATAACTTTTTATAAAGATTTAATTGTAAACAATATAACGGGGTTATCGGATCGTAGAACTAACCATTATTTTAGGAGAAAAAATATTTGTAAAAGAGAAAAAATGTGCAAAATGAGATATAAAAAATTTGCGTGAACATGCATGGCTAGGCAGAGTAGTGTACGGGAGAGGCGAGGCGGGCACATGATTTTTAGATCGTTGATCGGGCGCCTGGCTCAAGGCATTGTTCGAACTTTGTGCCTAACCATCTGTTGGTAACTTTTTTACCAAAAAGACAATCACGATCGGGACACCTAAATGTCTTGCGGTGATATGGAGTAGCTAACCACCTCAATCTTGACAAAGCTAAACAAGAAGACAACAATCGAGACACCTAAACGCCTTCCCATGATATGGAGTCGCCAACCACCTCAATCTAGACAAAAAACTAAACCAAGATAGGTTTTGTAAAACTAAACCAGCTATCGAAGCCAATTTAGGCTGATTTTGATTGATATGGAGATAACTATCCGTCTCATAGGCGAATCGAAAATAGTTGTATACGCAAGATAGCTAATCGATTCCTTGTGTCTCCTCGTGTGCAGGTAGCAAAAGTTCCAAAATATTGATTAGCCGATGCAACTGAATGGCTTTGATTGATTTTTTTAAAATGGATTAGAAAAGATGCACGTGTGTTGCAATGTGTAGAGCCAATTTAATTAGTACATATGTGTTGGTGGATAAAGAATCACAATCCATTATTTTTGTTTATTCATGTGCTTATATCCGAATCACTTATTACCGAATAAAAGACTATTTGTGTGCAAATCTTTTAGTCTATGTTTGGATAGTAGGAAATGAGAGATGGGATTGGAATTGGGAAATGAATGAAGGGTTAGGATTAAATGAAAGAGAGAGAATGAATGGTTAGGATTTAAAGATGCCTTTTGGTGGGTGGGAAATCATTTCCCTAGCCCATTAGCCAAACAAGGCCTTATAGTCATGTTCTTAGTGACTCAAAAGCAAATGTTGTAAAATAAAGTATAATAAAAAAACAAAAAAGTTGATTCAAAATTAAGTTCTAAAATTTAAAATTTGACTTTCAGGAATAAGCATAAACCAAACAATGAGGCCTTCAAACACAAGCTCATTTTGTCGTCCAGCTTTATCTCAAGTTGGGCAGAAATTGCCGACGGATAGAATCAGCAACTTTGATCATCCTTTATTCTAGTTGACATGTACTTCTCGAAAGTAAAACTAATTCTCAGGGTCTATTCATATTGTAACTAAAATAAACCTTACCAAATTTTGGCATTGCTAATATTGCCAAGTTTTGGCAAAATTCCTTATGTATTTATTAAAGTGTGGTAAAAGACTAAATGTAGGGGAAGACTACGCATCGGACGTCTGGAGAATAAAAAAACGGACATGCCCCAGTACCTACCACTGTTGCATGCATCGAACGAATCTACCCCCATCGATTTCATAAGTGCTTATTCCTATATGATTACTCTCTTTACCACTCTCTCTCTCCTCTATAACCACTTTATCAACAACCAATAAACATTTTTTCCTCTTAAATTCTTTATCCGATCTACCATCTGATTACGTCGTTGTACTTATAGCAATTAAATCTTTACAATAAGATGTCACATGAATATATTTTGATGAAAAATATATATATGTTCCTACTAGTGAAGTTTGATGTTTCATGCGAGGGAAGCAAATGTTTCACATGAAATTCGAGTTTGTTGCAGATTTTAAGTTTTCTTTGTTGCTATCTTTGTTTAATTTTAATGTTGCACATGGTGTTGTTTGGATGGTTTAATAACTATTTTCTTGTGTTTCACGTATTCATTTGAAATGTTGCACATGGTATTCTTGGGATGTTTCAGCAAATGTTTTGTAATGTTTCAACGGTTATAAGTCAATGTCATGTATAATGTAAAAGTATTTTAGTTATATCATTCAATTCTCTCGGCCAAATAGTGTCGACACGTGCAACACAGTAAAATGCTTGTTGAAACATTTTGCTCCTATGCATGAAACATCAAATCTAAACAATTGAAACATACACATATTTTTTATTAGAATAGTCAAATGAGATGCCATTGCAAAGATTTAATTATAAGAAACATACAGTATAATAAGATCATAGATTAGATAAATTGTTTAGAAGAAAAATCATTTTAAACAAGGAGGTGGGAGAGATAAAAAGCTAATAGTTGGTCATGTCATATCCATTGCATGCTGCAGCTCATCACGTCACGTCCTTCCATGCTTTGTTGCATGCTACCATTATCTTCATCATAAATAATCCATTCTCGTGCTACGTTTTGCTAGCTCCGACGGAACGTTCAATTTTTCGTCAGGCATCGGACATCTGATAAGAAGCATTTTCGCTAAATATATGCACATCTTTGACAACTTTACCGAAAAATAGTATGACTTGAAATGGCTTCAATCTGAACAATATGGATTATTGTAGCGGTTTGACTGGTAGTATGTACGAGCATGTGTGGAGACCGACTTAAAATCGTGCTAACATGTCCTAGGAATCATGCTGTGTAATACAAATAGAATCGGATAATCTGGGCAACGACGTACGAGATATACACACAGACTCTGCAAGTTTCATTCACTTGGTATCCACATCACACGGACTCTCTTTCACAATTCGAGTCATGACTTCGCAACGAATGCTATGCGCGACAGGAATCGGATACGGGCAGCGTACCATAGTTTTGATAAAAACATCTTCAATTTTTAAATCGCGAGCAAGGGCAAATCGCACGCACGAGGGCGTCGTGGGACCAATCGGACATGCGGAAAATCACGCGCGAGGGCATTGCGGGCCCAATCGTGGTGGCATGCAAAGGCGTGTGTGGAAAACGAACTTAGACGCGGGCCCGATCGCTGCGTGTGGCAAGGAGCATGTGAAAAGGTACGGGCCCAATTAATTTGCACGCGTCTCGAATAAGAGGGACACTCTAGCTAAAAAAAAAAGGATTTGATAGAAAAAAAAATTAAAAACAAAACATAAAATTAAAACCGATTCAAGCACAGATGGCGTATCAAAATTCTGGGGGAAACATCTTCAATTTTTATAATAGTAGAGATAGAGAAGAGATAGAGATATAGATGGTGTTTGAATCTCGAGAAGATGAAGATTAAGTGTCTCACGCAAAACGAGGTGGTAATAACGTGTGATTAATTAAGTTTTAATTATTGCAAACTTAAAAAAGGATTAATATGATATTTTAGAACAACTTTAATATAGAAAGTTTTCATATGAAACGCACCGTTTAGCAGTTTGAAAAGCGTGCCACGAATATCCAAAACTTAATCCACTTTTTTAAGTGGAAACGAACGGCGAAACTGCTAATATGCGCTCAGTCGCGTGCCCCCTCCCGCACGCGACTGGACACGTGTCGCGCGCGGAGAGGAAGGCGGCGAACGGCGCGTTTTTTTTTGCATACGTTTCCTTTTTTTTTCTGTTTTTCCTTTCGTATATTTTCAGTTTACGGTTTCTTTTTTTTCTGTTTTTTTCTTTCCGTATCTTTTTCAATTTTTCTAATACATATGTATGCAAACTTTATATATACACATATACAAACTTTGTATACGTGTATTTTTTGGGTTGTTAAATGTACGTATACAAACTTTGTATACACTCGTATATAAAGTTTGTATGCACGTATACAAAGTTGTTATATGCGTGTATACAAAGTTTGTATACGCGCGTATACAAAATTTGTATACGTGCTAATACAAACTTTTTTTATGTATATATACACACACATACACATAGTATAGTACTAGTAGTAGTATAAAATACTAGTATAGCAGTATAAAGAGGAAGGATAGTAGTATACTAGTAGTAGTACAACGAGACATAAGAGGCTGGACTGACCGCGCGGTCAGTCGCTAATCAGTGTTAGCGCTAGCGCTGAACTCCGATCGAACACCTTCCGGGCGAGCTGTAGCCGTCCGGCACAGAAACTCCAAGCACAGCTAACTGACGAAAATGAAAACATAGCAAGAACAGAGTATCGAGGAATTTCAGAATTTAGCGAAATCACGAACAAATGTGGGGCAATTTTCTGGGGTTTTTCATTCAACTGAATTGTAAAACCTTACAAGGGAAAAATGAACTGATTGCTACTTATACTCTAGAAAACAGAAAGAGGAATCCTAGGCCTAAAATCGTGCCATCCCACGACTCGGTTTCTCCCGGACTCCATGTAGATGCAAAATGCCACTCCGCACGCCTGACGCAATCGTCGCCACCTTCCGCAGCCTCGCCGCCAACTTCGTGCATGCATAACAAATTCCAAACAGATTTTATTCCTCCAGCCGTTACAACTGTCAAGACTAGATCACATTGGGGCCACAGCTGAAATAAACAGCAACAATCAGCCGTCCCCAAACGAACGGAGCCATAGAGAGAGAGATAGAGAGCAACAACGTACTGGGTAGGCTTCTTAGTTGGCTTGTATGTGCCGATCAACGTACGTTAAATCGGCTTCTCGTTTTTCTGGATCGGCCAAAATAGGAACACAAGAGCGAAACGGCAACCGCTACTCCTGATCCTCAAGTCCTGATGACCTTGACGAATTGATCGATGTCCGTATCTATCTATGCAGCGTCGTCACGCGGCTGCAGATAGGAGAAATACTCAGCGACGGCGGCTTTCCTCGGACTCACGGTGTTGATCTATTCCTGTAAACTCACCTTGATTTGATTTTCCTTTTGGCAGCAGATCGAGAGCAATCCGATTGCTGTTGCGGACAGTGTGGCTGCCGAATAGATTGATCCAGTGTGTAATACGTAGACGGCGGCAGTGGATGTATGTGGATTGTTTTCGGTCGGATATATATATAGCCGAAATTTTTTACGTTCCCCAGCAGAGTCAGTGTTGGTAACTTTTTTGGTAATAGGACATCTAAACATCTTGCGGTGATCTGAAGTCGCTAACCACCTCGATCTAGACAAAGCTAAATCAAGATGGATTTTGTAAAACTAAACCGGCTAGCGGAGCTGATTTAGAGATCAAAATTAGCCTCTAGACTGATTTAGATTGATATGAAGATAACCACCGTCTCGTGGGTGAATCGGAAGATTTACGGGATAAACCTATAAATAGGTATCACACTATCGCAGCGAAGTCAGATGATTTGCAGCGCAAATCGATAAAGATGGACAAACTATTGCTAGGTAGAAGATAAAGTAGAAAACATGGCTGAAAAGTAAAGGTAAAAAAACAATTCGATAGATTGTAGGGATTATGGTCTGGGGGTTAGAATCGAACCGACCATAGCCCTTATAAAGGGGTTGGTCTTATTTTCTACCGAACCCTTTCCATGTGTTTATTTGGGATAGTGACCAATTAGAACTTAAAAAATATCTTCTCAAGTAAGACCTGTCAAAATTGAACTTGGAGTCGGACTCAACCGATTTGACCGGCCACATGCCACCGGTCAGATCGGCCCCACACCGCCGGTCAAACCGCTGGCCCCACACCGCCGGCCCTACGGTTGCAGTCAGACTGGCCCCATAAAGGAAACCAGATCTTTTTAAATTCGGCCATATTTTTCTATTTTTGTTTGAGGTGTCAAATTTAGGTGTTAACACCATCTTGTTGTTTTCTAAAGATTTGCACCTGTTTATCTGAGAAGCTACTGTATAATGTACTCCTATTATCTTAAACTGTAATAGTTCTGAGCATTTTTTAAATATTTTCACCTACTGTCTGAGCGAATGTGTACTCCAATCTGTTATGTAAATGTGCTGTTTTTGAGAGGCCATCAAACTCAATTCGTCAGCATATCGTATTATCTTTCATTAGTTGAAGCTTGAACGTGTCAAATGTGCAAGACGTCAGGACATGCAGAAGACCATGAGAACTGACATCAACTAATTGATTCTATGCAATTTGTTATCCCCTTCCAATTTTGACTTCTGATCACTCATTGCTTGTTAGTTGTTACAACTTGTAACATACAATTAAAGCATCCTAATCCTAATTGATAGATAATTCAAACACTTCTTGGCACTATCAAAAGTTTCAGATCACATAATATAAGTTATACTTCTAGCTGGAGGTAGCTCATTCCATTGCAGAACCATTCTGCAAGGTTTTCTCCAGCCAACATGGAGGCAACCATTTCTGCCATCCTGACTGAACTTGCAGGTAGATCCATATCTTTCCTTGTGAGTAAATACCTGAATCAGCAAAAGCCGGCTCCAAGCGATGACGAAAGATTGGAGAACCTGCAAAGGCTGCTGCTGCGGTTTCGCATCATCGTCGATGAGGCGGAAGAACGGTGCATCACCAACCAAGCCATGCTGGAGCAGCTGAGCATCCTGAGGAAGGAGATGTTCAGGGGCTACTACACCCTGGACACCTTCAGGTGCAGAGCTCATCAAGGCAAGGATCATCATGGTGAAGTGAGTCCATCTTTTGCCATCTCTAAATTCAGTCCTGCCAAGCGTATCCGTTTCTGCAGTGACAGTAGCAGTCAGAGTTTGGGTGAGCTGCAGAGAGTTCTTGGGGACCTGGAGAACACCATTGCTGATGCTACTGAGTTCATTGCATTCTTAAGCAGTTGCCCTCGCCTTCATCGTCAGCCGTATAGCATGTACTTGATCTTGGACCAGTGCATGTTTGGGCGCCAGACGGAGATGGAATATCTCATCAATTTTCTCCTACAACCTGGGAATCTTAGCACACTAGAACCAGGAGTTCTACCGATTATTGGTCCAGGGAGAGTTGGGAAGAGCACTCTTGTCGAGCATGCCTGCAACGATGAAAGGGTGCGCAGTCACTTCTCGCAAATTGTGTTCTTCACTCGAGCCGATCTTGAAGATGAAAGCATTGTGGATCTTAGAGATGGCGGTGTAATCAAACATCGAAACCGTGACTCGGGTGTAGGAAGGGTGTTGGTCATTGTTGAACTAGATGGGGATAGGTATTCAGAAGGACTAGATAAAAATATCGATGAGGTTTTATTGGAAAGATTATACTCAATATACAAAACTCGCATTCCTCGTGACAGTAAAATCATAGTCACAAGCCGATCAGACAAGATTGTGAGGTTAGGAACCACACAACCTCTCAGATTACAGCTTTTATCCAAGGAAGCCTATTGGTACTTCTTCAAGGTGAGAACATTTGGGAGCATGGATGCTTCAGAGCACCCTGAAATGGCATCAATAGCCATGGACATTGCAGTAGAAACTGAAGGGTGTTTCATGGGTGCCAATCTCTTCAGTAGATTGCTGAGATCAAATGCCAACAGTCATTACTGGAGCTTGGTTCTTGCAACCCTGAGAGAGTTCAAGAAGAAGAACCAGCATATTTGGTCATTCATGTATGCTGCAGATCAAATTAAAGCTTTGGATCAGGTGACTGAACCAAGTGAAGAAGCAACTGAACTTCTTGTGATTCTTGATAACTATCAAACAAGCTGCTCATATGCATCTTCCCACTGTGAAGCTGAAGCCGAAGCTGAAGCTCCCAAGATATCACTGGTAGATGCTCTGTTTGGAAGTGTTAGGCCTCAAGGAAGATTTGATGCACTTGGATGGAAATCACAGATAGCACCTTACTATAGCTACATGTATAGTTGTGAGATACAGAGGCCAAAGTGTTTGGCCGCTTGGAAGAACAAAATGAAGAAGAATGGTGGCTGATCATATTATGAGTTTTATGCACCCTGTTATTGTCACATGTAGGCACTATGTATTCATATTGTAACCCCTAATAGTAATAGGTAGTAGAACCTTTTTTTTTTACAACTAAACGAGATATATAATCCTAGCCTCTAATCTCTCATATATTGTTTCCAGTTTTTGGCTTTTAATTTATTTTTCTCATTTTAAAACTATATATTCTCATAATATGTGAGAATCAATATTATCCGGGGAGCAAGGGCTTGTTCGACTGCAAGGTCCAGCACCGCCTTTGTACTTATAATGTTATTATTATAGTAAAAAAAAGTTCACTTTTAGGAGGAGCTTAGGGAATTTACCTGCATTCCAAACGTAGTGTGTTAATACTTCTGAAAATAGTGAAGAAAAATATCTTTGGTATCGCCTTCATGGCCCAATAGAGAGAGGTAAGGGGAAGCGGCCCAAGGGTTTTTTTTCATGGATCTGGCATCTGTAGTCTTAGGGCCCAAACAAATTGGGCCCATTTCAGGCAAGAATAGATCAGTACACACTCACACGATCAAATCAAGCGTAACAGAACGATCGATGGCTACGTTTGCCTCGCTTGTTAGCTTGTTGCATGTATATATCTCATAAAAAAAAACGTAATGATTAATCAGCAGTAGCTAGCTAACACTTTGTCATAAAGGAAATAGGTTGTTGCATGTATATATCTCATTCTCATCGATCGTCGTCCTTCGCCATGGGTAGTTAGCATAACTAATTATAGTTGTAACTTGTAAGTAGGGCTATATCCTTTGCCCATACTTAAATCTATACCTACGCTGCTTAGGAAATTAAGGTTGATAGATATGGAGGAGTTACGTATTTAAGTTGTAATATGAGGATGGTAATATCTATTTTACCTATTTTGTCAGTAGGGGTAGTGGATCGAACATGGATGCCGGGGAGCTCAAGCCCCTCCCACCCTGCTTTTTTGTGGAGAAAAGCATAAGTATATTACTTAACTATTGAGTCCTCACAAACAAGTTGTAAGATGAAATTACAATTGCTTTCTAGCCAGAACTTCGTAAGGGGCTCCATTTGAGCCTTATTAGCTACTAGAACATGACGACTCACATGGTTTTGGCACCTACGGATTTTCTGCGTTACAACCACACGATCTCCAGTAATAAGCCCCTCCTACCCTGTTAGATCATCGCCATAGAGAGGACATAAGGAAGGATTGAAGAATAAGGAGTTGTAGGAGAAAGAAGAAAATAAGCCCCCTCCTTCTCAAATTTGGATCTGTCCTTGTTGTTGGGCATACATGTAAGTACACCTAACTTCATCTCAAATATAACAACTTCGTGGCTATGTACATAGATACAAGATATTATAATATTGTGAGACGGAGATAAGGACTATATATATATTAGCTATGTGTAATATGGTGGCTAATCTCAGCACCATTCATCATGCATCATGCATGCAACTTAACTTACATGAATTACACTGGTGGAGAAAGCCTTTTTACTCCCGGTTGGTAACCCCCCTATAGTCCCGGTTTTCCAACCGAGAGTATGAATCCGGGACTAAAGATCATTATTTTTAGTTCCGGTTCAAATATCCGGGACTAAAGATCGATCTTTAGTCCCGGTTGGTGTTACCAACCGGGAAAAAAGAGAGGAATCTTTAGTCCCGGTTGATAACATCAACCGGGACTAAAGAGAGAGTAGCACTTTTTTTTTCTTTTGCCAGATTTAATCTCTATATTTTTTCCCAAATCTAGTGCCATGTATATCCCTAAATCAATCCCCAAATCCCCAATTCAAAGTAACATCCCAAATCTTTAAGTTACTTATAAACATAAATCAAATACATCACAAATCCTAAAAAAATACACTTAAATCAAATACAACACAAATCCTAAAAATACACACAAATCAAATACATCACAGATTATACATCTCATATGCATGCAATGAATCACAAAATTACACATCTCAATCAATCACAAATTGTCAAAAAAAAAGAAAAAGTCCGGCCGGCAGTCGAGAGGGCACGGCCGCCGCCGGACGCGCCCCCGCCAGCCGCCGCCGCGCGCGGCACCTCCGGCCGCCCGCCATGGTCGCCGCCGGGCCGGCACCACCGGCCGCCGCCGCGCGCGGCGCCGCCGCTCGCCAGCCCGGCGCCGCCCGCCATGGCCGCCGCCCCGCGCAGCACCACTGCGGCCCGCCAGGGCCGCCGCCGAGCGTGGCCCCGCCGGCACCCGCCACGGCCGCCGCCCCACGCCGCACCGCTGCCGGGCGCGGCGCCGCCGCTCGCCAAGCCGGCGCCACCCGCCATGGCCGCCGCCTCGCGCGGCACCGCCGCCGCCCGCCATGGCCGCCGCCCCCGCGCGGCACCACTGTGGCCCGCCAGGGCCGCCGCCGAGCGCGGCCCCGCCGGCACCCGCCACGGCCGCCGCCCCGCGCCGCACCGCTGCCGGGCGCGGCGCCGCCGCTCACCAGCCCGGCGCCACCCGCCATGGCCGCCGCCCCACGCGGCACCGCCGCCGCCCGCCACGGCCGCCGCCCCGCGCAGCACCGCCGCCGCCGCCGGCCACCGGATAGGAAGTGAGGAGGGGGAGGAGAGGGGAGAAGGAAGGGGAGGAGGGGAAGGAGGAGTTAGATCTGTGAAGAGGAAGGGGAACGGATCTGTGAAGTGTAGGAGAGGATAAGGGATAGGGATTATATACTACGTATTAAATTTTAGTCCCGGTTGGTAATACTAACCGGGACTAAAGATCAATATAATTTTTAATCCCGGTTAGTATTATCAACCGGGACTATAAAGATGATCTTTACTCCCGGTTGGTGTCACCAACCGGGACTAAAGATCCTCGGCCCCCTGACAGACTACTGACACGGGATGAACCGGGAGTAAAGATGATTTTTAGTCCCGGTTAAAGATCATAAAATAGCTGTGGTGTTTTTAACCGGGACTAAAGATTATTTTAGTCCCGGTTTTTATTGTAACCGGGACTATTGTAGATTTTGGCCGACCGACAATATTGCAGATTCATGCATGCATGCGAGTTGAGCCATATATATACATTGTATATCTAAGAAAAATATATACAAGTCGTGTACGTGTCAATTTCCATGCTACCTCGAGCTAAAAAGAAATGAATTATATTTCAGCTATGTGTGTCTATTTAGCTAGCTAACTAGCTCAATCAAATTAGTTGGAGCTATGCTAGCGATCAATTAATTTGTGAGTACGTACATGCATGCATGATATATGTACCAAACGATCAATGTACATATATGCAATAGTATCAATCGTGGAGGGACAAGCTAGCTAGGAGGGAAGTTGGACCAGTCAAACCTCAATTAGGACAGTCTCAATCGATGCCAATATACGTACTGATTCTGCCTGAGTGAGACACAACCAAAATTCAGTTGGTGCTAGTGAGATGGTCCAAGACATGCATATACTACCTCCATTTTATAATATAGCAATATAATATAGGATGTGACATATTCGTACTTGATCGGTTGCTATATTATAAAATAGAGAGAGTATATCATCACTCATTCATCGATTAGATCAAATTTTACCTGTCTCGATCGGTAACCCATGAATTCATACTGATTTTTCTATTATCTGTTTAATTGTATTGGTAATACGATTCATCTAACAAATAAATAATGAAAAAAAATCATGCATTTTAGTTAGCACGAGAGATTCTCTTCATAGTCGCAACTAAATATAGTTTTTTTTTAAGGAAACATCATATGATGGTTATTATAATGTATATATTATGGGTACGGACAAACAGCACAAATAGTTTAATTATTAGTTATGGACCTGATATGATCATAAGCTTTAGTACTACGTGTACATGTGCGTGTGTATCATAGTTTGTCCAAATTAGCATGCTCACAATCATCCTCTCTAGTCTAGCTTTGGATCATACTTCATATATCATTGACTGCTAATGCGGCCATGCCTGATATAATTAATCATTCATGAGCTAAAATATTAATCCCAAGAGAAGAACTGGGCCTACATGTCGTGGATCGTATATACTACCTCCGTCTCATAATAGGTAACGTTTTTGACCTTTTATTTGCAACGTTTGACCATTCGTTTTATTTAAAAAATTAGTGTAAATATAAAAAAAAAAGATAAGTCATATATAAAGTACTTTTGATAATAAAGCAATTGACAAACAAAATGAATAATAATTTCAAAATTTTTTGAATAAGACGAATGATTAAATATTAATAAATAAAAATTTAAAAAGACGTAATATAGCACGGAGGTATTATGATTACTACGTTAGCTTAATTAGAAGGGATAGGCAAGCACATCGATCGATGCCTTATGGAGGGGATAGGCAAACACATGCATCGATCGATGCAAACACATCTTATTAGCTTAATTATGTGAATTACGCTAGCTGCGCTAAATATTGATATGATGGCTAATTAATCATTGGTACTGATCATGACCGACTTGACGCTGAAATTAGTTAAGCTTATAATTAGCTTTCTAGGGCCTGGGGAAAATGATTATCTTTTGGCACAACACGTACGTTCCCTCCCTAGTTTGTCTCTCACTCTTTTTCTGGATCAAACAAGCATATATAAGTTATGTTAGGCATGCGTAAAGTGAGGCAAATTTTGCTATAGGATGATCAAATTAAGTCTATATAATTTGCTAGTAGACGTTGTAAAAAAGTGTCCCGGATAAAGGACACCTAAAAAACGATAATTTGTTACAGGTCATTTTCAACCTAATTGGAGAAAGAATTTGTTTAAAAGACGAGAATATCCCTAAGACTAAAGATGTCTTCTAACTTAGTACTGGAGTGAAGATGTAATATGATGCATGCAAGTAATATATTTGGGATAGTGATGAAAGATTTAGAGTTGCATAATTTTTAAATTCTTATTGCAACACTATGCTAGAAGCATGTGGTCGTCCAGAGACATTCTCATCTATTTGAAAATATTCTCACTTCAATTGGACTGAAAGTATCCTCTAGCAAATTACTAATTTTTTTATTAATAAGATGAGAGGGGAAGAGGAAAAAGTGGCTGCTTTCATCCGGTGAATTTTGTTGGCGGTTTCTAAGGAAAAAGAAGAGACATGGAGTGACATCCAATTAATCGGGCCAATGAGGGGGAAAGCGAATAGTGACCATGCAACAGGCACTCATCCTGGTTCATCACAAATTTCTCCCTCGCAAGCATCGCTGATGATGCAGATGTGTTTTGGGTTTTTTTTTTCCCATCACAGTAGAAGCATGCGTGATGTGGGCTGGGCTAAAAAGTCCAACGGGAGCTGAGCCAATGAATAAGCCGGCCCAACTTAGCGATATCGTTGATCTGAGGATTCGTAGAACAATCCAACGGCTCATAATAAACGATGATGTAGCACAACATGGTGTAAACTTTATAGCAATAAATGATATAGTGGGTACCAACTATATAAGCAAGAAAATATATATATATAGGTCGTCCATAATTAAGGTTTCAGGATGACCCTTTCATAAATTTTCATGGCTACTTAAGAAAAATAATCACGGCTACGAAAATCATTTTCTTATGGTCCGATGATAGAAATTAAACCTACGTGTCAGGAAAAGCCATCTTTAATTTATAATGATTTGATTTGAGAACGCAAAATATAGGTGGAACTTTTTTTATGGCCCGTTGGTAGAAATGAAACTACGTAGTTTTATGAAAGAAAAAAAGTTTATTTTTACTCTTCCGAACTATTCCACCAGATCACTTAAGCCCCTAAACTATTTGTCGGTATTGAAAACGGTTCAGTTAACTCCCATAACACTATTTCTCTTTTTTTTCACTCTATACAAATCATATTTTGCACTGAAAATTCGGTAGGATGGATATGCATTCGGAACTTATGTCTGAACATCTTTGTAAATTTGTCTAACTATTTATGTAGTTCGAAAGCACTTAAGATTAAATTGAATATTAAAATTTCAAAGTTGAAGCAAACAACCCAGAAAAATTTGAAAATAGTTTTGAACTTTAATAATGATATCATCTATAGCTCTAAAAAATTAAACTTAAAATACAACGTATATGAAGAGCAAGAAAAGAGAAACATTATTAATATGTAAAGTAAACCATATTTAATAGTTTAAGGGTAAACTGAGAAAAAAATAGTTCAAATGTGATTAAGTGATCATTTAATTAGTGTAGTGGAGTAAAATGGATTTTCTGTTTCATCATGAAAAGTTGTCTTTATAATGATTTGAGAAAGCAGCAAAATAATGATGTAGGGCAGGCCGATCCCGTCGTGTCGTGTATACGTATACTAGTATGTTTGATGGAGCGTCTTTTCATTGAACGTATATGTCAGGGTTACGGGTTAGGCATACATTTTACCCTTCGATATACGTCACATATCGGTATGGCATGCCCGCGTGTATAGGGACATTATCCGTATGTGTTAAGGAAATCCTTCATGGAATTGGCAGACGAAAAGAGACCTACTCGGATAAGGCTGGGTTCTCAACGTATCGTGTGTGGTTCGACGTCTCCAAATCCTACTTGGAGATCGTTTGACCCGCGATATAAAAGGGACCACCTAGGAGGACCCGGGGGGATCGAATCTCACAGCCAACACCACCACCACAGCCTACGAAGTCGGAGCCCGCGGGAGCCAAATCGCCGGGAGGTCTAGTCGAATTAACTCGATTACGATCTCGCCGGTTTCATCGAGTTCCATCGTTCCCTTTGTAACCTGTGATTTCCATCATATAATCCCATACCAACTGGATTAGAGCTATTACCTGTTAAGGGGCCTGAACCAGTATAATCTTCGTCTTCTGTTTGCTTGATGTCGTACTACGTAGACCCTTGCATCAACGTACCCCAATACCCTCTATATCCGGTCTACGGGTATCACCCGTCAATAGTGGCGCGCCAGGTAGGGGGACTTGGTGCTCAAGGTTCTACTACTATGCCATATGCACCACACCGACAACGTCCAACAAGGAAACACCCTTCTTCCTCATGTACGGCTCCGAGGCCATGCTCCCCAGCGAGCTACGTCATCAGAGTACACGAGCACAGAAGTATTCCGACGAGGAATAGGAGGAGCAGCGAAACGACAATGTGAATCTACTCGAGGAACATCGCGAACGAGTTGCCGTTCGAGCAGCCGCCTACCAACAAGCCCTTTGCCGCTACCACGAGAAGCACATTCGAGCACGCATACTTTCGATCGGCGACTACGTCCTCCAAAGGGTTCAAAGCCAAGTAGGGCGAAACAAGCTCTCACCTAAATGGGAAGGACCATACACGATCACACGTCTTGCGACCAGGCACATTCAAAATTGTAGACGGCGATGGTCGCGAGTTGGCAAACTCATGGAACATTAACCAACTACGTAAATTCTACATATGAGTCAATACCATCCATACCTGTAAGACAACTTACATCATCAACAAAGCCTATTTTCAGGCGCATATTACAAATCACAGTGTTCCTGCCTGACGATTCCTCACCCAGATGACACCTAGCGTTAAAACCTATTCTCATGTCCCTTTACGCCATGCTGACAAGGCCTCCGAGGAACCTAAGGGATCTTCGGCTAGGGACGCCCAGAGCCGATAAGGCCTTGTCGGATTCTGTAGAGACGAAAGACCATGTCAGACCTGATCGTGTAAGAGTTCTCCCCGTGCGTATTAACCAAGCCGCGTAATCGGAAATGAACTTTCCAACTTCGCGGCTGGGGCCTAGGATCAGTGCTTGTTCAATCGAGGCAGGTCAAAGGTCCAAGAGCCTTGTCCTCCGAGAACCATTCTCCGACGACAAGGCTGGGGGCTAGGGAGAGTGTACAACTCAAATGACTGCCCAAAGTCGAGAACTGAGGAGGCACTCTTACACACTACATCCAGAGTAAGAAGGACTCATTACGATAGATTTCTTTTCTATTTCATAAGATACTTCTTACAATTCCGCACAAGTCCAAAATTATATTACATTTTTCCCTAAGATGTCTATCGCAGGGTACAAAGGCTACCAGGAAGGCCAACGCCAGTCCATCGACTGGAAAACTTTCTCCGCAAGCGGTGCCATCGACTTCGCCAGGTGGTCTATCTCCGCCGGAGTCCTCCGAGAACAAGCGAACCCTTCACGGAGAAACTCGAGGTGCAGCTGCGGACGATGATCTCGTATACAAGCCAACACATGCCCTCCGGCATATCGGCTCGACCGACGGCATTCCTGCTTTAGGGCTTCGTCAATGCGCTTGCCGACGCCCTCGAGCTAAGTACATGCCCCATTCAGCCACGAGATGTAGCCGGCCGCCGATTCCTCGGGATCTCCACGGGGCACCCGGAGCTCCCTACAAACATGGGCCATGGACGTGCAGCAACTCTTTAGATAAGAGTCGAACCACACCTCGCGACCCCTGAGTGCCTCCACGGCCTGGTCTTTTTTCACCTCCACCATCGCCCTCTCGAGTTCCGCGACTTCACACTTCATCTTCCAATATTGGATGCGACGGTCTTGGTCAGCAAGTCTACTCTCGAGATCTGTTCAGCATGGAAACAACTAAGTCAAGCTGCTTTTCTCTTCCGAGAACACGGCTGATCAAGTCGGAGGAGCAAAAAGGGATGAAGAGACCACCAACCTAAGGAAGTCGTCGCCATACCCGTATCCACGGGCAAACTTTCACCCACATCGTCCTGTGACACATGTGGTCGGAGCGCAATCGCTGGAACGACCACCGGTAACTCGGGCTGCCCACGCTGCTGGACATCCTCGACATCGACATCCCTACAAACGACAACCAAGAATACTCAGGACTAAAGTGCTAACAGAGACCAAGGTGATGACTACACGAAGAAAGGCAGCTGAAGCCGGTAAATGTTTTACAAAGCACAATCGATTACAAGTGAACTGAGGTCCTACTCTTCAAAAAGCGGGAGAACAGACTCCCCAGCTCGCCGATTTCCTCCATCACGCCCTTACACGCGTCGTCTGCCGCCCCCTAATCCAAGATCCGCCGAAGATCTAGTTCGGGGTGCGCCAACCTTACACATGCAAGAACGTGACAGGCTCCAGTGTAGATCCCGTTGGACGCTTCCTCCACGAGCCTGGCCGCGTGTTTGGAAGGTATCGCCCCCATCGCCGTAGCCAGCTCCGCAAGCGAGGACGTCAGCGAGAACTCGTCGGGGTTCGCCGGGATGGTTGTCGTGACACCACACTCCCCGGCGAGCTGGTGAAGACCGGTGTAGGTGACCCACAACGAGCCACGGATCTCCGACAAGTTGTTCTCGAGTTCCGACTTCCGGTCCTCGAGTCCCCGCCATTGCCGCTCATTACCGGCCACCAGCTCCCTCATTTTCTGGAGGTCCTCGCGAACCTCCGCCAAGTCGTGCTCCAGCTTGTCGGCACGCTCGTTTGCCGACGACGCTGCCGCTGCCTTCGCCTCCGCGATCTCGCGACTTATGCCGCGAGCGCCAGCCTCGAGGATATGCTTCATTTCAGGGGAGTAGGTCCGAGGTCACTGGCTGGCCCGCTCGGCATCGCCTCACGGCTCCTCGCCACGACCACGACTTCGGTCGAGGCTGTCACAGGAGATGCGCTGGAGGCCCCTCTGGACCTGTCCTGCGCTGCCCTCGCCTGCGCCGACCTGCAGAAGATCCTCATGTCCGGCCCTCAAAACAAGTCGCCAGAAGATAAACAAGGGAAGGATCTCGATTTTCGTTTACTTACTTCTCGCCTAGCGTCACCAGCTTCCTCCGCCGCGGAGGTGGCGGAGACGCATCCACGGCCTGGGTAAATCCAGCACGAGTTGAGGGTGACATCTTCCGACTATGAAATTAACAAGTCAAGGGACTCACCGGTGGGGAGGATGCTCTCCGGCGGCTCCCGAGCACAGAGGTGAACTTTCTCCCCATTTTTGGGATACGGCTGCCACTAGTCGTGGCAGCAGCGGCAATGGCCATGTCGGATGCCTCCCGAGCGACGTCCTCCTTCAATGAGGCTGCCGCCTGGTGGTCCAGAGCGGTCCAATGATGTCAGCCAGAGGGAGAGCCTGCACCGCATGAAGTCATTTTCCGATCTAGGAAGCAAGAATAAAGGGATTGCCGAATACACTCACGTTGATTGCGGCTTCGCGCTCGGTCACCTCCTTCTCACAAAGAGGGACGGGGACGTCGCTTGCCGTTGTCGGGCCACTAATCATCAGTTGGCCAATGCGGTGCTCCACGGTGGCGCTACTCAAGCCTGCAGATCGAGAACAGAATTCGATAAGTCAGGAAGAACATGCACAGAAGGGAATCAATTTAACCAAAAAGGAAAATACCCCGAGGAGAAACCCGGGTCGCGTCCTCCGGCCCAGAATAGTCAAAGGCTGGGTGGGCTCGGGCCTGGAGCGGCTGGATCCGCCTACCAACGAAGTCGGTAGCGACTTCATACCCCAACAAACCTCGTACTCGGAGGTCGTCGATGGCATCGATGAAGGACTGGAGGGAAGGGGTCAAGGCAGGTTTTGCGGTCCAAGACGAAATCTTGTCTGGTTGTTCCTCGGGGACAACAAAGACAGGATCCGAATTCTCTATCTGAAAATAGAACCACCTCGCCCGCCATTTGCTACGAGAAGAGGGGCACTGGAACGGGATATAGCGTGACTTCAAACCATCCCGAAGTCGGAACCCGACGCATCCACACACCCTGTTGGATTCCATCCACCGCAACTATTAGTAAAAGCGGAAGAGATCGAGGAAGGGCTCTACCCCAATGTAGGCCTCGCAAAGGTGCGCAAAAATACTGAGGAAGGCAATGGAATTGGGGTTCAAGTGGAGCAAAAAAAGGCCGTAGAAGTTCAGAACCAATAGAAGAAATTCAGAAGGTGGAGGGAGAAAACCACAAAGAATGTAGTCCTCGATTGCAACCATGCGACCCAGGACAGGCTGGGGTTCAGTACCTCCTACTTCTCTTTCCATGGTTCCGCGACCAGGAAGGGCGCCATCCTCCTGGAGCTTCTTCAGTGACGCGTCGATGGAAGTAGACTTGCTGAGGTCCATCGTCAACTGGAGACCGCCGGAGGAAGGACGGAGGTTGATCAGCTAGGGTTTTGACGGAGGCGGAGAAGACGAGAGGCGCTTGGAGGCTGGAAAGTCCTTCACAACAGGCGGACTTCAGAGTGGACTCCCGAGACTCCCTTAAATAGACGCACTTCGCATGGCGCGAATTTCAAGGAAAGGAGAGAGATGCCCACCGGAAATTTCTGGATCAGTTACGCGCGGCGGATTTTCGGACTTCAGTTTAAATTCACTCATGACCGTTGGGCTTCACATGGTGTTCTTGATTATGTCCCGTCTCTACGGTCCTCGCACCGAGAACGACATCAGTTTCGACATCAGAAATCGCAATTGGTCACATGAGTTCATTTAAGCAGAAGTCGGGGGCTACTGTCAGGGTTATGGGTTAGGCATACCCTTTACCCTTCGATATACGTCACATATCGGTATGGCATGCCCGCGTGTATAGGGACATTAACCGTATGTGTTAAGGAAATCCTTCACGGAATTGGCAGACGAAAAGAGACCTACTCGGACAAGGCTGGGTTCTCAACGTATCGTGTGCGGTTCGACATCTCCGAGTCCTACTTGAAGATCGCTTGACCCGCGATATAAAAGGGACCACCTAGGAGGACCCGGGGGGATCGAATCTCACAGCCAACACCACCACCACAGCCTACGAAGTCGGAGTCCGCGGGAGCCAAATCGCCGGGAGGTCTAGTCGAATTAATTCGATTACGATCTCGCCTGTTTCATCGAGTTCCATCGTTCCCTTTGTAACCTGTGATTTCCATCATATAATCGCTTACCAACTGGATTAGGGCTATTACCTGTTAAGGGGCCTGAACCAGTATAATCTTCGTCTTCTGTTTGCTTGATGTCGTACTACGTAGACCCTTGCATCAACGTACCCCAATACTCTCTATATCCGGTCTACGGGTATCACCCGTCGACAGTATATACTCTCTCTGTTCCAAAAAAAGATAAACCATGGGTTTCTTCAACGTTTGACTGTCCGTCTTATATGAAATTTTTTTATAATTAGTATTTTCATTGTTGGTAGATGATAAAACATGATTAATACTTTATGCATGACTTGTCTTTTTAATTTTTTTCATAATTTTTTAAACAAGACGGACGATCAAATATTGGACACGGAAAAGTAGGGTCTGTCTTTTTTTAGGAGGGAGTATACACGTTATGTCCTGCTCCGTCATCTTCCTGCAATTAATAAATGATAACACACCATTTTGCATTGCATCACATTGACTAGTACCAGTACCCGTACTACACTCGATCCATCATCTCGATCAATCACTAGTACGCCTTTAATCATCGTCATCAACACTACTAATCATTAACTCCATCGATATCGATCGTTTCAATTTCTCGACCAATCCATCCATCCATATCCATCATCTCCACTGCTCTCCGAGAAAGAGAGAGAGAGATTTAATTTTTTTGGCGCCGGATCTACGCTACGCGTGTCCGTACGTCGACGGCGACGTACGGCGGCGACACCCCCAAATCGACGGCGGCCGCCGCCGCCACGTACGCCGCCGCAAGTGGCTCTCGTCGTCGCGTTCCCGACCGTTGATACTCCGGTGGGCCCCACCGCTGTCGCCGCGCAGCCAAAGCCGCCGCTCTCTCTCTCGCGCGCGGGCCCACCACTACCCCCTTGTGGGCCCCACCCGGACTCACTCCATCAAGTCATCAGGGCCGTCCGTTGCTGATCGGACGGACGAGATCTTCCGGAGGAAGGGGACAGAGAGAGCGGGGTAATTTGCTGCGGCCACCCGATCGAATGCTGACGTGTACACACTACACCTGCAGGTGTGATCAACAGAAAAATGGCGAAGAACCACCATGTATAAATAAATCCGATAATTTTGTCGATCGATCGATCGATGGATAGGTTTGTTGTCATGGTCGATGCACAGTTCTCTTCTTCCCCATGATCGATCGACCTACAGGAGGAAATTAGCAGCCGATGGACCGAATGTCTTGTTTCGCGTTAGCTGCCGGTCCTCGTCGTCGTCCTCATCGTTGCTTTTTTAATCGTTCCTCTAAATTATTATCCGTTCCTATTTGATGGACAACGGCAATATTAAAAGTATCGGCGTGTTCTCTTTCTCTATGAGTGATGAGGATATGCTCATATATAATATAGAATTATAGGGAGTGAAACCTGCGTGATTAGAACATTTTAACCGACTAAATGACGATGTAGTACCTCTATATATTGTTTCGTTGGACTAGCTTCGCTAGTTCATAGTTGCAACTTTGTACTCAATATATTTAAGATAGTCAAATAAAAATCCCAGCATCTGCATCATGTGATGTATATAGCCGTGCAATTTTGTACTTATGTGGTGAGCTTATATTGATCGGTCGAATAATTTGGATCATCCAGAGTTTCTAATTATTATGATACTATCTTTTTATTTATTTTCAAAGGTTTCTAATTGTGTAAAAGATAGTTCCTAACTCCACAACCTTAAGTGTTTTTTATTGGACATTTACAGCACGTGTAATTTAGCATAGGCCAAATATGTGAACCATTTTAATTATTATTTAAAAAACATAATTCAGACCAAATGTTTGTCTTGCGTTAGCTACCGATCACCGCCGCACGTCTTGTTGCTTTCTTAAGCATTCCTCTTAATTATCGTCTTTTCCTATTTGATTGGCAACGGCAACACTAAAAGTAGCAGTGTGTTTTCTTTCGCCACGAACAACAAGACTACGTTTAGATATTACAGCCGATTATAGAGAATGGGACTTGCTTGACTCGAATATTTTAACCAACCAAATAATGTAGTCATTATATGCACTGTTGTGTCTGACTGACTTCTTTAGCCGTCGGTTGTAATTTTGTACTCATGTGGTGAGTTTATATTCAGTTGGATATATATTATTACGACATAGAGGATAACCGAGAGTTTCTTATTATTGTGATACGTTTTCTGTTGTATTCTTTTTGTTTTTAAAGGTTTTCTAGCTCTAATTGAAATTTTTTTTTTGGCTTTCAGAACATGTGTCTATTGGAAGATGCCAAAGGTGTGAAACATTTTCATTTTTAAGGAAAAAGATTATCCAAAATACTAGCTACAAAATTTCAACATGTCATATACTCCTATATTTCTAGAAGGAAAAAAGAAAGATAACTTCTCCTAAATCCCCACGAGTATGATAATAGAAAAGAGATAATTTCAGCAAGACGCATGTGGTAACTTCATCAATCTTAACACTTGTGGAGAAAGGGGCTTTACTCCCGGTTGGGAACCCCCTATAGTCCCGGTTATACAACCGGGACTACGAATCCGGGACTAAAGATACTCATCTTTAGTCCTGGGTGAAATAACCGGGACTAAAAATCCATCTTTAGTCCCGGTTGGTAACACCAACCGGGACCAACCGGGACTAAAGATGGTTGAGCCACGTGACTGACGCAGGCATCTTTAGTCCTGGTAAGACTTTTTTTTCTCTTTCGGTTCTTTCTCTTTTATTTTTTTTTCAGTTTTTTCCTCCGTTCATATCGATTCATTCACAGTAAACATATCCATTCACAATATCACAAATATATTCACACAGATTCATTCACAACATATACATTCACAAATCAACATATACATTCACAGAACCATTCACATAAACATTTGCAAACACATTCACAAATCAACATTCAGAAATCAACATCCACAAATCATCAAGAAAGAAAAGAAAAAATCATCCACAGATCTATGGCCGGGAGGGAAGGGCGAGGCCGGCCTCTATCCTGCCGCCCCTTGACCGGCCGGCCTCCTATCCCGCCGCCCCGCTCCGGGCCGCCGCCGGCCGGACTCCATTCCGCCGCCCCGCGCCCAGCCGATGCCGGCCGGCCTCTCATCCCGCCGCCTCGCGCCGGGCCGCCACCGGCCGGCCTCCATCTCGCCGCCACGCGCCCGCCGCTGCTTCCACCGCCGCCCGCCGGAGGGGAGGAGGAGAGGAGTGGGGAGAGGAGAGAAGGAGAGGATCCTCGGCGCGTAAGATGGCGAGGAGAAGGGGATCGGAGGAGAGGAGAAGAAGAGATAGGGTGTGAGGAGAGGAGGAGATAGAACCGGGAGAGGGAGGGGGAGATATTTATCTCGATCCGATTCACGCGCACGCCTCGATCTCTCCGCGCATGTTAATCTTTTTTTCCGGTTGGTGAATCTTTAGTCCTGGTTTGTAACACCAACCGGGACTAAAGATATTAGAGGGGTCTGACATCACCTACCCTTTTTTGAACCGGGACTAAAAATGATGTTTTGTCCCGGTTGGTAACACTAACCGGGACTAAAGATCGAAAAGCAGCTCTAACCTTTTTAATCGGGACTAAAGATAATCTTTAATCCCGGTTTTTATTGCAACCGGGACTATTGTGGAATTTGGTCGACCGACCAAAGATGGTTTCTTCACTAGTGTAAGAATTTACCGGCCCAATTTTCGAAGATGCTTATAAGGGTAGGGTTTACGTGCGTGCGTTCATAGGGGTGAGTGTCTACGTTGTACTGTATAATTTTTTTTAAAAAAAAGAGATAATTTCGAAACAACTAGTAATTAATTACCCTAATCATGACAAGATCGGACAGCAGCAAACAAAGATCTATCAAGTCTTGCAGTATCTAGCTAGCTAGCTCTTACTCCTCCAATCTGATGAGCCAAAAATGATAGTACTCCAACAACACTAATCATTGTTAAATCACACAAAAAATTAGCAAGTCGATCCAGTTTTAGCATGGAGCAGCAGAAGGGGCAGTTTAACTTGGGGTGTGGGCCCCACTCGGAGCACACAGAGAGAGAGAGAGAGGTGTACAGATGGCGGGAAAGTGGGGACGTGGCCCCCATCCTATCACTCCCCACTCCTCCACTCGCGCCACTACCTCCATCTCCATCGATCGCGCGCGCCTTCTCCTCTCCCGCCACTCCATCGCCGCTATAAATTGCAACGCACCGCTCGATCGATCAAGAAGAAGAAGGGGATTTGATTGATTGATTGATCGGAGCAACGATGGTGGTGGCTTGTTTGGACGGCGGCGGCGGCGGCGGGGAGGTGGTCCTGGTGCGGGAGTTCGACGGCGGGCGCGACCGTCCCGGCGTCGAACAGGTTGAGCGCGCCTGCGAGGTGGGTCCGAGTGGCGGCAAGCTCTGCCTCTTCACCGACCTCCTCGGCGACCCGCTCTGCCGCGTCCGCCACTCGCCGGCCTACCTCATGCTCGTACGTCTCGTGGGGGGCCATAGCCATTGATTGTTGTCCGCCATTGTTGATCACGAGACCTCACACTGGCGCTGGATCGGATTGGAATGTGGTTTTCAGGTCGCGGAGGCTGTGGGTGGCCCGCTCGGCACGGAGATCGTCGGCGTCGTGCGCGGCTGCGTCAAGACCGTGGCGTGCGGGCGCAGCCAGCTCTTCTCCAAGGTGGCGTACCTGCTCGGCCTCCGGGTCTCGCCGCGCCACCGGCGGCGAGGGATCGGGAGGAAGCTGGTGGAGAGGATGGAGGAGTGGTTCCGGGAGATGGGCGCCGAGTACGCCTACGTCGCCACCGACCGCGACAACGAGCCCTCGGTGCGCCTCTTCACCGGCGCCTGCGGCTACGCCAAGTTCCGCACGCCGTCGGTGCTCGTGCACCCGGTGTTCGGCCACGACCTCGCGCCCTCGCGGCGCGCCGCCGTCGTCCGCCTCGACGCGCGCGAGGCCGAGCTGCTGTACCGCCGCCGCCTCGGCTCCGTGGAGTTCTTCCCGCGGGACATCGACGCCGTGCTCTCCAACGCCCTGTCGCTCGGCACGTTCCTGGCCGTGCCGCGCGGGACGCGGTGGCGCGGCGTGGAGGGGTTCCTGGCCTCGCCGCCGGCGTCGTGGGCGGTGGCCAGCCTGTGGAACTGCAAGGACGCGTTCCGCCTGGAGGTGCGCGGCGCGCCGAGGCTGTGGCGCGCGGCCGCCCGCGCGACGCGCGCCGCCGACCGCGCCGCGCCGTGGCTGGGCATCCCGTCCATCCCGAACCTGTTCGAGCCGTTCGGCCTCCACTTCGTCTACGGCCTCGGCGGCGGCGGCCCCGCGGCGGCGCGCATGGCGCGGGCGCTGTTCCGGCACGCCCACAACGTGGCGCGGCGCGGCGGGGCGCGCGTGGTGGCCACCGAGGTGGGCGCGTGCGAGCCGCTCCGCGCCGGCGTGCCGCACTGGCCGCGCCTCGGCGCCGACGACCTCTGGTGCATCAAGAGGCTCGCCGACGGCTACGGCGACGGCGCGCTCGGCGACTGGAGCAAGGCGCCGCCGGGAACCTCCATCTTCGTAGACCCAAGGGAGTTTTAGCTTTGATGTTAATTCTACCGTAGATCAAGCATCCGACGGCCCAGGGTTGTCGAGGGAGCCTTGTGTAATTTCACTGTTTTTTGTGAGGGTGTAATTAATGATGTGTTCATAGTTGCATCAGTGGAATATACCAATGGACTTCTATATGTTTGGCTTAATTTGTGTTTATGGTGATCTTTGGTCATCTTTGCATCCTCTGCTTTTCTTTTTCCCTTCTTTTGTGTAAACGAAGTAGCTAGTGGAAATGGAATGTTCCAAGCTAATTTATAATCTTGCAGCTGTTTGTTTTACATGCATGTAGCAAAACAGTGTCAGAGTTTTAGTAGGGCCATCAGAGCAACAGGTTTGTTGTACTTGTGCAACTGCACAATCATCTGAGACATGAAATAGAATCTTGACCGTCAGCATGTTGCAGGTGGTGTGTGTTATGATTTGCACAATTAAACCACATGTTTGTGCACAGTAATATGCATTTAATAAGGAGGTGAGCTATGCCATTCTACTTGGAATTTCCAATAGTGCCAAAACTGCGACAACTGATCAATTGATCGTGCACCAAAATATATCGGATTATTTATGTTACAGCTATTTGATTTTCTCAAAGAACTATATTGAATTCTGGGGCATTGAATTTGTGTTTTCGAATGGTTCAAACCCACCACTCCATCCCTATACAATTCTAGCCATTCCCTCTCCCACTTCTAGCCACGACCACCTATATATATCCTCTCCTGGAAGCCACTCAACATTTTCGACAAAATTACCATTGGTGTTGGCTCTCTCATTGCGGACAAACATCTTCCATTCACTAGCCCCCTTTCGCCCTCTTATTTAGCAATCTCTAGCTGTTGGCACCATTAGGTGTCGCTTCAAAACCACTCATTTTTATAGCTCTTGTAGATCCTACCCACTATTAGCTTACTCGCTGATAGCTTCAATAGTGCCATTATCATACAATCTCACTATATATCAATCTGCATCTATGTATGATCCCTAACTTTTGCTCTTCATTTTGAACCCTAAGGCAAGGATGTTTGGCATTACGTCATCTATACTAGAGGTGAAGGTAGGAAGGAAGGAAAACGAACCCCTACACATTTATGTTAAGAGGTTAGGAATGATCATTTTCTCACCAAATATTTTGGTTGATGGAAATCATGAAAACAACGAGCTTCCCATATAAGTTAATTTGATACATATATTAACAACCATATGCAATTTATTTATTATTCTTATCACCGGGAATATCATTAAATCGTACTGGAGTAGTATATAGTGACGGTAATGAATATGGCACTGAAAAGTCAAAAACAAACTACGGCGATGGCCCCGCTATCATAGTTACCGCTAATTATGAAGTCTCTTTCAGCATCTCGAATTGGGGATTTTTATTTATTGTGTTCATGGTGCCCTTCAACTTCCATTTCAACATCTTGATCGAGAGACCTGCTGGGCCATGCCATGGCGTCGACCAGTTAACTTTATCATCGAGCTAGCCACTCGCAATCGAGATATATGGATGCAATATATACATTGCAATGCATGGACGATGGATTTATTTGGATTGATTGATTGATCGGTAACGGCAATTAAGTGACAAGTTAATTAGGGCTTGATGGGGGGTAGATTGATGGATTAGTTTCTAGTATATATACATCTTGATTTGTTTTTAATTAGGTTGAGTGCCTCCATCAAATGGGGGTTGTGTGTATCCTACGATGATTGGGATACTTTTAGGTAAGAATTAAATTAAAAGATGATCAGTTACATTCCATGTCTTTGTATTTAGAATGTACAAAAACTTTAAGTTGATAAAAAATAGCTTCAATGAGGAAAACGACTTGAACTCTCTCCGTATATACAAGATAAATAAACAAAAGCACGCACTAAGTAAAAGTATATTAAGCATATGAAACTTATTAATAATTAGCAACTAGCGCGATTTAAAATGGATCGATCGATGAAGATCAAACAAGCCGTTAATTAATCAATGATCGATCGACTTGGATAAATTGAACTCAAGTTGTAATTTGGTTTTACTCATGTGATGGATCAGATTAATTAATTAGTGGGCAACAATGCAAAGCTAATAAGCGTGCGCCATGAGAGGGACACTCGAATTTGGCCAATTGCAGCCGTCGTGTCAGCCTCAAGCATGGGTCCCTTGCAATCTGTTGCAGCAAAAGTCCCGGGAAAACGAAAGCTAAACACACACTCCTCCAAAACCAAATGATTTAAACTATTATTAGTCAGCTATATATATGTAGTAGTTGCCCATGAACTTGCATTATATTGTTGATGCTCAAGTGTATCCGTATGTATATATATCTCCATCGTTAATTATCTCTTTCTCTTTCATGTTAATAGTATTACCCAAGGAGGGAATATAATCCATCGACAATAGTTTTAATCTGTTCATTATCTCGATCTTTACTTTAATTAGGATAGAATAATTAAGTAAGAAGAAAGCAATTAGTAATATATATGGCTTTCAAGTCGGACGGTAGCTGTCTGCCATGCCGACACATTGTCTTTGACACTGTGGAAGAGAAAGGAAGAGATGAAGCTAGCTAGATCGATTTGTACGTGTTTAACTTGAAGATATTGACCTAGCTAACCGACTAGCTACTTGATGGACACACTCAATCATGGTGTTTGCATAGGCATCAAAGGTCCACATCCATCTTGTTAATGGAGAGATCGAATGCATCACACAAGTAGTGAAATTCCCTTAGCTATTAATTATTGGCATCCTAAATAATGGAGTAAAAAGATGCATGGCCGGCGCAAAGCGCCTAGCGGAGTTTCTATATATCTTGAGAAATTTTACGGTTCTGTCTTGAGAAACCTAAATTTTACATTGAAAATTCTATTACCTCGAGTTACCTAGTATCTAAAAGTACCAAGTTTTACACTAGAAAATATGGTACATCCCGATACATTTTTAAAGAATGATAAAGTCACCTTTCTATATATCTTAGTCCTTTGGCAAATATCACAGTGTAACCGTGTTTTTTCTATTTACACATGTAAATGCCTTTTTTCCCTACTATATTTAATGAAATTGAAATGCCGACATTGGTTCGTTGAAAAAAATAATGGAGTAAAAATATCTCAAACTCTGCATCATGCCATGCACATGCACATGCATAGTCATATCTTATTACTTAATATTTATTTTACTACAAAATTCTATCTTCAAAATTAACTCAGGGAGATTAATTCCCTTATGTATGCACACGTAGCTTGAAATGAAGGAATTCAAGAGAAAAAATAGTTAACATCTGGATTGATATGTGAGAATTGTAAAATGCCCAGAAAAATCCTACTATGTTACTGGATAGGTATATTTTTTTAGATGTATTATTGAGGTATATATTATGTGCTTTTTACTTGGCATGGAGAAGTGAAATCCTAGGAATATATAGTCTAAGCTTTGTGCTAATCCTAAAATATGGAATCTAGCTTATTTAGACCTATATTTCAGATGCTCAAAGAAGAAGATGAGATCCTTAGCATGATGTTCTCTCAATAATAATCTCATCTGTCCCAAGGCATAAAATCTTTACTAGGCAAGAAACTGAAAAAGAGTGATTTTATGCGCATCCTGTAAAGACATTAGCATGCTGCTCTTTTCTGCATATGGTTGCTGACTTGCTGCCGTATATATTCTCTCTTTCTGAACTGGCACCCACCCATTGTTTGTCTGATCCTGAGATGAGTTTCTTATCTGAATTCTGAACTGAACAATCTGATCAGTAGCAAAAGCCACACGACTCAACACCAGCATCTTAATCTTCTTCTTCTTCTTCCACAAAAGAGAAAAGGATTGATTGATATACGGCGGCCAATAGTGGCAAGGGTAGTAAGGTCGTTTTAGCTCCCTGGACATGATGATTGCAGAAGTTGCATCAGCAGTGCTTATTCGTTAATCTACTGTTTTGTTTTCTCTTATCAGTGGTACCGTGCGTCCTTTCTCACTCGTTGTGCAGTCTCCCTCTTTCTGTTGTCAGATGGCTCAACAGTTTCAGAGGAGTTTGAGAAACTTATGTTTGACAGTACTTTGACTCCTCACGGTTTCACCATATGTATTATGTATACATGGGTATCAATCAGGGTTTATCTTACCGCCGGTAACCACGCGGTTACCGGGCTTACCGCGGGGGTACGGTAATATAAATATCGCGGTAACCTCCGTAAATTCAAATAAATTTAAAAAAATAATTTGAATTTTTGATAAATTTTACACGGTTTTGTACGGTTTTTCACGGTTAACGCGCGATAACCGTGCTTACCACCGGGGTGCGGTAACCCCGGCTCCGGCGGTTTAGGAAACCCTGTTATCAATCATATATTTGTTCTTTTTTCCGGAAGTGCATATAGTCTGCATAGTTATAGTTGCGCAGCAATTTTCATGTAAATACTTTCTATACAAGTTATTAGAAAACTGAATACTATGGTTATGTCCCTATCTGCAGAGGTCAGATATGTAACTCATTTCCATTATCTTAAAAAAAATATTTTTTTAAACTAGGAGAGCATTGCTCCCCATTTCCAGTAATAGAAATGAAGAGTATTATAGTCTCATCAGTTCAGACAAAACCAAAAAAAGAACGCAACACATGCCTTCTCCCCCCTCACCAGGTGGCAGGCGCCATATAAAAAATAAATATTAATTTTCATTTAATTAGTCTACCTATAAATTGCTATGAAACAACAAAACATGTCCCATACAATATAATATTATTGTTGTGCGTCATGTGGATGGGGAAAGGTAGCGGACATATGAAACTCCCGGCCCTCTTTTAAGGTAATAGAGAAAAAGAGAGAAAAATAAAAAGGCCACCTTTATATGTGGCCAGATGTCTGCGACAATAGGTTTGTCCACTCACTAAGTAGACTCTGATCGCAATGTTTAATTTATAGATTTGAGCGCCTTTACGGTCCAGCGGGTTATACCCGTCAGTATTGGTACCGCTCAGTACCAAAACACATCCAACCGTTGAATCCAGGATGGGTTGGAGCGGGAGAGAAAAGATGAGCAAGGGTGGATGCGGCGTTCGAGTTGTCGTTCCCGGCGGCGGTGGCGTCCAAGTTGTCGTTCTCGGTGGCGGCGGAGTTGACGTCTAGGAGGAGGTGGCGGCGGTCGATCCCGGCAGCGGCGGAGTTGACATCCAGGCAGCGGTGGCGTTGATGGCGTCAATCCAGGCGGTGACTGGCAGAGGACTACGAATCCTGGAGAAGAGAGGGGACAACCCTGCGCGCCGCAATCAATCTCGCTTCGGCGCAAGGGCCCAGATCGAAGTCGCGGTGCCGGAGGAGGAACACGGCGGCGGTGGGGTGGACAAAGAACACAGTGGCGGCGAGGGGAAGGGAAACACGATGGCAGCACAGAAGAGGATGTAAAATGCGACAAAATTGGTTCCGCCCGTCTATTCCTCCCATCTATCGCACACGAAGTTACATTTTTACCCTTCCACCTCTCTTCTACACGAGGTACCACAATAGAGATATATTTGGTACGTCGCAGTATCAAACACTATCAGCCGTTGGATCGAGTCAGATCCAACGACCAGGATTTAGTACCGCACAGTACCGTTGGACCTTAAAAAGTCTCTATAGATTTAGTGCAGGAAGCAATCAATTTTGACAACACTTGTTTTCCGGTAGTTCTCAGGTCAGCGTGGCAGGCTGCTAGATAAGTGCAAGAAAAAGGAAATAAAAGAATCACTAATATTTTCCAACACCCTTGCCCTTTTAAAAAAGAGAGATCATATTGCAACAGAAATCTAGAGCAAAGATCATGGAGACATCTTTCTCTCTCTAGAAACCAAATCTCTTCTTTTCTTTATTAGCCTTGCGGTTGAGTAAATTTCTCTTTTTTCATTTTTCCTTTCCTTTCTTTTACAACTTATTTTCTTAATCTTGCTAGGCCTTTTGGGCCACATGCTGGGCCCACACAACCTTCTTGATTGGCCATCTCCATTTCGGATTGGAGCTGGAATTGCAAGTCGCCTTCTCTTCTTTTTGCCGGCTAATGGAGAAGAAGAAGAGGCCTGGCCCACAAACTGGCATGGAGCTACGCTTTCGAGGCCCAGCATGTCTGCTTGCCCTTTGCAGGGGTTGGTGGGGGCCCACCTGTCTTCCACCTGGCGCCAACATACCTCCCATTTTTGGTAGTAGTAGCTTCTAGTTTAGTACTAGTAAAAACAAAGTGCCATGCCTTTTAATTCCATGATATGGGGCTAATGTGATTGTCTAATTGGAGTGTGTTACCTTTAGATGTTCCATCATGTATTGATAGCTAGGTGCATTGTGTTGTGATGACCCCAATTATTGATCATGCTAAAAAAAAACTTGTTAATTAGTGCTCTCGTACGTGCGGTTGGATTAGATGGGCGTTAGGTATCTTTTGGTGAAAGATCTGATGGGTTTTTAGGTATTGGATTAGATGTTTGGATGGATGATAAAGATTGAATGGCCCATTAATTACTTTTCTATTTTCTTCACTATAAGTCTCTTTTGTAAAAAAATAAAAATATGGAGTATTACTTATGGCCTTTGTGGAGCCCAAAAAATATTTGTAAGACTAAATATGACAACTTTAGTTAGAGATTATATATTTTTGAAATGTCTATATAATTTCTAAAGGATTTATATGGAGTTTTTCGAGTCAAGCCTGAGGCTCAAGCCTAAGTTGACCCATGTCTGGCCCCGCTTCTACTTTCTACCAGTACCAACTAAAAATGCACTTATGGACAACATATATAATTCCACCACACAACAATATTATTAATAGCGTTTCCTCTCACATTTAATCTTTTAGGGTGCTCTTGTCCATGGTGAATGCCAAAACCACGACGACCATGGATGATTGTATTTTTCCTTTACCATTTTCAGAAGTACGATCATCATGCTTAGAATGGAGATGCACTCATCTATGTTTGCATTGTGTTTATTTTAAAAAAAATCCTGCTAGAAGTGAATTAATTGTTTGTTATCATTTTTCTTTCTTTTTTTTTAAAAAAAAGTAGAGTTCACGTATTCCAAACAATGTAATGGGCCGTGTAAGGCCTGGCGTGTTGATAAGCCCAATCCAATTAGGCAGGGCTGGATTTTGGTGTCTTAGGACCTATTCGGCTGGTATTTTCTGCAGCTGCAGCCGCACAACACAAGCACTGCAGCGTAAAGAAATGATTACCGAACACGCCCCTAATTTGTCCCGTTCAAACTCCAGACATAAAATAAATAAAAACTATTAGCACATAATTAATTAAGTATTAATAAATTTAAATTTGAAAATAAATTTATCTAATATTATCAAGCAATGTCTAGATTGTTTAGTAATTTTATCTTATTCTTGGATTAAGATAAAATTTTTATCTTAATCCAAGAATAACGAAGCTGTAGTGTAATAGTCTTGTATACCCCTGCGCAGATGACTGCCACAAATTAAATGAAATAATTAGCCGTCTTAATGTAGCCAGATTTGGAAGAATGACTTGGAATGCAGTTAGTTATATGGAAAGTTGATTTCCATGTATAGGAATCAGTCAAATACTGGATGGGTAATTTTGATTTTCATGTGCAGTTTTTTGTTGCGCTTTCTAGAAACAACAATGTAGGTCGGTCAATTGACTTTATATGTTTCTCTTGCAAGCTTTTTGACCAAAATAGACTAGTCATGCCAGTGGTCACATCATACCTACATGTTTTATTTTTAAAAAATTTTATTACTGAAAATATCTTTTGTACGTTTGTTTCTTGATTCTTTTAAACAAATACATTTGTTTCTTGCTATGTGTAATTCACAAGATAAATATTCTCATTGTTTGGGAAATTTGGATGGAGCGAAACTGGTGGATATTTGAGCAAAGGAGGCCGCAACCTCAAACCTCAACTATTCCGCGCTTTGAATAGTGTACAGCTTTTCCCGGTTCTTGCTTTCCTTTTTTTCTTAGGGGCTGTATTTTTCTCCTGCTATATTTAATGAATAAGCACAATCTTGTGCTGGTTTCGTTCAAAAAAAAACAAGATAAATATTCTCAGTTCCAGAATTGAAACGCTATAGATTTTTAAAAGTTCAACATTTTGACTCTAAACTTTATGTGTATTCTTCCAATACTGCAATTTACTTTTTACCACTACAAGATCTCACCTCAATCATATCTTCTAGCACTTCAATACAGTGTGCTTCCCATCTTTCTCTACTACTCCTTCCGTCCCAATCCCAAAATAAGCGAGCCTAAAATAGAATGGAAATACCTATATAATAATGAATGCAGATAGACATCTGTCTATATTCATGTACTAAGTAAACTCTCATTTTATGTTAGATTGATTTATTTTAAGATGCAGGAAGTAGTCCGTTTGTGCCTTTTTCTCTTTGACACTCATTTTATGTCAAGTTTCTTTTATCATCAAGAGAAAGTACTAGAATACATTAAAACAACCATAATATTATTTTGCCAGAAAATAACAATTATAATAACCATTCATAAAAAAAAACTCACTTTGAATGTGATGCAAAATGAATATTAGCTCTAGCTATATATGTTATACTTTTTTTTAATAAAAAGTACAGTTCAAATGCCGATGCTTACAAATGCATGTACACACGCAAACCATATCAATATAAGCACCTTCAGATATTGGGCCAACATATATTACAATTGATAAAGTTATCATAGACGCATTGCTGTCAATGGGTACTTTACTTACTACTTTAAAAAAAATAGCCTTAAACGCGAGCACCATACCTAATTCCTTAACTCGGATGAATAGGCTCCACCACAAGAGAACAACTTCTTTGGTTATCGGAAAAAGTTTTACATATTAGAGGTTACATATAAAGACACAATTCCTACATGTAACAATACTAGAGTGCATCAGATAAATTCCTAAGATGGTCAGCCATTCAGCCGCCATTCCTCTGCATTTTCTTCTTCCTGGCGACCATACATGTCAGGAAAATCCCAACGAATCGGCGAGTGGAACACACGCGAACACCTGGACGAACACTTTGCAAACGCACTGTAGCTGATCCGAAAATGAAGAACAGAGCAATACAGGGGATTGGCGCTGCGTAAAACTTGCTTCTCTTTATTTATAGTAAATATAGGTATGCAACAGAAAGAAACATGGGCTTCAGAAACGTTCCCACGTCGCGGATTGATCGTGTCCATCCCCACGGATCCGCAGTACGCGCGCACTCCCCTTTGCCAGCGCCACGCCGAGCTATTCTCGCGCCATGACAGCTATTCGCACGGCTTCCACAAACCGGAGCTCGCGCGCATGCATAACAGAAATTTAAAATGCAAACACACAAGGTTTATCTACTAACAATACACATTGGCCTCTGTATCTCACAGCTATACGTGTAGCTATAGTTAGGTGCTATCTGGGATTTCCATCCAAGTGCATCAAATCTTCCTTGAGGCTGATCAGCACCTCCTAACAGAACAACTCAAATCTTCTTCTTGAACTCTCTTAGGGATGCAAGAACCAATCTCCAGTAAAGCGTGTTGGTATTCGACCTCAGTAATCTACCAAAGATATTGGCAACCATGAAGCTCCTTTCAGGCTCCATTGCTAGCTCCATGGCTACGGATGCAATTTCAGGATGCTCTGAAGCATCCATGCTCCCAAATGTGCACACCTTAAAGTACCAGTAAGCTTCTTTTGGAAGGAGCTGTAATCTGAGAGGTGGTGTGGTTCCTAACCTCGCAATCTTGTCTGATCGGCTTGTGATTATGATTTTACTGTTGCGAGGAATGCGAGCTTTGTAAGTTAAGTATAATAATCTTTGCAATAAACCCTTACCAATATTCTTATCTAGTCCTTCTGAATATCTAGTTCAACAATAACCAACAACCTTCCTATATCCGAGGTACCGTTTCGATGTTTGATTACACCGCCATCTCTAATATCCACAATGCTTTCATCTTCAAGATCAGCTCGAGTGAAGAACACAATTTGCGAGAAATGATTGCGCACCACTAAGGTCATGTCTGTATGTAACAGTACGTCCGTATTCAATTTTTTTGTGTCATGGTCTTGTACAAATAAAATAATTTACCCGTTGTAATGTGAAATAGATTGTTTTGAAAAAAAAACCTGGTGTCTAGACATTGACACGAGATTGTGTTCGCACGCAACATGAAAAATATTTTCTTAAAGCACTTGGATCATGAAAATTGAACTCTACTCAATTGTTTATTATAATTTTAGCTTTCCATAGCAATACACGGGTTAGAAAAGTAAAATTTCTAGTATAATTCAAAACTCCCGGAAACGCTTTGTTGCCGGTGCCATATGTTGTCCAACAGCACGGTCTAGTTGGGCCGGAACGGCAATTTGAGGAATGTGCGGCCCGTTCTAGTTGGGCCGAGTTTGCAAACAATCAATACATACATATGGGCTTGTAACAGTAAAAGGCCCATGATGTGGCTGTGGAGGAGGGGCAAACTGAAACCGGGAGCTTCTCTGATGTTACTCTGCTTTGGCATGCAATTATTTCAGTGGCGTGTGTGTGTGCTCCAACAAACTGATCATCGTGGGAGAAAACCGACCAGGCGACCATCCGTGAGATTTTTGATGGATTGGAGTAGACATATATGGGGGGCACTGATACGCGATCAGCCGCGCGCCCCCGCACGCGCACGGTCAGTTCGCCGCCCCCCCTCTAGTCTCTTCTCTGTATCTACTATACTTATGTATATACTACATATGCATACGTATACACACATATATATATATATGTATATATATTTATAAATATTTTTTAATGCATAAAAATATATACACATATACAAAGTTTATATGCGATGTATACAAACTTTGTATACGACGTATACGAACTTTGTGTACGATGTATACAAACTTAATATACATGCGTATTAAAAAAATGAAAAAAAAAAACAAGAAATTGCATCACGTGTACAAACTTTGTATACGTACGAATACAAACTTTGTATTCATACATCTAAAAAACCAAAAAAACAGAAGAGAAAAAAAAAGGGAAAACCAATCTGAACAGAAAAAAAAAAACGAAAAAAACAGCCAACCAAACAGAAACGGAAAACACGGAAAAAGAAAAAAAACGAAAAAGTCGGTCTCCCGCGTGGCGGCGTCCTCCGCCCCCTCTCTGCCGGTGACACGTGTCGAGTCGTACGGGGAGGGGCGCGCGCGACCAATAGCCTTCTCGGACATATATCATCTCAACCAGAGCATAACCTTTTCATCGGAAATTGTTCACACGCACGCAGCACGATTCATCCCTACATCTCATCAGTGTTCAGTGCTAGTGCTAGAGTGGACAGAAGAGACTACATAGACATTACAAACTTGCTTAATTATCCGTTTCCTTTTTGCAATATTTTTGGGATTCCCGCAGGAAAATCAGCATCTTGCATGCATCTACAAACATAAAAAGTATGGAAACAAACTGCTAAACACAAGATAATTAATATGCATGCATCAACCAATTAAGTGGTTATTCGTCACACTGTCCCGGCTGCAGCTGGCTCCTCCTCCTCCTTGTACGGCCGGTACAGGATGCCGGCGTGGAAGAGGAGAGCCCAGAGATGGGTGATGAACTCTCCACCTTGTGCGAGTTGCTCGATGTGAGCCGTGACATTGTCAGAAGGCGCGAGGTAGAGCAACATCTCGACCCAGAAATCAGCTAGCACCTTCCACCCACCGCCTCGCAGAGCTCATCTTTCAGCTGGGTACCACTCTGCAAGATGTAGGACGGCGAGCGCACAAAATCGTTGTAGACAGATGTTGTGTAGGACTGCTGCCCGGGCAGCAGCTGAGGCACATAAGCTACCAAGTACATGCAGTACTTGGATAGAGCGGTGGCCACAACACGATACTGCCTGTGCTGTAGCGGCGATTCTGTAGTAGCCTTCATCTTCTTCCTTTGCTCATAGTCTTTGTCGTAGCAACCTGTCGCAGCGTGCCAGGTCAAGATGATGCTGGCTTGATTGCCCTTTGATTCGGGGATAATGGTACTAGCGCTACCGCCATGGTAACTTGTCGAAGCGTACTGCCTTATGAACTTGTCCTGCAAGCCATTCTTGGCTAGCGATGTTGATCCACTGGACAACACGACACTGTCATGGTTGGGCCTGGGCATGAGGATCCCAACGAGGGCATCAATCACGGCACTCTTCACCTCAATGGGCAGCTGAATGGAGCTTGCAGTGCTAATGCCCAACATGTCTGTCAGCACCTGTTGAATGTACTGCAGGCCAAACAACTTGTAGAGGGCGGAGTATATCACCCAACAAGGGCCTGGGAGCAACTGCCAACTAGGCTGCAATTTGAACACCCAGTTGCAGAGCGGAGAGCACATCACATAGCATGGGCAGCAAATGGTTGGCCATCGCATCATGCACCGCACGCAGTAGAGCATGAAATGAAACACTGGCTTATAGCAACATTGTCCTATCTTGAAGCTGACAAACCCTAGAGCTTTCTTGAGCCACGATGAGCTCTCGTACTGCCCAAGCTTGTTCTGCCACTGGTATTTGTCCAATAGTTTGATCCTGGAAAGGAACAACCTCAGCTTCAAGCCCATCGATGGCTCCAGGTTGTTGGCATTTCTCCTGAAAAGATGACAGACAAGGAAGACTCTTGCCCAATTGGACGACAAGGAGTTCACCAGCTGCAACACTTGGAGGGAAGCAAGGGACACCAGTATGACAAGGGTGATGACAATGTCTGGTGTCATCGTTGTGCTAATTACCTCCGAGTCCAACATAGTGACCGCAGATGATGCCACATGAGAATAATGGCTTCTTTTTTGCTGTAGGGCAACAGCCACACATAGAAAACATGTGGTCAGGATTGAAGCTATTGCCCAGGCGGTGCAAGCTCCAGCTTCATAGTAATGGACGAAGGCGTTGCTGCTGTAGATGTAGTCGTACATGAAGGCTAGCTCAACCTCAATCACCTTGAAGGCCCTCTCGTAGTTACCACGAGAACCACCAGTACCTTGTGATGATGAACTACTTGAAGCTGAACTACTTGAAGCTACAGGTTGAAGCAAGCCTTCCAACACAAAGCTACGGGTCTCTGGCCGGTCAGACTCAGCACAACTAAAACCAAAGAAGCGTCGCTGTAGCAGGTGACAGAGGGAGAAAGAGAGGCATATGTCCTTGTAGGCATCAGCATCTGTTCCTAGTTTGTCCATGCCATTGTCAGGCTTCCACAATTCTTCCAGGGTTATAGATGGATAATAAGTCTTATCAACCAGGTATTGATACCCTTGCATGATGGCCGCGTTAAAGTTTGGCCCCCCCTTCACCACTTCCATACGATCTGCAATCTCTTTGTTCATGCTCCGCAGCCTGGTCGGGAGCACATAGGCCATCAGCCTATGGAATCCCTTACATAGGGTGACGCTGCAAAGCATGCCAATCGCAGCGGCCACCATGCCATTATTGGTATTGCCGGAGATGCTGATCACAAGCACATACCCAAAGTAGAGGAAGAGCTGATACAACAGCTTCAGGAATTGGCCACTATAGTCGAGGCCGAATGTGTTGATGGAGTCAATGCTAGCAAAGAGGGCAAGCAATGACACCGACCACACAGGGTACATCTTGCTCTTCACCAGCGATGACTGCATCAGCCCTATGCTGTATGTTCCTAGGGACACAGACAGCGCATTCGCAGCCAGGAAAACCTTTTGGATGATCCATCGGCTAGACCAGCGGCGGCAGGATCCGAAGGTGACGGCGTAGAAGGTGAGAAAGATGGCCACCATTGCCATCACCTCAATGCGGACCACCGTCCCTCCAATGCTCAGCCACACATCTCTCAGGTGGTGTGCGCTTGATGCATTCCGTTCCACATGTTGCTCCATCTCTTCTATCTATCTAGCTAGCCTGCACCCGCCCTGCATATGATCGTCCATTTTTTGCATACAGTAATTAGTTATTACATATGAGTTGATTCACACAAACAAATCATGAATTTACACACATAATTTGTATGTACGTACGTATGTGTGCACACTTTTCCATTCGTAAGTTTTTTTAGCAAGGTGAGATCCAACTAATTAATTTGAGAATGCTAATAAAACCTCAAGGATCAAATTGCCTTGGATAAAACTTGAGAGACTAGATTGACTATCTTTGCCTATTATAAAAACTAGCATGGTGACCCGCGTAGATTGCGCGCTAGCATCATTATATTTTTCTTATATAATAGGATATATGTTTTCTCAATGTATTATACAAATATATTAAAATGACAACATAATTTTAAACTTTTTACTAACTTTACGAAACTACTAATGTGTATTATTTATATTGTATTTTATATACGTGTTAGTTATTAATTATTTTTAATATCAAATTTTAGTTATTTGTAAATTATATTCCTATATGGACTCTAGAATCATCTTTCAATATTTTTTTTTAATTCTGAATTTTCGTTATCTGTAAATTTGTATTTCTATATAGACTCTAGGCTCTTCTTCCAATATTATTCATTTTTAATTCTAAATTTTTATTATTTCTAATTGTATTTCTATGTGGACTAAACTCATCTTTCAATATTCTTTAATTTTTAATTTCGAATTTCAGTTATTTCTAATTTGTATTCCTATACGAACTTTAGACTCTTCTTCCCATGTTTTTTTTTAATTTCGAATTTTAGCTATTTGTAAATTGTATTTTTATACGGACTCTAAACTCTACTTTTAATTTTATTATGTTTATTCTGAATTTTAGTTAGTTTTAAATTCCTATGTGGACTCTATACTCTACTTCTAATAATCCTTATTTTTAATTCCGAATTTCTATTATTTCTTAATTATATTTCTATATGGACTCTATACTCTTCTTCTAATATTCTTTATTTTAATTCTGAATTTCTATTATTTCCTAATTGTATTTCTATATGGACTCTATACTCTTTTTCTAATATTCTTTATTTTTTAATTCCGAATTTCAGTTACTTATAAATTGTATTTCTATATGACTCTAGTCTCCTCCTCCAATATTCCTTATTTTTCGATTCTGAATTTCAATTATTTCTAAATTGTATTTCTATATGAACTCTGTTTTTCTTTTTCTCCGATTAATATGAGAATTTCTAGGCCGTGAGAGCGAACGTGGAGTCTCTTTTTTCTATTCCTTTAATAAGTTAGCTAGCATGGTGGCCCGCGCGGCTTGCCTCATTAGATTTTTTTTCTCATATAATAGCTTAAATATTTTCACATTTTATTATTAAAATATATTAAAATGACAACATAATTTTAAATTCTTGGTTGAACTAACAAATGTGTGATATTTTTATTGTATTGTATATATGTGATAGTTATTTATAAATTATATTTCTATATGGACTCAAGAATCATCTTTTAATATCCCTTTTTTTTTTAAATTTCGAATTTCCTTTGTTCATAAATTATATTCCTATATGGATTCTAGACTACTCTTTCAATATTCATTTTTATTAATTCTGAATTTTAGTTATTTATAAATTGTATTTCTATATGGACTCTAAACTCTTCTTTCAATATTTCTTAATTTTTAATTTTGAATTTCAATTATTGGTAAATTGTATTCCTATATTGACTCTAGACTTCTTTTTCTAATATTTATTTTTTTAATTTCAGTAATTTCTAAATTGTATTCCTATATGGTCGCTAGAATTTTTTCCCAATATTCCTTATTTGTTAATTTCGAATTTCAGTTATTTATAAATAGTATTCTTATATGGATGCTAGACTCTTCTCCCAATATTTTTTAGTTTTAATTTTGATTTTTTTAATTCTAAATTATATTTTTATATGGACTCTAAACTCTACTTTTAATTTTCTTATTTTTTATTTCTAACTTTCAGTCAGTTCTAAATTCCTGTGTCTGGACCGTAGACTCCTCCTCCAATATTTCTACTTTTCTAATTCCCAGTATGTTATTTCTAATTGTATTTATATGTGGACTCTAAATTCATTTTTTGATATGTTTTTTTTGAATTTAAGTTATTTATAAACTGTATTCCTATATAGACTCTAGACTCTTCTCCTAATCTTGCTTTTTTAAAAAATATTTAATTTTAGTTAATTTTAAATTGCATTTCTATATGAACTCTAACATCTACTTTTAGTTTTCCTATTTTTAATTCCGAATTTTAATTAATTCTAAATTGTATACTTGTATGGACTCTAGTCTACTCTTTCAATATTTCTTATTTTTAATTCCGAATTTCAGCTATTTTTAAATTGTATTGCTATATGGACTCTACTTTTTCTTTTTCTCCGATTAATGTGGGAATTTCTAGGGCATGAGAGCAAACGTGATGGCTTCTTTTTCTATTACTTTAATAAGATAATAGATAGCTTTTTATTTTCATTTTTTGTAATTCTAAATTGTATTTCTATATGGACTCTAAACTCTACTTTTATTTTTTTTTATTTCTAACTTTCAGTTAGTTCTATAAATTCCTTTGTGTGTGGACCGTAGACTCCTCTTCTAATATTTCCACTTTTCTAACTCCTAATCTGTTATTTCTAATTGTATTTCTATAAGGACTCTAAATTCGTTTTCAATATTTTGTTTTTTTATTTTGAATTTAAGTTATTTATAAATTGTCTTCCTCAGCCTAACCCTAACCCTAGCCGCCTCCCCGCAGCCGCCCTCCTCGCGGTCGCCGCCACCGTCGTCGTCGTCACCGTTGTTGTCGTCCATCGCCGCTGCCGTCGTTGCCGTTGTCCGCATCGCCGCCTTTCGCCGTGACCGGCTCTCGAGCCCATCGTCACTCCCGAGTTCACCAGCGTTCCCGGCCGCGTCGCCACACGCTGCTACTGCTGTCAGATCCGCCGCGAGAGGGAGGCGAGAGGGGTCGGACAGAGCCACCGCCACCGAATCCGTCCTCGACCGCCACCACCACGGTTGGATCCACCCGCGGTCGCTGTTGCCGGATCCATCGCACGAGAGGCAAGAGAGAGGGCGAGGGGAAGGACGGTCGGGAGGAAGAGAGGGAGATGGAGCGGCGCCGCAAGTGGGTGGAGGGGGAGCGTCACCGTCGGTGGGTGGAGGGGGAGCGACGCCGCCGGGGAGGGGGAGGAGGAGCGGCGGAGGGGGAGAGGCGGCACCGAGAGAGAGAGGGGGGAGGCGGCTCGTAGTGGGAAAGGAAAGGGGATAGTAAATTAGGGTTAGGGTTGGCGGTTTTGATGAAATCAGAATCAATTCGAGTCATCGATGAAAATGAACGGCTCAGGTTGATCCCGCATCGGGCCGGCCTCCCTCCCTGGGCTGCAACACTGCTGGGCCGCGCGTGCGAATGCCCTAGCATACCAGCGGGTCTAAACTTTAAAGAGGCATTTTCTTTCTTTTTTTTTGAACTTTCATTATTTCTCTAGAAATATATTTTCTTAAAGGCCCATATCATGGAAAACTCAACCCTAATAATATAATATTTTATATTTGGTATAATTTTAGTTTACATGTTGCAACGCACGAGTATTTTACTCTAGTTAGTTAATAGATTAAAGATGTTATTGCCAGGTATTTAGTACGTCATCCTCGTATAACGCTTGATTTTTTTTGTCCGATTCCCTCCCTGTATGACGCGGGATTTAAAGATGTTTTTGCAGTATTGTTTGGTACGTCATTGGCGCGTCCGATTTTGTGTTCACGTTTTGGGGGAGTCCTACTTGGCACGTGCGTGCCAGGGGCGCACGCAGCCACCCTCCTTTTCCGCGCTAAGGCTGTTAGTAATCTATTAGTAGTATAATTACAGTTAGATATAAATGATGGTAGTAGTTAGGATTTTTTTAATTAAAAAATTGAAAATGAAATTTATATCTAAAGTCAAATTTTTAAAATTTTAAACCCAGATTTGAAACTTTCAACTCGAATCTTAAATTGCATTAAATATAGATAAAAAAACTAATTGCACAATTTGCATGGAAATCGCAAGACGAATTTTTTGAGCCTAATTAGTCCATAATTAGCCATAAGTGCTACAGTAACCCACATGTGTTAATGACGGATTAATTATGCTCAAAAGATTCGTCTCGTGGTTTCCAGACGAGTTATGAAATTAGTTTTTTCATTCGTGTCCGAAAATCTCTTCCGACATCCGGTCAAACATCCGATGTGACATCCAAAAATTTTCTTTTCACGAACTAAACAGGCCCTTATTGGATTCTTTCTTCATATCTGCATGCACACCCTTTGCTGTATTTTAACGGTTTGAGGAATCAAATAATTGGACGGGACGACGGATATAATTTAAGGAGATTCAACCAGTAGGAGCTGATGAGATGAGGATGACCTTGCCCCCTTAACTAGATTATTGACTATGTGATCGTTGATTTATTTCTCCTTTATCAACCAGGTTTTGTTATTTACTTCTATTGTTCTATGGAATATGCATAGAAGGCCTTACGTTATTTTAGCTCGGTCTATAGAATTAATCCATGCTTTCTTTGTGCTTTTATATATGCTTTGGTTTTCAGTCACTTGTTCTTGTAAATCAGAAACATCTTGGAATATATTTTGGTAAATTTGTTCAGACCAAGGTTCTATCAGTTCTCCTGAGTTGTTTTTTTTTATGTCGACTTGCAAAGCAGTATCAATCTGAGAGAAGCACGTACAACAAAGGGTTGAAGGATTGAACAACTTACCAGCCGTTGTTTTTGTATATGTATATATCATGTATGGAGCTATAAATGGTCTGAAATCTGAATGGACATATGGACGCTGCTGTCCCACTTCTTTTATTTTTTGAAAAGAGTCCTACTTTTTTTTCCTCCATTTTTTGTAATCTGTATCCTGATGTGATCGTAGAATAATTGAAATTGGTTTTTTTTTAATGTCATAATATATGTTTTGGTTGATTCAGTAATCGATGAAAAATATGATGCTGATTTTATTTTTGGTTATGAATGAATAAAAGAGAGTTTATTGTAATTGGGACAGTTTGAGTAAACTATCATAACTAGAGGAGGTTCTATAGTTTACAAGGGTAAATTGGTATTTAGACAAGGGCTAACGGAGCTCGTGATGATACTAGCATTTGATGATGACAATTCGTAGAACCAGGTGGTTGTTGATGGCAAAAAATAAACTCTCTCTAATTTTAAATGCCTACATATATATCATGGAAGAAGATGAATGATAGAAAGATTGCCTTCATTTGTTGCAATGCACGGGTATTTTTTCTAGTTTAAAATTAAAAAAAATTGACTTTCAGTGTGATAACATTCGATCGCTAATTAAGGGTGAGCTTATGAAATTAATTAATTCCTCGTGCGTGACAAAATTAAATCTTGTGCTTGACCTGAACTACAAAACTGCAAACGGACACAGGCCTCTTCATTTCTTCTTATTCATATATTGGTCCAAATTTAAGAACCGACCATATATTTTACTCAATTGATTATATATCGTGCAAGTGCACCTCCATACATTTTTTGCAATGTTGTATTTCTTATATGCAATACAATTAATCCCTACATTGTTATAGATCTAGAGAACTTTTACGGTATAATTAGTATAAACGATTTAATTTGATATTTCATTTATATAGATCATAGTATAAAATTGAAGGGTTAATTTGTCTTTCTTGCAGTTATTCCGCGGGGTCATTTTTGTTAAAAAGAAAGTAGCTAATCTAGATAAAAAAAAATTTTGGTATCACGTCAGGTTGTATGAATGTGTTAACCTAGCTAGCTAGCACGATTTAAAATGTGTAAGGCCTTCCACACACATATGCTATGTATGATATAACTTACATTATTTGACTGGTAATTAGTCACTTGTAAACTTTTTAGATTTTCAATTAAGATTAGAATCGGCCAGGAATCATGTCGTCGCAACATGTGCCATCATCTCTCATAGGTGCACAAATGAGACCAAGCGGTGGCGGAGGCATGCATGAACGAGTCCCAATTAAACCGGATTAACTCATCAACTTTCTAATTTTCTATAAAATTCCTAATTTACCCATATATATACTACCAATATATAGTGGCAACATATTGTACTGCAAAAGTTCGCTAGATCTAAACCACCTTTCCAAGATCAATAGGCAGATTGATCTTTCTCACTTTTCTAGCTTGAGAAGAATGAACATGCATTTTTCTTAAGAAAATGGAAATGGTTTACATGGTGAGAATGGACATTTTTCTTAAGAGTATTAAATAATTAATTACTTATTTAGGAGATAAGGATGCACATAATACATGCATGCACTATTAGCTATACTTAATTTGCAAGTAAAGCATTACTGGCAATTAATTATTGAAATGTAAGCATACAATCCTATGTCAACTATATTTATGTATATACGAACGGATATATATACCTGAAGGATAAGTTGCGGCCTTCTGATATCTCTCCTAACTAGCTCTATGCTTGAATCTTGTCTCTCCGGGAATCGACATAATTGAGATAAGTCTTTCTCTCCAAATTGAATTAGATCTTGTTCGGTTAATCGCTATAGAGAGGAATTGAAGGGGATTTTTTTCACACCTATTGCGGTTTGTGGGATTATTCAGGGGAAATCACATTGACAAGATGCAGGCACGGTAGCTAGCTTCAAATTAAATTGAGAACAGTGATAGCATGGACAGTGCGTGTACATATATCGTGCGCTCATATTCTGTGCTGCAGAAGAAGGGCATAAAGAGAGTTTTGCTCAAGCGAGGGTTTTCGAATACAACAAAGCATAAGCAAAGTAAAGACATGCACGGCTGAGGATGCTCTCCAAAGTTTTAAAAAGAAAAAAAAGTTAAACAACGATGTCTCCAGAATGCAAAAGATTAGGCCTACAGCTAGTACGGCTCATCAAGAATTTAATTGATATCAATAGTAGCGATCCAAATTAATTGGCCCGTCCGACCAAAGGCTAGGGGTGATTCACAAGGTAAAAAACCAAGGGTGGGTTAACATCAATTCTTCTTTCACTATATTATGATGATGGTGATGATCAGCGTGGTAATGCACTTTCTTAATTTGTCATTTTTGCACTAACAAGCGAGACACAAATGTACCTCAGTACCTGCCTGCTTGTGTTGCGAATCGTAATAAACGAGACAAATATGTAGTTGAGACCTATACCTACATGAAAATTTGGAAACATGTGGATCATTGGATCTAAAATATGCATCTCGATTAAACCTTACCTACGTACACTATAAGAAACCTGAATTTTCTTGGCAGCTAGAACCGCCAAGGATAACATCAAAACCTATATTTTTTCCTTTTTTCTGGTTACGACCCTCCAGGGTTGTAATCTTATAATTTTTTTCTGCTCTATCAATAGAACTTCGCACCGTCTCGTGCGAGTCGTTAAAAAAAAACCGCCAAGGCAATATATTTTGTTGGCGAACCACCAAGTCTAGAGAGCAAGGGAAATCTAATTTTCTTGGCTGCTAGCCATGAGGAAAAGTTTTTTTCTTGGCGGTCAGACCGACAAGAAAACAAAGAAGATTGCGAACTCTGGTATAACCTTACCTTTGGTATACCCATCATCCACTCGGTAAGTTTTATGAACTTACCCGACGTCAGGTTTTCTACATTTATAATACACCATTGAATTTCCCCCTCCCTCACATTGGTACAACACTAGATACAAATCAGAGAGAGGTAGTTGCCGGTCACACCGGAGTGACAACGACGACGGCAACCACAACCTCTCCTCCTAGCCCCACCTCCTATTTACGATTTGCTCGCCCATCCTATTTAGCGCATACATGATGACAAGAAAAGTAGCGCACACTTTATCCAATCTCTTTCCCCTTCTCTCGTTGAAAACTTTCAACTCATATGTGAAAACTATCAACTTAGATTTGAAGACTTTCAAGTCAAGAATTGAAAACTTTCAATTCAGATTTGAGAATTTTAACTCAAGATTTGAAAACTTTTAACTCAAAATTCGAATTGTGAGTTAATTTTGTAAAAAAATTGAGCTGAATGTTTTGAATTTTGATATGGAAGTTTTAAAAAATTTGAATTGAGATATGAAAGATTCAAATGGATCCAAATTACATAAATTTCGGAACACGGTCGGCTCTTGTTGGTGACGCATGGCCGAGCCGCGGGACCACAGTGGTGCCGCGCTTAAGTGACTGGGAGTGGGTCGCGCATTGTCGCGGCACGGGTAGACCGCGGTACCACATAGCAACGGTCCCATGCCATCCCCAAGTCGCGGCCAGGGAATATTTTCGATAATATTTTAAAATCATGTATATAAATGCAAAATCTTCAAAATAATATATATTCTTTTTTTATGTGTGTGTGAAAGGGAAGGGAGCTGCCCAGCTGATGGATTTCATATAAGACGGCCAGAGGACATGCACAGTCTCAATGAACAGACAAACAACAGCAATGGAGGCAACTTTCAGCTAGCCTAGTTGCATGGAAGTGGATGACTGGATGAGGAACCTGTGCAGCTGGAGGATACAGCAGCTTTTGGTCCTGATCTTGTAAGCTGGTCGGCCCCAGCATTTGCTTATGTGTGCCTGTTGTTTTTGCGTTTCAGTATAATACTCAGTATGTTTAACTTTGGCTTTCTCCCCAAAGCCGGGTCAATGCAATTGATATGTTCTAAAAAAAAATTATCTGTCAGAAGTTTAATGCCAAAATGTCTCCTTTTTTTTTCTCTGGACTCATGTATATTCTTATCAGTTATTTTGGTCGTTGGCCGTACATCAGTCATCTTCCTTGTAAACCCGATAACTCTAAAGTCTGAAAGCACCTTGCAAACTATCATCCAGCCTCAGCTACATTTAGTTAAAGATCAGTATGGATACTCTGAACTAGAAACGCTTTTAGCCCTCTTTAGGTCGCTCAGCTGAATCGTTTGCCCTTGTAGGCTACTGTACTTCACCTGTTTCAACAAGATTATTGGAAGAAATGAGTTTTCCTACAGAGCACATACATATCAGAACTGAATCAAATCAAGCTATATTATGTCCTACTTACGTGCATCAGTGCTAGTGTGGACAGCAACTCTCTGCACTGCGCCATTAGAACCTGTTCTTGTCTGGTAATTATGGACAGCTGAGACACCAACACATTTGTCCTGGCTAGCTACAGAAAGAAGCAGATGACTTCAGGATAACTCACATAATTAAGGTGTAGAGTAGTTTATAATGTTCACTTTTACATATCATCACTTCAGTAGATCTCAATGCCATTATGTAGATGTGATTTGTGCTTTCAAGGGTAAAAGGAAACACATGAATGATTCAGAGAGAACGGCACCTTAGGCAGTAGATAACTCATTGAGTTTCTCATTGTCTGCATGACATCAACTGCAGAGCCAACAGCATTTTTGACAGACTGAAAATCTGCCTGCAAAGTATGAGATTGCAATGCCAAACATCAGATATAATCAAACTTGTATGAAACATGGAGGAAATAGGATCAGTGTTTTGTCAGGTTTCAAACCACTGCTCCATCAGAGACAGGAAGTCGAAGAACGGTAGCATTCAGAGCTTCCACTGTTCCTGACAGCGAATTAGCATACTTGTTCCCCAGTAAGGACCACTCTTCCAGATATGCCATCTGTATAGTCAGTGTAATGCTTAATTATCAGAATTTCATTTGAGTTAGCATTCATAATGGCTGATCTATCTAATGATCTGGGACAAATCATGACCTTTCAACTAGTCTGCCTAGTACACGTGTACAGCTTCATTAGTCCATATATTAGGTGTAACTACTGTTGAAATCAAGTGATAAAGAGATGATTATTTTCAGCTTTACAACTAGGCTTAACCACAAACCATGTGCTTACCATTTGGACAGGCAAGTAAATCTGCATGTAAATGGCACGGAGCAACTACTCACAGTCCTGTAACTACCTGAAAGAAAAGTGTTCTGGTGCAGACTGCTGAGACTACCAGACTACTACCGATATTGTTCAAATCTCAAAAAATGCATTTTCTTAGAGAAAAACATGACGAATCACAATAGATGAATTCCACTGAAACATAAAACAGAGGGTGAAAATTTTGCCAAATAGATGAATTCCACTGAAACATAAAACAGAGGGTGAAAAATTTGCCAAAAGAGCAGAATTCTTACTTGGCCCTTCAGAATATTCATGACTTTACAATTTTGTCTCAGTAACTGTAGCTCCAACTTCTTGAGCGCAATCGATTTGCTCATCCCGAGGATACTAACCCATGCACCACACAATTGTTTCTGCAATGAAGAAAGGAAACAAATTAACAAGAAACATGAACAGTTGTTTACTGCTAAGGTGCACAAAATACTGCACTAATTCATGATGACAGACAGCAACTAAGATACAATCTTGACAAACAAAACTAAACTGACTAGTTTCCATCATACATATATCTAAATTTGCCTACAATTTGGTCCTTCACTTCGTGATTTTTCAAATGATAAATTTTGTCCAAGAACAGAGGAGAGATCACACTCACCTCTGCATTCAGTTCCTGCGCAGAAATCGCGGCGCCGGCCACCGCATTGGCGAGCCGCCATTGCAGATGGCGGTTGTGAAGCAGCCTCAGCTGGTGCTCCTCCTCGGCTTTGCCCTGCGCTTGCAGCCTCCCTGGAACGGCAGACGCCGCCGCCGTCGCCGAGCACCTCGCCGGAGACGGGCTCGCCGGCGAAATGGCCGCCGGCTTAGTTGGAGGTGGCTGTTTAGGCGACGGCCTGGTGAATGGCGAAGAGAGCAGCCCGTTGAACAGCGACTTGACCGACTTCTTCTTCGTCGTTGTCGGCGGCGGCGGCGCCGTCGGCGTCGTCTTGGGTGACGGTGAGGCCAGGAACCTCGGAGTGCGCGACATGAACGGCGTCGAGTGGTCCGCGAAGCGCTCCGAGCGGCTCCCCATGGCGTCGCGCGAGAACCGCGCGGGCGAGGCCATGATGCTCCTGGGAGACGGACGCGCTCTGGCGGCGAGCTTGGCGTCGGCGTCGGCGTCGCCGTCCGGTGACCCGGCGGACGACGTCGCGCTCTCGGTGTCGTCCGATGACAGCGCGGCGCGGAGGGGATTCGGGACGTCCACCGACGCGCGCCGCGGCGTCATCTCGTCGAACGCCACGGACCGCGTGGCGACGCCGCCGCGGAAACCGTAGGGCGCCGAGTTCGCCGCCGCCGCCGACGCCGGCCACCGGGCGTCGCACACCTTGGCCCGCACCGCCGCCGCGCCAGCTGCGAAACTGGCCCTCTTCTTCTCCGGCGACGGCGCATGCGGCACGTGCTTGGCCTTGCCGCCATCCAAGCAGTAGCTCGCGTCCTGGAACGCGACCGACACGGCTCTCGCCGCGGCGTCAGCCGCCATCGTCGCCGGCCGCCTCGTGGCAGCCGGCCGTGTCGCCGCCGCCGGCGAGGCGGGCCTGGAGGACGGGAGGAGGTAGCGCGAGGCGACGACTGCCCTGGGCTTCTCCGTGGCGGCGGCGCGGCGGCGCGACGTGCTCGGCCGAGACGCCACGGCGGCGCCGCCATCGACCACCATTGATCTTGAATTCTTGATTCCAAGAACACAAAAAAAAAGATAGTGGTTTATGGATCGAACAGAAGAACAGTAGCAGCTACTGCATCATCAACCGATCGATCGATCAATCGCTAATGCTGCTGCTAGTTATTATGGATCGATGATTAATTGTAGTACGTGCAGGGTTGTGATCTGTGGGTGTACGTTCATATTCTCCAACATGTGGTGTGTGCCGTACGTACTTGCGAGCGTTAGATTTTGGTACTGAATTTTTGTATCTTTTTTTTTGGTTGATTCGATTTTGCCGTGATTACGTACGATCAACGTATACAGTATATGGTACTCGATCAATCGATTGTTATTTACATGATCTCGTACTGTGATATTTTAGATTGCATTCTTGATCTGAGATTATTTGTACATTCCTGGTATAGGAGTATCTTGGATTCTATGCTTTTCTGATTTATTGCTAGAAGGAAATCATGTACTACTAGTCTACTACAAGTCCTCTTGCTTAATGGGCCTGACGTGTTCGACCATTGTATTGGGCCTTGTTAAAATTTTACACTTTAGGAGGCCTTGTTGAAAGAAACTGAAATACTAGAGGGCGATATATACCATTGAAACAATTTTGCTATATATCTGTCGAAAAATTTTCTCCTAAAAATTTGACAGATGTAATTACTGTACGATCGTAGTGCAACTATACTATAACTTGCATGTAACTACAATGTAACTTTCACATAATTTTGAACTGTTAGATATGTTTTAAGATTTGTGTAAGTAAAGAAGGAAAAACGTCACCGAGTGCACATATATGAGAGGATTTGTTCCCACGACCGCTGTTTCACCGAAATAGCATGTTACGGAGAGATTTTTGAAAGTTAAATACAAGTTACATGCAAGTTACAGTGTAATTACATAACGATTGTACTATAATTATATTTGTCAAATTTTTAGGAGAAAATTTGTCGACAAATGTATAGGTGATCCTGTCCTCTAATGTCCAACGGTATACTATTCCTTAATCTTCATGCAAAATTGCAAACCACCCTAATCGCCACTCTAGTTTTAAGATTTCATCCTATGTCCCGATTTGTTGGAAAATCCCATCTACCAAACATATGTGAGTACTAGATTCGGCTCATTTCTTTCAACGTGGATTCACAGCGGGTCATTATCATGGTTTATCCAACGTGGCTATGAGGTGAGTCTGACTCGAGCTTGTTCCCAGGTTAGTTTGAAGTGGCAAGGTAACTGTGAACGATGAGAGAGGTAAGCATGGAGGCGATCATCTGTGGTGATCGGTAGTGAATCCACATTTAAAGAAATGGACCGAATCAACTATTTATGTGTACGGAGGTAACAATTTCAGCCTAGCAGCCTTAGATGGATGTGCTTTTGTAATAAAATGGGTTATAAGGTAAAATATCGAAACTAGAGTAACAATTGGAGTGGTCTATGCAATTTTGCCAGAAAGAGAAGATATTTCAGGGTTCTTAAGCACGGATTACTTGTGTTGTTTCTTGACAGATTGATCATGGTGGAATCAAAAGGAGTTCCTAATCCTAATGGCTAATGGTATCATCTATGAAATGATCCATCAGTCACATGAATGCCTGCCTCGCTGCCTACGGCACACGGCGCCTCTCCGTGACACACGCATCAAACTTGTAACTGAAACCATCAGTTCAGAATTGCTTCTCCATGCTTCTCCTAATCTCTTAATGTTAACCTCAATTAATACAGAAAATATCATCCATTCAGTCTGGTTTTCATGCCGTCTTTTTCATGCTAGTATGTGATTATATTCGTTCCCGTTGACATTAATGCATTGTAGTATTTAACACAGATGATCACATCAAAGATAGCATCACACTCGTTTTGTTTCTCTGTTTTGCTGTCTGTCTGTTACTCTGTTATATGTAGGCTGATATTCCTTTATTTTTTTTCTGTTTGCTTAATATGTTCGTTTTGTGTCGGCATGCAATTTGGTCGTATTTGATGTTTGGCAGATGTGCTGTTCTCTAGTGCAAATAATCATAGTATATAAACTGCAAAATTAACACATTAAACAATCTGGGTGTACTAGTATTTCTCTGTGTGTTTGTCAGAGCTGCAGGTTATCAGTGATCACACGTCAAATTGATCAACTCTGATAATCAGAATCAGATCACTGTACAGGACTAAAAATCATGAGAATATTACAAACACAAACCAAGTATACACAGATTATCGTGTGTCTCTATCTTGCCTTCTTCCCTGTTGAATTCTGTATGGTCGGCATTCAACTACCAGTATATTTGAATGTGTGATGTGACGTTGATGAATTTTCTACAAATTAAGAAAAACCAAAATGTATGTGCTCTAGAGTATTCCATGAATATCAAATAACGGTGGTTGTTAGCAAGCCTGCCAGTTTGCACATCTCTCTTATCCTGCGTTATCAGAGATATAAATAATAAAATTCGTCCAAATCAGACGTCGAATTAATATATTATTTTCCCAATTTTCTATTCTTCAAAAAAGAAGTAATTTGCTTGTAATCATCCCTTGTAATTTGGAGAAACACAAAGAGAACAATACACGACAAAATTAGGATAGGAACAAAATTGGTTTTGTACATTGAGCATAATCCTAGTAGTAATGTACATGAATCAGAAGCAGAGCAGCTTATGTGTACATACAACTCATGAATACATACACGCAAACGCAAATAGCACATCTTTGCTCTACTACCTACTTCGACCCCGTTTTGAACACGAGAATTTTATCCTTTTTCCAAGTGAATTGAACTGATTTTCCATGAAATTCATCCAAATTCCTCCGTTTTGAAGGCTGCCTCTCGAATGTTATAATCCAAGAAGGCAAAAGGAATCAAAGGGCTCCTTTCGACTCTGAATCGGATGAACATTTCTCAGAAGGCGCAGCAGCAGCAGGAGACAAGGCGGCTCCACGCGGCGGTGGCGGCGGGGCGACGCCTCTTCCTGCCGGCGGCGGCGGCGGTGGCGTGGCGCGGCGGCGCGGCGGCGTCCATGGAGCTGAGCATCTCCCACATGACGTGCACGTCGCTGTACTCGCACGTCCGCACCTCATTCCGCAGCTTCCCCAGGCCTGCAATCACGCACACGATACCGATCAGTCTCGTCGTCGTCGTCGGCGGCGGCGGCGACCAAATCAATCCAAGAAGCACGGCGGCGGCGGTGGACTTTGACTAGCTACTTACCGGTGGTTCGCCGGAGGCCGAGGCGGGCGGAGAGGCCAAGCCAGACACGCTTCATCGGCACCGCCGCCCGGCCAAGCAGGCACGACATGATCGTCGGCCGTACGTAGCTTCGATAGCACTCCACTCTCTGCTCTCCTCTCCTTTCGCCGGCGATGTCTCTCGTCTCTCGTTCTCTTTCTCTCTTGGAGCTCGTGAAGCTTAGCTTGATTTATAGGCGAAGTGGGGGTGGGAGAGGATGTGGACGCGGCGGAGGAAGAGGAGCGCGCACGTGGATGGAAGGAGGTCTCGATCCGTCGACGTCGCGTCGTCTTCTACCTCGCGCCTTCACTTCCTTCCCGCCGCGCACGGTCACCTCCGACGGCCAGGGTTATTTGTGCACTCATACCGGCGAAAATATTTAGTGCCAACTTGAAAACTACACCGTCGGATCGAAGAGGTTTGTTCACGTTATCCTGACTAAATTTTTTATTCCCAGATTTAATCAGAGTAAAAGTTTTACTAGAGTAAAAATTTTATTCAGTGTGACGTGGACAAATCTCGGACGTCTAATTTTTTTTTTATTATGATGGTGTTTTTTAGGTTTTTTTCACTACATATTTTCCGCCTGATACCATAACAATTTTCTCACCCTTGATTTGAAATTCTTTTTGAAATATGGTCATACACACGGCACACACACCCACCCTTACGAACACACGTCTGGACGTATTTTGAGATTCGTGAAGTCATTACTGGTAGGCACGTCGTCTATCACAAAAAAAATTAATAATTAGCTGTAAATGGGAGCTCTTTACTGAGTTTGGGAATAAAACCCATGGTGGGCAGTTGATCTTTATTTGATTTCCATATGGGGTGCTCTTTATTTAGTTTGTTTTTTCGTTGTTGTTCATTGGATGAGAAAATATGCTCACAACTTCTAGTCTCTCGTCTTCCCGCGTAAGCTTTTCTGGACTTCTCAACGGCATATTGTTTTTTCAAATATTTTCTATTGGCAAGTTGTTTTTTTTAAAAAAAATCATATTAATTCAATTTTAAGTTCTTTTTAACAAATACTTAATTAATTATGCAATAATCTCCGACTCTGTTTTACGTGTCGAGGAAGAAGGGTTCCCAACCTTCCCAAAATAACACTACCAAGAAGGAAATATATTTTTGTCAGAAAAAAATTGTTTGAAATCATAAATTCAAAACCAATTTTGTTTTGTATTCTATAATCTTAATAGGCAGTGGCTTAAAATAGAACACTACTCTGAAATTATACATTTAGCAATGTTCGAAATGCGAAATAGACATGGACGATGGAAAAATGGGTGATGGAGCCAGATAATTTGAAAGGTCGTTTTTTGTGACAAACATAAAAAATGTGTTCGTACAAGTATCTGTCTAAACTCTCAAATCCCAGTTGTTATGCCAAATTAAATAAACACTCCCGATGTGGACCTCTTAATATAAAGAATAAAAACAAAGCACAACGCGACGTCGACTTTCTTATACCGAATAAAAAATGTTTCTTGAAAAAAAAGAGACGGCTGGAGTAAAATCTTTTAGCAGTAGCTCTCGCATATATTACTGTCACAAATTAATTCATCCTAGAGGTGAAAACCAAAATTAATAAATAAATATCCTATTGGCCTGGCCCAAATGATAAGATATTTACCAGTTACCATCAGGTCATCATCTAAAAAAGTTACCATCAGGTTTCCCTTGCATATATAGAATTGCCAACTTGTTCATGATCAGTTGGTGTCAAATCCGTGTTAGAATTAACAGTCCATCTCTTCTTCTGTCTCCTGCTGTCATACACATCTGACGAAGTAGTAGTAACAGTGAGTAGTATTGAGCCATTTTAATTAATCAGCTAAAATATTCAGCTAACAGCCGCCTTAGCAGCAGGATTAGTGCCTGATTAAGCTTATCTATTCCTGAGCTCCTAACACGAGGCAGCACATTTCACATTTCCATTTCTTCCCTTGTAATGATTCCTATATTAAATTAGATTGGTTGATGATCTTCCTTGTCATCTTGCAAGAGAATTATTGTGGGCCAAAATCTTGATGATTGATCACAATCTGCATGACCATACACGGAGAACTTGGGCAACATGTGCTCAAATGAAATACTACTACATGGTATTTTCCTCTTTCCTCTCGTGTAACACATGCTCATTTTTCTCCATCCATAATCATGTTCATATAACTGCAAAAATATGGTCATCTGATATTTTCAGAAATCAGCATACCAGCCTTTATATGTAACTGTAAATTCAGAGTTCAGACATTTACTTGGTAGTAACTGCAATTTACAGAGTTGTGGATAGCACTGTCATTCATTCGTTCAGGAATTGATGCGGAAACTAACAGGACATGAAGGTTCAGACGTAACAGTCAGAATCCTGAGACGCCCAATTGCAGTTGCAGCTTTGTCAGACAAGAACAATTCTCTATTCCAATTTCTTGGAATGGAATGAATTTTCAGGCGTGAGTGCGTGTGCACCGTTAATTAGTGGAATTCGATTTGGCCATCACATCTCTTTCTCTTTCAGGGTCGCTGTCACCAGTGTGTACAAGCCAAGTTATTTTTTATTATTTATTTTGCAAAAGAGAATGTACCAATATGCCAACTTTAGTTTTGTCTGTTGCTAATCTGATACATACGTGCATGCACTGCGACATGGTTTGATTGGCATTGACATCACCAGGTTACACAGTTGGATCCATCTCAGAGGAAAGGAAGGAAAGCATAATCAAGTTAAATTTTTTTATTTAATTTGAAGGATAACACGAGATTAAGTTGTGTTTCTATTTGTGTTGGCTTGAGAAACAGTCGTGCTTCATTAGCTAGACCTGATCTCATTCATCGCCTGAAAAATATTTCAGTCACTCACACCCACACTGAAAGTCTGAAACTGAAATTTTCAGAGTTAGCTGTGTCAATTTTCAATCTTCTTTTTGCATTTAAGTTTACTATAGAAAGTTTACTCAATGTGTGTGATGCTCCAATACTAAGTCACTGGATCATCACATCCAACTCTCTAAATTAGGCTCTTTGATGGGCCAATGGATGATTACACTGACACACTCACACCCCACTCTGAATTCTGAAGCCTGAACTTTTTCACCATATATATATAAATAAGAAAGTTCCAAGAGCTCTTATGATCCACTAATCTTGGCACTTTAAGTGCCAAGGAAAAGCACATTAGGCCAGTTTTGGGGGGCCTGCTTAGAGATTGACACTTGGAGCAAACGAGTGGCTCCTCTTTCAGATTCGGTGTAGATTATTGATGACGATCTTCATCTTTTGCCCAACCAAAGCTTGCAATTGTTGGGGTGGCCACTAGAACAAAAAAAAAAAAGAGAAACAACAAAAGGAGATTTTTTTTTTCAGATTATCATCCAAATATTAGCAAAGCAGTGCATGCGCAAATGCAACTATCAGAGAATGGAGATTGGCATTCCTTTTGTTGTTTTGGGTTCCTTTCTGAATTATGATGATGGTGTTCTGAATTCTGATGATGGTGTATGGATGTCATGTTAGGATATAAAACTTTACTTTTGTGGCATGAAAGAAACATAAGCCTAAATGTGCACTCAACTATATTTGCTTCTCTTGGACTAAGGACCCCCATCGTTTCGTTTATCCTCTGCTTATTCATACCGCTTATTAGAAAAAAGAAGTTATAAGTAAAACTTTTATATACTTATCCTTAGTGATACAAAAGTAAATGTTGTAAAATAAACCACAATTAAAAAAAATACAAAATCAACTTCAAAATTAGGTTTTCAAATTAAAATTTTGGTTTATTAGCATAATGGGACCATTAGTACTTGATTTATTCATTCCATTTGTGCAGCATACCACAATGATCTTTTCCTGCAACAATACGGGTAGTTTCTTATGTTTTACATCCTCCATTTTATAATGTAAGTCATTCTAGCATTTCTTATTATCTAGATTCATTAACACCAATATAAACGTGAAAAATGCTACAATGACTTATATTGTGAAACGGAGGGAGGGAGTAGTATTCAGTTTTGGTCTTCTGACCATGCAGATCGCAGAGGCTGTTTGCTCTGCACGACTAGCCACTTGAGCTTGACAGCTGACAACAAAAGCGCGTTGATTTTATTTTATTTTACTTTGGTCGTCGTTAGATTGCGTTCTTGTTGCATAATAAAACGACAAAAACAGTCTTCTCTCAGTTCACTGAATTTGCAGTTTTTACACTGAAATTATCGTCTCAGTTTAGTCAGTTATCAATCGATCGCAGACACCAACACGAACACTGAATTTTCCCCCTATTTTCCAATCTTGCAATGCCTTCTCTCTTGGGCCCAAAGCCCAGTTACTGCTTACACAGCACAGGCCCACCCAAGTAATTTGGGCTCAACTCCCTTCCCCTCTTGAGCCCAAGGACCATCCGGCCCAAGCCCCAAAACCCAACCCAACCAGGGCGATGACTGCTAACTCCTCACCTCCGCTGCCCCTGACCATGGCCGTACCTCCGGTCCTCCGCCGGCGGCGACGGGCTCCAATTACGCCGGTGCAGAACGCCGGCACCGCCGCCGCCAACAGCTTGCGTGCGTGTCCCGCGATCGATAAAGCCTCCTCTTTTCTCATTCGGGTGCCGCCCTGCACTGTAAGTACATGGAGAGAGAGAGAGAGTGGGACAACGCGCGGCCGCACGCCAACTGCTCGGCGAAATGCCCAGGCCACCGCGCCGCGGGCAGCGCACGGTATGGACACAGGTATGTTACGTATGCTCATAAAATGTCTGGGATCCAAAAACTGGTCACTTGGCATTGGCACCCACCTGTTTGCACAAACTGCACTACATGCACATTCACAAGCTATGTGTTGCCGAATTCTTCCTTTATTCATAGTATTGTTGAAGTGATTTCAGCGAGTGCCCTCTGTTAGGCTAACTACTTTGTTTATCGTCATTTATTAATTTTTTATTATTATTAGCTAAAAGAGCATACCTTGGAAATTTTGCATGATCGTCTACCAGTATCTTATAACCTAGCACAAAATGCTCAACAGTAAGCAGGAAAACATGATGGAATTATGTATGCCATGAAAGAACCTCATGATTGTATATAAAGGGAATATGTATAAGCAGAATTAGACAACATCTTCCTCCTTATTTAGATGAACAAACAACACTCACGGCTAAACACGTACTAGTATCTTGTTGAGATCTTCCTCTCACCTAGGTTAATACACAACTATGCCCGTTGTGTTCTTTTGCCAAGGCATTGGACGTTGCCGCCTTCAAAGTACCATTTACTTATTCTTCAGCTGCTTCTCTTGCCAAGCTTGACCAACTTACAACCAAGAATACGTAAACTCTATCATACAGCTTGTCAAAGAGCCGGAAATAAGCAATCATCCATATCTTGTTGAACAGCAGGACACAAAACACCACCCAGATCCCCACCACAAGTCCTATACCGAAACCAAAATAAAATGTCATCGGTTTGAATTCTTGCTTGCTGCTGTGGATGAATGTATAATTTCTTGAACAGTTCTTTTGAAGAGGAGGTCCACAAAGTCCTTCATTTCCAATATACATTAGTGATGGATCATTTGCACTGAGGGTGTCAAGTTGGCGGCCTGAGGGTATCATTCCAGATAAATTGTTGTAGGACAAATTCAAGTAGCTTAGGAATGCCAAACTTGATAAGCTCGATGGGATTCCACCAGAAAGTTTGTTCTTAGAGAGGTCAAGAGATTCCAATGACTGCAGGGTACCAATCTTGTTGGGAATTTCTCCACTCAACTGGTTTGAAGATAAATTTAAATTTATTAATGCATCAAGAGAAGTGATATTTGGTGGAATTTCACCTGTCAATGAGTTTGTTGATAAATCAATGCCCACAAAATATTGAAGTCCCCCGCCATATGGAAGTTGTTTCCCTTTTGTAGATATTAATAATATTTCTCCGAATTGACCACTTACTTCGACTGTGACCAAACCAGAACTCATACTAGCACCAGAAAAAGGCTGGAAGCCTTTCATTGTCATGCCTGTAAGGTTAGATAGATGCCACGGTATAGCACCAGATATGTTGTTATCTGATAGGTCCAAGTACTGGAGAGACAAAAGATTTGTAATTCCAGCTGGAATGCTCCCAGAAAATGTATTATGACTTAGTCGTAGAATTTGTAAATCTCTAAAGTCTCCTATCCACGCAGGTAAGCTCCCAAAGAACTTATTCCATGCAAGATCCAAAAACTGCAGACCTGTGCAGTTCTGCAAAAAAGCCGGGAATTTTCCTGATAACGTATTGTTGCTTAGCAGGAGAAAATTGTAGCTGATCTCAGAACATTGTGGGATTTCACCCACCAGAAGGTTGCCTGACAAATCTATATCTCCCAACAGTTGCAATTCGCAAATAGATTGCGGAATGTTGCCACCAATTCGGTTTGAATACATGAGTAATGTTTGAAGCTCTGGAGCTTCAAGATGTGGCGGCAGTGTTCCTGAGAATGAATTGTTGGAGATGTCTAACACATTGATTTTTCTTGGAAAAGGAGGTATTGGTCCAGTGAATTGGTTTGAACTGAGGTAAAGTTGTTCAAAAGCCATGTCACCTAGATGCGCTGGTAAGCTACCACTTATTTGATTTTGCGACATGTCCAGATATGTGGCCTGGGAAAATGTTGACCAAAACCAATCAGGAATCTTGCCCATTAGACCTGTGCTTGAAATATCAAATTCGATGATTTTGTGCTGCCACTGAAGCCAAGATGGAAACAGAGGCCCAATTTGACAAGATGCAAGCCATGCAGACTCCAGCCTGAAGGGTGGAAGCCAATCTGAATCCATTGAAAACTTCAAATAATTGGAAGACAGGTCTATGTTCTTCAAGCTTATCAGACCTGCAAAGTGTTCTTCCCTGATAACACCACTGAAAGTGTTATTGCGTAGGACCAAAGAAGTCAGATTAGTAAGCACACCAATCTCAGCAGGTATGCTTCCACTTAGGCGATTGCTGGAGAGGTCAAGGCTGGCTAAGCTTAACAAATGCATAACCTCTGTTGGTAGAGGTCCAGAAATATCATTATAAGAGAGATCAAGGCTAACTAAAGACGTCAAGTCTCCAATCCCTGGTGGTATACTTCCAATAAGGTTGTTAGAGGAGATGTCAAGCATGCGCAAGCTCGTGAATCTTCGTCTCGAATTTGGCAAGGCTCCAGTGAAATTGTTGTAACTCAAATGCAACTCCAGTAATTTTTTCCTTGCAGCACACTGTGACGGCAAACCGTCAATCAACATTGTCATATCTCCAGTTATCTCCATGTTGGTGAGATCTAGTATTTCCAAACTGCATAGATTGTTCAGCTCTCCTGCCATCACTAAGTCCTTGTTCAGATTGTTGTATGAAACATCAAGGACTTGGAGAGATGTCATGCTTCCTAGTTGTTGTGGAAATTTTCCAACCAACCCATTGTAGGATAGATCAAGCATCTCAAGTTTTGTGAGATTGAGATGCACAAGTGACTGGTTTGCATTTTATATAGTAGCGGTAAATTATGAAGTTTACTACATTGTTTAGCAAATTATAATTAACATGAGCATCCTTTTAGACTAAAATTGATAACAACAATTAACCCACACATTTAATTAACATGTGATTAAAATTTTAATATTCACAATAACAAATATATAATAATGTCCCGTGCAATTTGATCACGGGCTGATTATCAGTTAATAAAGTTCTACTAGCACATAAAAATGCCATATTCAATGAAAAAGGGGAAGGTGAAAAGTATAAAATTTTTTTTTCATTTACTCCCAAAAAAAATGTCACCAGTGATCTTAATTCTATTTATTAAATAAAGACGCATGTAGGAGGAAATACATCAATATAAAATGTATGCATACAGATCACGTCCCGCTTGTTTTAGTGCCATCTGATTAATGACACTTTCACGTACAACCATATGACCTTGGTACGTGGCAACATTGGCAACGATGTGATGTTTCACTTTCTAGCTGAAAAAAAAAAAATACACGCCATTCATATATGTTGGCCAGTGGCCACTTAGCTTCGACCACCAAGTGGAGATGATGTTCATCAGTTCATCACTACACCGAGGTATCATAGCATTAAAGAACTTTATGACCAACCATTTTGATTGTAGTTTACATGCATCTATATATGGCTTGAATTTTGCTTATGTTTTCCCTTTACATTTGTGCAAAAGAAAGCAATAATTTGAAAACTGGATTAATTAAGCTCAGTGTAAGAACAACCATGTAGATGATCATCAGTTAATAATTAATTGAGCACTGCACAATTGCGACGAATGTTGCCTTGCGACCCGGTCTTGACCCCAACCCGGCCCAACTTGGTCATAGCCGTGACGAAGGCCTGGTTGAAGGCGGCACTGCTCTGGGCCCAAGAATCCACGATGGGCCTGGACCGTGGGTCCGAGTACAGCACCTGGTCAGAGCCCAGAAGGCCCATCCCGTTCTGCAGGTTCTTGAAGTACTGGTTGTCGAAGGCCCGCGGCGTCACCGGGTCCATGGTCACGGCGATCCGCGGGTCCACGTTGGGCGGGCACGACCTCTGTAGCTGGGCCGCGTATCTTGGGCTCATCGTTGGATCCACCGACGACCCACGGATCCGGCCCGCGAATGTGTTGCAGTGTGCGAACCCCACCGTGTGCCCCGCTGCACAGTTTAACATGACAATGAGGTCAAATGTATACATACAAAAAAATACAGTAGGTTTTTGAAGTAGCAGTGAGTAACACCGCACTACTACAAAGCGGATTTGTACTGGGGTAGAATCTATTTTCGCAAGCGGACGAAGCGTCCACCATATTGGCCAGTGAAAATCGGTGAAGTGACATCTCGGTTTTTTATTTTTTATTTTAGTGACAGTATGTAAAGATATGTGACAGCTGAGTGGCTCAGATCGATTCTACCTACTCCCTTCGTAAAAAAAAAGACAACTTAGGAGAGGAAGAGGGGATGTGATTTCTCCTAATTTAACGAATCTGGACAGATGGCACGTCCTCTTCTATATTACTATTTTTTTTAAGGATGGAGGGAGTAGGTCCAAATCGGAATGTCGTGACAGGGCATGTTGCTATAAAAAAACAGCTCATGGGCAAGCACATAGTTTTGTCTCTTCATGTTGGGCTGTTTTCCAGAGATGGGCTTGGGATCGAGTGATCTCGATGGATGGAAGGATTTGTACGGTTGTTTGTACAGTTGTAGCAGATGGTTCCAACCACAGGCAAGCATGGTTGGTAGGAGTTGGATTGTGTGCAAGCCAGGGAATATTTACTTAGCTAGAGAGATCTGGTTGCCTTTATCTCTCTCTCAGATGCAACAAAAGCTAGCAATATGCATGCATGGGAGATGTAGTAACTATGCTTAAGTAGGAGATAATACTTAGTACACATGAACAAGTTGCTTTTGCAATTAATTGGTTGCCTAATCATTAAGCACAAGCAATCAGTAATTGGTAGTGGCTATTTCTCAGAGTCACTGAGTAGATATGTACTGATATATTATCAATATAGTTGCCTTCACTTGGAAGACCAGAAAGAATTGATATAATTATTTTGAGAAAGTGTTTTATTTTTTTAGGGTATATGTCACCTAAGTACGTAGTTTTTTTTTTAAAAAAAATAAGATAGATTAACATAAGTTATTCACTCCACAAACATATTTGATTTCTAAGAGAGAAAAAAATAGATACATAATACTAGATTCAGTTTAATTTATTTTCGAATTTAACTTTGCATGTTTGTTAGTATATAACTCATAAATCTATATATTTTCTTAATTTTTTCAATGATCATCCCTCGAGAGGAATGAGAAAAATTGAAAAACCATCGTCGAAAGATTTTGATTAAGTTTAATTGATGGGAGCTGTTCATAACTAATTAATTGCGGTAAGTGATGAAGACTAGTGTGGCTGACCGGAGAGGGCGATCATGTCGGCCTGAGAGAGGCCGTTGGCGGCGAAGAGCGCCGTGAGCTGGTCGAGGTTGAACGTCGGCGGCGGCAGCCTCCCGTTGACGCTGCTCGCCGTCGATCTCAGCCCGTCCAGCCGCCCAAGCTCCACCGCGTACGACGGTCCTCCGGCCTGCACACCATTGATTCCGATCAGATGAAGCTTCGCTTTCTTTGCATATGTACCCATGCAAACACACACACACATCTCTCAGCAAAATTAATTAGAACTTTGGTTAATTATGCGACATATATGATGATAAATCTTGATGGTGACGTGGCGTGTGTCCTGTTCCAGGTTACACGACGTTTTAATTTTAGTCTACTCTAAATTTGTCTAATTCTATAGAAAAAAGTAGTAATATTTACAACATTAGTATAGTTCCATTAAATCTGTAATTAAATAAAATTTCATAATATATTTGTCTTGAGTTAAAAATACTATTACTACTCTTTTCTATAAAATTAGTGAGTTGTTTAACTTTGACCAAAGTAAAACTGGGAGTACACGTACCAGCGCGATGGCGTCTCTGGTGGCCATGGCGAGGATGTCGGCGCAGGAGACGCGGTCGCGGCATCCCGGCACGGCGTCGACGGCGGCCTTGGCCTTGATGACGGTGTCGAAGCCGTCGCCGGCGAGGGAGAGGTTGTTGGGGTGGTCCTTCTCCGCCGTGTTGTTCCCCGCCGACGCGACCACCACCGACGCGTCGCAGCCGTCGACGAAGCAGTCGTGGAAGAAGAGCCGCACGGTGGCGCCGACGGTGGCGAACGTCTCCTGGACCTTCCTCGCCACGGCGCCGCGGACGATGGACTCCACGTTGGGGCACACGCCGGCGTAGTAGTTCCGCCGGAGCTGCGCCGCGCACACGGTGGCGCCGCCCGCCATAGCGACCAGCACCAGCATCGCCGCCGCCGCCATCCGCCGCCTCATCACCACCACCATCATGTACGTCTTCTCCGAGATCAGCTTAAGCTTAAGCGAAGCTAAGCTATATAGTGAGCTAAGCTAGGTGTGAATTAAGTTAATGTGGTGTATTGGTTGCAGTGGAGCACAAGTGAAGCTAGCTAGGTAGACGACGATCGATGATAATGCTCTAGGCAGAGTGGCCGGTGATGAAGTGGATAACGGCGGCGATGGTGGTGGTGGTGGATTTGTATAAATCGATCGATCGTGCATTGGTGCCAAGTGGTTGGATGAACTGTGTGTGGCCGGCGAGGAAGAAGGGCATATGCAGGTGACGTGGATTAATCTTGGCCGTTGGATGAGGCAACCGACGGTGCAGATGGAGGCCACGTCGTCGTCGTTGTCGATATGATGCATGGTCCCCGGGCGTAAAGGGCAGAGTGGTGTATATGTAGGTGTTGTGATCATCGATCCGATCCGGGCATGACGTGAGGTTGATATGAAACTGAACGAGACGGGTATGCACAACTAACTGCACCAACAAATCTTTCGTTGCGTGGATATACGTATATCGTTTGTGAATTAATGTGCCCAATGATAGCTTGATCGGCAAAAATGTTAATCCAAAGAAAAGGGCTAGCTAGATTATACTCACATCGATGTTTGATAGTTAGACGATGTTGTTAATTTTTAGATATATGTATACGCTTGGTCATTCATCTTATATAGTACATAATAATTTGTGGAAATATGAAAATTTTACAAGTCATGTTTATTGATAAAAGGTAATTATTTTGAATAAAAAGAATGATTAAATATATGTTCAAAAGTTGATTATGATATCTAAAAAAAACAGAGGTAGTAATTGGCATATACTCCCCCGTCCCTAAATATTTAACGTCGTTGATTTTTTTTAAACATGTTTAACTGTTCGTCTTATTAAAAAAATTAAGTAATTATTCATTTTTTTTCCTATCATTTGATTTATTGTAATAAACTTTTATGTATATATATAATTTTACATATTTTACAAAAGTTTTTAATAAGACGAATGGTCAAACATGAGCTTAAAAAATCAATAGTGTCAAATTAAATATTTAGAGACGAGGGAGTATGATGCACGTCACAAGTGAGCCATGCAGGCTGAATCATGATGCAGTGCATGAGGATATTTATGTTAGTTACTCTTTCCGTCCTAAATTATAGGATACATCTTTTTTATCAAAATCAAACTCGATAATCTAGACTAATGACCATATGTACTAGCTATATCTATACTAATACATGTTATATCAGTAATTTTAGATTTTGATATATTTTCATTTGATGCTAATTTTATATTTATTAAATACATAGTCAAAGTGTGTCATTAAAGAACGTGTTAAAAAGGAGTAATTAGCAATAATTAGACCAATGTGAAAGTGTGGGCAGTCCCAACCCATAGTGTCCATAAACAGTGTCTATGGTGCCATGTCAATAAGACATCATAATAGAAACTACACTCTACAACCCATAGTTTCTTAAAGTGGGCCATTAATAAATATATCATCTCTCTTCTCTACCAATCATATTTATTCTTCATCTATTATAAAGACACTATTCTCTCCCAATGCAAAACTTGATAGTGTCCAGTACATAGGTTCTCGTGTTGAAGCTGTGTCTTGCATGAGACCCAGTTTCTCCTCTCTTCACTCTCTCAATTAATATAGTGTCACATAAAATTAAAAGTCCTACATGACAATGTAGTTAATGCCATAGGCATAATTTTAGATGGAGGGTTGGGACTGCCCTAAAGAACGTGTAAAAAAAGAGTAATTAGCAATAATTAGACCAAGGTGGAGGTGGTCTCAAGGGAAGCATGCACTAGCTTTTATGGCTAGCTTGTTTGCACTCCATGGATAGGACATTAGGACTCCACTGCTAAAAGTATATACTACTAGTATTATCTTTTGATGCCTCTAGCTAATGGTGCTCACCCAAAAAACGGCCACATGACACAACTAGTGGCTTGCCTAGAGATAGCTGGACGGAAACGAGATGTGGCCGAGATGATATGCCTATCTTTGTCGATACTATTTGGAGGTGGCTTCTGGAAACTCCTAAAAGCAATTAATTCTACACTTATGATTTCCCATTTTTGCATATGATTTTGTTTTCGTTTTTTCTAAGAAAGCAATAACATGAAGAACAATATTGTAACAAACTCTTTCATAATTATGACTCTCTTGTGTGTTCCATATATATAAACTGTAATAATAGTGTTCGATCATTCATTCACTAATTATTTGATATAATGCTTAATTATGTAAATTTGCAACCTATATATAAGACATAATTTTATTGGATAATTAATAAACTATATAGTTATCATATTTTCTTGTAAATGGCCTAGTAACTATTTTTTCTCTATTATGTAGGCACGTGCACACACACTACAACACGACTACAGAATAGCTTCACGCATGAGTACACGTGCAAAATGAAGCAGCCCCTAACAGTACACGTGCAAGGAGATGGAGGCCACAGCCCACACACAGGAGATATATTGTTCACATGTACGAATCCACCGTCACTTCTCGTCCCTTCGCCTCCTCTCGTTCCCCTTCCTCTCTACAGTAACCTCTCCAAAATCTCTCCCCTCCGGCCCCTCTTCCCCTTCGATTCCGATGGTTTGCCGCCGGCGAGGGTTGGAGGAGGGGTCCGGCCACCTTCCCCTAGTAGTATTTAATCAGGTTTGTCCTGTTCGTAGCTAGTCTCGTGTCCTAGAGTTTGCCGGTGTTGCCTCCCATGGTGGCGGCCGGTGTGGTGGTCCTTGATGGCGGTGGTGGTTGGAGCTGGTGGCTTTGTGCCTCTATGATGGGGAATCGAAGCTCTGGTGGGGGATTCACCCTCCCGCTTTGGTCCCAAAGGGTGGTGAAGATTCCAGATCTGAGTTACCTTGGTGGTGGTGGTGGAGGCGGTTCCAGCGGTGATTGCTAGAGGTGCCCTGCGTGCGTGTGGGCACACGCTGGTGGTGGCGACTACGTCGCGCTCGGCGTTGTGGCGGTCGTCGTCTCCCTCCGTTGTACTTGCGCTGGCGGTGGCGACGGCGTGTACGCCGCCCTTGGCGTTGCTGCGGTCATCGTCTCCCTTCGTCGTGCTTGCGCTGGCAGTGGCGACAGCGTGTGCGCGGCGCTCGGTGCCGCTGCGGTCGTCGTCTCCCTTCGTCGTGCTCCCGTCGTCTGCTGCGCCCCAGCTTGCGCTGCCCCTGTTGCAGCCTCTGCCTCTGTTGGCAGCAGCCATGGTTGGTTCGATGACGACAATCTCCTCCAAGTCAATGTCTTTGGGATTTTTGTGATTGCTCCGGCTAGATTCTTGTGGTTCCAAGTTGCAGGTCACCTCCTTCTTAGCCATCGTCGTCCTCACAGCAAGACATAAGTCAATTGGCAACCTCTCAAATGCCCCATTGTTGATGGTTGGCTGGTCTATGGTTTGGCCCTCTCTTTTGTTTCCTAGCAGCAGAAACCGCGTATGGTTTGTCATTTGGGTTGAGCTCGGAACTCCTGTGCAATTTTGATTATCAGGGTTGTTGTTAGAGTTCCTCAGATTCAATGACGAATCCCGTGAGGATGCTTCGCTGAGTCCGGTGATGCTCGCACCAAAATCTATGGCTCAGCAATTAACCTCGATCTTGTGCCATTCCCGTGGAGGCAACCAAAGGGGATCAACGGTTTGTCAAGCGGTGTGCACTTCAACTGAGGCCCAAGGTAGCAGTCGTCGCAGTTTTAAGACGTCGTGGCTCTGCAGTCGTCACGGCATCACTGCGGCTCGGCGGCTCTCTATCGGCTTGCTCCTTTTTCTGCTGTTTGGTTACATCTGGAAGGCTTCCGTAGTTTGGTTAATCCTCTTTCTTTAGGGTTGTCTCTTATGCTTTCAGCTACTATCCTTTGTGTGTACTCGGGTTTATCCCCTAATATCTGTTCTTACTTAATAAAGTTGTTTGTGTTTAAAAAAAAAATCCACCGTCACGCCTCGATCTCCCTGTTGATTGTTGTAAGAGCAAAACTAATTATTAATTAACTAGAGTAAAATTTAGAGAAATGCAAATTTAATAACTAAATTATCAATATTTACTACAACATTAATTGGTCACCTAGTTCATTGCTGCAAGGATTAAGGATGAAATTATTATGTAGGTAAAGTTGAATCTAGAAAAAAAAAGGTATGTAAAGCTCCAACAAGTTGATAATTTGGTCGCTAAATTAATTTGTACGTACATGTCTAAAATTCACTCAATGGAGTATTAATCTCTATCTCTTCTCGATCTATATCTATTTGTACATGTGCTAATCTGCTGCCAATGAACCGCAGCCTTAATTAATTAAGCTTTAATCTCGTTGTCTCTAGCGCGATCTCACGCTGCTAATTTGTCTCTAGCCCAACTGATGGGCTCGAGCGGGCGAGATATATAGGGCCGGGCTCCAAGGCCCTAATTAATTAAATAGCAAATTAATTAAGCTAGAATATCATATCGACCAAATTATATTAAACCCTAGATAGATAGAGAAATAATTAGAGAGAGAAGGAAGCACCACCGCGTGCGCCATGGCCGCAGCTGCTCTCCGCCGATCGGCGGCGGCGACCGGCCGCCGCCTCCTCTGCCACGCATCAGATCATCATCATCATCAGGTAATCCAGCGCCCGTACGTGTACTTCTACCTTAATTAATTAGGTCACACCACTGCCTGCCTCTTAATTTCTCTCGACCGATCGATCAACCAATCTCTTCGTCTTTCAGAGTAGTATGTCCCTGTAGCTGATCAGTACTCGCTAATTTTGGCCTAATTAATGAAACTTATCGTATCTTTTTTTTCTTTCTACTAATACGTAATGCCTGTTTAAAGTTTATTATATTTTTCTTTTATGCACGCAGCAGGTCGATCCATTGCTCTTGAAGAATGTCGAAAATTTGGCAAAAAAGCAATTACTTCGTGACTTGACTAAGAGGTACGTAGTACACTATTATGGAGTAATATGCATATACGCACGCATGCGTGCTTGAATTAATTGTCTCTACATATCTGTCTAAGCAACAAAGCTTCATCTTAATTATTATCAGAGCAGATTTAATACTATAGCCAATTCATACCATAGTTGCCTATAAATATATACCACACTATTAATAAATGATTCCTTAATCATACGCCCATTATATGTTAAAGTCCGTACGTTCTGCAGCTGGCTATAAATCTGTAGCTCGCTACTTTTTTCTTTCCTATTTTATCTTCTCGATATATGCTTATATATATAGTTGGCTTATAGTTCTGCTATTGTACCTGCTCTTGCTCTTAGTTCACCGTCTTTCCTTTTTTTAATTAAGCCTCATATTAATTAATTACATCTGCATGCAGATTGGCTAAGGAGAAGCGTGCGTCTTCTGTAGCGCCAACCTTTAGAGGGATTGCATCGTCATGGCTGTTTGCTTCTTGTGCAATTATGTTAATTATGGATGGATATCAGAAGCGCTTTAAGAAGGATTGTAAGAATGCAGCAACAGCTAAGAATCCTTAATTAGGAACAGTTCTAAATTAAATTAGTTTGCTTCAATCCCCTGGCCAAAGTTCATACCAACAACAACTTAATTAATTGATGTGTCTTTCTGGATATAACTGTATATGAATGATATATACGCATCCATCTTGTCTGTCTAAAGCATATAACTAAGAATGTAATACAGTTTAATTTCTCGCTTTTCTCTCCTCCCTAAATAAATATGCAGAGCTCCTTCCATCTTAATTTTGTTCTGTGGCTGAACCGTGCTATATATATATACATCAGGATATATAATATAGGAGCTTTGTTCTGGTCCAGTAGATGGTACCCCGAGGTAGCAATTCAGCTCAGGTATTCAGCTCAGGTTCACCCCCACCAATTCCAGTCTCTCCATCTCCTAGTCCATCTACTGCTCCTTTACTAGCTACCTACGTACCATTCAAATCTTATTTTAACTATATATCTTAACAACTAATTTAAAGATTAGTAATTTTCCGTTCGTTACAAATATTTTTCATCCGTGCGTCATATGAGCTGCAGCCGTCCCAAGATATACAAAATATGGGCTTTCAGCTCAGTCCACGCGCAAACAAATACGAAATATTCATCGTACAGACAGAAAACAAAATAAAAGAACTACACATGAAAATCCCAGGCCGCAAGTTCAGACGCGAGTCGTCTCATCCTTCCTCCTCCTGCAATCCGGTGGCTTTTGATGTTCCATATATCAGTTTTTTCATTTAATGCCACATGTACCAAATTAAATGTGTCGGTTTTTTTTGTCGGTTTGCACCTATACTACGGTTTTTTTTGTTTGCACCTATACCAAATTAAAAGTGTTGTTTTTTGTCAGTTTTTCTTTAGAACCGACACCTATTACTTTACAAATGTGCCCGTTTTTACCGTTGGTGCCCCCGCTGGCGTTCGTGTCAGATCATTGCATCCACACATGTTCCTTGCGTCTCTCCCTTGCGTTAAATTTAGCTCCATCGGTTATACTCCAGCCAAGGAGCTAAGATAAACTAAGGCAACATTATCACTAGCGTTGTTGTTGTACATACTTGTATACGTGCTATTGAGCGATAAGAAATCATCTTCATGAATAATGTCCAAATCATGAATATAAAATCCTAATTACCTAAAGTTTAACGTGATTTTAATATATTTTCCATTGCAACGCATGAGCACCTTTTCTAGTAGTAAAAATTTTAGAAAAAAATGATAAGTAGTGCATGCTTAAATTATTTTGACTTCTACAAGTTAAAAAAAATTATTGTGAACAATACACATATACTAGTTAGAATTAAATTTATTATTTTTGTTATAACTTGTGGAGATCAAAACTGAACTTTGCTTGTTTGTGTATTGCTATATCACATAATTCTATATTGTCAAACTTTTTTGAATCTTCTCTAAAATGGGTCATTTTTCTCGAGGGATTCGAATCTATTTTCGCTATTATAAAATAATCTGATGCAACAGCAGGAAAGGGATGCGCTACTGAGGTGTTGCGTGGAATCCAAATTGCACAGCTACAAGGCGACTATGAAATATGCTGATGAATTTAACGGCAGTCTAAGGTACATCTGGCATTATTCTAGATCATAATTATATCTAGGTGAAACCCCGCGCGTTGCCGCGGGAATTTAGTATGATAATAAAAAATAGAAATAATGTGTAAGATAGCTAGACGATAGAAGCTTGCATAAGTTGATATGGTTTATCATAATTTAAATAGTATATAGAATGATGACCCAAATTTAAAAGTAATATGATGTGGCTTTATGAGAGAAGAAAATGAGGGAGATAATTCCAACCATTGATTAATTATTTGAGGGCTAGAAATAATTGAGGTGATATGGCTTAATGAGAGAAGAAAGAAATAGCATTAACAAAGTGAGAATGAATTGTATAGGTATATAGATATTATATAAAATGATGGAAAGATATATTAAAATATTTTGAGAATTATGTGGAATGATGATTTAACATGCTTGGATTTTTTAAAGCTCTAAAATTTAAGTAAGAATGAACTATATAGGCATATAGGATATTATAAAAAGTGATGGAGAGATACATTGAAATATTATGTGAATTATGTGGGATGATAATGTAATTAACATGCTTGCATTTTAAAGCTCTAAAACTTAATAAATTAGCATGCTTGCATGAGATTTGAGATGTAGTAAATGTTAGTGGATGATGTGGTATCTTTGCATATTAAGCTTTAGAATGTAGTGGGCCTGAACTTTATGGAAAGATAGGACTAGTTGGCACCCTGCGTCTTTGCCGCGGGTTATGTAGTTTTATCGTCAAACAAAATTATAGTTTAAAATGGTTAGGTGCAACTCTATGTATATACAAAACATATAAAAATATGGATTTATATATGCCTTATGTTATTACAATACAATTCATACTTTATTTTTTTCAAGCGTCATTGTATATCGTTATAATATATGAATATTATTTTCATGCGCAATATGTGTATCGTTATAGTTAGACAATTTGCATGTCTCTACTTTGCTCAAGTTTTTTTTTTCTGAAAATAGATTTAGGTAATGATGCCTAATAATATAATAAAACAAAACAAATATATTAAACAATAATCATATATCAAACAATAATTTGAGTTGTATTATGAAAATATGGTGTTATGCACAAAATATATAACAGTGCTTTGTGTGAATGTGAGGTGGAGTAAAAGGATGTGAATGGATAACTAATAAATTATTGGATTGGATTGGATGAATAAGTAGCTTCTTGATCCAACGGGTATTATCTTTGTACTAATATGATCTAATGATTTAAAATTGTTGATGATATGGCTTCTTGCATGTCTTATTTTATAGGAGTAAATGCATCTTATTGGGTACCAATTATATGGGAAGATAGGATTAATTGATTATATTATATATTGATCCCTGTTTCTAACTCATTCCTGTCTGCTAGCTAGTAGCTACTAGCTAGTACCTCGATCTATCGATATCTCTTGTGATAATATCTATGTAATTCGTCATGTGGCAGCTGTTGCATGCCTTAAAATCAAATTCGTCCTATCTAATTTTGGTCTTATTAATTTGTTTTAGGCGTGCAATGTTCGGCATGACCGCGCTCTCCGTTTTGTGCCCTTTTGTTGGACTAGTCAGTGGATTATGGGCATCCTCGATTTCCCTTACAGACGAGATTGATCGACTTGATTGAATACGCAAAACAGCATATATATTCAGTTTTCATATATATATATATATATATACACACACACACACACACACACACACACACACACACACATATACACTAGCAAAAATGCCCATGTGTTACGACGGGTGAAAAAATTCTAATGATAATGTACGTTTTTTAATAAACAGTGTTTTTTTCTTGCGCGATATTCTCAAACCATTCAGAAATGGCGCATTTCTTTCTAAAAGTTTTTTTAGCATTTTTTTTGCTTTTTTACTTACAATGAAAACCATATTTTTCTCCCTTTTTCGCTTTTCTTTTCTCGTGTATGTTTTTTGCCTTTTTTTTACAATTATTTTCTCACGCGTTTTTTTCTTGTTTTTTCTTCAAATGTTTTTTTTTTTTGCTTTTTTCCAATACAGGACATACGGTGTTTTTCTTTTTATGCACCTTTCTACTTTTGTTCTCTCTCTTTTATTATTATTTTTATCCAAAACGACCTTAAATACCTTATCTGTAGGTTCAGTTTTTGTAAACAGATATTCAATCCGCACATCATTTTGTTTCACCAAGATGTGAGAGATATCACCGTATAGATTGAAACCGAGAGGAGTGGTGGCTGGTATCTCGGACTCAAAAGGAGTGGCGTCTTTTATTTTTGGGGGAATCGGATTTCGGACCTTTTTTTTCGTTTCTGAGAGGGAATCGGATAGGAGTCGAACTTTTTTTTATTTTTTTCGCTAATTTTTTTGTTTTCACGGAGATTTTTTTTCGCCCCTTTTTTTTGCACGGAATCAGATTATTTTTTTCGCCCTTTTTTTTATCGGACAGTTACGGTTTTTTTCGGCCTTTTTTTTATCGGGCAATTATGGTTTTTTACCCCGGTTTTTTTTGGCCGGTTTTTTACTGACGATGGAAGCATCTCTTATGCGCTCCTGTTGACTGCACATTGCGTGCATGTCGGCATGCATGCTACTATCTGTTTTGATCATCGATCGATTCTTTGCGGAATAGTATATTTTAATCAAATCCTGTTTTATCATGATAAAACATGATAAAAAATAACCTCGAGAAAATAATCAAATCCTGTTTATCATGATCAACTAGAGGTCAACTCCCATGGTTGTAAGCACGCGCGCGAAGTTAAAGAAAACCACATGGAATTAATTATGAGTTTAATTCTTCCATATGGCGTCATCGAGGTCTAATCATTTTATCAAACACATAAAGGACGTGACCTTGGGGAGGACCTTAGTGATGATGAGGGGGTTGGGTCCTACATGAAGGCGGTTAATCTCCTCTACATGTATTCCCTCCTTGTCTATCTTCTCATCGTGGCTACTCATGGTGAATTTGTTAGAGGATTTGGTGACGATTTTGTCCAGGAAGAAAGGGGCTCTGATGCAAAATTATTAACGAAGCAAATATGCAAATGACAACAATTTCAAAAGGAACAAATATCAAGTGAACATGGGATATTTTAGAGGTTAGAGATGGCGGAATAAAATGGGTTTAGAAGGTTCTAGAAACTAGGAAATGTGGAGGTAGAGGGAGTAGGTACTCAAATGAGGATCCAAGCTGCCGCCACTCTGCTTGCCTAGTCGCCGATTCTAGTTGCTTTCTTGCCATTATTTTTTCGATGAATCCTTGATGTGATGCTGCTGTGGGGAGCTCTACCGCATGAGTGACTGTGCGCAGGCTCGAGCGTGCGGCCAAGCCATGTCGTGGTGGCACTCCCTCTTTTTCCGTTATGCTCCCACAGGCTGCCTATATAGATGGTTTTTTTAAAGAAAAAAATTAAGAAAAGAAAAAAAATACTAATCGAAGCAAAATGATGCTGCTTAGCTAGAAATATTCGTGTGTATAAAGTTTATACATATTCATATAAATTTTATACATATAAACTATATATATATGTAGGAACTTTTAATCAAGAAAAATTCTTATAAAACATATAAATCCGAATCTGCATTCGCATCCAAAGCCGTGCTTAGAATCGTAAATGCTAGCCTGTCTTAGACTGGTATTAGGGGTAGCGTCGGAGTTTCAGCCGATCTTATCTGATATGCATGTTTCTTAATCTGTTTCATGTATATTTGCCACTTATATAGACATATCTCTTTATAGCTTTGCATTAAGCCTATGTCGTATCGGCTGGACACCAGAATTGATTACCGGCTTATTCTTGATACCTTGCTATAGATTGGTCTATTTATATAGGTTTGTGTTAGAGTATTAGCTGACACGTTTTCTTTATCGCTCCAAATATCGTCGTATCGGCTATCTTCCTTAGTATTGTCTTAAGCTTCTTCTGTTAATCTCCATGGACAATATTGCAGCCGATAGGACATGTTTAGGGCCCCTTTGAATCGCAGGGTAGAAAAAACGGAGGAATAGGAAAAACATAGGATTCTGACAGGAATTGAAGTGTAAAACATATGATTGCAAAACACAGAAAAAACACAGGAATGGTCGTTTGATTGGAGCGCAGGAAAAACGCAGGAATCGGGTGAGAGAGATAGACTCAAAGGAAATTTTCCAAGAGGTTGGAGCTCTTGCTAAATTTCCTCCAAAATCTACATGCAATGTGTCATTCCATAGGAATTTCATAGGATTTGGAAAGCTTCAATCCTTTGAATCAAAGGGCCAAATAGGAAAATTTCCTATAGGATTTAAATCCTATGAAATTTCTACATAAATCCTTTAATTCAAAGGGGCCCTCAGGGGTTTTTATATTGAATTAATTAGATCCATGCCACTAGAAATTCTCTAGTTTTGAAATATACCATTATAATTCATCTATTTATAATGATACCATTGTAATTTTACAACAACTAGAAATATGCCACTACTTACCCCGTAGAGATGTTATAATATATTTTTTTTACTAAACTGCCCCTGTCCTCTTCCTTCGTGCCCTTCCTCCTTCCCTTCTCTCATCTCTCACCAAATTGCAGCAGATTTGGCTGACCAAATCCGGAGGAGCTCGGAGCATCCTTTCTATCCCAAACCAATCATGGCGACGGTGACCAGCGGGATGCCTAAGCTCGAACCAGATCCGTGCAACGGCCATTGTGCCGGCAGTTGACCGGCGGGATATGCATTGGTAGGCCATAGCAGTATCGCCGGCGGCGGCATTGTCAGCCACCACCGATCTCACAAACAAAAAACAAAAGAAAATTTCGATTTGCAGGAGCTTGCATAATCAACCCAAAACAGACCATACACATATTTTTCTAGATCTGGAGAAGGTTGAATCGAATGAAAAGAACAAGTCTCGATCTGCACTTGTAGAAGGATGGTTGTGCAGAGGTGCCGTCGCTGGCTATCTCCATTCTGCAAGTCAGTGCTTCAGTGGAGAAGGCCATGAGCCCATGTCTGAGCGAGCTACTAGCCCGGATGCTACCATCGAGACGCAACAGCAAAACCAGACCATCACGCTCATCGCTCCTGCCGCCGGGCTCGTGCGCTGCCAAGCGCCGTACTGCTTGCCTCTACTGTCTCGTGCAAGTGTTGCCGGCTTGCCGCATCTCTCTGAGCGCTGCCCGCATCTCTGCCTGCTGAAGGTGGTGGTGCGAACGTGAGCAAGACGGCGACGACTTGAGGAACAGAGGAAAGAAAGGTAAGGGGGAGATGAGGAAAAGAAGGGTAAGTTGGTCCGAAATTGTTTATTGTGGTATAGATATCATTCTTACGAAAGATCAATTGCATCTTTACAAATATATAAATTATAATGGTATATTTTAAAACTGAAGAATTTATAGTGGTATGGATCCAATTAACCCTTTTATATTCCTTGATCTACCAAGTCTGTAGCTGGTTTGGTTTTATACAATCGGCTAGGACCAACAATGATACGCTATCGGCCTATCGGCTATCGGGTGACTAATCCTATCATTTGTTTCCTTGTTGATTACAGGATCAAACCAGATGGCATGCCCTTAGCACCTCAAGGCAAGCCTTGAATCTACACTGGAGTTAAACAGATCTCTCAGACCGTCGTGTTTTCATACGAACAGTGAGTGCTCTTGGTCTAAAAAAACAAAATATTGTTTCTTTATCTTCAGCCCAAGTCGAATACGTAGTAGCTGCAAAAAGCTGTTTCTCAAGCAATTTGGTTGAGAAGAATTGTGGAAGATCTAGGGTGACAAGCAGATTGAGTCTATACCAACCTTTTGTGATAACAAATCTACAACTGCGATCAATAGAAATTTAATCAGTCGTGACAAGACTTAACACATTGCTATCTAGTATCATTATATCTAGGAAGTAGTTGATTGTCGGAATGTTAAAATGGAATTTGCCAAACAAATCAATAGTTGACGGACATACTTACCAAGGCTTTGTCCAAGGAAAAAATTATCTGTGACAAAGAGATTATCGAAGTCTTTCATAAAAGAATTAAGGGGGAGTTGGATGGAGTTAATTCATTTCTAGAAACTACTAGCCTACTCTCCAACTCTCCCAACTTCTCATGAAGTGAAAAAAAAAACAAAGACTAGCGCTACTACCATGTAAAAATTTCTAGAGAGTTCAAGATGTATCTAACATTTCTCTAAAAAAAAGATGCATCTACCATTACACAGGAGTGAGTAGTACTAGTAGCTAGGTTCATGAAGGTTCTTGTAGCTTCATGTCACGTTGGTTGTAAAGCATATAAGTAGGCATCCATGCATCAGTATATTGTAATCTATGATTAACTCATTAGTTGAGCCAAGAAACCTCCCTTACTGTAAAGTTACAATCCACTAACTCCTAAGCTTAACATACAAAAATATCACATCATCATCCACTAACAAGATACTATATCATTATTCACTAACACTCATTAAATTTAAACATTATGTAAATTTAAATTATCATAAACCATGTTTACTTACATAATCTTATATTGTCTAGCTAACTTATACATTATTTTTTTCATATTATTATCGTACTAAACTCCTACAGCAACATGCGGGTTTTCACCTATTAAAAGCTATTACAAACACACAAGTTACAAATCACAAGTGTCGAAGTGATCGATTCAGTGGAACGATGAGTTGGTGCTTGAAGTTTGTTCGTGGTGTGCACCATGGTAAGTGTGCACCATAGTAATTGAATCACATGTTTTGTTCGTGGTGTGCACCATGGTAATTGAATCACGTGTTTTTTTTATATTTCTGAACTTAATGCTGGAGACTTGAAGAAAAATTTAGTTTTGGTGAACGATTGAGTGGGACGATGAGTCAGTTAGTCTGTGTGCACCTGGAGACTTGAAGAAAAACTTAGTTTTTGGTGAACTCGATTGAGTGGGAAGATGAGTCAATTAAGTCTGTGTGCACCATGGTAATTGAATCAGATGTTTTTTTTTATATTCCTGAACTTAATGTAGTTTTTAGTGAATTTTGTCTAATGTTGTTCATGTTATCTTCATATGGATTGCTGTGCAAGCTATGCCTACTAAACACAATCTTAGTATTATTATTAACATCGCTCTGAACACTCTATTCTGCCATGCCTAGGACCACCAAGGGTTGGTAATGGTTTCCCCTCAAATACCCTCCCTCCTCTCCAACTTGGTAATGGTTTCGCCTCAAATACCCTCTCTCTTCTCCAACAAAAAGTAAACAGAGTTCCACACATATAAAAAACGTTTTGACGTCTTAAGATGTCCAAAGAGCCTCATTGGAGTTGCGGTCTCTCCATCACTCGGGAGTTCAGCACCGGCCCCATTTTGTGTTGCTCGTGTCCCGCGCACGTATTGCTTCTGGTTAGATTGTATGCCGTTAAGGAAGCATTTAATTGGTATTTCTATGTTGTGCCATCTTTTGGATTGGTGTTATCAAAATTTTCTAATCAATCAATAATATCATACTATCGGTTACAAATAATATCTTTTGATTGCCTCTTCGCCGCCGTCATAGTCACCATGCTCTTCATATTCATCGGCACCGTCTACCTTGCCGGTCACTCCTCTTTACTTCATTAGTGATCACCAGATCGCCAGATCTAGCTAGCAGCCATGAGCCCTTCATCATCAGATCCGGTTATACCGAGCTCGTGGCTACCAGGCTTGGCAACCACTAACTCCAATGGCAGAGCAAATAGTTATAGACACTTGTTTAAACACGTGATTTTATGAAAATTGCTCTTTATTAATTATAAGGTTCTGGTAGTTGATATATAGAAATTTTAAAGATGTTATAAGGAAATATTTATGTCCCAAAATATGTGATATATATAGCTGGATGCACGCACTACTCTTCAATTTCTACATCTCTCATAGCTAGCCCAAGTTTACTCTCTATCTCTAAGCTCTCGTAGCAGCACGCAAGAGCATTTGGATTTTTCACTAGTTATGAGGCCCACACGTCAATGATATGAGTGGTGGTGGGAGAACAATATCAGCATAACTACCAACATTTAAAGTAGTATAGATACGTGTTTAAAAGTTTTATAAAATGTTTTCTACATTAGTTACAAGGTTCTGATAGTTGATATATAGAAATTTTTAAAGATGTTGTAAGGAAATATATACGCCTCAAAATGTGTGAAACCATATATATAGCCGGATATACATATGTGCTGAGCCGCTGACAAGCACACAAAACAATTGATGATATATAATTCTATACTGTTTTTACATTACAGGATGGAATAATGATTCTTTTGTACACCATGCATCGAGGTTGAATTCAACCGTGTTCTTTCTTTTTGGGTATTTTGTACTTGGATCCATGCAGAGTCATACGCACACACATCCATCCTGATCAATTCAACAACTTGGAAAAAAAAAACTAAAATTGCTAAACAGCTAATAGATGCACCATGTACATCTAGACAAACAGTATATGCGCCCCAGTGGCAATTAAATTTATTTTTTATGAAAGGAAATACAATTAATAAATTTTCGACCATCTATGCATGTAGGATCAATATAATATTAATTCTCCTCCAAATTCCTCCATTTCTCTTCAAATTATTTTTTTTCTTCTCAGCCATCTTGTTCCTTTTCCTTGTTCTTTGTTTGGCCACTTCTTGTTCGGTTCCAATAGGTCCCACCGGCCGGCACCAATTAGGAAGCCATAAGTGACGGCTATAGTCCTCTTTATTGATCCACTGGCATTACACAAAAATGTGTCTATGTATGCCGAGTTAAGGCTACACACATATATACGAATATATAATGAGGAGAAATTAATTACCACGGTAATATAATTTAATAATAAATTTATAAGTAGTTCTCGATCGTATATACTAGTATGTAATAATAATTAAATACCTCTTAATAATTTGCCCCAGTTGCTTCCGTCTTTCGTAGCCTCCTTGTTGATCATATTTGAAATTATCAAGATACTTATCAACCTGTAAAGAACATCATATCTAATCCAATGTTAATCCGGGTCCCAATAATTAAAGATCCATAAAGGAAAAACTTAAAGTTGTGTGCACGCGTTCCTGCTTGCTAGCTGGCTACTCCTAAGAGCAAGGTCAACAAGCTAACAAAATTGGCAAATTATGCATAACCGATATAATTGTTAGGAAACGATAGACGAACAAACGATAAAAAACAATAGATTAATCATAGAAGACACGAAATTTAACGTGGAAAACCCTCCCAAAACAGGAGAGAAAAAACCATGGGCGCCAGCCAGCAAAATATCTTCACTATATCTGGAGTGAGGTTACATCGCCGCACGGCGGCTTACAAGAGGTATATATATATATGGTGGAACCCTAAAAGGATTATGATCCGTACCGCAGGGGCTCCGCCCCCGCACCCCCGGCCCTCCCCAGGTGCACAACCCAATGGGAATTTGGATCACAACTCAACAATAATATCTCACTTATGCAATATAATTAGCTATACTTACTTGTGCATCGTAATACCTAAATCATGTTTTTTTAGACAAAGTTTATTGGTTCTCTCACACAAAGTTTGTTTGAATTCGCTACGGCTAGTTATAAATCTATAGGCACTTTTTCTCTCTCCTATACCTTCCTCTTCTAGATTTATAATTCACTTTACTTTTCCCTCTCCTACCTTCCTCTTCTAGTAGATTTATAGCTTTTTCTCCTTCCTTTCTTCTCTCACCTCAGCACAGATCTATTGTGCCAACTCCTAAATATATAGTGGTCCCTCCGTTTTTAAATATTTGACACCCGTCAACTTTTTAACACATGTTTAACCATTCGTCGTATTAAAAAACTTTTGTGAAATATGTAAAATTATATGTATACATGTAAGTATATTTAACAAATGAATCAAATGATAGGAAAAGAATTAATAATTACTTAATTTTTTTAATAAGACGAACGATCAAACATATTTAAAAAAGTCAACGGTGTCAAATATTTAGAAGCGAAGGGAGTATATGTTTTTGGATAATGGATTGAGTAAAACCAAGTGGCAACGTACTCCTAAATATATATAGCTAGCTTACGTACTCGTTCTAAATTATGCATAAAAAAAGCAACGTAGGATTGGATCATGCATGTATGGTGTAATTAATCAACAAATTAAATAAGCTAGCTAACAAGTGCAAATTAATTAAACGTGCGTATATATATATATATATATATATATATATATATATATGCTAGGTAGGAAGAGTACGTGGTGATCAAAAGTAGTAATTAAGTACCTGATCGATACGCCACTTGGCGGCGAAGTCGGCGTCGTGGGAAGAGTAGAGGCGGCGGCGCAGCCGGAGGCGAAGGAGACGACGACTGCTGCCTCCCACCGATCGCCGCACACAATTGGCCGCCATCAGATCAGATCAGATTATTTGATCGATAGAGAGGAGATGATCCTCTCGATCTCCAACCAACGAGCTAGCTAGCTAGGTCTCCTCGATCGATCTCCAATAACCCTCGCGCGCCAGTCGTCGCATATATATGACCCGGCCCACATCCGGGCGCCGCGCCTTTTTTTTTTCTTTCTTTTTTTATTTTTTGTGGCCGGCGCACGCGTTTATTATATACATACGTATAATTTTTGACATTCCACAGAATATCAAAGCAATTCACTGGAAGATTTGTACGCCCAACTCCTTCTCTAGCTTATGTGGAACTCTGGTGACCGACGGTGACCCGAGAGACAACAGTGGAGTTAGGATTTAGCATCCCGTGTTAAAGTGAAGATAGGTAGGGAATGGGGGAAGCAGAAGAGGGGGTACATCACTAGGCTCGAGGGATAATTAATTGTGGAAGGAGTGGAACATCACCGAGCCTTAAGGGATGATTGTGGAAGACGGCGCCCCACCACAGTGCGCGGTAGACAACGGGTTGGCAGCGGCACCGGAACCATGGGGATGGAGGAGGACGGCAGGCCAGAGTTGCGAGGGCGCCGGACAAAGTGAGTTTGCGATTAGGAGGCGGCAACCGGTGGTAACTAATCCGACAAAGGGGAGCTGTTGGGGACGGCGAAGATGAGGAGAGGGACAACTCGTCACCATCGGCTTGAGGAGGAGGAGATAGGGGGAGAGAACAGGGGAGAGGGAACAAGCTAGCTAGGGTGGCCTCGTTGATGTCGTTGATGCCTTTTGGCTAGTAGGCAAGACCGGGCGGTGGCAGTGCAGGAGATGGGGAGGGAGAGGCTATAGCACGTGCTTGACGAAAGCAAGGATGCCACGGTGGGGGTCGGGACTGAGTGAGAGAGCAAAGATAGATTGCAGTTAGGTGTTGCTGCATAAATCTCAAAGTGATCCAACGGTTTAAAATTCGCTAGATTCTAGAGAGTGTTTTCTATTAAATGATATTACAAATAGTCTCTATTAATTACGTCCAAAAGGAGTTGCCAGTTGTTATTGCACTCGTTCCGTTCCATATTGTAGTTGTAATAAGGTTTTAGCACTACTACATGAAAAATTTCTTCAATGTCGGTTGCGAAGATCGTTAGCGCTGGTTCCACAACTAACACTAAACATTAGGCATAAGAGAGGCTTCACTAGTCCTGGTTGTCGAACCGAACCGCACTAATGATGTAGCACGATTTTTTGTTTTGTAAAAAAAAAACAAGCCAGTTTGGCTCGATTCGAGCTGATGCTCGGAAAGAAAAAAAAAAATCGGCAAGTCGTTCTTCGTGATAAAGTAAACACAAAGCATCATCACTGATCGAGCATCTTCATCACAAAATAATCACGAAATATAATCACTGATTGAGCACTGAATCAATCACAAAGCAAACAAAAATACATCACAGAAAATATACACGCTACTATAAAGAAACGGTTTTTCCGGATGAGAACCACAGTAGGTTGTATGCGGATCGTAACTGGTTGCGTCAGCAAAACTCGACCTACATTTTCACCTACGGCTCCTTAAGAAACTCACATATAAAAATCAAATTTCGGAGTCGAAAATCTTAACATACCCGCATACAAAAATAAACAAACTTTTACAGGTGGGCCTGTTAAAAGACTCGCCTGCTACCAGCCCACCACCGTCTTAAAATATATTATTTTCTCCCTCCACTCCTCACTCTCTCTCCACTCCTCCCTTATCCTCTCCTCTCTTCCCCCCCCCCTCTCTCTCCTCTCCTCACTGACTACGGCCAGGAGCGTACAGCGGCTGACTGCATGTGAGAAGATCGGCAGAGAAGAGCATGTGGACGGCGGCAAAGGCATGGCCCTCCCCCGCACGGATCCGGTGGCAAGGTAGTTGGCGGCGAGGTGGAGTGGAGCTCGTTGACTGTTGTGGCGGCAGCGAACTATGGCAAGCACAACGACAGTGGTGGTGGCGACGACATCGGCTTGGGAGCTAGGGTTTTGGCCAATGACGGGCTAGGGTTTCGGACGGTTTGGTATTTTGTAATTCTTTTTTTTTCGTGGTAATTATTTTCGCATGCAGTTAGTATAGGGGACCACATATGAAGATGGGATTTTCTTTCTCATACGGTTGCGTTGGCCGCATGAAAAAGAAATATAATTTTCGTAGGCATCTGGGTGCAAACGGGCCCACCAGCCGTCTGCGAAAAATCAAATTTGGCATTATGAAAAACAGTTTTCTATAATGACAAAAAAGAAAGAAGAATCGAATCAACCGCCTCGATCGCCGGTGATCGCAAACTATACAAACCAGAACACAACTGCATCCATCCATCTTGTCACATATATAAAGATAATATTTATATATAGTATAATCCAAATTAATTGGGAAAAATGATCGATATTGTAAATAAACATGCAGAATCAGGGTGTAACAAAAGAAAAGAATAAGGAAGTTAGAAAATCAATAAGTTTCTGGTGAGACGGCGATGTTGTTTACAGGTAGTGATCGATCGTTGCCTCGTTGGCCTTAGCAGTGATCGATCGATGTTTGTTTTCAGATGAAATACTCCCCCCGCTTCTAAATATTTAACACCATCGACTTTTTAAGCATATGTTTAACCGTTCGTCTTATTTAAAAGCATTTGTGACATATATAAAACTATATGTATACATATAAGTATATTTAACATTAAATGATAGAAAATAATTAATAATTACTTAAATTTTTTAATAAGACGAACGGTCAAACGTATTTAAAAAAGTCAACGGTGTTAAATATTTAGAAACGGAGGGAGCATAAATTAAATTGCTCTAGTTTGGATGTGATACGTCGACGGCCTTGGCAGTAAACCAGGAGGCAACGGCAAAAAGATTGAAGTTCCCTACTGTCTCCTCTCGGTACGCCTCCTTGGGCACCCCGAAATAATTCAGTGCACTGCATATGTACATAGAGATACAGCGTTGGGGTAAATAACAATATGATAATATGATAATGCAGTACATTAAAGTTTTAATATGCGGTTAAATTTTTTTAAAAAAATTGATCTCTTATTAGAAATATCTGTGCAAATGGAGAAACGTAAAGACACGCTTAAAGGCACTTTTGGTGATAAATCTAGCGGTGCCAAATACTGATGAAAATAATATCGTTGATCCAAGTTTGAGGGAAAAATCAATTATATATATCGAATATTAGAAAAATGAATTAAGTAGTAGTTGTGCGTATGATATTAATCAATCGACTACAATGCATCATGGATAGTTAATAGAGTAGACTCCCTCTGCTCTAAAACCTATAACATCTATTATTATGAGCTTAATTTAATTTTACATGGTCACTAACACTATGCTTTATTAATTAATTTATTTTATAATATATTAACAATAACTGCAACCATATGAGACTAGTTAGATTGCTATATTACGAGACAGAGAAAAAAAGTATCAATCAAATTAACATGCGTACCAATGAGTATCCTTTGACAAATTTTGCCTTAGAGCAAGTACAATAGCAAGCAATAAGCCAGCTATAAACATATTTTAAAAAGATAAAAGAAGAGAGAGAAGAGCAACGGGCTACAGATCTGTAGCCAGGTGTAGCACGGACTCCTAAGACAGACGTACTGTGTGTATGACAGGTAGGACCAGGTATTAATAGTATAGTAAACAACTATTATATAAATTAGCTATTACATTGGCTATAAATGATTTAGAGCCAATAGTTAGCTATACTATTAATATTAAACTTGCTCTTATTCTTAGTTACACTACTACTACATCCACCAATGGTAGGTACTGTAAAAATACCTAATAGCTAGGCACACTTTACAGCTGTGGTATTGACATCTCCTGCTTAGATTTTTGGAAGCCCTCGAAAAGGGACCTCTCGTATTGGTAGTTGGCATATCTTCCTCCAAGTTTGCAGCTGAAGAAGGTGGTAACGGCTAAACCGAATAATCTACCCCTAAAACAAACAAACAAATAAATAAAGAGCAAAATAGTTAAATAGGGGGGACTTTAAGGGTAAAGACTCATGTATTACCCCTAAAAGTGCCACATTAAATTAGATAATGAGGTGGATATCGAAGGGAAGTGAAAAGAGAACATGACCCAGCTCTCATATAAGAGGCAAAGAGAAAGAGAAAGAGAAATAGTATAAGAGTGGATCAATTAAAGAAAATGTTAGGGTTTGTGTACTAGAGGTAACATAAATAATATATATGTTGCATCTTAATAAATTTATAGATGATATGGCTAAAATTAGATGTGGTAATTACATCCGCTTTAAAACTTGCCGTCTTGCCCTAATGTAGCAACAACAGCCAACAGCTAGAAGAAGAAATTACTGGTAGTTGTAGAGCTATTATATAGGCAGTACGTATACGTACTACACCACACAGTAAATTAATCATGCGAGGATTACGACCGTATACTCCATATGTCCTTAAATATTTGACCCCATTAATTTTTTTAAAACATGTTTGATCTTAATTATTAATTATCTTTCTATCATTTGATTCATTGTTAAATATACTTTTATATATGCATATAGTTTTACATATTTTACAAAAGTTTTTAAATATATGATACAAATGGTCAAACATATTTAAAAAAGTTAACAGCGTTAAATATTTATGAACTGGGAGAGTATATGCATGCATCTCACCAGCTGACGCTTTGCAGTTCGGAATTCACAGTCGCCGATGCCAACTCCTTCTTCGTGCCGCCGCTGTTCTTTGCGAGCTTCTAATGGAAGAAATATATATAATCAGGCATAAACATATACATATATACCTATATAATAAGCTATAGCAATTAAGCAGGCAGATTATTGGTTATTACAATCGATCGATCCATTTAGGGCCTTGATGATTAACGTACGGACCTGATGATCTGACGCCGCGTTGCAAATGAGGCGGCGGCGGCTGATGGCGGCGGTGGCTGCCGACGAGCGACTACTCAGGGTCGTCAGGGATCGGAGAACAGTGGCCATGGCGCGAGCGACGACGTCGGTTTCGTCTCGTTTGGTTATCAGAGTCGCGCCGGGTTTCTGACCCAAAATATATAGTATCTGTCTGCGATGTGTTCGAATCCGACTCGGAGTATTAGGCCTACGTCCACCTGCAAGACGGACATCAACAAGACTAGTTGATTGAACATACAAACATATGAGGATGGACAACCTACAGCAAATTATCACTACTACATAAATACAAATTAGAGTCGGTTGAGAACCCAGCATAGGTATCGGTTTTTCCAACCGTACCCAACAGGTGACACTTATGAGTGAAATTAAAGGTGTCAGTTTTAAAACCGGCACATTTAACACATTTGAGGTATAAAAATAATTGGATCGAACAGATACATCGCGCAACGGATACCAATCAACCATGAGATCCCTATAATCAACCATGAGTATACGCCGTCCGTTGTATCTAGTACCATGAACGGCTCATGTTTATCCGAATGTACTATAAAGAAAATCCTAGTTATTTGTTTAATAGGAATCTTATGTATCTCTAAAAATCTTATGTGATCTGAAAGAGAAAATTTTATCATGGAAAGAAAAAAGAATTGGCAGCTATATATGGCCAGAAAAGATTATCAGTCTACAGGTGCTAAAGATCTATTGCATACCTGCTGAATACCATCTACGGCAGAAAGGAGCAATATGTGAGAATTTGTAAACTAAGACAATTTCTGCATTAGAAGTAAAATTCACCCACGAAGTACATCGGTAAAAGGGTTGGAAAAACATGATTAGCTCAGAAAGCTAAAATTCTGTGGCTGTCAAGTAGGCAGACATGGCATATTTCTGTAGGTTGGTATAAAACATAATGAATAATAATAAGATTTTCATGAAGCATCATAGGCAGTTCCAGTGAAAAAGAAAAGTATATCCATATTCAACATATCAATTCCAAGTGGACTTGGTCAAGTATATAAGGTGCAACTGATACACACAATTCAGGCTACATCATAAAAATGTCAAAACTAATTAACAAGTAATAATGTAAGCTATCTTTTGCTTAAAATGCCAACTTGATCAGCCAAGATTGCTCCCTGTTTTCAGACTGGACCAAAATAAGTCATAACATACTGATCGGCTCATTCCCAAACAATATATAGAGCGGATTATCATAATGCGAACAGTTATCCTAATATAGCACGGCTCAGCCACAGAACAAAAGATGGGATATTCATAGTTGTTGGAAGTTGACAGACACGTTAAATCATTAACTAATTGTTCATATGAAAGGGGAGCAAATCATTGACACCAAGGTGACAATGCCTCTAGGTATAGATTAGTATTACAAAACACCAACTGGTCTGATCCCTACATGCATGCATTAAATTGACATCATCACTTTGGAAGCTCTCCCTCTCCATTGAGAGTCTCGTATTGCTGTCCAACTTCGAAGCTGAAGAAGCTGAGGAGGAGGCTTAGTCCGAATGCTCTAGTCCTGAAATAAGTAGTGACCAAAATTAAATTAATTAGAAGACTTAGCAGCAGCTAGATAGAAGAAGGGATTAGAATCAGGGAAGTAGATAGTAATTAGTTAGTACCAGAAATTAGGATTGGCATGTGCATCTCCCCAGTGGCTGCTGTGCACTTTGGATTCCAGAGAATTCTTCAGTAAAGCATCACTTCCCTGCTGCTGATACTGCATAGTTGAATTAAGGAATCAAGCAGAGCAGGAAGGCATAAATAAGCAGCACAAAGCAGATAGATTAGATTGGTTACAATTGATAGGAAACTTGAAGACCAAATGTAATAGGATGATGAGGAGATGGAGAAATTTCATCTATTTATCCTTATTCTTGCAGTGAAAAAACAAAGGTGGTGATAGAACTACCTTGTCCAAAGTCCTGAGAATGAGCCTTCGTAGTGGCACTTTGAATGATTTAAAACTCATATTCATATCCTTTTCTAGTTCCTTCACAACCATCCCAAATTCTTGAGAAAATGTCTTAGTGAAACCCTTTTGTTTTGGAACATCACCGAGCGACCTCACAAGAGAATTGATAAGGCGCCTTACTCTAGCTTCATTGTGCTTGGCATACACCTCATTCCAGATCAATTCTTCAAGCAGTGCTTCCCGACTACGCTGAATGGAATGAAGAAGAAAAGTTAGTTACTCCATCACTGCAGAAATGAATGATTTCTTATTAGCAGAAATAGAGAAGCGCTATTATTGGCATAAATCATTATAGGTTAAGCTTGAAGTGAGCACCTTGACCATCCAATGTTCGAATATATTCTCTAAACGCTTCTTGCTACTGTCTCAAAACCAGTTATGATATTTCTACTCAATTCCTTTAACAAATAACAACAATCCAGTAGATACCCGTAATCAATAGAATTGTCACTTAATCGGTGTTAGCTTGTACACATAAATTAGTACTTTAACCATAGAGTTAGGAACCCAAGAAAAATGAAGAAACTGATTGGTTGTACGCTGGTGCTCTGCTAATCTATCGTCAGACCATCTTAGCCACGTGCCTGCTATCCCACCGGCGATCCCCGAACTAGCAACTGCTCTGCACCAGCTACGTCAAAGGACAATTTTACAGCGGAGCTCGATCGATCGCTTGCTCCTTGCCTCCGTCATCACTTGCCACCACGACAACCTATGAAACATTCAGCATCGTTGTTCTGCAGGGGCTGTTCACACCTAGCCACAAGGGAGGGTCCGCCCATGGCTGTCATGCCGTCAGCCTCAAGCTTTATTCGCTTTTTCTCCCGATTTTTTTAATCACACATGCAGTTCCTTAATTCCAGATGTGAGCATGTAAGGTTCGGAGTTCTATTTCTAAGCAGCATGCACATGTGAACATGTAAATTCGGTTGAACTGATGGCCTGATGCCCAACAAAATAACTAGGCTATCTATTTAATTAAATGTCCTATGCACTTCCAAATTCCAAAAATGAAAAGCAACATCTGAACTCAAGCAAAATAGTTTGCTGAATTAGAAGAGGGAGAAGCAACGGAGGTCGAAGAAAATTCAAGGCTGATAGCAAGATGGCAGTCATCAAGTTGACTTATTCTACTCAGGCCTTGTTTAGATTCCAACTTTTTTCTTCCAACTTTTCCATCACATCGAACTTTCCTACACACAAACTTCCAACTTTCCGTCGCATCGTTCTAATTTCTTCAAACTTCCAATTTGGCGTAGAACTAAACACAGGCTCACTCGTAGTGGTTCATCTATCATCCTTGATCACTAGGTAGTTTGACTAACAGTGGCTGTTGGGCTATACATCGATTCACCGGTGCATATTAGTTTGTTGGATTAACAGTTCGATGGAACAACCAGTGCAGACGTGAGCATCATGCCTACAGATTTAACTGCTCGATTTGTGCGCTCACATCTAGAATTAGAGGGTTGCATGCGTTTAGATGAAAAAAAATCAGCCTGTTTCTCTGTCCTAATCCACAAAAAAGTATTGCTTGACGTAGAAGTTGCTTTCATTTTGGAAATTGGAAGTGCGGCGAGCAGTTAAAATGTAACCATCTGCTTGGATCATCAAAATCAGAATATGGAGTAGCAATCTTGATTTGTTTCACATAAAAGCGGCATCAGCAAGGAGAGGAAAAAAATAGCAGGGTCAGGGTGATGTAATTGTAATACTAGCGATATCTGTTAATGGATCATTTGCTTTGTATAATTGTATTGTATACCTACTAGTTTGACTAGAAACAGAATTCAGGACACTGGGTAGGTGCTCACATTTGGAATTATTTGTGTTGCACGTGCTTGGATGAAAAAAAAATAATGGGTAGAAGAAGTGAAATGGGAAGTCATCAATCATTACTCTTGCTACAAAATGCAAGCTGTTCTTGTTGCCATCTTCTCAAACAAATGAAACAATCAAAGACCTGACAAGTAAACGATGTTGATGCTTTGACAAAAAAAAAAGAACTACTCCAGATGGAAGAGGTGCACAAGTGGTCTCACCTGAATGGCGTGGTTGGTGTTGGAGGCGGAGAAGTGGCCGACGTTGGGGGCGGAGAAGGAGCGCGCGGCGGCGCCTTGGGGCAGGCGGGGGAGGGCGCGGGCGCGGCGGAGGAGAGCTCCAAGAGCCATCTTGCCCTAGCCTTCCTTCCTCCTCGCCTCTTTTTCTTGATGGTGATGGATTTGGGAGGAGAAGCCGAGGAGGGGGAGTATCTCTCTCGCCATCCATCTCCGTTCCGTTGTGTTGCTCCGGTTTGGTTGGAGGGAGTTTTTAGTAGGGATTAGGACTTTAGATGAGGCTATTAAGTGTTTTATTTGGTTAGAAGATATAAGAATTTTGGTAGGATGGGGATGGGGAATTGAGGAAGAAACTCCCTCCTTTTTAATATCTGGGTAGGGGCAGGTAATTGGAAGGAAATTCCTCCTTTACTTTATCTAAGCAAATCTCGATCATCTGTTTTTATTAATGATCTAATCTCCAACTAAACTCTCTATTAATTTCCATCACCTCTACTAAGCAAGATATTGGGATTAAAAATCAAATTCCTATCTTAATTTCATCATCAATTCCCTCATATAAACTCTCAATCCCCTTCCCTCGAATTATCAAACAAGCCGTTAAGGCTGTGTTCGGAAGTGAGGGTTTTGGAACCCTCGCTTCTCGGCACGCAAAACAATGCAGCACTTAACACGTAATTAATTAAGTTTTAGTTAATATTTTTTTAAAAAAAATGGATCAATATGATTTTTAAGCAACTTTTATATATAAACTTTTTGTAAATTTTCGTGATGCAAATTTTCGTGACACCATACTTTTAAGCCGTGATGAACTAACCCTACGCTCCGGCCCAAGCCTCCCGGCGACGGGCCTCCACTCCACTACGACAGAAGCTGGCCTTTATTAAGTGCAAATGAATTTGGATCACAACTCAAGAAGGAGCTGCATAAAATATTTTGGACGAGCTCTCGTGATGTGACAATTTCATTGCGGACGTTGTATCTCAGTGCCCACTTTGATGTCATTTAAAAAAAATCAGTTTTTGACATTTATTTTTGAAATAAGTTGTATAAAATGATTTGATTGTCAAAAATTCGAGAAGGGGACAATCGATCAACGCCTGAATTGTATCGGTGTTTCCTTTTATCGTCGTTTTGTTTGTTTGAAACTAGGAGTACTATACATGTACCGGCTGTGTGTAACACCCTGAAAATTCGACCGACAAAATCAAGACTCTAAAAATATAGATTTTCAAAAACTTTTTAAAATAAATTGCATCATGCCGATTTTATTCGCCGTTCCATTGAATTTCGATTTCGGAGTTTGGAGATTTCGAATAAAGAACAATTAATTAGGAAAAAGCCCTAAAAATAAATTGGTAAAATCAATATAACTTAAAATAAATAATAGGTGTGGATAGAGGTAAATGAAATATTATCGCAAACATATTTGCATCAATTAAATTTAAATGCGATGGAATAAGAATTAACGCTAATTAAAAATTCAAATAAATTATATAAAAATATGAGCAATATTAATCTAGGGTGAATTCATTAGTTGGGATAACATAAAAATTGGGTAAAATTTATATATGCAAATATTAGGAATTATAGAATCAAATTTATATAATAAATAAAAATAAAAAATAAAATAAAAATAAAAAAATAATAAAATAAAAATTAAATAAAAATTAAATGGGAAATTGGGAAATGCACTGTTCATTGCCCGCAAGGTCCCCTAGCCCCGAGCCCGTGCCGCCCCTGCCGCGCCGCGCGCCGCTCGGCCGTCGCCCTCGCACCTCGCGCCCCGCGCTCCACGCGCCACTCCGTCTCCCCTCTCCCGTCGCCGTCGTGTCGCCGCGCCGCCGTCCCGTCGCCGTCGCGTCGCCACCCCGCGCCTCGCGCCCCGAGCCGCCGCGCGCCCCGCGTCGTGCCGCGCGCCGTCCCATCGCCGCTGCCGAGCCGACGCCGTCGCTGCTCCGCGCCCCGCGCCGCGCCGCACGCCGTCCCATCGCCGCTGCTGCCGCCCGCCGTCGCGTCGCCGCTGCCGAGCCGTCGCCGTCGCTGCTCCGCGCCCCGCGCCGCACCGCGCGCCGTCCCGTCGCCGCGCGCCGTCGCCACCGCTGTCACATCGCGCGTCACCGCAGCCGTCGCGACGCCTCGCGCCGCGCGCCCCTACCTCGCGCCCCGCGCCGCCGTCACATCTCTCCTCTCCTCTCTCCCCCTTATCTCTTTCCCTCCCCTATAAAAGCCCCACTATTCCCCCCATTTCCCACCATCCTCATCCCCTCTACCTTCTCCACTGCGCCGCCGCTCTCGTGCCACCGCGCCGCCACCCCCGTGCTGCCGCGCCGCCATTCCCGTGCCGTTGCGCCGCCGTCGCCGTCGTCGTCGCCGCCGCCGCCGTCGTCGCCGCTGCCGTCGCCGGTGAGCCGCCCACTTCCCCCTCGCGTCCACCGCCGCGCCCGCTCGGGTGAGATAGAGAGAGCCGCCGAGAGAGAAGGGAAGAAAAAGAGAGGCCGGGAGGGAGAAAAAGAGAGAAAAGAAAAGAGAGAGAGGAAAGAAAGAAAAAAGAGAGAAAAAGAGAGGAAAAGAAAAAGAGAGAAAAGAGAGAAAAGAGAGAAAAAAAAGAAGAAGAAAAATAATATAATATATAATAATAAATAATATAAATAATAATAATAGTATAATTAGAGAAATTAGGAAGTTTAGAAAATTTAAATTAATTAGAATTTAATTATAAGATTAATTCTTCATAGGATTGCAAAAATTTAATATATGGATTATTTTTGGTAATTATTATAAGAAATCAATCCGCGGTAGTAATTTAAATGTCATCAATAACTAAAACAAATAACGAATTCTTATAGATTATTATAGATTAGTTTGGGGTGATCTCTAGAAGTGATCGATTCACGGTAGAAAATCGGATTTAATTACTAAGGATTTTAAATCATTTAGTCATAGACTAAATTAAATCGTATAATAGTTTTTAGGATTTCGTCCGATATTTAGCTCACGATAGAAAATTTCTAACCTATTATATGGAAATAATACTCGGGAATGTTAAATTAAAAACTTATGACAACAAAATGAGTATACTCACAAATAATTTAAATCGAAAATGGGTTTGCCTTAGTTCGCGAATAGTAAAGTTAATATAAAGGAATCGACTTTCGCACTCGACTTTCATTCGGATTTACTTGGATTTTTATTTGAATTCTAACCGAATTCAAATCAATTTTCGCACGTAACTATAGAGCCCGAGGAAGCTGCGGATCCAAGCGAAGGTCAAGACCCGCAAGACTTTGAGCAAGGCAAGTCATCACTATTCCTTGAACATGTTGATCCCAATTGCGAAATTGTTTTGTTTACAAATAAAATTGCATGCAATGATAAATATCCTACTTGTGATTATGCCATGCCTTGATTATTGTTTACCCCATATTCCTTCGTAACCATGTTTACGTATGAGTCCCTAGTCAACTATGACAATTGCTTAGCAATGCTATTCTAGAATCATGCATACTCATATTTATCAAAATGCTCTATGCTTGGGCAATTACCTTTGGGAAGGTAATTGAGATGCGGCATGTGGAGACATGAGCGCCACATTGCCATGATGTTGATGACATGATTTGTGAAAAGAGAAATAAAATTAAACAACTGTTTTCGACTGGGGCGGACGGAGGATTTGGGTGGTATCCGGAAAAGGGCAAGTACCGTCCCCGGTCAATTAAGGACCGAGCCATGAAGTTAAGCATGAAACGACCCCCGTACAACCGCATTTCTCGTATGGGTATAGACCTGGCGGAATAGATAGCCGAGCGGAGGCAGTATCCATGCATAGTGGTTTCTTGATGTGTGAGGCAGGGGCTCTACGGTAGGGCAGCCATTGGTAGGACCGTGAGGCGGGAGTCTACAGTGGTGTCGCCATCGGTAGGACTGCCATAGGTGAATTTAAACTTAATTATAACTTAATGCATATGTGAGTCTTCCCTTCCCGGGTGCGCCAGAACTCCTCTCACTGCTAGAAACCGAGTACGCCTAGAGTGCATGAGGATGTAAAGTTCATGGAGCGGGTACTGCCAATGCGAGGTTATCGAAAAGCTTTGCCGTGACATGTCTCATGTGTTGGGACGAGGCTCATGTGTTGGGCAGTCGCGGAGTGCGTGTAAAGTGTACATCCACTGCAGTGTGAGTAAACCAAATCTATTCGAATAGCCGTGCTCGCGGTTATTGAGCATCGGGACGTGTATTACACTTGGCTAGACTCTAAATTCTTAACTTGTGTGGGATGGGATGTTGCATGATGATTTCTATGCTGATGGAGCCACTTTCTGAGAGGAGGGAAGGTGGACGTCCTCAGAAAACCATGACGACTCAATGGCGGGAAGCTATCCTTGGGATCACAATGGATGGTGGACAGAACCGTCATTATTTAATATGAACACTGGTACTAAAACTTGATCAGTCTATGCTAGGTCTTAGGCATGTGAAAAGAATTACAAAACTTGCTTTGTGCAAAAGAACCATAGCCATTCCTTGAATACCCCTCTATCATGTGCATTGTTGCTGTGGTGACTTGCTGAGTACGGTTGGTACTCACCCTTGCAAATATAAACTTAATCAAAGGCCGGAGATGAAGCTTCGGAGGATCCCTATGCCTACTACCAGGAGGGTGATGAAGACGGCGGCGCTTAGTAGGTCTTAGTTACGGTCGTTGCCTGTGGCAATGGCGTGCCGCTGCCTTGATTTCGCTGCCTTACCTACTTCTGTTTTTGGAATGTATTCCGGACCGCTCGGTCCGATGATTTAAGACTATGCCTGCGGGCTTATGATGTAATAATTCGTACTAGACACTCGTGTATGTGCACTGGGTATTTCAGCTATGAATCTGTTTGTACCAGACTACTTGATCCAGGGAAATGGTACTGTTTACACGATTGATTCCTGCTATAAAAACGGGGGTCCACACTGTGGCTGCGTGTACGTGCAGAGGTGCAGCCATATCATGGGAACGAGAGTTTGTGAAGCTTCTTTATTTAAACCACATGGTGTTTCTATAAAGATACGTAGCACAATTTGGAAAACGTGCTTTAACTTTTAAAATTAAGTTTTCAAATCCTTTTTTCTATAAAGTTAAGACCCAAAGCTGCTATCTCATGCCTCCACTTCACTAGCTAATTGAATCCGTTGGATCAATTCATATCAACTACTGCCAAGCGTTGGATTAGATATTAAGCACCATGATCTCTCTTCAGATGCACTTTGGAGGCCCATTTCTCAGTTTAGGCCCAATTGATTGCGAGCTGAGAGCGCAAGAGACCCTTCATCTCTTTGTTCGAGGTGCCTCTGGCTGCAGCCTACAGCGACGACGCATTGTCTTCTCTCAAATCAATGACCCCGCTAATTAAGTCCGTTCAAATGCATGGCACTACACTAATCTACCTCATTACTACAGTTGTTTTGTGTGCTCATACACTAGTTCAATAATCCGAATAGCCATTTTTTTTCTTTTTTTCCTTAAAATGATTCAATTGAAAGAAACTTGCTTTTATAGTTTCATTCATAAGTTCACAGGGTCTACAGTATAATGTTTGTGATGTGCAATAAAATGACCTAACAAAAGAAAAAAAGATGTCTTCGTGCATGTCTGGGATTGCATGCACTTTGGCCTGCCAACACAATGCAATAATTATATATGCATTTTGTGAACGAATTTTCTATACATCCTCCCCATCTCTCATAGGTAATTTGGCTAACTATCTTGATGACTTACTCTAATGGATCAACATGCAAATACAACTTCAAGTTCTTTGTGTCATATCTTATTGATATCTTATTGCTTTCTCTTTATTATTATTTTTTTATTTTTACAAATATACTTCTTTAGTTTAATCAAGAGAAAATTTGGCTTCAATCAAATCCGCTCTAATTCCTGTGCCAACGTTTAGTGTCCAAATTTCCTGCCTCTTTCTTCTTCTCTTACGAAACCAAAACAACATAAATTTGTCTTCAGATGATTCATCTATATTGTTTCCCTTCCTTTTCCCCTCTCATCAAGTCACATCACCTTAGTTTTGTTTTTAGTTGATTAATCTATGATTTAAATTGTCATAAACCGTATCATCTAAATTGCTTATAGCTTTTTTCAACTATCAATCAAAGATGCAAATTTTATAAAGTATATAAAATTATGTTGTCTAGATACTCCCTCCGGTTTAATTTTAATTGACGTTTTGGACAATGGCACGGTCTACAAAATATATCTTTGATCTTATTTTTCTATCATAATATATACAATAAATAAATGCATGTTTACTTTTGTTATAGTGCTTTGAAAGACAAATGTATATATGTTGTTCAAGTTTCTTTAAACTAAATATTTTTAAAGTTATTAATGGTCAAAGTTATAAAAATTTGTCCCTAATCTTATCCAAAACGTCAATTATTATAAAACCGGAGGGAGTACAAAACAAATCCTACCATTATCATGCAAAAAAAATTCCGCAGCAACGTACGGGCTTTCATTTAAATTAGGCCCTGTTTGGTGCAGCTCCAACTCCTAGATTCATCTCAGATCCAACTAGAGTCCAACCAAACAGTCCAGCTCCACAAAAAAAATGAAGCGGAGTAGGCAGATCGCTCCAAAAAAATGTACTAGCGGCGTGGAGCGGCATTCCCCCCGCTCCCTAACTCCAACTCCAACCAAATTTTAGAAGTGCCACTAAAGTTTAAGAGAAATTACCCGCAAATGCCATCGAACTACTCCCTCCACCCCTCCCCCTCCCCCTGCCTGTATCGCATCCCCTCAGTTTGCCGCACCAGCGCGTCTCGCTTGCGAAAAAAAAACGGAGCCGGCGGAGCGGTGCATCTGCCTAAGGCGCACCAACGACGGCGACGAACCGGTGGCAGCGGTGAGCAGGTGCGCTCTCAGATCCTCTCTCTTTTCCCCTATTTTCTCTCCTCCCCCATTGTCTCGTCCCTCTCTCTTGACCTCCGACGGACCTTGTTACAGACGAGGGCGACAACGCACGGCGGTGGCGCACGACAGCGGAGGCTCACGGCGGCAGCGCACGGCGGCGGAAGCTCGAGGAAGCCAGTCCCTATCCCCCAGCACCACAAGGTATCAAATCCGTAAAACCCTAGAAATCCCCCCAAATCTTTCCTTCGGATGCGCATGATTTTTGTGGAATGGATTTACTTAATTTTTTGGGTTGATGATTGCTTGATATTTGCTCAATCTTGTGTCACATGGAGTTGTAGATCTATCGGGTAGTGGTCCATGAGGAGGCCCTGAGTTTTCTTGCTATGGTCTTTAAAAATCTGCAAAGATGTGTACTGTAAAAATATGCAGAGTACTATGTGTAACTTGATTTCAGATTGATGCTATGGTCTCTATTTCTCTTGCAGTGTGAGAGGATAATGTGTAACCTGATTTTAGATTGATGTATATGCTTGAGAGGATACTGTATAACTTGATTTCAGATTGATACATAGGTGTATAAATGTATTTTAACCCTGCATGAACACACAATGTGAAATTATAGTAGTGCATTCTGAACCTTTATCTAAACTTTGAAACTATGGTGTGAGTGGATGGCGGGCATGGCTGAAAATGTGCCATCGAAGAGTGTTAAAATGCCAATTGACTCCGCTGATTGGAATGAATACAACACTAGAGTTGTGTGTGAGATTTTTGCTGATCAAGTAGTTGCGGGTAATCGTCCAAATACCCATTTATCCAATTCTGGGTATGACGAAGTCATTGAGCATTTTGCCTCAAAGACAGGGCTGAGGTACACTAGGCTTCAAATTAAGAACAAATGGGATAAACTTAGGATTGAGTACAATTGTTGGAAGAAGTTGAAATCTCAAACAGGTTTGGGATGGGATGACGCAAGGCAAACCGTCACAGCTACAACAGCACGTTGGAAACAACTTAAAGAAGTAAGCTTTTGTCGTACGGTGTTAAATTATGCAAATGCGAACCAAAATTGTGTATTAACTTATTTTTATAATGTCATGTCATGTAGGATATAGCAGGCTGCCTCAAATTTAGAAAGGCCGGCTTGCAAAATGAGGAGTTACTTGAGAAGACGTTTGAAGATATTCGCAATACCGGTGCCGACCATTGGTCTTTAGGGCAAGGCACCATACCATCAGCCACCATTAATGGCACTATTCAAATTGCCGATGACAATGAGATTGACGATGAGACGGATGAAGATGAACCAAGCGCAAAGAGAAAGAGAGGAGATAGCTCAAAGGTGGATAAGCTGAAAAAAACAAAGAGTGGATCCCAAAAGATGGTGGAGGAGATGTCAAAGAGTAACGAGCTCTCTGCACAAACTTTATCATCCATTCAATCATTCACTAAAATAAGAGAGGATCCACCGGGTTGTTCTATAAAGGATGTTATGACCTTGGTGGAGGAGTGTGGTGCTGTTGAAGGGACAAATGAACACTTCATTGCAACTGAAATTTTCATCAAGAAGGATCAAAGAGAGATGTTTGTTAATTCATTGCGCACTCCTGCAGGACGCTTTGCATGGCTTAAGAAGAAGTATGATGTGAAGTATGGAAATTAGATGAATGCAATGTGGCCATGAAATATATCACTTTAATTTAGTTGTCATTTAATTTCAGAACTATCTACTGAAGAGACATGTTTGTATGGGTTATTTGATTTTCAGCTCTGAACTATTATTGGATTGTATCATCTTGTTGTATGGGTTCTGAACTACTATTTTCAGAGCTATGTTATGTAATCTTATTGGATTATTTTCATATATATGTCATGCACTATTATTGAATTATTTTCAGATATATATCTCTTGGATTATTTTCATATGTATGGCATGCAGTACTGTTCGATTAATTGCAGATATGCAGTACTATTCTAATTGATTTTGTATGTCTCCCTGTGTAGATGTCAAGTGAGAGTGAAGATGGTTCATCAGATGAAGAATATGATTGTGATTTGCTTGCCATGCAATTGTTTGAAACTGTGACAAGCAATATTTCTTCAACTCGAAGAATGGCAGAGAGTTATCACTCTCTCTACATGAGCAAGGCTGCGCCTAGGACATCAAGACTTAGTGGAATGGGATGGGTGCAAGAAACTTTGGCCACACCAGGTGAATGCTATAGGATGCTTCGCATGAATAGCAACACCTTTTTTGCATTACATGATCTTTTGGTTGATAAATATAAGTTGGCACCTACTGTGCACATGCATACAATGGAGGCACTTGCAATTTTTCTGTACATTCTAGGTGATGGTTCATCAAACCAAAGGGCACAAAACTGTTTCAAGTATTCTGGTGAGACAATATCAAGAAAATTTGAAGAAGTATTGTTTGCTGTTGTGGAGTTGGGATGTGATATTGTTCGTCCAAAGGATCCAAACTTTTCTAATGTCCATGAGAGAATTAGGAAGGATCGTCATATGTGGCCACACTTCAAAGATTGTATTGGGGCGGTTGATGGTACTCATATCCTTGCAGTTGTTCCAGATGATGAGAAGATTAGATATACTGGTAGATCAAAATCAACCACTCAGAATGTGATGGCTATTTGTGACCATGATATGAGATTTACCTATGCATCTATTGGACAACCTGGCTCGATGCATGACACAACCGTGCTATTTAATGCATTGAGAACCGATATAGATATCTTTCCCCATCCTCCCCAAGGTAACTTACCACTTGTTATATATTTCTTTTATATCTTTGCACATTCTAAATTGATATATTTCTCTTTATTCGTATACTAGGAAAATATTATCTTGTCGATGCCGGCTATCCAAATCGTCCTGGGTATTTGGCACCATACAAGGGACAAAGGTACCATGTCCCGGAATTTCGAAGAGGTTCAGCACCAAGTGGGGTGAAGGAAAAATTCAATTTCTTACACTCTAGCCTGCGCACTATAATTGAGAGATGCTTTGGTGTATGGAAGATGAAGTGGCGAGTTCTCCTCAAAATGCCTAGCTTCCCACTGTGGAAACAAAAAATGGTTGTGGCGGCAACAATGGTATTGCATAATTTTATTCGTGACTATAATGCTCCGGATAGGCATTTTCATAGGTTTGAAAGGAATCCGGATTATGTGACTACCATTCCATCTAGATTTAGGAGATATGTCATTTCTTAAGATGCATCGGATACATCTACCGAGGGTCAAAGTGATGTATCCATGGATGCATTTCGTGATGACCTAGCCGGCCGTATTGCAGGATGATGGCTTTTCTACTCTTTTGGTCTATTGCAGGATGATGGCTTTTCTACTCTTTTGGTCTATGTTTAGATGACAATGCTACCGGTTATTATTTCTAAACATTTGTATTGTTACATATATGTCATGCACCAACTTGAACTTTATCAATTTTATTTTAATTAAATTTTAACCTTCCATATTAGTGTTCAAATATTAAGGAGAAATAACTGTTATTAATCCTACGTCAAATAAACAAGAAAACAATAAGGATAGTATTGTCCATCTCCCCCTTATCATCTCTTTCAGAATTTCTGGAGCTGAGCAGGCTTGCCAAACGCTTTCAGGAGTATCTCTAGCTTCAACAGGAGCTAGCTCCCACTGGAGTTAGAGTTTAGAGCTAGGATTTAGGAGTTGGAGCCCTACTAAACAGGCCCTTATAACCGCCATTTGTAAGCTGGAGGGCAAATGACGGGGAGTCCCCTAAAAAGATCAACAACCTTGCTACTTGTACAGTCACCGTCAGGTGGGCCACGCCACTCGCTCGGATCCAGGGCCCCACCTGTCATTAGCACTGGCCAATATCCCCAACTTTTCTTCTTCTTTTTTAATTTCCCCTTTCCCTCTCAGAAAAAAGAAAGAAAAAGGAAAAAAGATTCATCTCTTCCTCCTCGTCTTGTCCCCTTCCCTCGTCGAAACCCTAGCTAGGCTCGCCGCCGGCGACGCCCGCCTCGCCGATGCGCTCCCCCACCTGACCGCTCCGCCTCGCTCTCCCGGGTCGTCGTTGCCTCACCGCTGTGCCCGCCCACCCCCAACTGGGCAGCGGGCGGGATCCAGTCCCAGATCGGCGCCATGTCCAAGGCCAGGGTCTACACCGACGTCAACGTGCTGCGCCCCAAGGAGTACTGGGACTACGAGGCCCTCACCGTCCAATGGGGGTGAGTGCCTCCCACTCCTACCTCGCTACCTCGCTCTTGCTTCCACCCTGTGTTGTCGCCTCTGCATCTGCGTGGGTCAGTTTAGATTCAGTGTCGGATGTTGCGTGCTGATACGTATGATAAAGCTTTGTAGTTACCCGTTTCATGACTTTGCAATCGCCGGTGTTATCATCAAGTTATTAGGATTGTAAATAGAATTGTTTGTGAATCAACTGCTGCTCTTGTTGTTATTGGAGTTCCATTGTTTCAGGTTGCATGTTAGATTAGTGATCTTGTGCGGAGAGCTGTCAAATTGTTTAGTTTAGATAGAACTCGGTCTTATTTATTGTTACAGTCGAATTCAATTAATTATTTGTTATACTCCAACAATACAAGCCAAGGATTATGCAATATACAGAGCTAAATTGAAGAATACGACTTAGTGTACACTGGTAAACCATGTCAATGAAATGACCGTGTAGATTATAATAAACTTCTCCTACATCAAATAATCATAAATTGGATCTATGCTACTCCCTCCGGGCTGATAATACTTGTCGTTTTGGACAAGGGTGAGGTCAAACTTTAGAATCTTTGATCATGAATCATTTTTAAAATATTTATCTTTCAAATATAGTGACTACATGTATAGATTGGTCTTAAAAAGTACTTTAATAAGATCATATATTTGTTAATACTTTTTTACATATTATAATAGAAAACAATGGTCAAAGTTGTTTTTTGAAGACCGTGTCCTTGTCCAAAACGACAAGTATTATCAACCCGGAGGGAGTAATATGTATTCTATCACTGGATCAAGGAAACCGCCTGATTAGCTTGGAATGGTTTTATTGGTACTGTATTCTTGTATTGGTGAAAGATGATATAATTAAGTGTAACAACCTGATATGAGCTGGGCTCCATGGCCTTTGTCTAGTATATGACTAACAGCTATCCTGATTGATTGTGATGCAATATGCTGTATGTCTAGAGTGCAACAGTATATTACCCTCTCAAGTGTTTGTTATGGTACTAGTGTTTACTGCTTGTTCTTCATCTTCCTAAGAAACGGCAGGAAGATCATGTTCTGTAAAAGCGGCCAAACAAGGTCCTGGGACTACGAGGCCCTCACCATCCGATGGGGGTGAGTGTGTCCTACGTCGCAATTGCTTCGCGCCCACCCACCCACCCATGTGGGCAACAGGCCCTCCCGCATTTTGTTGCTGCCTGTGTATCTGCATGCGGTGAATTCATCCATTCAGTTAGATTCAGGGTTGGATGCTGCATCTGGAGTGTGTGCTGTTGGAATTCTAGACGTCGGTGATCCAGGGAAGGTATTGTTGGGTGCGAACTTGATTGAGTCGTGCGATTTTTTTTATTCGCATATATTATATTGGGAAAATGGATATACTCCCTGAGATCATTGCGACAATTGATTACTTACTAATAATTTCTGTTCACTAGTGGCTACTTAAATTACCCATTTTTTGACTTGCGATTACGGTGTCATCTACAAGTTTGCATCGCAAATACATTTCTCTAAACCACGTACATGGAGGCAACAATAACACATAAACTGCTGTCGTTCTCATCGAACTCCCATTGTTTCAGATTGCATGTTAGATTAGCGATGTTGCGCAGAGGGCATGTTTTTTAGTTAGTAAAATCTGTCGAATGATTTAGTTTAGATAGAATTGGGCTCATCATTTGGTGTTACAATTTAATTTACTTTGTAATAGGAATCCAGGGCATGCGTCAATTGCTCTATAAGTTTAGAGTCCACGGGTCATACTGATCCTGTGGTCTTAAAACAGCTATTTTGGGCAGCAACCATGTGCAGCATTAAGGCTTGTGCTGAAGGATTGTTCTTCAACAGTTCAACCTAAGGATTAGAGTAACCATGTTATTTTTTTAGTAAATATTCTTAATCAAGTCCATTGAAATGACTATATATATTATAATAAACTTATTTTACTTAATTAACCATGACAATGGACCTTTGTCAATATGTATTTTATCACTGAATGAAGGCAATCATGTGATTAGCTTGAAGTGTTTTTATTGCTACTGTATTCTTGTATGGATTAAAGATGGTATGAATTAAGTGTAATAACCTGATAGTACTTTGGTTCTTTGGCCTTTGTATAGCTTGAAAAATAGATATCAGGATTGATTGTAGTGCATTATGCCTAGAGGTTATAGCTCAACAGCACATTACCCTCAAGTGCCCGGTCTGGCACTGGTGTTTTCTGCTTGTTCTTCATTTTCTAAAGACAGAACAGGAAGATCATGTACTCTAAAAGCAACCCAAAATAACTTTGGTTGTATATGATTACTTTAGCATGACGCATGTCTGCTCCCCACAAATATACCAGTGTTCATCACTTACTGTTTTGAATAGTGTACTTATATCTCCAGTCAATTAGGAATTCATGCTGTGAGTGAGCTCACAAAAAATGTCCAACTGGGCACTTATATTTTCCCAGCCTATCCTGTTAACAGTATCTGAATTTATGATCTCTTTGAGCAGTGAGCAGGATGATTATGAAGTTGTCAGGAAAGTTGGGAGAGGAAAATACAGCGAGGTCTTTGAGGGTATTAATGTCAACAACAACGAAAAATGCATTATCAAAATTCTCAAGCCTGTGAAGAAAAAGAAGGTAGTTCATGATTCATGAATCCTGTTGTCCATCCTTTTTTTCCTTTTCCCCTGAACATGCTCTTTTACTGGTAACATGGTACTGTTTCCATCTTACACCTAGCTTTGTGTCAATGGCATTAATGTTTATTATTTTAACTATAGTTTTCTTTTGTATGCAGATCAAAAGAGAGATAAAAATACTTCAGAATCTTTGTGGAGGTCCAAATATCGTGAAACTGCTTGATATTGTAAGAGATCAGCACTCAAAAACACCAAGCTTGATATTTGAATATGTCAACAACACAGATTTCAAAGTGCTATACCCAACCCTGACAGATTATGACATCCGTTATTATATCTACGAGCTACTGAAGGTTTTATTCTTTCTCAATTTTTTGTTACTGTAACATTGCCAACAAGAAACTACTTATTCAGCACTTTTCCAGAGTATCGTTCTTGTTGAAATGGAATCTTTGAAATTTGCAACTATATGCATAATATCTAACTTCTAGTTCCAACTTATGCTTAATACTATTTTTCTTCCCTGAGGGCTTCTCTGTGTGCATGAAGGCTTTTTCTATGCTAGTAACGAGATGAAGAAATCTTTGCCCATAATAAAAGCAATGATATCATGTTCTTTTTCTTCTATAGGAGAATCCAAGTCATACATCGTTTGGTTTGAGCAATTTTTGGCTGATCCAATTATGATATAACACCCTTTTCTGTTGATGGGTGCAGGCTTTAGATTACTGCCATTCACAAGGCATCATGCACCGCGATGTGAAGCCTCACAATGTTATGATAGATCACGAGCTTCGAAAACTCCGATTAATAGACTGGGGCCTTGCTGAATTCTACCACCCTGGCAAGGAATATAATGTCCGTGTTGCTTCAAGGTAGGGGCACATACTGCTCTGTTAATGGGTTTATCATTTGATTTTCTTATAGAGTAATTAACAACATGTATTAATCTTAGTATGTTTGGTGAACTATTTAAGTTAGAATAAACTGGCGTGCAGTTTATTTGATGATTGTTTTGATGATTTACTGAGGCAATAGGCAAATCTAATTCTTGCGGATATTGGATTGTTTGCGTTAATGATGTTTAAAGTACTATGAAGAACAGGAAAATGCCAGCAGCATGAGCATATAATCACGTTTAAAGAATGTTTTCTGTAGCTACTATGTTTGCTGTGCCTGTACTACTCTCATTCCATATTTTCCCTGTTGCATCCCTTTCTTTTTTTTTTTTTGGTTGACATGTTCTGTTTCACTGGAATTCAGGTACTTCAAGGGACCTGAGCTTCTTGTTGACTTGCAAGATTATGACTACTCTTTGGACATGTGGAGTCTTGGTTGCATGTTTGCTGGAATGGTATTACCATGACATTTATACATTACTTTTTCTCATTTCATCAATTTTGTAATGCAACTGCCTTTTTCTATATAAGAATTAACTGGTGCTGATTCGCTAATAATGTGTTGTGGAGTGCAGATCTTCCGCAAGGAGCCATTTTTCTATGGTCATGACAACCATGATCAACTTGTTAAGATTGCAAAGGTGATTTCTCAGCTTGTTTATGTTAAAAGATGATGTTCATACAAGAATGAAATGCATTTCATGTTTAGCTTATCATTCATACTGTACACTATGGTTTATCTTATTTCATTTGCAGCTCAAGTTATCCATGTTTGATGTTAGGAATTGTTTCATTTGTTGTTATGATGCGATTAGTTCTGATAGTAATCAGGAGCAACAGTTGTAACACTCTCCTGCGTGTTCGAGAAAAAAAAGTAACAGTTACAACTATTTTTCTCCGCTGAACTTTATTCTGGTCAAACTTAGTCACTAACATTTTATTCATACTTGCACGTTAACTATGGACACCCTTCCTTTCTGTTGAGTACTGCTTCAGTAAAAGTCTTATTGAACTTGAGCTAGATATGTGATAAATCATCTTTAGTTATTTGTGTTGTTTCCCTGACTCCCTGCATTCACAGGTACTTGGGACAGACAGCCTGAATTCATACTTGAACAAGTACCGTATTGAGCTTGACCCACAGCTTGAAGCCCTCGTTGGAAGGTATATGAATTACAATTATATGAATTACAATGCAAGACCTCTAGTTTTAATATGAATTAAAATTTTGACATTTTTTTTTCATATGCAGGCACAGCAGGAAACCTTGGTCAAAGTTTATTAATGCTGACAACCAACATCTAGTATCCCCAGAGGTATTTCCAGTGCCCCTTCTTCAGAGGTTATCACAAATGTACCTACTGTCATTAAAGTATTAATGGTTTTCAACATGATTTCTTTTCTATGTTAGGCCATCGATTTCCTTGACAAGCTTCTTCGCTATGATCACCAGGATAGACTTACTGCACGTGAAGCTATGGTAAGTAACTTGTTCTGCACTTCCTTTGATTTCCTTTTTTCTATGCAAAATATGCGTTTTACTAGTGTACAACATCATGATATTTTTTTTGCGATTGTTCCTGGGCATTATTGGTCTCTGACCTTTGATTTGGTGTACCATTGCCATGCACTTATATAACATTGGATGATTGCAGGCACACCCATACTTTCTCCAAGTGAGGGCTGCGGAGAACAGTAGGCCTCGTGCACAATAGACAAAAGAACGGGACTATTGCTGACTGTCGATTAGCAGCAGTCATGGAGCTGCACCGTATTAGTGACTTAGTCCAGTCACTTGTATTGGGAGTTTGAGATTCGGTAATGGTTGAATCACCTGGCAAGAGGATTCTGGGAGAGCATGTAACAGCTCATGTGTGCTTAACCGCAAACGTGGATTGTGATTTACTCGTGTTGTTTGCATCTTTGTTTCTGACGATTGATTGAAACACATTGTTCATGTAACTCGTTGAGTATAAATGTTTTTTTTTAATTTGCGAGTTGGTCCGTTTTAAGACTGATTGTAATGATCAATTAGCTGTACCTTAATGGTTTTATGCACCTTGACTTCGGACATCATCGCTGAACCATTTCAATTCCCTATATTAAAGTTGTCAGCTATCCATGCTAACTGAAACGCTATTTATGCGAACTGAATTCCTCTTTAGAACGGGCGTTCTGAATTCTGATGAACAAATTCGATTCTTTTTCCTCTAAACTGACCAAGTTAGGTTTACAGTTTCTAGCGAAGTATTCCAGAAGTTCAAACATGATTAGCCTAGTAAATCTGAAGAAAATTACGCTTGCTCTCACCTATAAATCAGAGGTTACAGGTCGATCCTGGCTTATAAATGATAAATGGGGTCTATACTGTAAAAGTTGTGGGCCAGTCCTGTATTTCAGATGCATACAAATGTACTTGAGCCCCCCAATAATCTTTATGTTAGATGCATACAAATATACAGTAGGAGCTCATGGAAGATCAAGCACAGAACTATCTAATACGGAGTACTAAGTATAAACAAGGTGCTCCATGGAAAAAAACATGATGGCTTAACTGTTAAAGAAAATCTGGGTTGAACCAATGACTTGTACCACAGGAGACACCGGAAATTAGTGAAGAGTGACGTTGCAACATAACATATTGACTGAACACAGGCAGCAAATCCACACAAGATTAATATCGTTGCACAAGAGGTTGATAGAGCATTACATATTTAGATGAGGCACACAACCAAAGCAGCAGCAGCAGCTGACCAAAGTTTAGACCCATACATAGGGCAACCAGTCATTGCATACAAGACGATACTAGTGGATTATGGCAGCTTCTCTTTTTCTCCTCTGATTGAGCAGAGAGAGATGCCACCGCCATTATTTCTTGAGGTGAGGGAAGCACGCGGTGAGGTCGCTCTTCGGATGCTTCGCCTCAGCATGCTCTTTGCACTTGGTCTCAGAGGTGGTGCAGATGAAAGTCTGCATGCATACCTTGCACTGCATTGAGATGGAACCGTTGTTGAGTACACCAGATTAAGAAAAAAGATTACCACAAAATCGTATAACGTGATGGCTACATCGGAAAAATTTACCAAGAGAATGCACTAGATATCAATACGACTACAGATTCTAGAAATAACAACGCTAGGAGCACAAATTCATGCTTTACAGGGCGGGGCAGCTTAACCAGTTAAGACATCGGCAAACTTCAGCTTAATACATAACTAGTGGACTGATGATAGATACTTAGCAATCAGTTCATTAATTTGTTGAGGATGCATCCTTTTGTCAAAAGCACATAGCTTCCAGCATATATATTCTAACGATTACACAACAGGATAATACTACCTGACAAGGATTGTCGATGCTATTGCTACCTGAAGGTTCAGATAAATCATCACACTGACGTATACAGAACTATAAGAGTACATGGATCTCAACTAACAAAACCTGGAATTAGATCCAGGCAAGCATAAAGCTAACCTAGAACCATTAACAGCAGCCTATCTTGTGAAAAATAAATGATTGTTTTACATCAGCAGTTTTTTTTTCCTTTACAAAAGCTCAAATTTAACAGAACTTCGAGAATATAGGCTGTTGATATATGTCTGAACAGAGCCGAAGGAATTGAATCCGATTGATTTTCCTGCGTGTGTACACGCGCGTAATCAAGAAATCCTCCCTAAATCCCACCATAAATCGTGGTCCCAAAACACAAGCAATTGGGGGAAAGAAGAAGATGAGGAATAATAGAATAGGGTTAGGTGGGGGGTCGAATCGGGAGGGGGGAGGGGATGGATCGGATGCTCACCTGGATGTTCATGGCCTTCTTGTTGGCCTCAAGCTGGCTCCCTGCGAAAAATCAACAACAACAACACACGAGGATGATGAGATCAAGAAGCAAGAAACACATGAACAAGGACCAAATCAAGGGCCAAATCGAGGAGGAGGAGAGGGGGGTTAGGTTAGTATACCCTTGGCGCCCTTGTTCTTCTCCATGTTCCTCTCCCTCGCCATCTTCGACTTCTGCCCATTGCCGCCGCCCATCTCGTCGACCTCGCGCTCCTCTCCCCCTTCGCCGCAACAAGAGAAGAGAAGAGAAGAAAACGAGTTTTTTTTTATGGGAAGTGATGAAGGGAAGCGAAGGCAAAGGCACGGAATCATCGGGTTTAATAGGAGGAGGTCGGCGAGCGTGTGGGGCCCACACGGGCTGATCTGGGCCGTCCGTTTTGGGCGTCCCGTGGGCCTCACGGGAGAGCCGGTCCGATCCAGCCAACCGTCTACTGTATAACTGTGTAAGGAGTAATGGGCGTGCCTAACCTACCCTTTGCTTTGTTGACTGCCAAATTGGTCAAAAAAAAACCAAGTAATGATACACACAAAAGGAAAAAAAATTATAATATACCCAATCCCATGATTATTACCAGGTAAAAACTATCATCATATTTAACAAAAGGTAATAATACTTATCAGTGGATTGATATTTTTTATGAGCTTAATAGATAGCCAGAACAGCCAACCCTCTACTACAGGAGTAATGAGCATGGATAAGCTAATATATTGTTTGTTATTGATGGATTTGTCATATTGGTCATAAACCATCCAACCCAATAATAATAATAATAATAATAATAATAATAATAATAATAATAATAATAATAATAATAATAGTGCCGCCATAATGATTATTAGTCCTACCAAGTAAAAAATCATCCTACAGTGTCGTGTAAAAATTATTGAGCTGAAATCTACCGCTAAAAGTTACTCATTAATGGCTCTGTTCGGCAACGCTGCTGTGCAGCTGTACCTAACTGGCTGCGCTGTACAGCCAGTGCATATATTTTCTCTATCATGCACTGTAGTGCAGCTACAGAACAGCTGCAATTTAGCTGCAGCGAACAGACCCAACATGGTCTGCTATAGGATATGATGGTTATATATAGGGTTTTATAGGTACGAGTCCTTTAACATTTATGGCACCCATAATCTTATCATCGGGTATAGTATAAAAATGAAGTTGACTAGGCTATGTTCGTTTCCACAGCTCCAAATTACGACTTGCTCGTTTTTCCGTTAGCATGTTTTTCAAACTGTTCAATGGTATGTTTTATGAAAAAAAAATTATGAAGAAATTTCTTAAAAACTCAAATAAATCCATTTTTAATTTTTATAATGATTAATACTCGATTAATCATGTGCTAATAAACTATCCTGTTTTACATTGCCGCTAATTCCCTCATTTATATTGTTCAAATGGTCACTACCACCAGCTTCCACTCCCTACTCCCTAAGTATAATACAGAGGATATATTTAACCTAGGATTAACAGTGTAAAGTAGCACTACCCTTCCCTCTTTCTTTTCTCACTGGGACGTGGGACCCACATCAGGTAAACCGTTGGAACAATCCACGTTCTGTTACCGTGGCAGTGAACGAGTGAGAGTGGCTGGAAGCGGAGAAAAATGTCAACGCGAAGATTGTGATCGAGTCGAGTGCCCCCCATCTTTGACTAGCCACTAGCTTAGCTGGAGTAGCTATTGCAGATTAATTAAGGTATGTTTAGATTGTAGATAAAATAAACCTAATTAAATTTTGACAATTTAACAATATAACTAAAATTTAGCAGGATTTCTTATGTATTTTACTAGAGTTTGATAAAAAAATGGATGCACATATTTAATAATTTTTTAAAAAAATTGGTATGATTTGATATGGCATCAATATGAATGACTTCTAAATTAGCAGTTGTCTTGGATTGTTGACTAAATCTCGAGGCGTCTTTAATTTCTTTACCGAAAGAAAAAAAAAGGATTCTAGTTGTACAAAATAATTCATTTCTTTGCAACTGAACAAGAATATGGTGCTTGGGACCAATGAAAAGAAATAGCTAAACTTAGCCATTGTGAGAAATGAAATAGTTTTTAAGGACCAATGCTCGTGGTCCCACCTATAATGATTAGTTGAGTAATATATATTGCTCATTCCCTTAAGATCATACATGTATTTTTTTTATCGAAAATATAATAATCTATTATTAGATGAGTCACATTTAATAGTTAACGTACTTTTAGAAAAAAATAATCTGATGTAATCTCTCCATTCTAAAATATAACAACTTTTAGTTATAAATTTAGACACGTGGTAGGACGGTTAGTTGGCTGAATAGGTGAGATGAGAGGCGGCTTTGATACAAGTGGAGTGAAGAGAGACAATCTCAGCTTGTGGTTGGAGATTGACGACGATGCGTTGGCATGGCCCACGTAGCCACCCGGTGGGCCCCACCACCCATATGTGATCATCAATATCTGTAGAGTATTTTATTTTATTAATTTATTGTTTTTTTCTTTTCACGGAACACACTACTACGTTTAAATATAAATAAGAATTTGGGCATTAGAGAGAGTGTAGCACCGTACCTCCTCCAATTCTATAATTCTTATGTTTTGACTAATGTTATGGTCAAATTTTTTAATTAAGAACTTTGTATCAATAATTCTAAAAATATTAAGTTTAAATGTGCTAATAAATAAATAAATAAATATCATAATAGAAAATATAGTTAAAGATATATTTTAAAATATAGTATATCGTCATTTAAAACATCACGAAAATTCATGGAATCATTTAAAGGCAGATCGAGCGCGTGCACCGACGCGGAACGGCGTTGACGTTGACAGAATCATCAGCACACTTATTACTACCAGATGGACCCCACCAATGGTAAATTAGGCTTGAGAGAAGAAGCTTCTGGATCTTGTCCGAAGCTAAGCTGTAGACACCTGTACTCCATCAACCAGGAGAAACTATACCTCGTCAAACCTAGGTGTGGGCGTTCGGTTTTTTTCTGTTAAATCGGTTCGGTTTTATCGGTTTTCGTATAAGGGCAAACGGAAAACATACAGAAAAATTAAAAACCGAGGAAGAAAGAGAAATATGTTTTACATTTTTTGATGGATTCAGTAAATTTGGTCAGAATTTTAAAATTTTGACTAGACGTTGTCCTAAACACCACAGATTTATAACCGGATGGAGCAGGATTTCGAGAAAAGCCAACCTCGAGTGGTTATTAAAATATTTTAGTGTTTGAATGAAAATAAAGAAAACAAGTTAAAGTAGAAAAACAAATGAGAAAATATCCTAATAAAGAAGGGAGGATTTTCGTCAAAAAGAAAAGTATTTCCACATATGCCGCTAACTCACTGCTCCTAATCCTAAATGGGGAGTAGTGATTGATGAAAGTATTTTCCATGATCAAATTGTTTCCACAGGCCCCTATCAGTATAGGTCTCTCTCCCGGATAGCTGGGCCTAGGCCCATGATGGAGAAAACTGAATCGGTTGTGGGCCACGAATTTTGTCTGGGCAGGGCCTTCAGGCCCAGTAGAAGGTGTAGCACTGTAGCTAAGGCTTACTACTCTGTCTCAAAAAGAATCAAACCGTAGGTTGTGTCCAGATTTAAACCCAGGGTTTGATTCTTTTTAAGACGGAGGGGTATTCAGTTCTTGGCAATCCTCACAAGTCACAACAAACACTGAGCTCAAAACTGTCACGCCATTTGATTGCTATTATGCTATATACTCCCTCTGTTTCAAGATGTTTGACACCGTTGACTTTTTAGCACATCTTTGACCGTTCGTCTTATTCAAAAAAGTTGGTGAAATATGTAAAACTACATGTGTACATGAAAGTATATTTAACAATAAATCAAATGATATGAAAAGAATAAATAATTACTTAAATTTTTTGAATAAGACGAATGGTCAAACACGTACTAAAAAGTCAACGGTGTCAAACATTTTGAAACGGAGGGAGTAGCATACTACATGTTTGACAAATTGACAGCATATACTCCCTCCGTTTCGTTTTATTTGACACTGTTGACTTTTTAGTACATGTTTGACCGCTCGTCTTATTCAAAAAATTTAAATAATTATTAATTCTTTTCCTATCATTTGATTCATTGTTAAATATACTTTTATGCATATGTATAGTTTTACATATTTCACAAAATTTTTTGAATAAGACGAACGGTCAAACATATGTTAAAAAGTCAACGGTGTCAAATAAAACGAAACGGAGGGAGTACAACAAATAATCCATCATCATATTGCGAGCTCCAAGTGAAACAAATTTTCAGCAGCCAAAATACGAATTTGCATAGCCGTACGTTGGGCTCGTGATCAGAAGTCAGCTAATTTAAACAACAGTAACCTCTTCCAAATAATAAACCTCATGATTGATTATTGATGCCGTTTTACTCGATGAAGTTGTAGTGCTCAATGCTTGGAACAATTTAATAAATAAATTTACGTACGTATTCCTCTTGCATCTGCACTCACCAATCCAAGATATGGCTACATGCAACATTTTTTTTTTTACTTTGACAAGACTTTGTCGAATAGTTTTTATGAAACACAGTATAGTTAGGCTTTGTCAAATATGATGCCACCTTCGGCTAGCAAATCATCTCAGAGAATGAGAAACGCACCCTGGTAGTAGCCATGAACGAACGAAAACAAGAGCAATAATTAATCATCAATTATGAAAAAAAGAATACTCCCTATATCTTGGTCGTCAAACATTTGCGAAAGGAGGCAGTAGCTATTTCTTAAAAAAGAATACTGTCACACCCTAAAGTTCTTCTCCCAAGCCTAAATTGAATTTATAAATGGCCTCGAGAAATTACCGGTGTAAAAGCAAGAGAGAAACCCTAAAGGAATTAATGCAAATAATAATCGGAAATGGCATGTGGAATTTTTCTTGAGTTCGACATGTCAAAATATGCTAACAAGATTTTTAGTGGAATTTTCAGAGCTCTAAAAATAATTTTAACCAATTAAAAATGAGCACAAGCAATATTTAATCACAGGAAAATCTATTTTCCTTCTTTTTCTTTTTCTTTTCTCTTTTTCTTTCAATTGGGCCGCCGGCCCATTCTCTCTTCCCCCCCCTTCTTCCCGCTGGGCCGGCCGACAGGCCGAGGCCCAGCCGAGCCGGCCGCCTCCCTCCTCTCTCCCGGGGTCGCCGACAGGTGGGGCCCACCTGTCGGGCCCATCCCCTTCCTCCAGCCGGCGCCGCCGCGCCCACGCACCCGCCTACTCCGGGCCACGTCGGCCACGTCCGCGCATGTGCCGCGTCCCCCGCACCCACTCCCCCTCCTTCTTTCCCGCTCCCGCGCCCGAGACGGCCGGGATTCAAAATTCGAATCCCGCCTCTCTCTCCTCCCCGCTCCCCCACGTCGGCCGGCGATTCCCGCCTCTACCGGCCACGTCCGGGCTCCCCCTCCTCTATTTAAGCTCCACCGCCACCCCTTCTCTCTTTTTCCCCATTTCGCCGAGCTCTCCCGTGCCCTCTACTGCCCTAGCGCCGTCGCCCTCCTCTCCGCCGCCGTCGCCGCCGCTCCGGTCGCCGCTAGCCGCCGTGCCGAGCCGCGCCGTCGACGCCGTCGCATTCACCGTCGTGCGGGCCGTCCCGTCCACCCCTCTTCCGTCGGATTCCGCCGCCGGAACCCACTCCGCGCCGTTTGCCCGTGAGCACCGCCGTGGCCGCCGCCTTCGGCCGGCGTCCTCGCCCTCTTCCAATTCCCTCTCCCTCTCTAACCCCTTTTATCGTGTTCGCTAGGTGGTTCCGGAGCTCGTCCCGCCGCCGTCATCGCCTTCCGTCGCTCGCCGTTGTCGATCGTCGTCGGTAAGGCATCTCCTCCTCTCCCTCTCCCCCTCCCGCGCCGCTTAGCCGCCGCGCCGCCGCCTAGCCGCTCGGCCGCCGCTAGCGCCGCCCGCGCCGCCGCGACGCCGCCGGCCGGTCGCCGTCTCGCGCCGCCGCCGCATGCGCGCCGCGCCGCCGCGCGCCATGGCCGCCGGGCCGGCTTGAGCCGCCCGCGCGCGCCGACCGCGCGCCCCCGTCGCCGTCTGATCTACCCTCGGGTAGATCGAGGCCATCAGTTCGGCTGCCCGCGTGGCTGCCACGTGGCCGCCACGTGTGCTCCGCATCGGCGCCACGTTAGCGCCACGTGGTGCGTCGTCCTTTCCCGGTCCGTGGACCCGATCCGCCGTGGACCGCCCTCCTCGAGTCACTACCATGTGGGGCCCGCATGTCGGCGCCGCCCCCTCTCTCTCCCGGGATTTATTTATTGCGCAATAATTCAATTAAGGATTTTTCTCTTTATAGTAAAAACATAGTAAATCTTCTAAAATTCATAACTAATTCATCCGAGCTCCGTTTAAGCCCATTCAAGTCTCAGTAAATCAAGAAAAATGTGTAGAATTCATTAAAAATGGTTTTATTCCCTTTTTCAGTAGTCTTATAGTCTGTTTGTATTGTTTGCTTTGTATGTCGCTTAGATTCCGGCTCTCCCGACGCTCCGGTGTACTTTGAGATAGTTGCCGAGGTTCCTCCAGCTTCAGAGCAAGGCAAGTCATGCTTGTCACTTGAACATATTGAACCTATATTGCAAATGCTCTCTCGTTTTCCCTTAAATATTACATTATTTTATAATGTTCTATGGGATGATTACCTACTGTCTTAGCTATATGATTTGTTACCTTGTTCTTTTGGTAGCTTGGGGCATAACATAATTAGATGTTGGATTAGGGATTGCTTAGCCTTGCTTAGTTCAACTAGCACACAATGGGGGAATCACATTAATGCATAGACTTTAGGTTCTAGTGTTGATGGTTTAGTGCCACCGCTCTGGTGTTGGTTAATTAAAATATATTAAATGGTGGGCTATGGGTGCATGGTTTTGATGGTCGCGCCCATGGCAGTTAAGGACTGGTTCGCGGGAAACCCTGGAAGAAATCCTCGTACTTTCCACAAGCCAGCGTGGGCAACGGCTAGGCTTGTAGTGTAGCTTTCCTCTAGCTGACGCATCTAGGCAAGGGTGGGCGTGATGGAGTTTGGATGGGCCCTGCGACGGCCTATGCGGCTTCCGGATTCACCTAGGCACGAGAGGGGACTGCCCGCTGCCTTGCGAGGAGTGGGGGTGAAACCTGAGGTGTGGTGTGCTTGGTTAGAGGGGGTTATGCGAAGGGTCCTGTCACGGCCTCTTTCCGGTATGTCGTAGTGGCATGTCGGCGCACGGAAACGTGTCGTGGGGCTGTGTCTTGTGGGTACAGTTGTACACCTCTGATCAGAGTAAAACTATTCGAATAGCCGTGCCCGCGGTTATGGACGGTCAACCAGATTCATCGTGATTAGTCTCACCCTGGTTTAGTCTGATGGAACTAATTAGTTCAGGTGGATGGTTGGGCCTGTTGTAACGTGGTGTAGCGTTGGACAGTGGATGGTTAATATTGATTAATTATTACAACTGTTTTACTGTTTTCAACTACTGTTTATAAAGGCTCGCTTTATGCAAATGAACCCTCTAGCTACTCTTTGAGTTTATCCTGCATCATACCCTCCATTCCGGTATGACTTGCTAAGTACGGTGGTTGTACTTAGTCTTGCTCTATTTTCCCCAAACCCCAGAATTTGAGTATGTGCCAGATGGTGGTTTTTCCAAGGAGTAGGCTTCGCCCGTGTCGTCGAGGATGCCTGTGGAGTGGTGTTCCCGCTGCAGATCAAGTCAAGGCTTAGCTCCAGTTATCTTTTGTTTTTCCGCTGCATTTATGTAAGACTTTTATAATGTTTGTAAGACGTGGATTTGTATGTCAACTTTATCGTTTGTGTACCCCAGCCGGTCCTGGACGGGGATTTTAATGCACATTCTGCTTGGAATTCTACTCGGGAATTTCTGGGCGTGACAAATACTCCCTATATCTTGGTCGTCAAACATTTGCGAAAGGAGGCAGTAGCTATTTCTTACTAGCTACTTCCTCCGTTTCACAATGTAAGTCATTCTAGCATTTCTCACATTTATATAGATGTTAATGAATCTCATTAACATCTATATAAATGTGGGAAATACTAGAATGACGATTCATTAGCATCTATATAAATGTGGGAAATGCTAGAATGACTTACATTGTGAAACGGAGGGAGTAGTTGTATATGTGTGCTTGCTTGCTTTCTTGCAGCTCCACTTTTGTTCTTCAGCTTATTAATTAGTCCAAGCTAAAATTTACTCTTAAAAACTTAATTTTAGAGATGATTTTATAGTTTCTTCATCATGGTTTTTTCAGCATTGGATTTTACAAGTAACTAAGAAGATGTATATAAAAGTTTTTTATAAATGAATTATTTTTTGTAATTGATAACATGTACTCCCTACAATAAGTTATATATAGACGAAACAATGAGCAATTAGTCCCTACTTAATATAATTAGCATGATGGCAACCCTTAATTTGTGATGATAAGCACATTCATTATCCATTTCAAGCCTCCATGGCCAACACGTACTTGTGAAAAGTTCACAAGATTTGCAGATTCATAGTACCACGTACACTTACTTTTGTGTCTATATATTGTGCATGTGTTTTTCAGTTGCGTTCTGCTCATGTTAGTCCAAACAATTAATAGCGTTTAAGTAGTACCACAATGAACTACAGTTAACGACCAAATTTGGTAATATCAGCATTGGAAAGAAAGATTAGATCGAAGCGGAATCAAAGACGAGGATTATCGCGGAAACAGAGTAAGAATCGGCCGGAGTCCGGATCGGCTACGATTGGATCGGCTAAATTCGAGTCAGACTTGGTTAATTTAGTGGTGCAGCCGATTCCAACAATACGACTTGGTGTATGACATCGGGTTGAGTTGATATGCTTCAAGATGATTGCCACGCACGGATAGAGTCCTGGAAAGGTAATTGTATCTATTAATTAGGATATTTTATGTAATTTTCTTAGATATATGTTTGGACAAAAGTCTGCCGTAAAGACTTATGGTATCTTAGAATTTGTTAGAGATAAGAGTTGTGTCCGATATGGACATAGTTTGTAATTCTCGGGTATAAATAGACCCTGAAGCCCATGTATAAAAAAACACACACGTTCAATACAATCTCGGCGCATCGCCACCCTTTTGCTTTTGTTTTATTTCGACGAGTTCTTGCTTTCGGGTTGAGCTGCATCGGTTTCGATCTTCAACAAGAGGTAAAACTTATTATGGCGGCTTCCGTTCTTGGGATTAGTGCTTCCATCTTTATGATACTCTAATCTTGTTTATGTAATTCATCGAATTATCATATATCTTACATAATCTCTGGCAATATCGTCATCTAACCTACAATCGGCTAACATCTGTCGGTAGAGGGCAGCCGATTAGGTTAGATATCGATGTTGACTTAGATTATATAGGATATCTACCACTCTATGAAACTTCCAGCGGCTTGATTGTCTAGATATTGTTCTTCTTTTCATACTTAATGCTGCATCAGTTGAGTTTGATCTATTAAGTCGTGCTTAGAACATCAATCTCTAGCCTGCCTTCTAGTTGCCGATTATGGTAGCGTCGGGGTTTCAGCCGATCTTATCTGATTTAACTACATTTGTTTTATGTATTTTATTGACATGTTAAATCTGCCCTTTATGTCAAAATCTTATTGCATCTAAGTATATTAGGCTCTTTGTTTGATATATTTTACTTGCTTTGATATCTTAGTGTAGAGTGGTATCGGAGTATTAGCTGATACATGCTAGATTTATCTGATCGGCCATGCTATGAATGTATATAATCTCATTATTAATATATATTTCAATGTAAGTGATTTATATTGTCTCGGCATGGCGACCGATCTATCCCAATCACTTGATTTAAGTATATATCGATATAAGGATTATATATCATTAATATCTACAGCCGATCGAGTAGATTTAGTTCTGTTTTATTTATTTATGCCTGTCGATCGATACATATATGACATCGGCTCAAAGATAAATGATATGTCATCGGCATCTAGCCGATCGGCTATCGTTTATGGATTTAACCGTGGTTTTTTTTTGTCTTTGTTCTTGTTGATTGCAGGATCAAATCAACTGGCACGCTAGTATACCCGAAGGCGAGTTTTGGACCTGCACTGGAGTTAAGCAGATCTCCCAGGCCTCGTATTTTTCATCAACAGCTACTCGCTCCGTCCCTTAGGACCTGTTTAGATCAATTTGTTGTGATAAATTTTTTGGTAAAAGTTTTGATGGTAAAAGATTTAGCATTGAAGTTTTGCTAGTTGGTGTTTAGATGTATGGTAAAGTTTTGCCATTTTACTAGTAAAAACAGAAAGAGCATGGCTCCCAACGTACTTTTTGACAAAATTTGCTATTCTAAACTTGCAAATGACAAATATCAAATTGTCAACTTTTGCTACTAGTATTTAGATCTATTTAATAGAAAGTGCTTCAAAATAGCAAAATTTTTACCACTTGGGAGGAACTAAACAGGGCGTTATTAGAGGGCGTACATTTTTTTTTCTGAGGAGACCAAGGGGTGGGTGTAGGTGGTGGTGGTGGTTTATTTGACTGCATGTGCATGCTCAAGTAGTAATTGGGTGGATCTGTATACTAAAGCGTTACACGCATGTATGAAGACCTAACATAGAAGGGCACATTTGGAAGATTTATGCCTAACACAGAACGGCAGAAAAAAATTACGCCCCCTAATATGGGACGGGGGGAGTAGTATAGTACTCCGTAGGCTAGTAGCTGTAATTAAGCTCCAACAGTGTGTTTGCAAGTGCAAGCCTTGTCAAAGTCGTAGCCATTAGCTAGCTTTCACTAGTCAAGATGTATATTCATATATAACACGTGAATCCCACACGTACACAACTAGTGCTTAGGTTACTGCTTCATATATGTACGTGCATATTGGTTCATCAGAACATATATTTATCTTTGACAGGATGATATATAGCCCTATGTAATAAAGCATATAGGCATATAGCAAGCTGATAACAGCCCATCCCCTACCTGCCGGTTTTCTCCGTTTCTCGTGTTGGGCTGTTTTGTAGAAAGCTCCTCATTTTCACGATATATCGCATAGGTCTTCAAAAATAAAACCGACTGACATCCCATTGTTTTTTATCTGGAAAAGCTCTCATATTTTAGAGAAATACAATGCGAAGTAGTGACAAACTCAATTTTAGGGAGTAGCGCTATAAACATAGAGAATAAGAATAGAGAAGTGGTTCCGAAAAGTATCCGTCCTCAACCTTTTATTTTTATCTGTTCAAACTCATCTACCTTCAAATGTACATATTTTTGTCACTGACAGGTGAGTCTATCTGTCAATAATAAAAATATACTGCCTTTAAAGACAAAGATCTCAATCCTTTCCATCCCATGGGCAGCTGCTCCCCGTTCCCCTCTTCCATCCCATTCATTTCAGGTCTCCATCACGTACCAACATGCAACGTGTGTCACAAAGACTCGTAGACTTCATTACACAGAGTGTTGTGTTATTGTGTACGTGTTCGAAGAAATTAAAGTTCGGTTGTCGGTTTCATAAAAACCGTAGGTAGAACTGAAATCTTCAGTCCAAAGAATTAATAGTGTTTTCTTAATAATGTCCAATTAAGCGTTGTCAAAGTCGTCGCCATATATGGCATGGCACTACTCAAGAACCAAGTCAACATCTCACTCGTGAGTCCCACACAACTAGTCAAAACACGGATATGTTTAATCAGTTATGCTTAATTAACACATGGATTAATTAAATATATATTATACATAAAAATGTTAGTACTAATATATTAAGGTTATTAGCAATATTGACCGAGAAAGTTTTTATAATTAATGTGAACAATCATAAACAATTATAAATCTACTTTTGAAGCATGATATAAATAATTAATGTGAATAATTCACTCCACTATTAACTAGTAGAAAGAAGGCGGCTTTAGCTCCTATTTTTTCTTCCATATGCATGCTGATAATACACGTATGACATATTAGAAAAAAAAATTATAGGTGAAATGTTTATATATATGTTCTTTAGTAATTCAAAAACCAATACTAAAACAATAAACTATGTTGAAAAAAATTTGAAAATAAAGTTCTAAAAATTAAATTTTGGCAGCGATAATTCTATATAGAGAGAATCTATTCTATACCACTGAGTTTGTTCGAGTTGAACGATTTACCATCGACATTGTCTCCTTCTATAATATACCGACGACTTTATCAATTATTCTACAATACGCCACTGGGATGGGCCTTCTTTTCAAAAATACCCAAAATACCCTTAGAGACATACAAGATTAACAATTGATTTATCTCATTAGAAGTTTAAAAAAATATGAAAACTTTATGTGGCCTCGTTACACAACATGGAAGTTTGTATACATGTTTCAATTTTTTCTGGTATATTTAATTTTTAGTAAAAAATGTTTCTACGTGGTATATAAGAGAAAATTTGTTTATACAAGAGATAATAGCACAAAAATAACTTATGTAATGTATGAATGATGATTTATATTAAAAACATCAATAAAATGTATTTTATATAGCATATAACAAATGAGTTATATATTTTTTAAAAAATATAAATGTAAAAAAATTGAAACTTCTATACAAACTTCCACGTTGTGTAAGGAGGCCATATGAAAATTTTCATATTTTTTTGAAACTTCTAATAGGATAAATCAATTGATAATCTTGTATGTCCATAAGGGTATTTTGGGTATTTTTAAATTAGTGTCCAGTCCAATGGCGTATTGTAGAACAATTGATAAAGTCACCGGTATATTATAGAAGGAGATAATATCGATGGCAAATTATTGAACCCAAATAAACTCAGTGGTATAGAATAGATTCTCCCTTCTATATAGGGCAATCAGTGGGTGCCTTAGTCCAACTAATTTGACAACTAGATGGTAGCTCGTGTCATTTTTCTTCACGAAAAATGTATAAACCACCACAAAAAGCATAAGTCGTACTGTCGTAGAGATCTCCAATGCAAAGTATTAATTGTCAAAGTCGTCGCCATTATATGCTCAAGATATTGCATGCCCTATAGTCAAGACCTGTCATGGACACCACACAAGTAGTTAATATTGAGTTAATTAGTCAAGAGCCGCCGTCAGCTCCAGAGCTTAATTTTTTACATAATTCCATCCAGTAATCACGATAGCACCGTGGCCAACATAAACAATCTTTCTATTCGCTTCAGACTAACAAGCAGGCACTAGTAAAAGTCACCGCCAGCCAGTGGATCCAGAAAATCGATTTATTAGTGTTATAACGTGTTTATTGATGTCATAACATGTTAATTATGCTAAAATCGTGCTGTTATAATATATAGATAAGCAATTTCGCTATAGATTTTACCAAAAGTTGTTAGTATCGCCTGACACCGGTCATTACACTATAGATCCGCTCCTGCCACCAACGGTCGCCGGTTAGGCGGCTAGCTGGAGCAGGACGGTCAGAAATTTGGAATATCTGTATCGTCTATATAAATTTGTAATCTTATTTTTAAAAGATTTTCTAAATAATTTATACAAGAAAAAACAGGGAGATATATGTTCTCGAAGGTGTAAATTGTTTTATTTCTCCCCGTTGTGATTTGTGATTATTGTGAGGTGTTATTATGAATTCGGATCCGTATTAGAGGTACTGATGAAGAGGATGAACAGTTGGGCACATTAGAAGGGATTCCAAACTACATGGCCACGGTCTAGTAGTCTAGATCACACCGCTAAGCGCAACAGCAAATCCAGTCAATGTTACTACAGGAATTTCGGCACAGTACCGTGCGGTAGTCACTGTAGCATACGAAGATCACTGTTATCACAGGAACTCTCTGTTGTACTGTAGATGATCCGGATCCGGTTATTACATATATATATATATATATATATATATATATATATATATATATATATATATATATATATATATATATATCGTCATCTAGGAAATCTACTGGCAAGAGCATTGGCGGAGATTTGAATAAAAATAATTACACATCTTTTTTTTAAACGAAACCGGCAGGAGAACTGACAATTATATTTCATTAAACAAAATTAAAAACCTTAAACAAAATTAAAAACCTAGACGGGCTACAGAAAAAGAAAAAACATCCTTTCGGCGAGTAAAGACTCGCCAAGTCCTTCAACCGTGGCCGGTACAACCACACAGCACACGGAACTCCACACAACTCTAGCCAAATTATCAACGAAATAATGGCGGAATCCAACAGCGAACATCGGCGTTGAGGTGCTGAAGAAATAATTACACATCTATTAAAGTATAAAATTAATCCCTCTTAATCTTTTCTAGTCCCTATCTAATGAGGATTAATCGAACAAGCCTTTATCTTGTGATAAGTTATTGTCTGCTTCGTGGAGAAACCTTGCTTAATTAGTTATGAGATGGTACTGCTCCAAATCTTGATCAGTCTGAAACGAACTTACCCAGCCTGTACAAAAAAGGTCCATAATAAATCAAGACTTGCATCAAGAGTCGCCGTCATATCCGGAGCTTTTGGGCATAAGATCACCAATCCAGTGAACCAAAAACATCAATTTTGTTTGCTTCGAACTGGATTTACAAACGACGAATTGCACCAGTAACAACTAACAGAGTAACAGTAGTCACTACCTAACCTAGCTAGAATGGTCAGAAACTCGAACACACTTTTCGTCAAAAAGTGATTAAACACTCGAAAGTACGTTGTGTTGCTTGAGATTTATATGGTGTGTGCGTATATATGTCGTGAAATCCAACTTAAGCTATAGTTTGTTATGAGCGCGTTTTCTAAACTGTCGAACGGTATGTTTCCTGAAAGAAAAATCTATATATAAGTTTTAAAAAAAACTAAATAAATCTAATTTCCATGTGTTTCAATAGTTAATGGACACGGGAGAATCTTTAATTTTTTTTATTACAATTAGATCCTGTTAGCATATGTAAATAAAGCAAATTTGTGGGTAGAAATTACCGGAGTAATTTTTGTTCTAGATTCACAAATAAAATACCATATATGATTGATTTGTAGGTAGAGAACATCCGATAATTTTTATTCTGGATTCATCCCCTAAGGACTCGTCTTGTTCCCGTGTTAGAATAAGTCAAGCTCATACAACACTGCCGAATGAAGCCTAGTCAAACCGATTTAACAGCCAGCTGGAAATAAACGAATCTAGCCGAATAAGTGTCTTTTCATAGTCTAATTTTGTTCCATTTTTTTCCCTTATGTAAATCAAAGTTGATATTTCAAATTTGTGTAAAAAATATAATATTACATAATCTCGTATTACTCCATAATTTTGTCATAACTTTATAAACAATAAACTGGTACTAGCTAGTACAATTGAAAGAACAGGGGACAGGCGCATATGCTCTCGATTGAGGGGGTTAAAATTAATTTATTTCTCACTATGGCCGAGTTTATTTTCAAACTTTTTCTTCGAACTTTCAACTTTTCCATCACATCGAAATTTTTCTACACATATAAACTTTTAACTTTTCCTTCATATCGTTTCAATTTCAACCAAACTTTTAATTTTAACGTGAACTAAACGCAACCGTTTAGATGTCATGGTTTGACAAGTCCTGTCTGCTTCATGGAAACCATCATGCTTATGAGTTGCTATTGATTAATTGCTCCAAATATTCAGTCTAAAATGGACTAGCCCACCTTAAGAAAAACATTAATCGATCGGGACTTATAGCAAAAGACTTGTTTTTTTCTTCGTTAATCGCGTCCAGAGCTTTTTGACGTAATTGCATAAGTAATCACGATCACCACCGTACCCGTGAACCCAAAACAAGTAGCTAACACGAACAATTAGGCCTGGTTTAGTTCTCCAATTTTTTTTTTCCAAAAACATCACATCGAATCTTTAGACATATGCATAAAGCATTACTTATAGATATAAAAAAACTAATTGCACAGTTAGGGAGAAAATCGCGAGATGAATATTTTGAGTCTAATTAGTCCATGATTAGCTATAAGTGTTACAGTAAACCACATGTGCTAATGATGAATTAATTAGGCTCAAAAGATTCGTCTCACGGTTTACAGACGAGTTATGAAATTAGTTTTTTTTCATTCATGTCAAAAACCCTATATACGACATCGGCCAAACATTCGATGTAACATCCAAAAATTTTCTTTTCCACGAAAACAAAACAGGGCCAATCTTAGGTATTTTTCTTCGCTTCACACCAACAACCGACGACTTCTCACCCTACTAGTAGTAGTCACTACCATATATAGCTGGAGCAAAATGGTCAGAGAGATTTGGACATTTTTCCGTGTGAAAAAAATAACCAAATTATTACCTACATTTTTTATAAAAATAATATTATGTTGTTGATTTTTAGACATGGTTTTGAACATCAAAATTACTGACAAACTGTACAAGTATCATTTAGTACTTTGTTATGACTTATTTAACATTAAAGTTTTTTTTTTCAAAACATGACTTTAATGGTACAAATTGTCAAACATTATATTTAAAAATCCATAGCATCATATATATTATAAAATAGATGAAAAAAGCAAACAGCCGAGAGCTAGCTATGCAGCAAAATATATATAGATCCGGCCAAAAAGAAAAAAAAAGATATAATTAAGATAAGACCGAGGAACACCGTGTTGGAATTATTGGCAACAACAAGTCCACAAGTCAAAAGTCAAAGCTCATCCTCCCCATGCTGCTGCAGTCTTTGCCACATATATGAAGCCAAGCAGGTCAGTCACGAGCTTCACGTCGCCTCGCCGGAGAAGAAGAAGAAGACATCGCCAACATATACCCCCCCCCCCCCCTACCTAGCATCAGATCAGATCACCTGCCCATCGACGACCACAAGAGCGATCCATTCCTGGTTTGAATCGAGCTTGGTTTCTTGGAGTGGATGATGGCGAGGTGGTGCGTGGGGTGGCCGGCGGCGGCGAGGGGTGGTCGGGATGAGCTGACGTGGCAGGCGGAGCTGACGGCGCACGCGGCGGGGGAGTTCTCCATGGCGGCGGCGCAGGCTAACGCGGTGATGGAGGACCAGGCGCAGGTCATGGCGTCGCCCGGCGCCACGCTCGTCGGTGTCTATGATGGCCATGGCGGCCCCGACGCCTCCCGCTTCCTCCGCTCCCGCCTCTTCCCCCTCGTCCACGGTGCGTGCGCTCGCCGGCGCGCGCGCGGCGGAGCTCCATCTTTTACTTTGATTTAAATAAGGTTCCAAGAATCTGCTTTAGCTGATTTTGTTGGCGCCAAAAATTGATGAGCAGAGTTCGCGGCGGAGCGCGGCGGCGCGGTGGACGCCGACGTGATCAGGAAGGCGTTCCTGGCGGCCGACGAGGAGTACCTCCAGCTGCTGCGGTGGTCGCTGCCGAACATGTCCCGCGCGGCCGCCTCGGGCTCCTGCTGCCTCCTGGGCGCCATCTCCGGCGACACGCTCTACGTCGCCAACGCCGGCGACTCCCGCGCCGTCCTCGGCCGCCGCGCGGCGGCCGGCCAGACCGTCGCCGAGCGGCTCTCCACCGAGCACAACGTGGCCTCGGAGGAGGTCAGGAGGGAGCTCGCCGCGCTCCACCCCGACGACGGCGAGGTCGTGGTCCACGCCCGCGGCGCGTGGAGGGTGAAGGGGATCATCCAGGTGGCGCGCGCCATCGGCGACGTGTACCTCAAGACGCCGGAGTTCAAGCGCGACCCGGCGGTGCAGCGGCTATGCAGCGCCGCCGCCGCCGCCGTCGAGCTGGCGCGGCCGGTGGTCACCGCCGAACCGTCCATCCACGCCCGGAAGCTCAAGCCGGGCGTCGACCTGTTCGTCGTGTTCGCCTCCGACGGCCTATGGGAGCACCTCTCCGACGAGGCGGCGGTGCAGCTGGTGTCCAAGAGCTCGACGAGGAGAGGCGTGGCGGCGAGGCTGGTGCAGGCGGCGCTCGGGGAGGCGGCGAGGAAGCGGGAGGTGAGGCGCGGCGACCTGCGGCGGATCGAGCGAGGGGTGAGGCGCCACTTCCACGACGACATCACCGCCGTCGTCGTCTTCCTGGACCTCGACGACGACGGCGGCCGCCGCGCGCGCCGCCGTGGCAGGGTCGTCGACTCCAGCAGCAGCAGCTGCAGCAACACGCCGCTTGACGTCTACAGCTTGTACAACTCCACCGCTTGAACAACAATATAGGAGTATTTATTATTTCCCATGCCATGTTGCTTACAACTACTATTTTTTTAACATTTTTACAAATAGGATGTCGAGTTAGGTTAATACTTAAGATCTGTTTGATATAGTTCCAATTTTATTTTTTTATTTTTTTTTCGGGGAATATAGTTCTAATTTTAACTTTTTTAGAGCTGGAACTCAGACAAACAATTTTAGGTACATCTAAAATGATAAACTAGAGATGTGGAGCTAGGTTTAATTAGCTCCATAACTTCACTCCAGACTCAACTCCTGAATAGGGGTGAAAATGGGACGTGTATTTCACGACCGCTCGGACGATCCAAGGCTCGCGAGAGGAATATAGGAGAAAAAAATGATACGGGAATATGGGTTAGGAACCTGAATTCGTTAGTAAAATATGGGTTAAGATACTGGAAGACATGTATCCGCCCATATGTTCCGTATTATAAAATATGTATGAAAATTTATTATAAATCCACCTGAAAATATGATAACATATTGGTTAATCACTATTTTACGTGCTCGGACGTAATATTGTATAATTCTTTTCTTGATGTATCTTTTTTAGTTCTTTGATTATCTTATTATATTTAATATCTACTCCCTCTGTTTCTAAATATTTAACACCGTTGACTTTTTAGCACATGTTGATCATTTATCTTATTCAAAAACTTTTGTGAAATATGTAAAATTATACGTATACATAAAAGTATATTTAACCATGAATCAAATGATTACTTAAATATTTTAAATAAGACGAACGGTCAAACATGTTTTAAAAAGTCAGCGGCGTTCAATATTTAGAAACGAAGGGAGTATGAATTAGAGATACAGGTTGATATCCGTTCCTGAATGCGATTCAAAGTAAATATATAGGATATGATACATGATAAGTGATATGTTATCCAACACTATCCGAACCCGACTCCGAATTTAAAAGAAAATATGAGTTAAGATATGAGAATATTATAATCCGACCGTACCTGTAAGTTTTCACATCACTCCTGAAGCCAAATTTAGGACGGCTCTCACGCCGAATTCATCAGGCAAGCTGAAATCGAACAGGAAACAACAGTAAGGATCCTCTGCGCTGAGTACGAACAAGCAGTTGGTGTTGGAATACGCGTAGGCTACGATAGTATAAATTAAGATTTTCTACCGCGTAAACCAGGAACCATGCAAGTATTAGATCATAGATCGTTACCATTCGACGCGCTGCGCAGCGGAAGAAAGCGCTAAGAAGGCGAAGGAACTCTCGCGATGTAGCGTGCGTCGATGTAGAGGAAGTAGTGGATCGCACCGGCTCGACCTTCTCCTCCTCGTGCGTTCTCCTCGCCATACTCCCACGCCGATCAGCACCGCAAAGCAGCGGCGCCTCTACCGGTATCCACATGTATAGGGACGGAACACCACGAGCAGATGTGCCCATGCGTTGCAACGGGTAAAAACGTTTTTCAGTGATATATTAAATACTCCCGCCATCCCAAAATGTTTGACGCCGTTGACTTTTTTAAAAACGTTTGACCGTTCGTTTTATTAAAAAATTTAAGTAATTATTAATTCTTTTCCAATCATTTGATTTATTGTTAAATATACTTTTATGTATACATATAGTTTTACACATTTCACAAAAGTTTTTGAATAAGACGAACGGTCAAATATGTTTAAAAAGTCAACAGCGTTAAATATTTAGGGAAGGAGGGAGTATATTAAGAGAATAAGAGTTGAGCAATAAATTGAAATATTGAGATCACTATACATTATAATTGAAAAGGATAATGAAAATCCAAACATTAGGATCGCTATATATAGATTATAATTAAGAAAGTTAATGAAAATCTTTTCTGGGTTTTGGGGCGAAAGCCTTCCTTCCTTTTCAGTCCTAGGCTAGTCCACTGTCTCCCTCCATTTGGCCTGCTTCCCTTCGACCCAGGGACAAATGGAGTCATAAGCCCAACTCGCACCGTCCACTACCATCTTCAACCTCCCGAAGATAGTCCCGTGCCAGTACAGTTGGCTGTCACCCAAAATTGGTTGAGGATTTTTTATCACGTAATCTACTCTTTCCGTTTTTTCCAAAATCAGAGCATAAAACTCGGATAAAAACCACTGGGGAAGATTGCCGTCATCATCGGCAACTGTTAAATGGAGACTAAATTGGAATCGAAAGGAAAAATCATGATGAAAATGATGAGGGAGGGGTGAGGAATCGATTTTTGCAATTAAATTAGAGGGAGAAAACACAATATCGATATAGAAGCGGCGGGACGTGTGCGGCGAACGGATCGCATTAAAAACCGAACGAGTAAAACAAAAGGCGTACAATAGAAAATTGGCAAAAAAAATAGACGAAAAAAACCAAAAGCGCCCGAGAGGTGCACGGTGAACAGATCTGAATAAAAAAACCGGACGAAAAAACCAAAAGTGTTAGCCCGTGGAAAAAAAACTCTTTCACGTGCAAAAAAGAAGTCGAGGGAATAAACCGGTGAAAAAAAATCAGACGAACTTTTTTTTTTGCTGGCAAGAGTTATTTTTTGGGGAGTCGACAATTTTGTTTTTACGACGACATGTCTTTTTGCTGACGACGTAAGCCTTTTTTTTACCGCTTTTTCTTACCTTTTAAGTCGGACTTTTTTTCCTTTTTACAGACAAAGGAAATTTCTTGTTAGTAGTAGAGATAGAAATTAAAACCAAAACATAAAATTAAAAATAATTTACACACGGATGACGTACAAAGTACCGGTAAAAACATCTTCAATTTTTATAATATAGTAGAGATTAATCCACTGATTTTCTGCTGTATGGAACTACAAGTTATACGGATTCTTAGGTCTGCCAGTTAGTAACCTCTAACAAGAGTAAATTTACCATCTATTAACTTATTAAAGGAACAGAAAAAGGAGCTTCCGCGTTCACTCTCACGGCCTAGAAATTCTCATTCTCATATTGGAGAAAAAGAAAAAACAGAGTCCATATAAAAATACAATTTAGAAATAGTTGAAATTCGGAATTAAAAAATAAAGAATATTGTAAGAGGAGACTAGAGTTCATATAGTAATACAATTAAGAATAGAAATTCGGAATTAAAAATAATGAATATTAGAAATAGAGTATAGAGTCCATACAGAAATACAATTAAGAAATAATAGAGAAATTCGAAATTAAAAATAAGAAATATTACAAGTAGAGTATAGAGTCCATATAGGAATTTAAAACTAACTAAAATTCGGAATAAACATAATAAAATTAAAAGTAGATTTTAGTGTTCGTATAAAAATGCAATTTAGAAATAACTAAAATTCGAAATTAAAAAAACATGGGAAGAAGAGTCTAAAGTCAATATAGGAATACAATTTAGAAACAACTGAAATTCGAAATTAAAAATTAGATGAATTTAGAGTCCACATATAAATACAATTAGAAATAATAAAAATTCAGAATTAAAAATAAATAATGTTGGGAGAAGATCCTAGAATCTACATAGAAATACAATTCACAGATAATGAAAATTTGGAATTAAAAAAGAAATATTGAAAGATGATTCTAGAGTCCATATAGGAATATAATTTACAAATAGCTAAAATTTGATATTAAAAATAATTAATAACTAACATGTATATAAAATACAATATGAATATTACACATTAGTAGTTTCGTAAAGTTAGTACAAAATTTAAAATTATGTTGTCATTTTAATATATTTGAATAATACATTGAGAAAACATATATGCTATTATATAAGAGAAAATATAATAATACTAGCCATACAATTTGCGTGGGTCATCATATACTAATATAGTCTGATTTCGTAAGAAAAGGAGGGGCTTTTGATTCTCAGAGGTCAGTATATAAACTTCCTCGCAAGGGATGAAATAAAAAAGCCAAGATCAAAGTTGATTCCAATAGAATAGTTCTTTTTTTTTAAGACAAAGAGGCTAACGCCTCCGATATATTACTTTAAAGGGCTGGATACACAGCCAGATTTACAGGACGTCCCCTTGGGAAAAGATAAATTACATAAAAGTCCTGTTTTTGCAAAGAAGGACAAAAGCTAGGATAAGAAAAGCAATCAAGTCCTTCTTCCATTGACCTCCGTAGCTACCCTGTAGGAGTTGATGTCGACGGTGGCAAGTATGACCACAGCGAGCTGCAACTGATGGAGCCTCAGCACAATCCCAAATGGGGCCTCAAAGAGGTTTTGGCTTTGGCAAACAAAGAGAAACACAGCTTCACCTCACCGACGGGAATTAAGTTGATGGGCAACTTTGTGGCAAGTCTTCTCAAGCTGACGACCAAGTCCATCTTGCCAGCGATGGAGGATAACACACAGACATCTGCAAAGGAAACCAAGAAGCATACCAGAACTAGCCCAAAAATTGGGCCAAAGATGGGGCCTCCGATGAGGGGAGGTTGAAGCTTCGGCTTGTCTTGTCGAACACAGTTGCTTGACAAATTTACATTGCTGGAGAAGAAGCAGGAGGCCGCCCGCTTCTTTGCTTGCACGCCGGAGATAGCCAAGGTGACTGGCGATACCAGGTCTTGACTGGGTCTGGCTGCAACCCAGTTGGCGAGGACGATGAAAAACCCAGCAGCATGGTAGTCGAGAACCGATGAAACCACCGGCAACGACCACCATAACGCTAGGACGAGGATGGTTGGTGCCGGCAACCTCCTCGACAACCAAAAGAAACACTACTACGAGAGAACTCAACATACAGGAAGAACCTGACTGTGGATCTACAAAGACAGAGGGCCTTCGATCCCCCTCCCCCCTTTCGCCGGCGGCAAACCACCGGAGACAAGGAGGGAGAGGGATCTGAGAGGAAAGGGAAGAGGAAGACTTTTCGCCCAGGCGGTCGCGAGAGCTCTCGAGAGGTTTCCAATAGAATAGTTGCTAGCCTTTAAAATATCAAAGTTGATTCCACTAATGTCAACGGTTTTTCTATGTTGTATGGCTTCATGTACCCCACTTTTTTATGACGGGATGATTTAAGTTGATTTCTCTGGACATTCAGGGAAAAAAGCATTGTCTCATTTCATTAAAATGCAGTAACAAACCCTTTTCCTTAGACAATATTAGACAGGATGCATGCGAATGTTTTTCAGGGTGTTCTTCAGTTTAGGCAGGCATACCAATGTGAACAAAAATCTGAACCTTTAGCTTTAAATCTTCAGTATTTTCAGTCCAGGTTCACCATTTGAAATGCTGAAAGTAGTTCTAGTTCAACAAATTACATGTGTATTTATCAGCAAAAGAAAAGCAAATACAGAGGCCAAAACATAAACATCAATGACAACAGGTTACAACTTACGGCAAACCACTCCGCAAGGGATCGAACCTATTCATAAATTTCATAAAAAGGTAGTAAATTTTTCACTGTCTAAAAGGATAAACTCATAACACAACATACATAACATTAGAAAAGGTTAGACTCTGATTTCTACCTTTCATACAGAAACTAACTTAAAAGTGAAACAAGCAGTAAGTTGCATTGATCTTACGCCCAAACTAACTTAAGTACGTTGCCACTGATAATACATACCAAATCAAACCATGTCAACATCCTTGACTGGAGTAAGCAGGGCTAAGTATTCCTCCCTGGTCCAATCAGCAAACCCATTTGTACCTATGACATTTTCTCTTGGCCCATATTTTTCTTCCTGTTCAGCATTGAACTTCTCAATGAACTCGACGTTGGCCTTGAATACCTCAAAGCGCTGAGCCTTCTCCGCCTCATTTTTGTATGTACGTTTGTACTCCTTCATCCACTGTTCGTGTCTCACCTTCAGGGCCTCCTCCTTCATAGCCTCCTCATTTAGCCAGATTGGAGATCTTGAGCCTCTCATGGGGGCTTGTCTTGATGGCTTCCTCACCAGTCAGCTTGCAAGCTGTAATTATGAGGGAGACATCAATTCACAGTTAATTATGACAAGAAGGGGATGAAAATGGTACGGTAAAAAAGGAAAAGGTTTCAGGAAAAGCTAGCTGTTCATACATGGATCCCCTGCTGCATTGTTTACGGTGTACCAGTTTCCCGCAATTGCAGATGCAAAAGACACCCCCATGATGCTACCAGGTGAAAATAATTTGAGTTTTAGTTCTCCTGACGGTACCCTAGAAAATGGTCAAAAAAATGTGCATAAAGTTGACATGTAGAGCAAAGGAATAAAAACAAAGACTTTATTGCTTTCATACTACAACTTGTACAGTGAAATGCTACTAGTTAGAAAGTAACAGCAGATATACTGTTTTTTTTTTCTGCTCATATTTTATTATCACGTACTCACAATTATTTGGTCACCTAACTGGAGGCATGAACCCTGATGACATATTGGTAAACAACTTATATTAATGTCAGAACCAAGTGAAGGTCTCTATCATGGAAATCCCCCCCCCCCTCTCTCTCTCTCTCTCTCTCTCTCTCTCTTTAGGGTGTGTGTGTGTGTGTGAACAACAGCATAACTTAATTGATGATCAAAACATCATAATAAGATCATCCAAAAAAAAGAGTTATATACTCATAGCTATTTCAGGGACTAAAGAAAAGAAAAAGGAAGGGCATAATGGATAGCAGAAGTGTGGCTGCTGACGCTATCCCACTTGCAACGTGTAACTTAAATCTTCAACGTTTTTTATTAGGAACAGCATGAATGCAAAAGTAAATCAGTAAATAAAATAAGTTGTATAAGAAATTCAGAGTAACTCTATTGCCAGGTGTTTCTCGGATGACATCACTCACATTTATTTCAGTAAGTCACAAGGACACAATCTGTTTTTCTATGAACACAGTTTATTTTTCTTAATACAGGACGCTATGTTTTAGATAGCAGGACAAGAACGAATGCAGAATTACATTAATGTTAAGGAAATCAGGTAACCATAAGCTTCAGAAAGGATAGATTATAGTAACAAGTTTAAAATGATGTATAGTTTCTTTTTGTCATAGATAGCCACAATCCGGTAACTATAATGGGGTAGACCAATATAAATCATGATATCAAAAACATGTAACGGTTTTGGTGAAAGTATAGCCAGCTAGGTAGGTGGACAAGCCCAAGTCTGTACTAGTCCATTTCATTTCGTCGGACCCAACAGATGAGATGGAATTTGGTGAAAAGATTAACTACTACTCCAACAACAATAATGTTTGATGTGGTAGGTTTAACATAACAGAATTGGGCAAAACCATATGTATTATATCAACAATTTCTGTTCAAAGAGAAGCTACTTTTTAATAGAAGATATTAAAGTAGGTACCACCTGAGAGAAGAGGTCGTGGTGCTGCATCTTCCCACACCGTAAGCAAGGCCCTGAGAATTATATCTCCAGTAAAATCATTCGATTTGCATTTGGAGTGCGCGTGCGTGTGAGTAAGAGAGGAAATGCTAATAAGGAAAAAAGAAAAAATAAAGAAGACATCATACATGTCTCTTCCTCTCATGGTAAACGAACCGAACGATCGAAGTGGCATGGCTGCTCCCCCTGACCTCGACGAACACCTGGAGGACGGATTGGAGCGTATTAGGTTAACACAATCCCGAATTTCACCGGAGATTCGAGCAGTGATTTAGGGAAGGAGAATCAAATCGAAGTTGAAAAACAAACAAATCCCCTTTCCTTCTGTCTTTGAGAGAGAGAAGAGGTTGATACCTGCGTCGTTTGCCGCTACAGGGGCAGGGAGGCTGATCGATTCGCCGGTGGTTTGGCTCCAGGAGTTGGACGCCTGGATCGCTAGGGCATCGCAGTCTGAATTTTCTTCCCTTTTTCCTTTTTTTTAAAAAAAATGAGGAGGAAGGAGGAGGGTCATGTCATGGGATTGGGCCAGGAAACCGAGTTTGGAATCCGGATGGGCCTCTCAGTGAAGGCAAATGGATTAAGTTCAACTGAACTCCCTTAACTAGTGGCCCTAAACCAAAATACCGGATATCTCAACCCCTCCGACTATTAAAACCGTGCAATTTTACAATATGGTGCTTACGTGAAGTTATTGACTTGGTATTCGTTCCATGTGATACTTATATGGTATTAGAATTAAAAAATTATACTAGAAAAATACCCGTGCGTTGCAACGGTTGAAGACTATTTTAATCTTATTATAGTTATATGGTTTAGTTAAGACGAAATTCACTGTGGGAGTTCGCTCGAATATATATATATTTTACAAAATCATGAGCTGCGGTTAGGAGTCCGATCGTCTCAAGTTAGTATGCGAGTTTTATTAAATGAATTTCTTATATGATTCCTTGTGTATTAACAACTTAAAAACCGTATTGGATATGTATTTCCAAAAACAAATAAACTTAAAAACCAACTCATACACACATATAACGTACCAAAATATCGATAAAAATATCTTTAATTTTTATAATAGGAAAGATAAAGAAAAGATATGTGATGTGAGATGTATTTATCGTCGAAGCTGGAGACGGTGATGTCGTGCCGGGCTAGGACGACGCAGACAGCGAAGCCCGAGACGCCGGCCCCAGCTGCTTTGGTGATGATAGACGAGGGGCCGGGTTTCCGCATCGGCGACACCCAACCTGGTGATGCTTGCTTTGGTTGGTTCGCGATGCTTCCGGTTGATTTCCAATGCTTCTTCTCTATCTTTTTCTCTTCTTATTCTATTGTGCGTTGGCTTAATGCGTGGTGTAGGGCTTTTGGAAGGAGGTGTGTAGAAATTTCGGTTGTTCAAGTGAGTGGAAAGGAGTTGTTTAGATGGCATAATGAGTCCTCAATTAAATCCCCACATTTGTCAACTGTTTGTTCATAAATTTTGGAGTTAATGGGGGAGACACTGTCTGCAGTTGTGGTTTGGTTTGTACTAGGCATGTCGGGGAGGGAGGGGGGTTAATTTGAAAGGCATCCTAACGGATTACGGATTGTTCACTGTGTTGCTAAAATAAGCCTTACTAAATTTTGGTATTACTAAAATATTAGCAATATTAATAATATTATTAAATTTTGGCGGGATTTCTTGTGTAGTTACTAAAACTAGTAATACGTCCATGCTAACGCTACGATGATTTTTCATAACACAACAGTGATGGATAGAAAAATAGATTAATGTTGAGAATCAAACAACTTCATAGTGGCCAACAAATCATACTTGTTGCTCACAACATACTAATTTAATACAAAACTTCCTGATACATAAAACCCATTGCATGATCAACTTTGCTTGAGCTGTCACAAGGGTAAGGGTTCTCTGAAAAATAATAAGAGCACATACAACAATGTGAGTGGAGACCAAACATAGTTTACAGGGTCATTCACATATAATTACAAATGCAATATACATCCTTTCTCCTTTTCTAGCCTCTAAAAATAGGAACATTGATTCAAAGAATAAGATGCTAGTTCACCCATCCCTATTCTCCCAAGTTACTCTAGGAAGGTTGACTTTGAGGATTATCTGATTTCTAAACAAGGTGTGGGAGTGGTTCTTGTAAAACTGCAGACATTAAATATTACATGATTTAGTATAAGATACTCAATTGTTAAGCATCTCCATTGGGAACCGGCAGCTGCTGCATCACCAGTCAACTTCTGCTCCTAATCTCATACTCCCTCCGTTTTTTAATAGATGACGCCGTTAACTTTTTCTCACATGTTGGACCGTTCGTTTTATTCAAAAATTTTATATAGATATATAAGATATAAATCACACTTAAAGTACTATGAGTGATAAAACAACTCATAACAAAATAAATTATAATTATGTAAATTATTTGAATAAGACGAATGGTCAAACATGTGAGAAAAAGTCAACGGCGTCATCTATTAAAAAACAGAGGTAGTATCATATATCATGATCTATGAAGTAATGCCATTCAGATAATTGATGCGAAGAAGACTGGAAAATTTATAATACCTTCAACCCAATGGCCTTTTTGGTATGCTCCGCTTAGTTTCAGAAAACGCAACTGCTTCTAATGGTAGGCCACACAGAGATTGAGCATTACCGCTGTTTACAAACAGACCAAAATCAAATCTACGGAGGTTTCCCTGAAATTTCAGAATTGATATGTTTACACTCTTTTTCAAGAACACACAAATGTACTGCATGCCCTTCATACAAAGAAGGAAGATAGGAGGGTTAGACGTATCATATTACTATATCTGGATAATAAGAGGGTAATATAAATTATTAACCCTATAATTAAAGCCCTTCATCATGCTCAGAAGTAAAAGAGACAGCTGAAACTCACTGATTTAGATGTTTGGATCACTGCAGGCTGCAACATGCGCTGTTCACTTTAGAAAAGAGTACACATTTCAAATTTATTTGCACTGGTCACAACCTAATAAATTCACTGGACACCAATCTAATGACATGTATTTTGACAAAATATGTAGCAGCGAAAGTACTAATCAGCCATAAATCACATCATGAGCTAGAAAACATCATCAATATTGCACAACAATCGACAGAAAGTCATGCTTGCACTGTTGTTTTCGACTTCCTAAAGATTTTCCTGTAAAACTATATAAGGAACTGGTGAATTATCAACACCAAACATGGCCTATGGATATGTGATCATGAAAAATAGGTATAAACCTACAAGGCTAACCTCAACAAATTAGAATCTTCATTGATCATGATGACATAAAAAAACATGATCAGAGTTACTACTGTACATAATTAAAAACATCATTTTTTGATAATAGAAGTACTAATTGGTTTATCCAACTAACATTAATAGGTAACTCAGTGCAATTAGGGTGTGTTTAGTTCACGTCAAAATTGAAAGTTTGGTTAAAATTGGAACGATGTGACGAAAAAATTGAAAGTGTGTGTAGTAAAGTTTTGATGTGATGGAAAAGTTGAAAGTTTGAAGAAAAAGTTTGGAACTAAACAAGGGCTTAGCCCAGCAGCCATTTTTCCTAGCCACAACTTTCATCACAATGCATTTTCTACAATTGGCTTCATTTCTGTTTTGAAAGCAATAAATGAGAACAGAAAACATTGGGAGCACAGTTTACTTTTATGTATGGAAAAAACTACAACATGAAAAAAATCAGAAATACATTTGCCGACTGAAAAAGCCAGTGAAGATGCCACCAGGTATTTGCCACGCCGCTGCCATAGCCTAGCACTATATAACTACATGGTCAATATAAACTGTTAATATAGATTAGTTCACACAAGTATATAAAAGTCATTACTTTCACTGTTTCTTAAAAACAAATATATAAGAAAACAATACAACAATTATATTTTCTGGCATGTTTAGACTTATAGATATACATATTGACAAGGCCTCATATAAACTTGAAAGGGAGTACTCCCTCCATTTCGTTTTATTTGTCGTTTCTGACAACTTCGGCGAAATTAAGGTTCACGTGAATTTACCCTTTTGCCCTTCCTCTTCCCCGATTCGTACCTCTTCTACGCGTTGCGGCGGCGGCGCCCCATCCCAATCCCGAGCGCCACGGCAGGGCCGACGGCGGGGACAGCGGCGCTCTTCCCCACCTCCCCTGCCGCGGCTTCCCCTTCCCACAGGCAGCGGCGCCGGCATCCTGCTTCCCCCCGCCGGTGAGCACGCACACGTATGCACACCTTCTCATTCCCCTCTTCCTACACCTTCTCTCACCTCCCTCCCGTCTCTTCGCGAGCCTGCCTCCACCGCCGCCGCTGAGCAGCAATCATCGGCGGTGACCGCCTTCTGTCCGCTAGCACTGACTGACACCATCCTCTGCTGCAACTTCTTGGCCAACTGAGCAAGCTTCTTTGCACGAATCATGGTTGATCTGCTGAGTTTTTGGCTAAACTAGCTGCAGTCTGTTGATCTGAAATTGGATCCTTAGATTGCTAATAGTATCTTGATTGTGAATGAAGTGGGTACTGTTGCTATTGATGCAATATCCCCATTCAAATGTCCAATTGCATTGCTGATGGTAGTTTGAGAAGAAGACATTCACTAGAATGCATGAGGGAGAAACTGTGCAGGTGAGCAAGAAACCTTTCCTGTTTCTTCAAATGCTTGAAATATCATGCCTTATCTCTGTACGTTGTACTGATTAGCTTTCTTGCATTTGTTAGGTCAGTTACAAAGTCTACATACCAAAGAAAAACCCAGCACTTGCAAGGAGGAAGCTACAGCGCTGAAGTTGCCAAGATTATCACCAAATTTTCATTATTTGTCGTGTCTACACTTTAGTTATGTAGCTGGATATACTTCCTTTCTTCTGCCATGTATTCCGGAAATCATGCCCACATCAAAATTGCTCATATTTCAGTTTTGATGCTCACTCAGATAGAAGCCTGGATAGTCAGAAACATGTCATTGTGTGCAGCTACTGTTGTTTCCCTTTTACTGCCAAAATGAACATTTTGACTGTAACATGCTCTGAATTCTGACACTGTGTATGTGCAGCTACTGTTGTCATGGCCTGCAGTGAACTATTGCAATGAATTATTGGACAAATATTTGGAATTTGGAATTACTTTGTGATATCCTGAAATCCCATTGTGTGCAGTCACTCTGTGCAGAACATGTCCTCTATTTGTTTGTGCACTCTATTGGACAGATTCTTGTCCAGCAAACCGAGTACAAATTCATGGAGCGAAAATTCCATTCAAACCATTTTCTGATTTGTTTTTGAATCAGTTGCAAGTTCAACATATAGCTACTCAGAGAATTACAGATTGTTGAGTAGTATCTGAACTGCCAAAACATGTTCTTCTTGAGGAGTACAACAGATTGTTGAGTATTAAGGAGTAAGATCAAAACCATTCATTTCAATAGAATTTAGAGTTGTTTAGTTTTAGTCTCAGCTCAAGATTCAGTTTCAATTCTAGAGCTTTTTGTGTTGGTTCCAGGTCATAAATGTGTGAGCCCTGGCATGCAAAGCATGTGTGAGTGTGTGACTAGCAAGTTCTAGCAGTCTAAAAAAACTGAAATTTGCATATTGCCATTGTTCGAATTGACATTACAGACAATCTTCATTACACAATCAAGGTCAGGAAGCTTGATTTCTGAAACTCGGGTACTCTGAAACTAGAACATCTCTGAATAACCTCAAAAATCACAACTTGCACATAAAAGATCACTACAGCAGAAGAGAAAAAAAATGTACTCATTGTGAACTCCAAAAATTGACACAATCACATTTCCATTCATACAAATCCAGTTTATAAAAAGTCAATGCATCAATCCTAAGGAAAACGATTATGTTCCAAGAACCAAGCTGGCTTTCACTCTTGAATCAAGACCTGTTGCAGCAGCTGTTTGGTCTTCCATGGACACTGAACCTGCCAACAAAATAAATTCGCAGCTCGGAGCTCGACGCCGGCGGATGGCGGCGATCGAGAGCCTGGGGGTTTGATTAATCCATCGGCGCGGAGGCGACAGCGACAGCTTCTGATCGACCCGGTCACCGTGGCGGCGCGGAGGAGGCGTGGACGGGGGGCGTGACGTCCGGTGCCCGACCCGCCGCAGCTCCGGCGCACGCCCGGCACCCGGAGCAGTCACCCCGGGAGTCGGACCACCGCGTGCACAGGCGGCACTCCTCCCGCCGCACGCCGTGCACCGCGGCGCAGACGTCGGCGCCCCCACCGCGGCAACGCCGCCGGCGGCGACGACGACGACGTCCTGCTGCTGCTCCTCCTGTTCGCCATCGCCACGCCTGCCGAGCATGCGAGACCGAGGTCGCCATGCTGCGCGCCGGCGCCGCCGGAGACTGAGTTGCGGCCTTGCGGGATGGAGAGGGCGCGAGGGGCAAGGATGGAATTTCGCGTAGGATAACAGGTGGAGATGAACTAGAGCGTCAAATAAAAAAGATGTTTTCCGTTTGTACTGATAGCGAGAAATAAAACGAAACGGAGGGAGTATTAAACTAAATAAGTGATCTTAAAGCAAGTTTTTAAAAAAGCCAGTTCGAGTATGTCCTTTGGAACTCCTGATTACCGGGCCTTGTAGCATGATTCTTCAAAGGAGCAAGCAACTCGAAATGTCTGGTCCAAAATCGAAACCCCTCCCGATATTCATAATATATAGAAATTGTGTTCATCAAGGGATAAACTTAGTGAATTACTGCTGAAACACGGAAGACAAATTATATCCAGAGGTCAATCTCACATAAACAAAGGTGAGGGAAAACTATAGATTTGTCCTTTTACAGCTTCAATTTATTCACCGTCCTGTTTCGCAATTTGTAGTAAAATGGAGTACAGTAATAAAATCTTATTACCAGTTGCAATAGTAGAATGGATCTCAATTGATTCCCAGAATTTGTACAAGAAGGGCTCTGTAACGCTATTTTATCTGCATTACTAAATTCTTTGTAACACTATTTTATCCGCATTACCAAATTCAGAAATCAAAAAAGCAGGAATTCAGATCATAGCCTGGTCAAATTCTTGTGAGCACAAATTTATTGAATGGATATTGTGCCTATTTGGAATCGGCCTATGACACCTTGGGCATGGGCGCGTGGGTGTTCCGGCAGGGGCATGGAGGAGATCGGCAAAGGCGGCCGTCGGTGGCGTTGCGGACGGGAGAGATCGGCGCGGGCGGAGCAGATCGGTGAGCGGCCGCCGGTGGTGATGCGGACGGGAGAGACCGGCTCAGGTGGGGCAAATCGGTGAAGGAGTTCCGGCAGAGGCGATAAGGAGATCGACGACGTGGCTGTCGTTGGTGACGCCGACGGGAGAGATCCGCGTGGGCGGAGCAAATCGGTGAGGGAGGTGAGGCGAGGACGACCGATGATCGATCGGCGGCGGCGGCGGCGAGTTGAGGCGACGGTTGCGCTAACGATGGGAGAGAGGGAGCGGAGATTGCGCGATTGCGCTTGCGCGTGAGGGGTTGGTTGGGGAGGCAATCCGTATGTTGCGGAGTTTACAGGAGAAAGAGTATGGGGGAGGTGGGAGTAACGTGTGCCGTTGGATTCGATTGGGACGATCCTGGCCGATCAATGAGGAATGAAGATGTAAGACACTGTTGGTGAATTACAGGGTAGATTTGATAACAAACTAAATGTAGCCACTTTTTTTTTAACTTTGATAAAAAAAATAATATGGTTAAAAATGGCGTCAAACCGAGCAGCACCTAAAAAGTGACTGTCGTACAATCCGGCTGAAAAATTTTTGTTTCTCAGCAGCTTTTTTTTTTACTACCGTACAAAGGGTCTTTGTATCGATGACGCTAGATGGCGTCATGCACAAAAATATTGTCTACGTTTCTGTCCTTTTTTTCTTGGGCCACAGCCTACATCATCTTATTTGTGATAACCCAGAAAGGAATAAGTTCACTGGAGGTCCCTCAACTTAGCAAGAAGATTTTTTGAGATCCATTAACCAAAAAACAGAAATATACACCCCTAAACTCACATAAATCGTGGACTCAAGATACTATGACAGTATATATGGATGGTTTTGCTAACATGGCATCCTAGTTAGCAAAATGAATTAAAAAAAAAGTGTATGTGCGGCCTCAGTTGCACGTTCTTTTCTCTCTTCTCTATTCTCTTCTTCAGCGAGGGGGGCGAGGCGACGGGGACAGCTGCCACCGCTGCGCCGACTCCCCGGCGGTCTCCTTCTCCCTCCCCTCCCCTTGTGCGCCGCGCGGACTGCCGCTGCGGGCGCGGGCACGGACACGGGCACTGGCCCCGCCGCGGCACGCCCCTCCTCCACCACCGCGCCACCCTCCTCCCCGCCGTCCCAGTCTCCGGGGAACCTCTCCATCCAGCTCTCCCCGCCTGCCTCGACCGGAAAGCATTACACTACTAGTGGCAAGAAACTGTAGGTGAATCGTTCTTGAACGAATTACTGTCCACTAAACATGAAAGAAAATTCCAGGGGCACTCCATCTTTGAACAAGAGAATGCCACATTAGCCAAATGTTGGGATAGAATTGAATGCCTTACTACTAAGTTTGAATCAGATGAGTATACTTTGAATGAGAGAAGGGCAAGCAAGAGCGGCCACCTGCATCTCGGAGAGCTCCTCGAGGTACTTCGGGTGGGTAGAGGTCGGGCCGCGTGGTGGACCGCCCCTGCCCAATCTTGACCAACGTCGGGCCGAGCCTCGTGAGTATTGTCCGCAGCTCCACCGCCCTCGCGCGCCGCACCGCCAACGACGACTGCCCCCTCTGCTCCTCCAGGAACACACCTTCAGCCCAAACGCGCCGATCTTGGACACCACCTCCGCCGCTCGCAGCCAGAATTGTCAGAACTCAAGCGCCAAACAGTCGTCGAGCAAGCACACAGGGGTGGAGGAGGACAGTATCGGGGGATTGCCTTGACGGAGCGGGAGCGTAGCGGGAGGAGAGCAGCTAGGGGCTGAACACGGTGGCGGCCGCGGCGCGGGTCATGGCGCCAGACTCCGCCTGCAGGTCCTCGGCGCGGTCCCGGGTGAGCGACGCCACGTGGGTAGGCGCGGTCCCGGTCGAGGCGCGCGGGGAGAGCTGGATGGAGAGGCTCCCCGGAGACTGGGACGACGGGGAGGATGGTGGCGCGGCGGTGGAGGCAGCGCGTAGAAGGGGCGGGGCCGGTGCCCATGTTCGTGCCTGTGCCCGTGCCCGCGGCGGCAGTCCGCGCGGCGCACAAGGGGAGGGGAGGGAGAAGGAGACCGCCGGGGAGTCGACGGCGTCGTCTCCTCGCCGCGCCCATCGCCTCGGCCCCTCGACGCCACGCTTCGGCCGCCATTCCTCCATCCGCTGCTCTGCGCCTCTGCCCGCCGCCGGCCTCCTTCGCTGAAGAGAAGAGAGAAGAGAGAATAGAGAAGAGGAGAATAAAAAAAATCGTGCAATTGACATGTGGGCCCACTGACTTTTTAATTTTTTTTTCTGACTAGGATGCCACGTCAGCGAAACCAGTATAGCCTAATCATCTACCTTACTTCGCTTGACATGTCTCTCTTTGGCCCAGCCCACAAGTGTAGCCACAGGCCTAACTCATATAGCCGATTGTTATCTTCAACCTCTAGAAGACAACCCCATGATGCCGGAGCCGATCCTCCGATCAAATCTAGCCGAATCTTTCTCGACCTCCCAAAATTGGTTGAATGCTTTTGATCCACTCGATCTCCTCTTTTTGTTTTTCCAAAATTAGAGAGAATCCACAAGACTCGAGATAAAAACGCAAAATTGGTTGAAGGCTTTTGATCTACTCGAACTCGTCTTTTCGTTTTTCCAAAATCAGAGAGAATCCACAAAACTCAGGGATAAAAAAGGCTGGGGAAGCTCACCGGTCGGTCATCATTGGGGCGAATTAAAACTAAATTGAAAGTGGAATCATGAGGAAAATGGTGAGCGAAAGAGTAGAGAATCGATTTTTGCAATCAATTGAAAAAGGAAACGCATGGGGAGGAAGATCGATGTGGGGTGACGCTAGGGTTTGGTCCATGTGGCGGATGGAATGGATGGAAAAAAACCGAAGCCTTACCGAGTGTGAAAAAAAATAACCCTTCCACATGTGAAAACAACTAATCAGACAAAAAAAAACTGGCGAGAATAAAAAAAACGGATGGATCAAAAAAAATCAAAAGCTTCATGTATTTTTTTAATATAGATTTAAGAAACTATGTTGAAATATATTAAAATTGACTTTAAAAGTAAATTTAAAAATTCAAAAATTTTGCTTAAAAGTAAATAATGGGGCTCTTATGTAGATTTCATATATGCGTTTAAGGCTTGTTTGCGCTTTCCAGAAATCTTTGGGTGATTCCTTGGACCATGATGGAAGCATAGGGTACGAATAAAAACAAAACAAAGAGGTTTGTATATATGTATACGTTGCAATCTTATTACCAATATATTTGTTCAGTGAGTTTACAATAAAAATAATTGCTTTGGGTGGCCTTCGGTTGTACTAACGGGTTGGGTTTTGGATTCTAGAGTCAAGAGGATGTGTCATTCCGTGTCTGGTTCTACTACTTTGCTGTGCCATGCATGGTTGCAGATCCGGGTCGGCAAAAACTTGAGAACAAGAGGGACTGGAATGATCGCAGTGCCATGGCGCAGGTGTGCTCCGCCGCCGCCGCCGCGTGATCTAGGTTTTGGTGGTATTGGGTGGTGATGTTTGGGAGGAGAAGACGAAAAGTGGAGGAGAGGCCGCGCGCGTCCTCCTCTCCTTTTGTATGGCTTCCCTCGGAAGCCTCTCTCTCTCTCTTCCCGACTCGACTCGAGTGTCGAGTGCAGTGTGCGCCAGCTAGGCATTGCGAATGGGCTGGGCTGCTGCTACCTCTTCTTCTGTTGGGCCTCCGACAAACATTTGGCCCTCCTAGTCTCGTTATCCTCTTGTTTTTTTTCTTTTTATTCCTAGTATAATATGCCCGTGCTAAATGTTACGGTGCAATTCTATTTGTTTTTAATTATTTTTTAAATTTTATGTTACCAAAAAAATATTTTTATATAATATGTGCATTTGAACTTTAATTAAATTCATGTCATACATAAAATATATTTCATGTCAACCACCGGATTTATGACATATAAATGGCGCCATTAGTTGATATCCTCAGTCCACCTAGAGCCAACACATGCCACAAGCATTGCTCTATTGAAGTAGTCGGTAACTTTTTAACATTTTTTTGGTATATCTCATATTTAGGTTGTTCTCATACATTGGATTTAGTGGATTAGGGTTGCATAAAGTGTTCTGCTTTCTTGGCCCAGTATGACGGGATATAGCTTCCAACGACACATACTGGTATACAAATCTGGAAAAAGTCAACCGTCAAGGTAATATTAAAAAACACATTCATATAAAAACAAGAGAAAATTCTCTATCTAGCATAAAAAAAATTGATCTTCCCTTTATAGCACCCAAACTTCAAAATTCCCTATCTATGCGCCGTCAAAATTTTGTTCCCTGTCTAACACTTTCGTTACACCCGTTAGCCTCCACCGTCAAAACAAGCATGGACCCACCCTCAGGATTTTTTTTCGTCGCTCTTTCTCTAGGACCGAGCGCGACCGCGACCTGCTCTCCCCAATCCGCGCGCGCCTCTCACCAAATCCACGCCACCAAAACCCTAGATCGCCGCCCCCATGGGCGGCAGCGTGGATGGCGACCCCCCGGGCAGCGAGGACGGCGAATCAGCTGGGCGGCGAGGATGGCGACCCCCCGGGCGGCCATTGGCGCCGGTGGGCTCCCCCGGACGGCCAGCGCCGACGACACGGGAAGCCAGCCCGTCGCGGCAGGGGAGGGCAGCGCCGGCGGCACGGGAGGCCATCGCCGGTGGCACGCAAGAAATTTGATGGCTTGATTCTGCCTCACATAATTAAGTTGTTGAAAGAAAAGAGCAGAGAATTGAGCATGGAAGTGTCAGAGTGCTCAGAAGAAGTGGCTGAGGTGACAGCATTGGGTGGTAGTGGATTTCGTTTTGTGGTGAATTTGGTTGAGCAGACATGTTCTTGTAGGCAATGGCAGGTATCTGGAATTCCTTGCATACATGCTCTAGCATTCATTACCTCACTTCCTGATAAACCTATTGAAAAACATGTGGACTTGTACTGCTCTGTTGAGAAATTTAGAGCAGCTTATAGGGGATTGATCCTTGCTTTGTCTGACAAGACACAGTGGGCTAAATCAGAACATGGTTTTTTCATGCATCCCCCACTAATCAGGGCTTGATAACGATCCGGCTCAGGTGGGGTTGGCCGAGGCCCAATAACTTAAGGTTGCCCAGACCCCGACAGTTCATAGGCACACCTACTCAGAGAAAGGCCCAATCTCCCTAAAAGACTAGTCCAATAGGGGAATGGTGGCTCTCCTATTTAAGGTGGCTTCCTCCTCCCAAGCTAAACAAGGTGGGATTATTCAGAGGCTCACACGGTCGCCGCCCGACTTTAGCGTCTTTGCCAGCGGATAATAGTGGAGGATATCCTCATCAGGGCTGTAGCTTGTAGGCCTAAAACTGAGAGGCATAAAGGTTCTGGTGATAAGCAATGGAAGAAAGGGCAACACCAATGCCCCATATGTAAGGACTATGGCCACCATAGGCACAATTGCAAGAAGGGTAGCAAAGAGGACATAGAAGCAATACAAGCTGTGAGGTACGTGTCTATATTCCAGCTTACTTATATGTATGTTATATTTGCATAGTTAACTAAAATCTACTTTAATTTGCTTGTGTAGAGGACCACCAAAGAAGAGAAAATAAAACCACAACCAATCAAAATTCCATTGTACCATGGGAGGATGAAACTCCAACTTCTTCTATGTCCTTTCCACCACCAAGGTTTGCTATCTCTAAGTTTTCTGTATTTATATTGCACAACAATGGTGTGTCATCGTCATTCTCACTTGTAGTCAAACCTTGGAGAGTACGACTAGTACAAAGAGAAAACGCCATGGCTTTGGTTCTAAAGTTTCCAAAAGGTACTTCTACTATTGATGTAACTTTATGCTGAATTGAACTTTTCAATCTACTAATTGTAACCTTTTCTCCATAGCCAAAGCTTGGACATTTCAAGTACAAACAAGGGAAATCATGGGAACTCTAACTCCGGAGCCTCCAAAAGGTAGCACTACTAAATCTGAAAAAAAAATTTCTCCATGTTCAGTGTTTCCATTTGTTCTAACTAATTGGTCATATAAATATGTTCGTGCCTGTGCCCGTGCCCGCGGCGGCAGTCCGCGCGGCGCACAAGGGGAGGGGAGGGAGAAGGAGACCGCCGGGGAGTCGACGGCGTCGTCTCCTCGCCGCGCCCATCGCCTCGGCCCCTCGACGCCACGCTTCGGCCGCCATTCCTCCATCCGCTGCTCTGCGCCTCTGCCCGCCGCCGGCCTCCTTCGCTGAAGAGAAGAGAGAAGAGAGAATAGAGAAGAGGAGAATAAAAAAAATCGTGCAATTGACATGTGGGCCCACTGACTTTTTAATTTTTTTTTCTGACTAGGATGCCACGTCAGCGAAACCACCCATATAAGCTTTCATAGGACCTTGAACGGTTTTTGTAAGTTTAGGGGTACACATTCTGATTTTGTGGTTAAGGGATTTTAAAATCATCTCGCTGTTAAGTTGAGGAACCTCCGGTGAACTTATTCCACCTAGAATCCCTTGCAGCCCACAACCCACTGGTTCGTGTGTCCATATCCCACAGCCCACCACATGATTGAGAAAAGCCCAATACTAGAATAAATCAATTATATCAGCGATACATTAGAACACCGCCGTCACGCGTGAAGTTAATATGTACTATTTCTCAAAATTTAGATAAGAGTAAATTGCATCCACGGTACAATAACTTGGGGGGTGGGTGTGATATAGTGCAAGAACTTGAATTGAACATTCAAGTGCAACAACTTGACAAGTGGGTGCGTTCTAGTATAGGAACTTGACAATTTAGTATTTTGGTGCATCAACTTAGCTAAGCATATGCTAGGTGAGTTTTTTTTCATGATGTCAATATGTCATTACATAGCAATCCTACGGATATTACCTTATAATATTAAATTTAATCTTTAAGAATTATACTGCACATCTAATTACCTTTAAAATTTTTTGTTTTCTTCACCTTCCCAAATCTCAATCGGAATATAATAATTTCTATATTTAGTTTAATTGACTTTCAGTTATTAGTTATTAGGATAAAAATATAAATATGCTTATATAAAAATCCATGCTAGTATACTGTCAAATAAGTACTTAAAAGTTGAATATGTATAAAAAAGTGCTCCAAATAATTAAGTTGTCGCATAACTTCTTAACTTATTGTATCAAAATCGTACATATCTTGCAAGTTGTTGCATTTATGCGATCACTTATAAAGTTCATTGCACTTAGCTGCCAAGTTGTTGCATTAGAATGCTCATTTCTCAAGTTCTTGCACCAAATTGCACCTATCTACCAAGTTGATGCACCGTGGGTGCAATTTACTCTTTAGATAATATGGTTAGAGATGGTGAGAAGGCGGTGGCACAAGTAGCAGTGAAAAAGACGGTTATTTATACACAAATTTTGATTACGCCGAAAGACGTTACAAATTTTGACACTAATAATAGGATGGTTAGAGTCGCGCGAATGCACGACTTCATAAGTTAGTAAATTAGAGAAAAACTTTAAATGATATTATTTTTTACGTCATAATGAGTACCCCATCTAGCGTCAATTTTTTGTAGACAATATATTGAAAATCAAAACATGCTCAGTTGAACATTATACCGATCGTATTAAGCATGTGGGTTACAACAAGGAATCTTAGCTGTGAAACAATCATGAGGTGGTATTACCAATATAGCGAGTCACTTCCATATGGGAATTAAAGATCTTATTCATTTATTTCTTTTTGTAAAACTTTACCCATATCATGTTGAAGGCTCAACCAACTTATATTTTTAACCCAGATTGCAGAGAAGAAATCATTCCAAAGATGCTTCATAGAGTGGAATTCTCCAAATTTCTTTTAAAAATAGACATGAAAAGAATTCAAAATTTAACAAAATAAATCTGATTCTTTCTAAAAAAATTGGGTTTAAAACCCATTCTAAATAGAAATATTCAAACTTTTACCGGGACTAATAGAATGAAAATATCTAAAACTGTACTTCAAATAGAATCTAACAAAAAAAGGACTTTTGGAGCAAATGTTTCGGGACTACATCTATTGTTCCGACAAAATATTTTCTCATAAATTGAAAAGTGTATGGTTTCAAGTAATTTTAGTTTAGAATTTTATGCTACAAGTGTAATCAGATGAAAATTATAACCAACATTCAAAGCACATAAAATATATAAAATTTTAATTTAGATATAGTAAAAGAATATTTTAATACCAAGGTGCATGCACATGCGCGGGCTACCTTACTAGTGAATCTAACATTGTTTAATAAGAATCGGTCAACTTATTTCTTACTCACAAATTCTGAACATAGCTACAAAAGAAACCGGGAATATTCCCTAATCACAGTGTCATCACAGTGTCATATGTGCAAATTGGTTAGAACATGTTTTAAACCATAAAGTCATGAGTCAAATCTAGATTTTACAAATTCGGTTTTTAATTTTTCCAAGCACCTAGAAGGGAGGGAAAAATAGAGAAAAAAATGTTAACAACCGAAGAAAAAAACGAAATGGAGAAAAGAAAAGGAACGCAGAAAAAATGAGAGAAAAGGGAGGGGAAAAAAGAACAGCCGAAGGAAAAAAACGGAACAAAGAAAAAAAAACGGCGCAAAAAAAACAAACCGGTGAAGTTTTTATTATGAAGAGCATAGAAGAACCTCTCTTCTTTTTACTGACTAGAAAAAATACCCGTGCTTTGCAACGGGTGAGATCTTTTGCAGTGATAAAACAACTATTTAGGAGATGAGAAATAAATTAAAACATTGGGGGTCACTATATACATTATAATTGAAAAAGTTAATGAAAAATCATTCCTTGGTTTTTGGCCGAAAGCTCATTCCTTCATTCCTTCTCAGTATAGCCTAATCATCTACCTTACTTCGCTTGACATGTCTCTCTTTGGCCCAGCCCACAAGTGTAGCCACAGGCCTAACTCATATAGCCGATTGTTATCTTCAACCTCTAGAAGACAACCCCATGATGCCGGAGCCGATCCTCCGATCAAATCTAGCCGAATCTTTCTCGACCTCCCAAAATTGGTTGAATGCTTTTGATCCACTCGATCTCCTCTTTTTGTTTTTCCAAAATTAGAGAGAATCCACAAGACTCGAGATAAAAACGCAAAATTGGTTGAAGGCTTTTGATCTACTCGAACTCGTCTTTTCGTTTTTCCAAAATCAGAGAGAATCCACAAAACTCAGGGATAAAAAAGGCTGGGGAAGCTCACCGGTCGGTCATCATTGGGGCGAATTAAAACTAAATTGAAAGTGGAATCATGAGGAAAATGGTGAGCGAAAGAGTAGAGAATCGATTTTTGCAATCAATTGAAAAAGGAAACGCATGGGGAGGAAGATCGATGTGGGGTGACGCTAGGGTTTGGTCCATGTGGCGGATGGAATGGATGGAAAAAAACCGAAGCCTTACCGAGTGTGAAAAAAAATAACCCTTCCACATGTGAAAACAACTAATCAGACAAAAAAAAACTGGCGAGAATAAAAAAAACGGATGGATCAAAAAAAATCAAAAGCTTCATGTATTTTTTTAATATAGATTTAAGAAACTATGTTGAAATATATTAAAATTGACTTTAAAAGTAAATTTAAAAATTCAAAAATTTTGCTTAAAAGTAAATAATGGGGCTCTTATGTAGATTTCATATATGCGTTTAAGGCTTGTTTGCGCTTTCCAGAAATCTTTGGGTGATTCCTTGGACCATGATGGAAGCATAGGGTACGAATAAAAACAAAACAAAGAGGTTTGTATATATGTATACGTTGCAATCTTATTACCAATATATTTGTTCAGTGAGTTTACAATAAAAATAATTGCTTTGGGTGGCCTTCGGTTGTACTAACGGGTTGGGTTTTGGATTCTAGAGTCAAGAGGATGTGTCATTCCGTGTCTGGTTCTACTACTTTGCTGTGCCATGCATGGTTGCAGATCCGGGTCGGCAAAAACTTGAGAACAAGAGGGACTGGAATGATCGCAGTGCCATGGCGCAGGTGTGCTCCGCCGCCGCCGCCGCGTGATCTAGGTTTTGGTGGTATTGGGTGGTGATGTTTGGGAGGAGAAGACGAAAAGTGGAGGAGAGGCCGCGCGCGTCCTCCTCTCCTTTTGTATGGCTTCCCTCGGAAGCCTCTCTCTCTCTCTTCCCGACTCGACTCGAGTGTCGAGTGCAGTGTGCGCCAGCTAGGCATTGCGAATGGGCTGGGCTGCTGCTACCTCTTCTTCTGTTGGGCCTCCGACAAACATTTGGCCCTCCTAGTCTCGTTATCCTCTTGTTTTTTTTCTTTTTATTCCTAGTATAATATGCCCGTGCTAAATGTTACGGTGCAATTCTATTTGTTTTTAATTATTTTTTAAATTTTATGTTACCAAAAAAATATTTTTATATAATATGTGCATTTGAACTTTAATTAAATTCATGTCATACATAAAATATATTTCATGTCAACCACCGGATTTATGACATATAAATGGCGCCATTAGTTGATATCCTCAGTCCACCTAGAGCCAACACATGCCACAAGCATTGCTCTATTGAAGTAGTCGGTAACTTTTTAACATTTTTTTGGTATATCTCATATTTAGGTTGTTCTCATACATTGGATTTAGTGGATTAGGGTTGCATAAAGTGTTCTGCTTTCTTGGCCCAGTATGACGGGATATAGCTTCCAACGACACATACTGGTATACAAATCTGGAAAAAGTCAACCGTCAAGGTAATATTAAAAAACACATTCATATAAAAACAAGAGAAAATTCTCTATCTAGCATAAAAAAAATTGATCTTCCCTTTATAGCACCCAAACTTCAAAATTCCCTATCTATGCGCCGTCAAAATTTTGTTCCCTGTCTAACACTTTCGTTACACCCGTTAGCCTCCACCGTCAAAACAAGCATGGACCCACCCTCAGGATTTTTTTTCGTCGCTCTTTCTCCAGGACCGAGCGCGACCGCGACCTGCTCTCCCCAATCCGCGCGCGCCTCTCACCAAATCCACGCCACCAAAACCCTAGATCGCCGCCCCCATGGGCGGCAGCGTGGATGGCGACCCCCCGGGCAGCGAGGACGGCGAATCAGCTGGGCGGCGAGGATGGCGACCCCCCGGGCGGCCATTGGCGCCGGTGGGCTCCCCCGGACGGCCAGCGCCGACGACACGGGAAGCCAGCCCGTCGCGGCAGGGGAGGGCAGCGCCGGCGGCACGGGAGGCCATCGCCGGTGGCACGCAAGAAATTTGATGGCTTGATTCTGCCTCACATAATTAAGTTGTTGAAAGAAAAGAGCAGAGAATTGAGCATGGAAGTGTCAGAGTGCTCAGAAGAAGTGGCTGAGGTGACAGCATTGGGTGGTAGTGGATTTCGTTTTGTGGTGAATTTGGTTGAGCAGACATGTTCTTGTAGGCAATGGCAGGTATCTGGAATTCCTTGCATACATGCTCTAGCATTCATTACCTCACTTCCTGATAAACCTATTGAAAAACATGTGGACTTGTACTGCTCTGTTGAGAAATTTAGAGCAGCTTATAGGGGATTGATCCTTGCTTTGTCTGACAAGACACAGTGGGCTAAATCAGAACATGGTTTTTTCATGCATCCCCCACTAATCAGGGCTTGATAACGATCCGGCTCAGGTGGGGTTGGCCGAGGCCCAATAACTTAAGGTTGCCCAGACCCCGACAGTTCATAGGCACACCTACTCAGAGAAAGGCCCAATCTCCCTAAAAGACTAGTCCAATAGGGGAATGGTGGCTCTCCTATTTAAGGTGGCTTCCTCCTCCCAAGCTAAACAAGGTGGGATTATTCAGAGGCTCACACGGTCGCCGCCCGACTTTAGCGTCTTTGCCAGCGGATAATAGTGGAGGATATCCTCATCAGGGCTGTAGCTTGTAGGCCTAAAACTGAGAGGCATAAAGGTTCTGGTGATAAGCAATGGAAGAAAGGGCAACACCAATGCCCCATATGTAAGGACTATGGCCACCATAGGCACAATTGCAAGAAGGGTAGCAAAGAGGACATAGAAGCAATACAAGCTGTGAGGTACGTGTCTATATTCCAGCTTACTTATATGTATGTTATATTTGCATAGTTAACTAAAATCTACTTTAATTTGCTTGTGTAGAGGACCACCAAAGAAGAGAAAATAAAACCACAACCAATCAAAATTCCATTGTACCATGGGAGGATGAAACTCCAACTTCTTCTATGTCCTTTCCACCACCAAGGTTTGCTATCTCTAAGTTTTCTGTATTTATATTGCACAACAATGGTGTGTCATCGTCATTCTCACTTGTAGTCAAACCTTGGAGAGTACGACTAGTACAAAGAGAAAACGCCATGGCTTTGGTTCTAAAGTTTCCAAAAGGTACTTCTACTATTGATGTAACTTTATGCTGAATTGAACTTTTCAATCTACTAATTGTAACCTTTTCTCCATAGCCAAAGCTTGGACATTTCAAGTACAAACAAGGGAAATCATGGGAACTCTAACTCCGGAGCCTCCAAAAGGTAGCACTACTAAATCTGAAAAAAAAATTTCTCCATGTTCAGTGTTTCCATTTGTTCTAACTAATTGGTCATATAAATATGTAGGTCAAGGAGTGGCTCAAATCAGCCCCATGACACAGTTGAAGGAGAAACGAAAGGGAAGGGCAAAAGCAAGAAAAAGGTTGTCACAAAAAAGATTACAAAAACTAAGTAGCTGCAACTTGAAGCTAGTCCAGCAATGAACACAAGGAGCAAATTGGTTGATCAAGCTAGTCCTGCAATGAGCACAAGGAGTAAACGAAGATTGAGCCTATGATTGTGAACTGTATGAACTCTATGTAATGCTATATGTAGTTGAGACTATGTAGTAATTTGGTTTAGAGAACTGTAATGTGATCTGGATGGTTATGGTTATCTATGAATGTGAACTTGGATGATCTGGTTATACCAGTCCAATCTTTCGAATGTGTTTATAATTAAGGACCTCTAATATCTTTGGTCTTCTTAGATGCAGCATTCTTCTTAGCTGCTTTCATGAATATGTCGACTCCTTCAATATATGACGCACGATATCTCTCTTTATATATCCATGCCCTGTCCGCCATCTATGCATTAATTAATTAATCGCGGAAAAAAATAATACAACTTTAGTTAGTTTAAATATTTTGAACAAGATAATTAAAGCTAGCCAAAAATCTGCATATATAAAACATACAACTTGAACAATTACCAAACTACCCTTCTTTCTCTTCTTCTCTTCCTAGCTAGCTCAATCTTTTGTAGTTAACTAATATATTAATCTGCTAAACATAAACCTATCAAAACTAGATATATAGATACCTACATCGATCATGCATAATATTTCTTACAAAGTTTGCCCATTTTGAGCTCCAAATAAAAAAATGTTTTTCTTCCTCCATGTCAAGTACTTTTTGCGATGAAAAATCTCAACATAAAACCAATAAAAATGAAAAAAAAAACTTGACAAATAGAGTAGGACAAAGTATAACTAACCTCTGGTACAATAAATCTTTCAAAAGATTCGAGATCAAAACTTTTCCCCTATGTATGTGTTCTTAAGAGAGAGAAAATCGTGCTCCTAATGGTGCTCGAAGTTACTGTAGCTGGGTGATATAGTTCAGCGCATTTTTCCTGGCGGTCGTCATATGTCGGTTCGTCTGAACCGCCATTGAAAATGATTTGAGGTGGCGGAGGGTTAAGAAGGCCGCCAACGAAAATGCAAGTATCTTCGCTGGCAGTTCACGTCATCACACCACCAGGGAAGATATGGTATATTCGCTGGCATTAAATTAAGAGGGCCGCCAGCGAAGATACCTACATCTTCGCTGGCGAGCCACGTCCCCTTACCACCAACGAAGTTACCATATCTTCGCTGACGTCAACTTAAGAGGGCCGCCAGAGAAGATATCCTATCTTCACTGTGGCCGTTATAGATGGCCATAAGGCCTGAGGCCCGAAGGCCCGATCCATGGCACGGCCTTTTGGCCCGGCCCAAGCACGGCACGTCCCGACTTGGGTCGGACCCGTGCCGGCTCGACCGCCGGGCCGTGCCTTGGCCTCCCCGCCGGCACGCTGGGCCGACCAGGCCCGGCACACAAAGTATAGGGAATAAAAATAGACATATAAATGTAACTGTACAAAGAATAGGGAAATAGACTTATTTTAGCTATTTATATACCACAGCCCAAAGAATAGGGAGGTAAAATAGACTTTTTTAGCTATATATATGTCACAGCCCAATAGGAGGGAGGAAAATTAGACTTATTCTGAGGAAACGCACCATCGCCCATCGTGCCTTCGGGCCAGCCCGGCACGGCCCGAGGTGTGTTGGGCCGTGAGTGCGGCACGTGGGCTGGCACGGCACGGCCCGGTGCGTCAGTCGGGCCGTGCCAGCCCGACAAGCCTCGGCGCAGGCACGGCCGGGCCTGGGCCGTGCCGTGCGGGGCGGCCCACATGGCCATCTATAGTGGCTATCTTAAGTTGACCGCTAACAAAGATGTGTTTCCGCTGGCGGCCCCTGACCCCCCACCCCCACGATTTTCTGCGCTAGCGGTTTTTCCACTTAGCCGCTATGAAAATTATTTTCCAAACGCCATGAAAAATCGATTTTCTAGCGGTGGGTGTGAATGTTTATTTATAGAGGTATAATCGTGCACGTGTTATGACCGTATACGTGGTGTCATCGTGTTTTGTAAGAGAAAAAGCAACAGGGACCATAATTGAGCCTGTAGAATTTCTTGCAAAATTTCTTTCACTGTTCTCTTTTCCACTACAAGGTGTACCGATCTTGTGTTTGTCTCGCTTGCATTGCCGGGCAACCTTTGTCGGGCCATGCATCGACCGATCCTTGCAGCTCACGCAATACGCACGATCCCATCCATGTTTCTCTTATATTAATCTCTCCAACTAATAATTAATTAATTGTTCATGCATGTGAAACTCAAAGCTAGAAAGTGACCATGTGTGTATATGTGTGCATGTGAACAGTGAACACATCATTCGTTTGGCATTATTATTAGTAAGTTAATTACGTTTCTCGATTCGATCACGGATGAAAACTAAAAGTCGATCGATCGATCGTGCTCTTTATGAAAGCAGCACATATGTTGATGCATGGACGAAGTTGCATGCAACTAGTTATGGCCTATGGTGAAATAAGGCTGGATAATGTTTCAGACAAAGAAATGCCCTTCTTCAAAGCTGATCGAGAAAAACATCCGGAGGTTTTCTGGCTAGCTTCACAAGGTGTTGGGCTAGATGATTTAGGTTCAAAGTCTCACCTCTTCTAATCATTTGATATTAGGTCATTCCCTAATATTTGCGAATCAAAGCTGATCGAAAGGAAAGCTCTGGGATTTTTCTTGCCTTGATGGCAACGAAACTGTCTTTCTTAGTTTCTTTTCTCCATGAAAGAAAGCACTTCAAGCATGCATGCAGAATGTAATTAATTAATTAATTAAGGAGGCCATCAATCATGCAACCTCCAGATACAAGACGGATGATCGAGATATCATATACAACACACATGTACGGCTGCGACGATTACAGTTTGCAGAGACACAACAAACTACTCCTTTGTAAGTTAAACAATTCTAACTTAGCCATCATGTTCTAAAAATCTATATATTTTTAACTGATTATGCTTATACATCCATCATGAGAAATTCTTTTATGATATATAGTTCACATGTTATTAAATTTTTAAAATTTGATTATTAAAGTTAGAAATGTTTAACTAAAAACATAAACTAATTTAAGACGAAAGGAGGGAGTACACTAATCTCCAAAGTGATCATGGGTTCTAGCTCTATTGCTTGTATTTTTTTTAGGTAACGGGAAGGAGCTCTGCCATCTGATTGATAAATAGATGCAGCAAAAGCAACTAGTGGTTTACAGAGTACTGTTTGTTGCTCGATGATAAAGACATGAGACTGACACTGCCTCTGCGTGTCTGTGAGATTAACATTTAACAGGGGATGTTAATTTAACTCTCATGTGTGTTTTAACCTTTGTGTTAATTACTTCATCGTACCAAAAGTCAATACTAGATTAGTTGGATGAGTGCAACCTACCCCCACTGAAAGCCAAAGTGTGGTACGGCTAGACTTTAGACAGTTGGACACCAGATGAAAATATATGACGATGGCACCTTTATTTTCCCTATCTACTTCTGTAAAAATGTAAATTAGTCTCAGCTCTGGAAACTAACCAGATATTTAACCTACCACTAGCTAACGTTTGTACTCTACAAAATCACAAAGCTGCAGCTATGGAGCATATTACTACCTCCAGTTTTTAGTACTTCATCCGTTCCATAGTACAAGACTTTCTAACATTGCCCACATTTATATATATGTTAATAAATCTAGACATATATGTGTACCTAGATTCATTAACATCTATATAAATATAGACAATGCTATAAAGTCTTATAACCTGAAACAAAGATAGTAGGCAATAGTGTTAACTTTTTAACATGTGTTTTATCATTTGGCTTATTGAAAAATTACACTATTTTTTATTATTTATTTTGTTATAACTTGATTTATCATTAAAGGTAATTTAAACATAACTTACATTTTTCACATATTTAAAAAAATGAATAAGGAAAATGGTTAAATATGAGTAAAAAACTAACAATGTTATCTATTAAAAGTTGGAGGGAGATGCAGTTGACCACTGGTGTGAACTTTGTAGTTGTAGTCTATGTGCTTAATAATAATAATAATAATAATAATAATAATAATAATAATAATAATATATGCTTAATACATTGCTTTTTGCTGTATGGAAACTGCAAGTTTAACATGCAGAAGATTGCCGGCTGTGTCATAATTTATATAATCCAATATAATCTACTCCCTCCATTTCAAAATGTTTGACACCGTTAACGTTTAGTACGTGTTTGACCATTCGTCTTATTAAAAAATTTAAGTAATTATTTATTATTTTCATATCATTTGATTCATTGTTAAATATACCTTCATGTATACATATAGTTTTACATATTTCACAAATTTTTTTGAATAAGATGAACGATCAAACATGTGCTAAAAAGTCAACAGTGTCAAACATTTTGAAATGGAGGGAGTACTAATTAAGCATGGGTCATGATGGTATGGGTGTGTCTACCATCTTCATTATCAGGTGGTCCATGTGTGACTGTGATTCTGTGGACATTGTCACATGTGTTAGCGAGTTGTAATTTTCTTTCTCTAAAATGTTAGTCTCACGTTTCGCTTTCACTATAAACAGGGCTAATGACATTCGATCTTAAGAAAATGTTAGTCTCAAATTGCTACGTTCATGAGGCTTTACTCAAGCCAGTACAATACTTAGCTTATACTGTACATAGTTTCGGAGGATAATTCCTAAGTTCCAAATGTTAAGCAGCCTCTTCCAAGAGAAAATTTATAACGCAATATAATTTCTTAGGGAAAAAAATAGAGGGGAGTTTGCCTATTAATTAGAGTTCTAATCAAAAAGCAAGATCCTACACGTATACGTTTTAGGATGAAAAGAAGAGAAAAAAGGATAAAGTTCATTCCAATATGAAGTACTCCGTATCAAAGTTTTTTCATGTACAATTCGTATATCACAAGTTACTAAGTATATACGGCCAGCTTTCTATCCTTTATATCTTTGTGTTGTCACATACATCAAACTTTCATTACAAAATGAACGATGCAACTGATTTTTTTTTTTCTAGAGGATGATTCATGTTTTAAATCCAATGATGCATATTCAGATAGTCCTATTGTTCCACATTATAAACTGAAGTGACAAAGCCTTTCCCTCATACACCTTCAATCCATTTCATATTTGGAGTTTGAACAACTGAACCTGTATCTGAGGCCCTAGGGATCATTCTGTAATCCATTATGATATCAGGGGCTTTAGGTAAAAAAAAACTAATCTATACCACCTCATCCAAACGCACCAAAGCGCCTTGCTTCCTTCACCCACGCAAAAAAAAACCCGCAACAGAAAGAAAAAAAAAGGAAAAAGAGAGGGGCCCATGTGTCAAAGTTACACCATATAATAAGTAAGGCCCCGTTTAGTTCCCAAATTTATTTTTTCCAAAAATATCGTATCGAATCTTTATACATATGCATAAAGTATTAAATATAGATAAATGAAAAAACTAATTGCATAGTTAGAGGAGAAATCGCAAGACGAATCTTTTGAACCTAATTAGTCCATAATTAGTCATAAGTGCTACCGTAACCCATATTTGCTAATGACGGATTAATTAGGCTTAAAAGATTTGTCTCGCGGTTTTCAGGCGAGTTATGGAATTATTTTTTTTCATTCAAGTCCGAAAAACCTTTTTGACATCCGGTCAAACATCCGATGTGACACGCAAAAATTTTTTTTTCGCGAACTAAACATGCCCTAAATAAAAATAAAAAAGGAAAGAAAAACAAACCGCAACAGAAAAAACCGAAAAAGAGGGGGGCCCATGTGCTAAAGTTACCACACAACACAAGTGAGAGAGAGAGAGAGAGAGAGAGAGAGAGAGAGAGTAACTAATCCCTCCCTCCCCTCACAAATTCACAAATCCATCCTCGCCTCGCCTCGCACCTCTCGTTCCCCTCCCCTCCCCTTCCCCGGCGACCCGCCGCCGCCGCGCGCCGCCGCCATGGGGTCGGAGCGCGCGGAGCTGGCGAGGGTATGCGGGGGGCGAAACTGGTCCAAGGCCATCCGCATCCTCGACGCGCACCTCGCCCGCTCCCCGTCCTCCATCCACGACCTCTGGTTAGTACTGATGTCTCTAGTTATCTCTCGCTCGCCGATCCGCGGGATCTCTGATCTGGTCTAGGGTTTGTGACGCGGATTCGTGCCTCTCTCTCGCAGCAACCGGGCCTTCTGCTACTCCCAGCTCGAGCTCCACAAGCACGTCGTCAAGGATTGCGACCGCGCGCTCGAGCTGGACCCGGCGCTGCTCCAGGCCTACGTGCTCAAAGGTTTCCCTCCTCCTCTGCTTCCCTTGCGGTTTCCTCCTTCTTCTTTATGGATTGCCGCTACTACAACTCATCATATTCGTTAACTGGTTCGTATTGGATTCATAGCATTGATTTGTTCTGTTACTAGTGTAGTGTTTAATCAAAATATATTTTCTTGTTTCTTGATTGAAGCACTTGTTACTCATAGGTTTAGTTATTTTTGGGATGGAGGGAGTAGGTCATAAGCTCAAGTATCTTGGATGAATGTTCTTTGCTTCTTGAATGGAACAGAGACACGCCTTTGGTTAGCAGTACAAGGTTAAGTTGGACTGCTGAATTGAAGTTGATCTCTGACCAAAAATCTCTTCTTTCAACCAAATGATATGAGTGGAAAAATCTGTGCCCCTCTAACCAGCTTGAGTATCTTTGCGTCTTCTGGTCTCTCTGGATCACCTTTTCTGTGCTGAGAAAGACCACCACATCTTTACTGACAAACCCATTAAGGCCTTATCTTATTATGAACAAAGTAATGAAAGCGTGCCATCCTAAACAAGTAATAGTTATAGTGTTCCAGGAAACCAGGGTGTTGAGAACTTGAGCTTATCTGAACTTTTGATTCATGAGCGAGCTAGCATTGAATGTCCTTTTATCTACTTCTAATATAGAAAGTTTAACCCTCCTTGCAAATGCTAATGTTCATGTTGAAGTGACAATAATTTCTGGTGTAGTGCAAGCTAGCTTTGAAATGCCATTTTACCATTCTGCGGTAGTTCTTTTCTTTTACTTTAGAATGGGCAAGTGAAGTTTCTTTGTAAACCTTGTTGTAGACTCTTGCAAGGGTATCTCATAGCTAACTTTTGAAGATAAAATCTAGTCTTTAGGAGTATATCAAGATTTCATTTGGTTCATATATATGCCCTTAATTTCACAGTACAAGTATCTGCAGATAGCTAACAAGACTTATTTGACATATGCTGATAGTTTTATGTTTTTTTAAGTATATTTTACTGTAAATAACATTTATTTTTAATAGATGAGCATGAAGCATGCCCCTGATAACTGCTTGTTGTGCCTGTCTGGTAGGGCTCATGGACCCATGAATATTGGAGTTCAGTGTTCTCATCAGCGCATGCAACTGATAGAAAAATGTAGTGTGAGTGTGTGACTATATTGTTATTAGGTGTAGTTCAATGATTATTATTTATTCTATCAAGTACCTTGGGAATGAATAATGATGACCAGGCAGGGCCCGTGGATTTGATATGAGTCTGCATTATATGTGCTTTCTTTCATTTCTGAATTTTTCTTTTCTTCATGCTATTATCTTTACGTTTGATCCAAAAACACCTGAATGAAAAAAAAATCTGCAATGAGACTTACCTAGACAGTGACCCATCTTTTCTATAACCAGATACTCCTTTATTGAGGCAAATGCCTCTAGCAAACTTTGTGTGATGATATATATTTTTGGTTCAGGCAAGGCATTGTCTGCATTAGGGAAAAGAGAGGAAGCTTTGGCTGTTTGGGAGCAAGGACATGAGGTTGCTGTTCATGATACAATGGACCTGAAACAATTGCTTGAGTTGGAAGAATTGGTTTCTTCTGTTAAAATCTGTGAGACGATCGAGTGTGAAGACCGTGTCGTGGATGCATCGCCATGTGATACCAAAGTTGTTATATCCGAAGATCGTGTTGTTGACACATCATGCACTGCAACTACAATGGCTGATACAAAAATTGTTGTTTGTGAAGAAAATATCGGGAACTCTGGAGTTATATCGAATGGTGCTGTGATGTTGGCTAATGATAATAAAGCGGACAACAATAAAGAATGCAGCAGTCCAACAAAAGATACAACAGGGACACATCATACTCCCAAGAAAACAACAAAGCCAGATAAGAAAAGCAAAGCAAAAGGTAGAAAAGAAATAAACAGCCAAATCGAAGATGTGGCAGATAGCATAAGTTCCGGTGAAACTGTAGCAGTAGATCAAACACTGTTTGCTTCAAAAATATCAAAATCATCAAAATCCATAAGCTTGGATTTCCGCCTTTCCAGAGGCATTGCACAGGTACATTCCATTTGTTATAATTCTGACTATCAGTTTATCAAATAGTATGGCTTCGGTTAGTATGTACTACTCTCAGTAAACATTTGAATAACCATGTTCAGATGGCACATTTTGCATTTAAAACAATTGCATTTTTTTACCCTAGAAACAATTGTTAGAGTTTGACAGCCTGATGTTCAAGGTTCTAAAAGTATCTAGGAGGATATGTTATACTCAATAGTCTGACTATTATCTCTGCACAATACATATTCAGGTGAATGAAGGAAGGTATGACCAAGCAATATCCATTTTTGATCAGGTATTTGTCTAATATCAGTTTTTTTTTTGGCGTATTTGTTGTAATTGGAAAGGGAGCTGAAATTTTGCTTGTGATCTCTTTAGATACTGCGAGAAACTCCAACATATCCAGAGGCACTGATTGGAAGAGGAACAGCTTATGCATTTCAAAGAGAATTGGATTCTGCTATTTCTGACTTCACCAAGGTTGAACTTTTATATGCTTAACTCTTTCCTTTAAGTTGTGTAAAAATGACCTTCTGGCCTTTTCTTGATGGCAGGCTATACAGTCAAACCCATCAGCTGGTGAGGCATGGAAGCGGCGGGGGCAAGCTCGTGCTGCTTTAGGAGAGTTCACCGAGGCAAGCTCGCTGTAGTTGTCACAATTTCAACATTAGCATGGATTCAATATTGAGAAAAGCAGTAGGGGTTATCTAAACTCATTAATTCTGTTCTTTTCAGGCTGTTGAAGACTTGACTAAAGCATTGGAATTTGAACCAAATTCTCCTGATATTTTACATGAAAGGGGTTAGTTTCTTTACCGATGGTTGAATCTCACTTCGCATTTACGCTTGTTTCCTGCATCCTAGTAATAAAGCCATATGTCTAGACTGCAAGAGCATACTGCCTACTCTTGTATTCTGATAGCATATCCTTGTGGTAGGAATTGTGAACTTCAAATTCAAGGACTACAATGCGGCAGTGGAAGATCTCTCAACATGCGTGAAGCGTGACAAGAAAAACAGTTCTGCACACACCTACTTAGTAAGTAAATGGGTTTCCACTGAAAAATCTGTTTTCTCCTGCTAGGTTTGGTTACCCACAAACTTCAAGTTATCTCATCCAATAACTATATGGAAATATTTTCCTTATGCACCAAAACAGCACTTTATTCCACTTTTCCACCATTTTTGATACAATAATTTTGGGATTCTCCATTGGATTTCTTCTGTAGGGACTCCTGCCACTTAAGTAATTAACACATGGTTTGTAATTTGACTAAGTTAACTTGCATGCTAAGGTTGGAATTAACCATCTTAAATGACATACAACATTTAGGAAATTTGCCATGTATTTGCAGAGTATTAATCTTCTTATTGCTTCAGGGACTAACTCTTTCGGCACTTGGGGAGTACAAACGTGCTGAAGATGAGCATCTCCTTGGCATAAAATATGATGAGAACTTCCTTGACAGTTGGGCTCACCTTTCTCAGGTGAGTTCTGTTGTCTTATGGACGTGCAATTCCATGTCTTATAGTTTCTTCTGTCAAGTTATCTTTTGTACACATTTTCATTCATGATAATATTTCTATACACATACTCGTGTCAAGTAACTGATATTTTGCTACTTGGGTGTCTTGTGTGGTAGCTTTACCTTGATATAGGTTGTCCAGAGAAGATGTTGAATAATGTTGAGAAAGTTCTTCAAATTGATGTCAGGTAAATTTCATGTATTAGGTATTCCTTCTTTCATCTATGTGATTGGCTTATTTATTTCTTTGTCCATTTATGTATTTTTCTTGATTGCTTCTAGCTTTGGAAAAGCATACCATCTACGTGGAATTCTCTACCATGGAATGGGTAGACATAGGTAACCCTTTCTGCTGTTGCTTATTTCCCATGCTATAATAACATGAATTCTCTGCCATGGAATGAGTAAACATATGCTACCTCTCTACATCTACATTTTTATGTCCACACTTATTTTCATTTACTTCCTTTTCCTGTCTAAGTCATACATCTATGACATATTTTCATCATTTATTCATAATTGTTAGGTCTCTTTAGTTTAGGATAAAATTCCTTGTGTACCCCTAAAAATTTACCTAATCCCTTCTACGCCCTTGAAATTTGATCATTCCCTTACATACCCATGAATTTTAGTTTGGATCTCTTCCAGGCCCTTTCCGCTAGTTGACCGTCAGTTGACCATTAAATTCTTATGAAAAAGCCCATTTTGCCCTTTGCTATGAGCAAGCATATAAATTAATAGAGTGTATTGTTGCAGCGTAAAAAATTGTTAGATGGGACCACTATAAATATTTATGAGTTAGTTATGCACCATGTTATTTGCGATAAATATACTTTTAGATATGACATAAAAAATTAATACTTAATTATTAGTTATTAAAAGTTGAAATTAATACTTATTTATTAGTTATTAAAAGTTGTTTATGTAGCATATAAATATATTTGTCTTATACAACAAATCTGTTTTATTACTATCAAAACACATGCGCTACATAAAAAACTTTTAATAACTAATAAATAAATATTAACTTTTTATATCATATCTAAAAGTAAATTTGTCACAAATAATATGGTGCATAACAAACTCATAAATATAATAGTCTCATCCAACAAATTTCTACACTTCAACAATGTACTCTATTAATTTATTATGTTTCCTCATAACAAAGAGCAAAATGGAATTTTTCATAAGAATTTAATGGTCAACTGATGGTCAACTAGCGAAAAGGGCATGGAAGGGATCCAAACTAAAATTCAGGAGTACGTAAGGGAATGAGCAAAATTCAGAGGCATATAAGGGATTAGGTAAACTTTCATGGGTACATAGGGAATTTTCTCGTTGTTTAGTGGGCATACTGTTTTATGTCGATGTGATTACTGATAATGAATTTCCAAGTGTTACTTGTTTGCCCTCCCACATTGATTGCTTTCATTGGCTTGGGCAAGTGCTGTCTGTCCTAGTTCCTGTCTCAAACTTGTATCTTCTAAGCTCCCCTGAAAGCTAATTTTGGTTTTGCAGGAGTGCTATCAAAGATCTGTCAGTTGCTTTGAAACATGAGAGTTCAAATATAGAGTGCCTATACTTGCGTGCCTCTTGTCATCATGCGATTGGAGAGTACAAGGCCGCGGTATGTTACTGTTTAATTTAGTGAACCGGCAAATGCTAATTTAAACTTTATTAGGGATGATAATGATTGTGACTGCTTAAAGCTATCGTGCTGCCATCAGTTGCATGACTGCATCTATGTCTATTTTGTCATCTATACTAGTATATACTACTACATTTTGCGCTTTTTTAACAAAAAAAAATCCTTTTTCCTTTGAAGATCAAAGATTATGATGATGTCCTTGACTTGGAGCTTGACTCCATGGATAAATTTGTGCTACAATGTTTGGCCTTCTATCAGGTACATAATTTTTTCCCTTTCAATTGCTTTTTCCATGGAGTTTGTTCCTTATGCCAATACCATGAATTCCCTGGTCTAAAGGTCTGAAATCCATTTGAGGAGATGAAAAGGAATGTAGGCATCGCATCCCACTACGACTAGAGTATTAACCCTTTCTTTCGCCTTAGAAATCCACAGAAAGTTTTTAAAGCTACAGAGGTTATCCATAATTAGCGAGCTTATAACTACAGTATTAGATACCTATATTTCAGTAGGAATGCAAATCTCACATTGAGTCCAAAACTTACTGTGATTGTTAAGTTATCTTATAATTTTGCAAATGGGGCCAAAGTTTTCTTTACATAACTATTGTTGTTCTCTCGCAACAACTAGCACTAGCATGATGCATAATCAAAACTTTTGTCTGTTTGCCTCAGATCAAGCAGCTTTATTTGAACACAAGCACTTCTTTATCTTGGAGTCTTGGACTCCCGGGTTCTCTACTAACTAACATTATCTTCTGTTCTATATCTGGGGTCATGTCATTGTTTCTTTTGCTACTAACCCTGGTTTTCTTGCCTGATATTCCTTGCAGAAGGAAATCGCTTTGTATACTGCTTCAAAGGCCAATTTAGAGTTCTCTCAGTTTAACATTGATGATGATGTTGACCCACTGTTCAAGGTTGAGTTTTCTCTAAAATCTATTGCAGAACCTTGATCTTTGTGATGCACTAACTAAAGGTTTATGTGAAATATAGGAATATTGGTGCAAACGACTGCATCCTAAAAATGTGGCTGAAAAGGTCTATCGGCAACCACCGTTACGGATCTCACTGAGAAGTGGACGCCTTAACAAGCAAGACTTCAAATTCACAAAGCATCAGACAACTCTTATCCTAGCTGCAGATTCAATTGGGAAGAAGATACAATATAATTGTCGTGGCTTCTTGCCGAATCAACGCCAGGTATCACTCACCGAGCATTCCAGATTATGTATTTCTTTTTCATCATCTGAGTTACCTTGTTAAAATGATCAACATCACTGGTGTGATGTTTCATAACAATTAAGGGGGACGTAAGTGTGAATGGGATCAAACATTTGATGAAGGCAAAACATGTTGATCCTTATATTTGTATCCATTTTGTTCATCTCTACTTCTGTAGAATGATCTCATTTTTCTATCACCGTCTGATTGCATTACACTCTTGTGGAGAATATCACCAAAAGAGTAAACAAAGCTTGATACTTTGTTTATACTAGAATATATGTTACTATTTTCTTTTTATCAATTTCTTATTTTGGTGCCTAAAGGTTGGCTTGAAAGATAAAATATATTGTATTAAAGCTATGTAGAAGATCCTTTTTTTTTTCTCGAAAACACAGGAGAGCTGCATTTCATTTCAATAAGGGGAAGAAAAAACAATACAAAAAAACACAACACAAAGAAAAAACAAAGTAGGAGTGCCCGAGCCCTCCTACCAAGACCCACACACACTTAGACAACCCAGGGAGCTTAGTTGCCTAGGTTAGCCGTCCCACTAAGGAGCTTTTGAAGGCGAGAAGCTCCAGCAACACCCCAAAGATGGCCCTCATTTTCTATCACTTTTGAACTTGAACAAATTGCAATATGCCAATATTTTTTAATAGTCCAACTAATACTCCTAAGTTTGGTGGTTCTTTCCTTTTGAGGAATAAAATTGTTTTGATGAATGGTCATTTCCTTTTTGCCTTTCTGTACATGCTAGTGAGAGTTGAGCAATACATCAATTCTGTCTTGATGTTGGGTAGGTATGCACTTCAGTTCTCCTTGTTTGTGCCTTGTTATGTCATAATATGTCCCTTCTCCAGTTTAAGTCGAAGCGCTGTGCCTCATTTTTTAACTCATGATTCAGCTGATTAATCTGGTGATATAGTTTCTAAACGCATTTCGTGAATCATGAATAACAAAATGATCCCGATTCCGATAATTTTGCTTTATAAGTACATTATACTGAATAGAGATCTAATACTAGTATATTTGTTCTTGTAGTACCGAATGGCTGGGTTGGCTGCTATTGAGATTGCCCAGAAAGTTTCCAAAGCATGGCGCTTTCTGAGAAATCCAAAGAACAATGCAAAGTTAGTTAGGAGAAGGGATAAGCTTAACGCGTGCCAGAACAGGGGAGGGTATTGCAGCACCAGTACTTTGTCTGGATCACCAACATCCAGTCCAAATGAAGACAGGATTTCCTCTGGAATTTCTCTCTCCTGGCATGATGTCTATAATATTGCTGTTAAATGGAGACAAATTTCTGAACCTTGTGACCCAGTTGTTTGGATCAATAAGCTAAGGTGAGTTAATTTCTGGTGCAAAGAATTAATTATTGAATCATTCTTATTTTTTTCAATCATTCTCATGCTTGCAAATTTTATTTTGTCAATCATTCTCTTCCTTAAATTTTTCTGGTACCAGTGAAGAGTTCAATTCTGGATTTGGTTCTCATACCCCGATGCTTCTAGGCCAAGCAAAAATAATTCGTTACTACCCATATTACCAAAGGTTAGGAAATGACCACTATCTTTTTACTTTGACGTGTGGCAATTTGCAGTGGGTCAGTAATGGTCTTAACTTGTTTTGTATAACATGGCAGTGTTTTGGAAGCTGCAAAGAATATCATGCTTGACTTGAAATATGTCAATAATGCGGAGGATCGTGCAATCTTCCTTACAGATATTGAGAAGTTGAAGAAGGTAAGTTATACAATAGGCTGTTGAATGTCATAGCTCATGCATGAGTCATGGCATATCAATGTTTCTTTTGCACCTAGAGTAAGTTTATACAATACAATTCCAAGCCCTGAGAGGAACAAAGGGAAAGTTCTAGCATTCCACATTGGAGTTGAGGAAAGTTTCCAAAAGGGTATTCAGCGTGATGTAGCATTTGTATAATATGCTATATTAGTATTTCTCCATTACATATATCTAATATAAGTTACATAAGCAGTGGTATCAAGCAGATGTGAAGGATGGGCTTCATTTTGATGAATTTCTGTGTTCACCAGCACTTTGATTGATTCTAGCATATTTTCTTTGTTGCATCATTTTCCTTCTTCCAATAGATAGCATGAAGCTTAATGTGTTATTTTCTCATGATAATTAAACCTGCAGATAGAAGTTGCGTCGTCGTGCTCGGAGTTGTACCATATAGTTGGTGAGACCTACTGGGTCTCTACTAGATGCGACAGCATTGCATTTCAGGGGTAAATACCTTTTACTTGCTCGGATATTTACTAGGATGTTTTTGTTGTTCTCCCATGTGAAACTGCAGCAAAGTACTTACAAACAGCATTGCACTACCCTTGTGCTTATTTAATAACAAAGTTTGGGCTCTTTCAGGAGGCGTCTTGAAGGGACAAGAATTACCACTCAAAACATGTAAGTTGCTTAATCAGTTCTCTTTGTTTTGCTACAGCCTACACCCTCCTGCTTTCCTGCTTACTTGTATCATGATGGCATCGCAGGGGCAAGACAGGATTCGACTTTGCAATACGAACACCTTGTACACCATCAAGGTGGGAGGAATATGATGAAGAAATGTCTGCAGCTTGGGAGGTACAGTTAGATTTATTGTACTGTAACTTTGTTGGTTATGGTCTCTTGAGTTTACAAGGTATCGGGGAAGGTTCTCTAAGGAAGAGCTTAGAAACCATGACATGCTTATAAATTTATTGTTGAACGCTGTTGAATTACATTATGGGGAGCCTTGGAACTTCACATGAGTTGCAACAGAAAGAGTTGATGCTGCAGCAGACAACTTGTGTTCAGGTTTCTGTAATATTTACAGTTTCAGACAAACTAATAGCTATGTGATCTGCAGGCCATTTGCGAGGCATATTGTAGTGACACGAACCCGGCGCGTGACCCTGATACGCTTGATGCTGTGAAGGCAGCAATATTGCGTATGACATATTACTGGTACTTACTGCAACCTCTTCTCTCTCTCTCTCTCTCTCTCCCGTAAAAGGTACGACAATTGCTTTTGTGGGGTGCTGCAGGTACAACTTCATGCCGCTTTCAAGGGGTTCAGCTGTCGTTGGTTACGTGGTGTTGCTCGGCTTATTTCTGGCAGCAAACATGGATGTCACTGCTAGCATCCCTCAGGGGGTTCAGGTGGATTGGGAGGCCATTCTGTCTGAAGATCCTGACACATTTGTTGATAAAATCAAGCCCTGGCTGTATCCATCAATAAAAACAAGCAGGAACCTGAAAGACTATGCAGACGTCAGCGTGGCATTCAGCACCACAGGATCGGTTGTAGCGGCCTTAACTTGTGTTGACACATGAGTTTGATAGTGATTTCAGCGGATACTATAGGTTGGCTGAATTGTTAGCGTCTTTGTTTCACCATAATACCCCCATGAACTATTAAAACAGCTTTGTCTAGATTGTCGGAACATTTTCAGTTTGCCACAGTTTTTCAGTTGCTTCATAGAGCTGTATACCTGTATGTTGTAATGCTGTTTGTTTGACATAATAATGTCATTCTTTTTCCCTTGAACGATGGCTTTGTAATAATAATACCAATAATTCATGAAAACGTTTGGCAAACGGAGCTTGTTTCTTAAGCTATGGGTGGTTCAGATTTGGCCTTGTTTCTTTGGTTTGAGATTTCGGGCCTATCTGTCAGTCCTGATAGTATTATCCCTTGCCGGAAAAGGTGCAATTTGTTTTTGTCAAAAGATTTTTTCAGATTCAGTGAAGGATTATTCGACTCCTGGGTAAATTAGTTCAAATTTAAAATATTACTCCCTATAGTTTTAGAGTTAGACACGGTTATTAAGAAAGTACTCCCTCTGTTTTGTTTTATTTGACACCGTTGACTTTTTAGCACATGTTTGACCGCTCGTCTTATTAAAAAAATTTAAATATTTATTAATTTTTTTCATATCATTTGATTCATTGTTAAATATACTTTTATGTATACATATAGTTTAAATTTTTTGAATAAGACGAATGGTCAAGCATTGCTAAAAAGTCAATGGTGTCAAACATTTCGAAACGGAGGGAGTAAATAGAATTAAATATGAAGGAGTTAGTGATTGGTTGAAAAGCGGAGGTACGTGGGAAAAGTGGATGGTAAGGGTTGTGATTGGTTGGAAAGGAAATATTGGTGAAAAAATTATTATATTTTAGAATAAATTCTAAGTGTTTAAAGTTGTTATATTTTATACCTGCCTCCTGGGAATGAATGGCTTTTGCACCCTAAATATGGGCCTGGGTACGGCCCAATTTGGATAGGCCCATTATGTTTCAAACGTGGGCCTCTGTGCGGTCCAATGGTATGAGCCTATAGGCCCATTGGGTTTCGACCTACTTTCTTAAATTGGCGACACGAACGCCGATAAATTTCGCAAACCCAAAATGCCGCCGCCTCCGCCTCCGATGGGCGACGCATCTGTGATTTCATAGGTATTATCCTTGGTAGTTGCGCCATGCATCTGTGATTTCATAGGTGACTACTGGTGTGATACAAACCATTTCATCTCTATCACTGTCATGTTGAGATAGAAAATATATTTGAATTCGTGGTAATTGGGCTGATATGTTACTCGGTACGTCAACATTGAAAGCGTTGTTAGGATATAATTCTAAGATTGGTTATGTTTGTCATATGATTGGTGTATTTGAGAAGGCCTACTTTTATACTATGAGGCATGAACATTAAGATATTCCATTGTAAAGATTATTAAATGTGTGAACTTGCAACTATGGGCACAGTACTCCAGGCTTAAATGTTACACTACATTGTTTTTAGTGATATTTCTTGTCACACCTCATTTTGTTTATATACCAATCAATCAGCTATGAGTATATTGTCTACTGATTTCAGGCGAATAGTCCTTGCCATTCAAATTGCGAGTGTGATGAGCACCCAGACTGGAATGAATGGGAGGCCATCGTGCATGGTCTTGAGGAAGCAGAAATCCGCAGCTTCAGAGGAACAGAGCATGATTTTAACTTTGTGGCGCTACTGTTCCTGGTGTCACCGGCGCTTAAAAAGATGACGATAACTTTGGATTGTATGGCCGATGCAAGTGAGGAATCATGCCAGAAGCTACGCGAGATTGTAGCAGGCCACCCTGGGGCCTGCCTTGAAATACACCAGAATACGAGTGGGGTGTTCTATGAATTTCGGCAAAGCAATTTCACCAAGACACCTGATGATCATTATTATGGTTAGTAAGTATGTTGCTTGATCTTTGGTATCTGATACTTTTTGGTGGTGTGATACCTTGTGGTGGTAAAACTGCAATTAAAACTTAAAATGGTTGTTGTTGCTGGTACTTTTAGTGTCACCTTTACCTAGTTGCAGTACTATGTACACTTTTAGTGTCACCTTTACCTGGTTGCAGTACTATGTATACAGAGCTTTGGTACTCTGATTTTACCTTGCTATGATCGTTTACCATGATTTGTGTTATTCTGCATAGTTATCATGTTATTGATTCAAAATGTGTGTGTGGTGGTCAAAAATTTTTATGGACAATTTTTTGGTGTTAATAGCTTTTTTAGTGTTTAGATTCGAGGGTAAAATGGAGTTGAATGTGGGATGTTATACAATAGTGACGTTGGGGTCATTTTGGAGGCACACCAAGCAGCTTCTGCTTCAGTTTTTCTCGCTTCAGTCTCAGTTACTTCCGGAAGCAAAGACTGACTTAGGTTTCCAAGGCAACTGTCAGGAAAACCGGAAGCAAAGACTGACTTTAAGTCTGGGAATGGGAACTTTTTTCCATCTCTATATTTGCTCTCTTTTTTAAAGCAAAGACAAACCTCATTTTTCTGTTTCTACTCAAATTATGAATGGTAAACTTGACGTAGAAGAAAAATCCCAGTATAGGTTAGTCGGCTCATATCTCAATGTAATGGGTTTTGAATGGGCCGTAATGGATGGAGCGGCGTAGAGAGCCGAATATTGGAGGATGTAACATTTGTTTTGCTATTATTTATTTATTTATTTTTACTTTGATGAGCTGAAGGACCATTATTCGTCCAAATTTCAATGAATTTCTCAAGTGAATTTTATGTATGTGGTACTTGTACATAATAATGCTTGTTTGGTGGTTGGAACAGAGTGTGGATTTGTACAAATCTCACAAGAAATACAAATTGGATTCTCTCGCAGTAATCTGAAAAGCTTCAATTGATCTGAACGTCTTAGGATCTAAATGTCTTAGGCTTCTACCAGTTTCTAAACAAACGAAAACAACATATGCATGCCAGAGCCGGTACCTTTGGTATACTTATGATATCTTGTGATTATGAATGGCATCATGACGGAGAAACACTTTTTTCATATATAACTACTTCCAAAATCTCTTACACATTGAATTCACAACAATTCGTGTGTCGTGTGCATATATATATATATATATATAGTCAATCTAAAATAGCTGAAGATTGCTAGTGGTGTGCCAAATGTTAATGTTTAGAAACTTATACAACATATCGAGAGATTGGATGAAAACAAATTGTGTTGATCAAGTTTTTAGTTATATAATATCAAACCCTATATCCTATCCTCTTATCCGAATACTAAGATCTACTACACTATAGATTAGATTCCATTTTATATCATACTAGTTTTGCCATCCACAAGAACAATAGGAGTAACATAGCTTTTTATAAAAATAAATATCAATATAAACTACAATAGTGTAATCCACCAGAGCAATAGGTGTACATAGCTATTTGAAACTACAATAGGGTAATATGATGAGGTGCAGTATGTGTACATCATAATAAGAAGCCTTAAATTCATATCCTTGGAAAATTGTTAGTGATGGTATTCCCTGTTTATGTATATTTGAGTATTCGGAATTGAAATTTTGACCACCATATATTCTATTCAATTATGAAATCTAGCATATAGTAATTTGTATATAGAATTCTTTGAACTAAAAGAGAAAACAAAGCTCTTGCTCTGTTCATAATCCTAGTAGCCATGACAACCGCTACTAATTATACCAAATCTATCAGAATAACTTACGTACTCCTTATTGTTGATATTCTTGTATAACTCAATGAATCTTTGAATAAACGTATAACAGTTTATTTATACGTTTGATAGGTCAATGTTAAGAGAATTGTGCATAAGCAAACCGACAACTTCCTCACATGCACAGCTCAAATCAAGACTCAAAATGATTTATTTGAGTAATGATTTAATGAGAGGCATTTAGGTTTTTTTCCCTCCCAACTAATTCATGTTTTGAATGCTACAATTACCATGTTTTGAATGCTACAATTAATCTTTTTTTTTACGAAGAGAGTATATTCCAACTAATTGCCCTTCAATAAAGTCTTAACAAGCTTCCTTATCACTAAGCCTCATTACCTATACTTCAATTTTTTAAAAGAGAAAAAATATTGTTTAATAGGTTTTCGGTGTTTAGATTATAGAGTAAAATTAGAAAGTAACACTATGACTTAATTCTGGACACATATATATATATATATATATATGTGTGTGTGTGTGTGTGTGTGTGTGTGTGTGTGTGTGTGATATGATGGTAATGACATCGTTTGCATAATGATAGCTAATATTTTAGAACATGTTGCGACACTTCCTCTAGCATTATGACAAGGCTGACTTGTTCTTGTTCTCGTTCCCTTACATTTGTTTTTCTTTTAACAAAAAGGGCTATGTGATGTATATGTGGTCCTTTCTTTTTGACTAATCGAAACTTTGCTACAACAGAACCTTGATGACAAGCAATACATGATGGACTACATAACTATACTTCCACATGCGGAGAAACAGTTCCTGCGGTTATCATCAGGACCCCATGCTTATGGAGCTTATGTATTTCATGTGCTACGGATGTACTGATGGTGGACTTATAGCCTTGGAAGGTAAAATTGCATCCTCCTTATTTAGTATTATGCATGGTTATTACTAGGTGACTGATGGGTAAAGTATTTGTGGTCAGCCAGATGACTGGAAAACTAAGCACATCTCCTTGGATTTTCATGAAGTGGAAGTACATGGTATTGAAGGAGTGAAACATGAAGTTGTTTTTCTGAGGTAACTATTTCGATGGGCAACTGATCTCAGGATGATAGCAATAACTTTTGATCCGTTGGCCAAGGTGCACACTTCCTTGTGTAAGATATGTAATTAGCTTCTCTCACCCAAGAAGCCATGTGAAATTACGACAATAATGATGTGATGATGGGATATATGAGCCAGCAGACCAGCTTACTAGACGGAAGCACAAGCATCACACAATAATCCATTGATTAGAAGCAAGGGCGGAGCCACCGCCCAGCTAGCCCGGGCAGCCTCCCGGGCTCGCCGACGAAAACTCCATTAAATTGTAACTATTTTTAGTTATTCTTGAATGAGTAGCTTGTAACTATTTAGTTACCAATTCGGGTGTTGAATGTGCCCACTGATCCTTGCCATGGGACAGGTTGTGCCACTGTCGACTGGTGTGGTGTTTTGTTTCAAGTTATTTCACATAGATGTTTTTATATTAGTTTTTTGGCACCTGGTGCATGAAATTGTATAAAGATGCTTACTTAGAATTATTCTTTGAACGATACATCTTGATTTTCTTACTTATAGTAGTACATATATATCTGCCTTCAATGCACATAGATTACTGCAAACGCGGTCAGGAAAAATCTGAAACAGGCTCCCTGAGTTCCAAACAGTAAAGCAAGTTTGTCTAAAGGACAGACTGTTTCTATAAAGGACAGACTGTAGATGGTGACTTGTTTCCTTCTCTATAGAGTCACCATCTACATTTAACACTATAGAGTGGATTTGTACTTAAGTACAAATAGAATTATCTCGTGGTAATCTGGAAAGCTTTCATTGATCCGGAACATCTTAGGCATGCCGGAGCCAGAACCTAATACCCCTAATAACTTGTGATTGTGGATGGTACCATGATGGAGAAATGCTTATTTCTTGCTAAACTACTCCCAAAACCTCTTGCACATCAATTTGATGAATTCATAACAACGGGTATATATATATATAGAGTTAATAAAAAATATTTGAAGCCTGCTAGTGGTGCCAATGTCAATGTTTAGAAACTTATACAACATATTGAGAGATTGGATGAAAATAATTTGTGTTTATCAAGTTTTGCGGTTACAATGCCGTTAGTGTTTAAACAACTCTATCGAGTTATCTGTTATTGACATGACATCAAACCACTATATCCTATGCTCTGCTTTGAAGACTAAGATCTTCTGCACTTTGGTGCCGATGTCAATGTTTAGGAACTTATACAACATATTGAGAGATTGGATGAAAATAATTTGTGTTTATCAAGTTTTGCGGTTACAACGCCGTTAGTGTTTAAACAACTCTGTCGAGTTATCTGTTATTGACATGACATCAAACCACTATATCCTATACTCTGCTTTGAAGACTAAGATCTTCTGCACTTTATGTTAATTAGATTTTATTTATATTATACTAGTTTGGCACCCAAAAGTCAATTTTTAGTTGTCATCTGTCCTATTTAAGTTATGAAACCTATTATAAAGTACCTTCGTTTCTTGATCTGTTTATAATCTTATCACACATGGAGACACTTATTGTGCCAAATCTCTCAAGATAAACTTATGCAGTACACATGGAGACACTTATTGTGCCAAATCTCTCAAGATAAACTTATGCAGTGCAAGACATATTAGTCTTGAGCTTTGCAGGTGAGGAGATTGCTTGGTTTATTTATGCACAGTTCTCCTAACATCAACCTATCAAATATACTAAGAAATAATCATACAAAAAATAAAAGTAAACTCAAATACACACAAAACTGTACGATGAAATTCTCACGATGGCGTGAAAAAGATTATGGGAAAGGCAGACCACATAATGTTAGAAGCTGCAAAAACCTCGGTACTCTCCGTCCTAAAATATAAGGGATGGAGGTACTCTCCGTCCTAAAATATAAGGGATGGAGGGAGTTAGAAGCTGCAAAAGCCTCGGTACTCTCCGTCCTAAATTATAAGGGATGGAGGTACTCTCCGTCCTAAAATATAAGGGATGGAGGGAGTATGTAATTGTGGAGTTTTGTGTTAGAATAGAACTCCTTTGGTTCTTTGTGAGTATCCTGTTACTAACTTTTAATTATTATGGAATGAATACCCTCAGGTCAGGTGTGAATGTGCCAACTGATCCTTGCCATGGAACAGGTTGTGCTAGCTGCTGTGGACTGGTAGATGTTTTGATGCTAGTTTGTTGGCTCCTTGGCGCATGAAATTGTAGAATGATGCTTAGAATTACACTTTGAATGGTACAACTTGATTTTGTTTTGTATAATAAGATGTCTGCCTCCGATCTCCCAACATCGCTGCAAACATGATCAGGAAAGCCGGAAGCAGACTTTAAAATGTCACCTATACTAACTCGATTTTTAGCAAAGCCAAACATCAACACTCCATTCTATTCTACCAAAATCTAGTAGCAATGCCAAAACCAAATCAATCCTATGAGCTGTGAGACGCCATGGCGGCATCACCAGTAATCCCCGCAAGTGCATGACCCATCAACGAAATGGTGAAACCTGTTCCTGTCCCTGAACACGATCTTCCTCCCAGTGATCTTCGATATCAGCTTCAGCACGGCATGGCAATCGGCACACGCCCTCAGGTTCTTGACGATCTTGATCGTCTCCCCGGGCGCCGTGCTTATGAGCCCAAACGCAACGGCGAGCTTCTCGCTGTGAACTGCCAATGCCTTCTCCTTGGTCGCCTCATCCAGGTCATGTAGCACCAGCTCAATCTGTGGAACATGTCCCTGCTCTTTCACAATCCCGTTCATCTTCTCCAGCATGGCGTATATCTCATCGGTGCGAGGATGGCTCATGTCGCCGGCGACGAACTCGTAGACCTTGCGGCCGACCTCAATGGCGCTGCACCCGGGCTCCTTCTGGATGCCACTGGCCTTCATCATGGACCTTACTCTTGCAACTTCTTCCCAGTTACCAACAGCCGCGTAGATGTTCGACAGGAGGATGTACATACCGGAGTTTGCAAGTCCACCGGCGACGAGATAGTCGGCGATCTGCTGGCCTAACGCCATGTTCTTGTGAAGCCGGCACGCGGCGAGCAGTGACACCCACATGACGGTGTCAGGGGCGATCGTCATGCTCTGGACAAGGTGGAATGCTTCTTCTATGAGCCCGGCACGGCCGAGGAGATCGACCATGCAACCGTAGTGCTCGATCTTGGGGACAATGGCGTACTGCTCCTCCATTGATTGGAAGAATTGGCGGCCTTCGTCGACAAGCCCAGAATGGCTGCAGGCATTGAGCAAGCCGATGAAGGTGATGTCAGTTGGCCAGAGGCCTTGTGACCGCAGCTGCGAGAACATCTCCAGTGCCTTCCTGCTATCTCCGTGCATCGCGTAGCCGTTGATCATGGAGTTCCAGACGACGATGTCTTTGTCGCTGATGCTGTCGAACACTGACACGGCGTCCTCCAAGCTGCCACACTTGTAGTACATGTCAATGAGCGCCGTGCCAACCCTGGCATTGAGCTGAACTCGCCGGCTGTTCTTGATATAGGAATGAAGCCACCTCCCAGACTCTGCCGTGCCGAGCTGCGCGACTGCGGAGAGCGCAAGAATGATGGCCACCTCATCGGGATCGACACCTGACCGCAGCATCCGCCGGAACAACCGGAGCGCCTCGTTCGGCCTCCCGTGCTGCGTGTAGCCGTCGATCATGGCGTTCCAGCAGATGAAGTCCTTGCTGGGCATCCCGTCGAACAGCTCGCGCGCGTCGTCGAGCGCCCCCATCTTGGCGTAGCAGGTGAGCATCGCGGTGACGGGCACGACGTGCGGGTCGGGCATTTCGTCGAACAGCGCGCGCGCGGCGTCGGCGTCGCCCCCGCGCGCGTACATGCCGAGCAGCGCGGTGGCGACGTAGGAGTCGCCGGCGAGCGCCAGCTTGAAGGCGTAGGCGTGAAGGGCGCGGCCAAGGGCGAGGCCATGGCAGGCGGGGAGGGAGGAGGAGAGGGTGTACGAGGTGGGGATGAGCCCCCGACCCAGCATCTCGGAGAGCAGCGCGAGCGCGGCGAGGTGGAGGCCGCGGGAGGAGTGGGCGTGGATGGCGGAGGTGTAGAACACGGTGGTGGGGTCGGGCGTGAGGCGGAGGAGCGTGACGGCGAGGTCGAGGCGGCCAGATGCGGCGTAGGCGCGCTGGAGGCGGAAGCCCACCGCCCGGTCGCCGTCGACGCCGGCGCGGACCGCCGCGGCGTGGAGCTCGCTGGTTCGGCGGAGGGTCGCGCAGCCTGTGAGCAGCCCCGCCACGCGGTCAGCCGTGAGGGCACCATGATGCTGGCCTCCGGTTGAGGCAGAGGAGGAGGGGAGCACGGGCTGCACGGCGGCGGCGGCGGCGGCGGACATGGGAGGCGGCGGAGTGGCCGGCGCGGCTTCGCGAGCTCCTTATCCTCCTCGTCGCGCACAAAAAATATAAAAAGAAAAAAAAAAGGAACACTAGTGGGCTATTAGGCCCATCTGTGGACGCAATAGGGCTTTGAACGGGGATAAAGTCCAATTTGACACCCTCAAATAGTAGTATCTAATCTAAGTGAATGATGAATCCCAAGAATTAACTAGGATGATCTACATAATTAACAAAATAATAGCCATTGAATCCACATAAAGACAAAATAGCAAGAAGAAATATGAGCCATTGGATTCACTTTGTCTAGAAGCTTTCTTAACCTACTAAGAAAAAATAGTAAGGTTATGATATAATTTTACAATGTACACTTTTAATTAAAAAACTATGCAACTTTCCTTTGAGGAAAAAAATTGCAAATAGATCATTGACCTATAACAAATATTGTGCATATAATTTTACAATTCACACGGTTTACAAATAAACCTCATCTTTTAATAAAGATTAATATGATCCGACTAAGCTTTATATCATTCAAAGTTATATGTAACAGTGATGAGCATATGTATATGTGTGTGATATACTGATATAACTATCAGCTATGCATCCGTTTAAAGAGGTTATGATTAATCATCATTACAAATTTAAGCTTATTATTACTACCGCAATCTAGAGAGGGAGTTTATAGCTGCGCGAATACGCAAACTTAATACACTAGTATCTTAAGAAAAGTCAAGTTTACTCCCTCGAACTATTGTGATGGATCACTTAACTTTGTAAACTAGTTATTTTCTCATTTTACCTTGCTAAACTATTATAAACGATTCATTTTACTCGTTATTTTCTTGTTTCTATTTATATGAGTCGTATTTTCAGCTTTAGATTTTGTAGTGCCATAAATAACACCAATATTAAAATTCTAAAATAATTTTATATTTTTTTCACGACCATTTGCTTGATATTTAAAACCTCTATGTTTAAATTAGTTTTATTGCTTTCAACCTATGTAAACAGCGAAAACAATTCCAAAAGATGTTGAGAGATAAGTTCTAATGCATATATCAATACCACCAAATTTCATTGCATAATATGACCTATATAGAAAAACGAAAAGGACAAATATCGTTAGGGAGTAAGATGAACTATTTTCAATAGTTTAGAGTGTAAAATGGGCTGAAAAATTATTTAGGGGGTCAAGCATTTCAACGAAAAGTTCGGGGGGAGTAAAATGGATTTTCTTTTTATTTCTCAGTGAAAAAGTCCAACGAGCCGTGTGCTGGACTGCTGGAGGATGGACTCATGTTTGTCAAAAATTGATTAATTTCTCAAAGTGAATTTTATGTATGGGGTGTTGTGCTCTTCTCAGTACAGAACAATGCTTGTTTGGTGGTTGGAACAGGGTGGATTTCTACGAATCTCATAAGAAGAGCAAATTGTATTCTATGACGGTAATTCTGGAAACCTTCATTGATCCAAAACGTCCTAAACTCATGGCCTTCTCTAAACAAATGAAAATAACATATGCATGGCGGAGCCGAAATCTATTATGTGCCTCTGATAACTTGTGAATGGCATCATGATGGAGAAATGCTTAGTTTCATGCTTAACTACTCCCTCTTGCATAGCAATTTGATGAATTCATGACAACCCAAGCAAAATTTTTCACGCTGTCACATCGAATGTTGGACACATGTATGGAGTATTAAATGTAGATAAAAAAAACCAATTACACAGTTCGCCAAGAAATTGCGAGACGAATCTTTTAAATCTAATTGCGCCATGATTTAACAATGTGGGTGCTATAATAAATATTTGCTAACGACAGATTAATTAGGCTTAATAAATTTGTCTCGCGGTTTACAGACGGAATCTGTAATTTATTTTGTTATTAGACTATGTTTAATATTTCAAATGTGTGCCCGTATATCCGATGTGACATGCGGGGGACAAAATATTTTTGCCTTTCCCCTCCTTAAACGGATGCCAAATCTGATGTGAATGCCAACGCCAAGCTCCTCGCCTCCTCCAACGCTCACCGCGCGCTGCCACACAAGGTGTTCGACCGCATCCCGGAGCGCGCCGCCCGCATGGTTCATTGCAAGCCTCTCCCGCACCTCCGCCTCGTCGACGCGCCCGCCACCCACGACGCCGCCCTCGGAGCCCTCGGCCTCCTCGACTTCGTCCGTCTCGACCTCGCCGCCCTCGGGCACCCTCGCGGCGCTCGTCTCCAACTACGACTTCAAAGGCCAGGCGGAGCTACGTCCGTGGCGCCGGCATCACCCTCTCCTGCCTCGCCTTCACCGCCGCGCTTTCCCTCCCTCGGACGCTCGTCTCCCCCGACCCCGCCGCCGTCGCCTCCGCTGCGAAGGAGTTCATGGTGGCGTACGTCCTGCCTGGCACGGCGGAGAGATAAATTATTAAGAGTAAAGTGTACCGGCGGTCCTTAAACTTGTAGTGGTGTGTTATTTAGGTCTCTAAACTCTCAAAACGCATATTCAAGTCCCAGAACTTGTCATAGTGTGTCATCTAGGTCCCAAATCGCCACAACCCCTTCAGGATCCTACGTGGTGTTGATGTGGTATGCCACATGAAATAATGTGGCATCATTTTGACTGACAAATGGATCCTATTTTAAATTTTTCCTTTTTCTTTTTTTTTCTTCTCTATTTTTCCCTTTCTTCTCCTTTCTTTGTGACCCGAACAGAAGAAAGGAAAAAAAAGAATGAGAAGAAAACGAAGAAAAATAAAAAGAAAAGAAGAAGAAAAAAGAAAATGACATGTCACATCCATATGGCATGCCACATCAGCGCCACGTAGGATCCTAGAGGGAATGTGTCGATTTGGGACCTATATGATACACTTTGACAAGTTCTGGGACCTGGATATGTATTTTGAGAGTTTAGGGACATATATGACACAACCCTACAAGTTTAAGGACCGCAATGCACTTTACTCAATTATTAAACTCTTTTGCATTATTAGTTGTGTATATCTGTGCAACAATTTGCTTGGAGTACTTTTTTTGCCGTTATTTTTAATGTAAATTATTTTTCAACTTTAATCGACAATAAATAAAAAAGGCAAAAAAAAACAATTGTACTTCTTGACAGTGTTTTGTATTGATATCAATTATGGCCGCGTTTAGTTCCCAAAATGTTTTTCCCAAAAACATCACATCGAAGTTTTGGACATATGCATTACACAGTTATAATGGAAATTGCGAGACGAATCTTTTGAGTATAATTAGTCTATGATTAGCTATAAGTGCTACAGTAACCCATATGTGCTAATGACGGATTAATTAGGCTCAAAAGATTCGTCTCGCGGTTCCTGGATGGGCTGTGAAATTAGTTTTTTCATTCGTGTCCGAAAACCCCTTCCGACATCCAGTCAAACGTCTGATGTGACATCCAAAGATTTACATATCGTGAACTAAACAGGGCCTATATTTCCCGCCAAAAGAAAATAATGGCAGGTGTCGGTAACTCAAAAGTATTCTTGAGTTGTATGGATTGAAGTCAAATCCCTGGCGACATTTCTGGCTACCAATAACACCGTATCATGTAAGGGAAGTTTCACTTTACAAGTTACAACCAAAACAATAAATTAAACTAAATATAGTTATCTACATTTATATTTATATTTATTATTTTTGTTATAATTTATAAAAGTTGAATTTTAATCTATATGTTTGTGGTATGATATATTTCATATTAATCTATCTTGTTATTTTATTTTAAATTTTTTATAACTATTTGGATGATATACATAAAACAAGGAGATATCTGCTCGATGGACGAATGCACTTTCCCTTATGTGAATCCATTTGGTATGAAACCATGTTCAAGGTGAGTCAGTCGCAAAAGTTGCCTGCTTTTTAGTGCTTACGAATTTTTAGATAAGGCAGTGAACAAAAATTATCCCAAAAAAACGTGCCTTTAATTTTTGTATCAGAATAAAAATCGCGTCTTTTTCCACGACCGCTCGGCACTAGCTGGAATGGCTAAGGGGGTGTTTGGCTCACCCAAACACCCCCTAAGTACTGCAGTTACATGATATAAAAGGGAGGTCTCAAGTCATCAACAATGATTTAAGCATATGGATGGATGGAAGCATTATTTCTAATCCATTATATCCGGTCTTAAGGTTAAACTTAAACCCTCTTACTACTCTTCAAGTCCAAGCCTCTTCTTGTCTTGTAGAATTCCATCCTCTTCCTCCTCTCCATGCAGGCTCCCTGCAAAAAGGGAAATGAATGCTGTCCCGAACAAGAACGCGGAACTAGTGATGCCAGCAACCTTCCACATATCTTGCATGTTGTGTGTGTCCATCTTCTTCTTGCGCTCAAAGATCAGGCTGCAGTATATTGAAAAGGGTTACAGTCCCTCCGTTTCTAAATATTTGACGCCGTTAACTTTTTTAAACATGTTTGGCCGTTCGTTTTATTCAAAAAATTTAAATAATTATTAATTATTTTTCTATCATTTGATTTATTGTTAAATATATTTTTATGTATACATATAGTTTTACATATTTCAAAAAAAAATTGAATAAGACGAACGATCAAACATGTGCTAAAAAATCAACAATGATAAATATTTAGAAACGGAGGGAGTATTATGGTGTGTGCAGAGACAAGGGTAGATTAGTGAGGAAAAATTCATGATGCATCCCAAGTACCTCTCGGAGCTTTGTTTCACCATATCCCTTTTTGACAAAATCTTCCCTATTCTATTTATTTCCTCAAGGTTTCCTGCATCCTGCAAAGCAACATGATTAATACAAACCTTCTATGCCAGAAGCTGTATGGTGAAGGCTTATGATGAGCGATAACCTCAGACAAGCCAAAGATGTAATGTACTAATATTATCCATATTACTTCAGATAAATATCATAGTCGTAAGGGGAGGATAAGAACGAATTTTGTGCAAGTGTAGGACTGTCCCTCTTCTATTCGAAATGTTGTCAGATAGCCAAAAAGGCCATTGCGTTCGTGTCAGCTGTGCATTTTTATTTTTTGAATAAGTTCTTCCACACTCATAACTCACCTGTTCGGTCTCAACGAAGCAAACCATACCAATACACAGGGCCATACTTGGTATTGCACAAAACTAATGATAGTTGTGATACCCAACCAAAGCAATCAAGACTAAATTTGGAAGACGGGTAAAATTCAGTCCATATCCCAATTTTCATTGATCTGCACATTTAAATCCACAGCCCTAAAAAAACAAGAAACTTCGCTAGTAGGACATTAGTACGGGCAGGAAAGTAAGAATCCTGTAAGTGGTGCAAAAAAGAAAAACAAGAACATAACAAAGTTAAAATTTCTCCAAAGTTCCATCCCAATTAAAAAATGGTACAAGAAAAAAGAACTCCAGCAGTGTCCTACTGAAATAATTAAGTCCACTGGGTAATACTATAAATTGGGTGTTGGTGCATTCCAGTTAACAAATGCATATGGAGCTTTTCCTCTTCTTCTAGTCTGCTCCACTTAAGATTTCATATCGCCTCACACATTCAGAAAGTTATCATACTCAAAAAGAGATTTATGACTGTCACTGTTCTGTTGGGAACTTTGGATAAATTGCTGCAAACGACGTACCAGTGTAAATTTCAAACGCAGATCCCAAGAATTCAAGAGAGAAAAAAAATTCCCAAAACAGGTGTAAGTTTCAATCCAGACCTAATTATAGGGTGGATATAACTAAGGGTTTGTCTAGTTCACGCCAAAATTAGAAGTTTGGTTAAAATTGGAACGATGTGATGGAAAAGTTAAAAGTTTATGTGTGTAGGAAAATTTTAATGTGATAAAAAAGTTAAAAGTTTGAAGAAATAGTTTGGAACTAAACACGGCCTAAGGGAAAAAGAACACTAGACAACAAGGATATACTGACATTAGTATGTTCGGGAACATCTGGTGTTCCACATTCCACCGAACAAAACACAGTTTTAGCTCAATGTATTTCTCCATGAGAATTCAGGCTCGGTGCACTTGTGGAATACTTTATAAAAACTGACTATCCCCGTCAATTCTCAGAGGCCCACTTCAGGGAAAATACGTGGAGCCCAATTATTCACAAAAAAAGAATCTGACTCTTCATACGAGAAAAAGCAAGAAAGAGTAAGATAACAATCAATTGATTGCAATGAGTTTGATGGTTAGCATTTCAAATAAATGTTTGGACTGAATTCCCACCTGAACTAACTCATCACACAAGATAATCAAGAACAGAAAATTAAGCAGCAGCTGCCCCACATAGAATAGGGGGTTTGAGTGAGTACAAGCTAAGGCGATTCACACACCAAGTTCCAGGACGATTAGACAGGAGGCTATTTGCTTAACTGAAAACCAGCTAGATCAAGAGTAGCTTAATTTCTGTGGAAGGAGCGCAACACTGAGCATGCAGCTGGTGGAAGAGATCAAAGAGGAAATCATGCATGGTGTGGAAGGCCGCAGGAGTTTTCACGGCGTGTAATATATAGTAGCATCCATTAGCGTCTAAGCCTTCGGGCTGTTATATATGTTCTTTGCTTGCTGGGACTGAGGCTTGTAATTAAGCACAGTGTTGTAATTTGTAGTAACTGAACTTCCCTTCATAATGAAATTAGGTCGACGACCAAATCCCGGAAAAAAAAATCAAGGGTACCTCCCCTCAAAAAATAAAAAATAAAAAAGAGTAGCACGGCACCCTGACGATCCAGAGATTTATTAGATCATCTGGGAGTTGACAAGCAGGTTGGAAGTTATACTTTTGTACAGCACAGCAAAAAGGATTTCCATATAGCAGGTATTCAGGCCAAAATTGTAGTGTAGCAAATTAAGATCGAAGCGGGTTTAATTTGCGGAGTACGCACGCACCATCAACTTCCGGATGTAGCTATCGAGAGGTCCATTAGGCTCAGAGATGTCGAGGCCTCGCCCTCGCCCGCTGTTCATGTGCCGCGCTTTCGGTGACACGCCGCCGTACCAGAGTGCCCTCCGCGCCGCCGCCGCCATCCCCGCTCCCTAGGGTTTGCTCTTTTTTCTTTTCTCTTTTATTCTCCTCTCTTCTCTGTCTTGTTCTCTCTCTATATACGAGGATAATTATATATACAAGGGGTCGTTTTTAGAATAGCATAACACATTTGATTTACTTCCACTATAAAATATTGTTATCCTTGTTGCAAAATTGCCACAAGTGACCTCGACCTCAACTCGATCGGAAGTCATAGCCCTAACCGGTCAAGGTAATTACTGAGTCTTCATCAAGGTCACCCAAGTTGGAGAAAAATCTCGCTGGAGCAATAGGAGGAGCAAATTTTAGATCGAGGAGAAACTCACTAAAGCACAAATCGAGAGCAAATCAGATGGAGAGTTAGATTCTCCCTGATTTTAATTCGAATTTAGTTTAGCAAATTGTTAAATATTATATTAGCTTCAATATATTTTTATCCCGTTGAAACTCACGGCCACTCAGGTAGTAAATAAATAAATAAAATCCAATTCTAGTAATTATGAACCTAAACATATACTACTACTTGTGTACGTACTATTTGCGGTTTCAGACGCGGCTAGTGCCCTATCTTTTCGCTTATGTTTATCCGAGCCGTTTATTATCAATGACAAAAGAATTTGTGAGTAAATTAAACTTGTATATATATACATTCTTAGCTATTTAAAAGTAGATATTATGAAATAAACTTAAAATTTAAAATTTGGAGCAGAATGATGCATGGGGCCCTGGTTCGTGGGGAGCCACTTCTACACTGTGAGCGTGAGTACATGGTGGATCGAGCTGGGACTCGCACATGTTCAGCCTTGCGGTAGAGCTAGCGAGGCAAACTTGAAGCGGGTGACGTCGTTGTTATCATGTGTGGTGGCAGTGGAGCGGTGAATGGAAGAACCTTGTGAATATATTGAAGCACAGATCAACCCAAAGAGAGATCTCCCAGTGCACATATATATCAGTTTCAGCAACAGAGAATCCCCAACCACATGAACACATGTACAGGCCGGTCAAACCGAGTGAGATCTATGTATATAATAGTACTATTATAGAATTCCCACACCAATTAGATCTAGGACTAAATTAGTTATAGTTATTATGCACAGGATAGATTATGCCACATATCTTCACTGCATTCTTGATTCTCCCAGACTTCCAGACTCCCATCTCCAAAAGAAAACACTATCCAGTCCTCTACTCCACCTCACCTTCTGTTGGTGGTTCAGAGCCAGCCACAGGACGTTTGGTGATCACTCTGTTGTACCCCCAGCAATAGCCTGAGATAACCGCTGCAGCAATCACCCATGACCGGAGAACATTTTGAACCAGAATCTGCTGACGAGCCAAAATAGAACTAGAGAAGCAGACAAGGAATTTAGGATGGTTAACAAGACACAGAACAAAAAATAACATAAGCTGGAATTCAGAGGTTTACGTAATGCCGCACAGTTTTGATAAGGGCATTCCCAACCCAATGACTAGGACAAAAAATAATGTGGCAAGTGAATAAATAAGAAAAGAAAAGGAAACCATATCTTACATGAGACATGGTTTCTACACAACATCAAGACATCATGTGAGATAAGTAGCATTAAATTGAAGTATGGAATAGTGGTGTTTGCATTGGAAGAGTAGTGTCTAGTACTAGTTTCTTGATGACGTAGAGTTTATGGAAACCATATCTAGTGTTATGGGTTGTGACTGCCTTAATTAACTCATCGGAAATCATGCTAACCGGCGTATTCTTGACTTCCTCGAGCAACGCATCAACCTGCACATATATCAACGTGCGTAATATTAGCACTGGTGGAGAAATCGTTTGTAGTTCCAGTTAGTAACCCCCCTTTAGTCCCGGTTGTCCAACCGGGACTACGAATCCGGGACTAAAAATAGCGATCTTTAGTCCCGGGTGAAATAACCGGGACTAAAGATCGGTCAGCCACGTGGCTGGCTGACCGATCTTTAGTCCCGGTTCGTGTTACCAACCGGGACTAAAGATCCATGTACCATTTTTTTTATATGCATGGCCCTGTTTGCTGCATGGTTGATTACATATATATATATATACATATATATATATATGTATATATATATATATACATATATAAATATATACATACATATATATATACATATATATATTACAATACATATATATGCATTGTAATATATATTATGCATGTATATAGAATACATATATATATATATATATATATATATATATATATATATATATATATATGCGTATGTATATATGTATAAATACATATATTACACACATATTTATAATTTAAAGCACTTAACATTTTATGTACATATATGTTACCAAAATATATATTAACACTAAAGTAAATGTACGTACATATATAAAGATATATATATATATATATATATATATATATATATATATATACACATGTATAGTACAATTCATTTGCTCGCTAGCTATAGCTACGACTTCGACGCCTGCGTTACGTCAGAAGAGGAAGGACCGACGTTACGAATTGTCGATCCGTCGTAGTAGAATTTACCATCGGGATTAAGGACTTCTTTGTTGATGAACCCCATCAGTTGTTCTTGAACAGCCGTGATAAAATCCTTGTGTGGGAGTTTTTCCCTCATGTGAATACGCTATCATTCGAAAAATAATGACATATCAATATATGAAATTAATAAACAACTTAACAAATCGATACGCAATGAAATTTTGAATGGTTTACGTATACGTACATCGAGCTCTCGTTTGGTGTATATTTGGTTTGATAGGCAGTGGGCATACTCGCATACGTAGTAGCCGCATAAGTTAGTTCCCTTGTCCTGCTTTGCACACTACATGAGAAACGATGAGAGATTTAATATACTCTTTATATTAACTGTAACTAGAGATTCAATTCAATATAATTTTGGATCATGCATGTACTCACTGGAAAATGAAACCTCCGTCCAAGTTATTGACGGAACCGATCCCAAGCCCTACATGTGCAGTTGCAAGCTATGATTAATTAAATATTACCCGAGATCAACATAATAGCAACAGAGTCCCGCGACTTTGGAATAGATGGCATTATATTACCTATCTATCAGTTGGAAGACCTTGTCAAAAACCTTCTCCTCTTTATTCATTCAGTCGTACACAGTGACTCTGCATGCGTCCAAGTCGAAAAAGAACAGGACCCAGTGGAATCTGGAATATGCGTGAGATGAGATAAATATCAGAATATACATGTTATATGTATGGGAACGAAATTTGTTCGAACGACAATAAAAACTCACTCTGTGTTGTACAGCAATAGTATGAACGTCTTGAAATGCTGCTGCGTTAGGAGATGGACGAGATTGTCCTCTTTGTCTTTCTCGTACTTGTCGAGCATTTCGGTGTTGATTTTCCGAGGGTCGATGAACCCAGTATTGTAAACCCCCCGCCGTCGGGCCCTTTGAATCTCCATTCTACAACAATGAAAGGAAATTATTATTGCTTACATATATGCCAGGAGCTAATTATTGAACGAAACAAATCGAACTCAAAGATACTTACAAAATCCATGCGCTCAGAAGAGAGACGTCGAGGGCGTCCCGATGGTACAGATCGAAGGCATCCTTGAAATGGATCCATAGAACATCTTCTCATTGCAAGAAGTCGGGGCTTCTGATCCTCGCTCCGAACATCTCTCTACCATTGGCGCTCATTTCCATGTACCGTTCATGGAATTTGTGCATTTGTGTCGGTAGGGACTGCAGCTGCTCAGGCCTGACAAGCGGTTTACCGAGTTCAAACTTGTATGCCACTTCCGCCTTCGGGATTGGTGCGCCTCCAACCAACTGAGCCATGGTTAGACCGGTGTCCGAAATGAAATCCGTTATGCCAAAGTCTTCGCCGGTCACCAACGGCTCGACCACTTGGTGTGGTTGTTCTCCAAGCTGAGGAACTGGTTTGGACTTCTTGTAATAGGCTTTCCTAAGTGTTCGGTCATAGTCCGATAGCTTTAAGGCCTCCTTGTTTGCGGTGGACATTCCCTTGAAGAAATTCTTCACGCTCGGGTCAATAGGTATCTTCTTTTCAGGACTCCGAGGCTTGAGTTGCCTCTTCACTTCTCCTGCCACATAAGCGTCAAGCTCCTCTTGACTGCAATCGTACGGCGGCTCCTTGTTTTTGGTGGTGTCAACTTTGGCCTTCTTCGTTGCCCTTGTGCTGGCAGGAGGTGGAGCTTGGCGAGACCTTGTCTTGGGAGGTGCAGGCGGACACGGTGGAGGAGGAGGCGGAGGAGGCGGAGGAGCTGGAGGAGATGGTGCAAGAGGAGGTGGCGGAGGAGCCGGAGGAGATGGTGCAGGAGGAGACGGCGGAGCCGGAGGAGATGGTGCACGAGACGCCGCTTGTCGCCCAGGAAGGATGATGTACCGCTTGCGCCATAGTATAATGGCATGGCTTGTGTCTCGTAGATGCGTCTCACCGTCTCCTCCTGGGTAGTCCAACTCGAGGTCCTCGTACACGGCTTCCACCGGCTCAACTTCGACCCTCGAGTATCCTGCTGGAATCGGCCTGCAGTGGTAAGTCCCTGAAATATCCGTTGGGATGGCCATTCCCGACGCCACCTTCACGTGATGAGAGGTTATCTATTAGTAATCAACCTAAGCAGCAACTTGCGGAATGTACGAGTCAAAAATCATATATTACATCGAGCATACCTTGATTGATAAGTTCTTGAAGGGAATATGCAGCTCACATGGTGTCCGATGCGTGATCTCATCAACGGGGCAGGTGGTTTCGTCCTGGGTTTGCATGGCATCCATGCTATGTGATACTACCTGCCCCGTTGAGGCACAGCTGCTATGATTGCCTGATGGGCTGACCATTGGAGGAGGTATGTACGGCTGGGGATCGTGTGACCGATGTGCTGCCATGCGTTCATCCACCTTCCGGGCCACCTCCTCTTGCATGCTGAGCTCGTAGCTCGATACCCTGTACTCAAGATCTGCAATCTTCGCCTCGGTATCTCTCTTGCTCCTCATCCGACTCCTGTACGTGTGGATGTCCTCCTTGAATCCCATCTTCCAGGGAATCATGCCTTTCCCTCGTGTTCGTCCTGGATGCTCGGGAGTCTGTAGGGCGAGTGACAGCTCGTCCTTCTCTCTGTCGGGTCGGAACGTGCCCTGAGAAGAGGCTTCCACTGCGTCCGTTAGTCGATTCGCAGCCTCGCGTATCTGATCGCTGAAGATCAAGGAGCCATCAACTGGGTTGAGCGTTCCACCATGAGCATAGTACCAGAATTTCGATCGATCAGGCCATTTAGCGGTGGCCGGTTCGATACCCCTCTCAAGCAAGCTTACCTCCATCTCCTCCCACTTCGGCATCGCGACGCTATAGCCGGCTGACCCCAAGTGGTGATGGTACTTCTTCTTGGCGGCATTTTCTTTGTTTCTTTCCATCATCGCCTGCCCTTGTTGACCTGACTTGTAAGCAACGAACTCGTCCCAGTGATCCCTTAGCTTCGGGAATACGTCGAAGTTCGGTGTCTGCCCCTTCAGGATGTATTTCCGGTACAGATCTCCCTTGAAGGTCTGGAACTGTTCTGCCATTTTCTTAAGAGTCCACTGTTTCACGATGTTCTCTGTACCCGTAGGGAGCGTGAACGTCTCACGCATTGTGGTCCACAGCATCTCTTTCTCTGATTCCGGGACAAAGCTGTCATCACCCCCGCGTGCCCTTGTTCTGCGCCAGTACACCTTGCTGACAGGCACGTTATCCCTCACAACCCAACCGCTGTGGCGTACAAAATTCTTGGCTGCTTGTGCCGGGACACTAGGTCGGCCGTCTACGTCCACCTCAGTTATGATGTGCCGACCCTCTATCTTCTTCGCGGCACCTCATTGTCCGCGTGCCCTCTTCTGTCCAGTGGAGGGATGACTTCCACTAGCCTCCTCCTCGTTCCCCTCCGCATCCCTCTCCACGTTCCCCTCCTCGTTCCCCTCTGCATCCCTCTCCGCGTTCCCCTCCTCGTTCAAGTATTGGTTTGGATCCTCGTTCCCCTCTTCTTCGTTCCAGTACTGGCTGCTTCCTGATGCGATTGTATCGTACAGTATCTGTTCCTTATCGCGATCAGCCATCTGTTCATAGAAGAAATATTTGCTAAGCGTAATATTAACACTCTACTAATCTTGTATTAAAACTCAAATAATCATATATGCTAAGTCTAAGTGTCGTGTATTTGTACGGTAGATAATCATATATGCTAAGTCTAATTAAGTTTCGAATATTACATCTCTAATAATCTTATATTAAGTCTAATCGTTCACGTTTCGTTCGCGTTCGTTCACGTTTCTTTAACGTTTCGTTCGCGTTCGTTCACGTTCGTTCGCGTTCGTTAAGCGTTCGTTCGCGTTCGTTCACCTTCGTTCGCGTTCGTTCACTAACACTCACGTTCGTTCACGTTTCAGTCACGTTCGTTCGCGTTCATTTACGTTCGTTCACGTTTCGTTCGCGTTCGTTCATGTTTCTTTAACGTTTCGTTCGCATTTGGTCACGTTCGTTAAGCGTTCGTTCGCGGCGGCGGCGTCTCGCGGCGGTGGGGGCGCGGTCCGGCGCTGTGGGCCGGCCCGGCGGCGTGGGGGCGGCGGTGGCGTGGCGGCGGCGGCATCGTCTCGCGGTGGCGGCGTCTCGCGGCCGTGGGGGCGCGGTCCGGCGCCGTGGGCCGGCCCGGCGGCGTGGCAGCGGTGGCGTCATCTCGCGGCAGCGGGGTCTCGCGGCGGTGGAGGCGCGGTCCGGCGGCGTGGGGGCCCGGCGGAGTGGGGGCGCGGCGGCGGCGGCATGGGTTCCCGGTGGCGTGGGGGCACGGCGGCGGCGGAACGTAGCGGCCCGGCGGCGTACGTCGGCATCGGCGTCGTTGGCATTCGTCGGCGAAAGAGAGAGAGAGGGGGCGGGGGCTCTCACCCAAGAGACGCGGCGGCGGCGTCTGCGGCGGAGGCGGCGAGGACCGCCAGGCGACGGTGAGAGACAACGGCGGCGTCGACGCGGGGTTGCCCTTGGCAGTGGCGGCGAAGGAGAAGCCGATGCTCAATCTCGATGGAAAAACGTCTAAGTGTTGGTGGAGAAGACGAGGGCACACCGGGAATATATATACCCCCGGATCTTTACTCCCGGTTGGTGAGAAGAACCGGGAGTAAAGATATCTTTACTCCCGGTTCTTCTCACCAACCGGGAGTAAAGATATTTTCCCGCTATTTCCAAATTCTTTTTTAAACCCGGTTAGGGTTAAGAACCGGGACTAAAGTTAATAGCACTGAATATTGAATTTCGTTGCATATATGTTTCTAAAATAGTAAATAATGCATTAAAAATTCTAATTACCATATGTAAATCCCACATGCATGATTTAAAACTTTTAAAAATTCTAATAATCATATATAATTAGCATATGCATGATATTAAATTGTTAAAAATTGTAACTAACATATGTAAATCCCACATGCATGATTTAAAACTTTTCAAAATTCTAATAATCGTATATAATTAGCATATGCATGATATTAAATTGTTAAAAATTGTAACTAACATATGTAAATCCCACATGCATGATTTAAAACTTTTAAAAATTCTAATAATCGTATATAATTAGTATATGCATGATATTAAATTGTTAAAAATTGTAATTAATCATATATAACTAGCATATTCAATACATCCAAAATAGTTTACAACAATTACGGCAATAGATCGGCGGTGACGGTTGTCCGCACGTACTTTCTCCTCACTATTGTTCCTTCCTTGTGATCGCTACGTGAGTAAGGGGTGTCTTCGTTTGATAGGAGGATGCTAGGGTCAACCGTCACCGTAAAAGGGGGTTGCCCATCAAACTGATCGTAATCCTCGTCAGTCTTGTCCTCTACTCCGACGATTTTTCTTTTGCCTGGGAGAACCACGTGGTGCTTCGGCTCGTCAGGCCCTTTGCCCTTCTTTCCTTTGCTAGACATGTCCTTCACGTAAAAAACTTGCGTTACATCATTGGCAAGAACTAAAGGTTCGTCCGAGTATCCAACCTTGTTAAGGTCAACCGTTGTCATCTCACTGTCATCAATCGTTACACCTCCACCAGTCAACCTAACCCATTGGCACCGGAACAGAGGGACCTTGAGAGGTCCATAGTCAAGTTCCCATATCTCCTCGATGGCACCGTAATACGTGCCAGTTGTACCATCGTGTCCCATGGCATCGATACGAACTGCACTGTTCTGGTTCGTGCTCTTCATGTCTTGGGCTCTTGTGTAGAATGTGTACCCATTGATCTCATATCCCTGGAATGTCGCGATCGAGCTAGATGGACCCCTCGCCAGGAAGGCCAGTTGCTGGTTAATCGTCTCGTTACTCATGAGATGTTGTCGCAGCCATGCGGGGAAAGTATCAATGTAATGCTGTGTAATCCATGCATCGGACTTACCGATGTTTCTGGCGCGAACTAGAGCCAAGTGCTCCTCGATGTAAGGAGCCACCAATGAAGATTGTTGTAAGATCTTGTCCAATTTATGGGCCCCCTTTTCACTTTCGCAGTCCTCCTTGGCATCGTAACTTTAATCCCACAGAACGTCGTTGTACCTAGGTTGCGAGCAGGGGCACAAAAAGTTAGATACCACTCTGGAGTTCTTGCAATGGAAGGCAAAAAATGGTGTTAGTGACAAGGCATTTGGCGATTTATTGAAACTCATCAAGAACATTCTTCCGGAGGGAAACAAATTACCCGAGACAACGTACGAGGCTAAGAAGATAGTCTGCCCTCTAGGACTGGAAGTTCAGAAGATTCACGCATGTCTGAATGATTGTATCCAATATCACGGTGAGGAGTACGAGAACCTAGAAGCATGCCCTGTTTGTAAAGCACTACGATACAAGATTAGACGAGATAATCCAGGTGAGGTTGACGGGCAGCTAACGAAGAAGAGAATTCCTGCTAAGGTGATGTGGTATTTCCCTATAATACCACGGCTAAGGCGTTTGTTCAGGAACAAGGGGAATGCTAGAATGATGCGTTGGCACGCTGAAGAACGTCAATAGGACGGGATGCTGATACACCCCGCAGATGGTTCGCAGTGGCGAAACATCGACAGAAAATTTAAAGACTTTGGAAAGGATGCACGAAACATACGGTTTGGTTTAAGTACGGATGGCATGAATCCTTTTGGAGAGATGAGCAGAGGCCATAGCACTTGGCCCGTTACGATGTGTATCTACAACCTCCCCCCTTGGCTATGCATGAAGAGGAAGTACATAATGATGCCGATTATTATTCAAGGCCCCAAGCAACCTGGTAACGACATCGATGTGTTCCTAAGACCACTGGTCGAAGATCTTAAACTGTTGTGGAAGAAGGAAGGTGTCCCCGTATGAGACGAGGACAAACAGGAGGAGTTTAACCTACGAGCGCTGCTGTTCGTAACCATCAACGATTGGCCTGCACTTAGCAACCTATCCGGGTAGTCCAATAAGGGGTACAAGGCTTGCACTCACTGTATGGATGAAACAGAAAGTACGTATCTTAAGCACTGTAGGAAGGTTGTGTACATGGGTTATCGTCGATTCCTTGCAGCAAACCACCCGGTACGGAAGAAAGGCAAGCACTTTGAACATACGGCGGACCACCGTACGAAGCCTAAACATCGCAGCGGAAAAACAGTGTTTGCTATGGTTAAAGATCTTAAAGTAGTGTTTGGAAAGGGGCCTGGCAGCCAGCCTATAGAGAGCGAAGATGGTCACGCGGCGATGTGGAAAAAAAACTCCATATTTTGGGAGTTACCCTATTGGGAATTCTTGGACGTCCGCCACGCAATCGACGTGATGCACCTCACTAAGAACCTTTGCGTAAACCTTCTTGGCTTCCTAGGTCTATATGGAAAGTTGAAAGATACATTGGAAGCACGTAATGATCTGAAGCATATGGAACAACGCGGCGACCTTCACCCGGAACCACAGGAGAAAGGCAGCCATTACTTGAGTCCAGCCAGCTACACTCTTGGCAAGGCAGAGAAGGAAAGTATGTTTCAATGCTTGGAGAGCATCAAGGTACCGTCTGGATACTCCACGAATATAAAGCGAATAATAAGCACGAAGAAGAAGAAGTTCACAAACCTAAAGTCTCATGACTATCACGTGTTGATGACACAGCTGCTACCAGTTATAATAAGGGGTATCCTCCCAGACAATGTCCAGGCAACAATAACAAAGCTATGTTCTTTCATGAACGCAATTTCGCAGAAGGTCATCGATCCGGATAGGTTAGAAGCCCTTCAGAATGATGTGGTGCAATGTCTTGTCAGCTTTGAGTTGATATTTCCACCTTCATTTTTCAATATAATGACGCATCTGCTTTGTCACCTAGTGAAAGAGATCGGTATTCTCGGGCCTGTGTTCCTACACAACATGTTTCCTTTCGAGAGGTACATGGGCGTTCTGAAGAAGTATGTTCGTAACCGTGCTCGTCCAGAGGCAAGCATCGCCAAGGGGTATGGAATAGAGGAGGTCATTGAATTCTGCGTAGAATTTATTGAAGACCTTCGCCCAATCGGGGTACCTGAATCACGCCATGAAGGGAGACTACGGGGAAAGGGGACTCTCGGAAGGAAAGCAATAATGACGGTAGACAACAATTTATTCCGTAAAGCCCATTTCACGGTTTTACAACAATCTTCATTGGTGGCTCCTTACATCGAGGAGCACATGGCTCTAGTTCGCGCCAGAAACATCGATAAGTCCGATGCATGGATTATACGGCATCACAATGATACTTTCCCCGCATGGCTGCGACAACATCTCATGGGTAACGAAACGATTAACCAGAAACTGGCCTTCCTGGCGAGGGGTCCATCTGGCTCGATTGCGACATTCTAGGGATATGAGGTCAATGGGTACACATTCTACACAAGAGCCCAAGACATGAAGAGCACGAACCAGAACAGTGTTGTTCGTATCGATGCCATAGGACACGATGGTACAACTGGCACGTATTACGGTGCCATCGAGGAGATATGGGAACTTGACTATGGACCTCTCAAGGTCCCTCTGTTCCGGTGCCAATGGGTTAGGTTGACTGGTGGAGGCGTAACGATTGATGACAGTGAGATGACAACGGTTGACCTTAACAAGGTTGGATACTCGGACGAACCTTTTGTCCTTGCCAATGATGTAACGCAAGTTTTTTTACGTGAAGGACATGTCTAGCAAAGGAAAGAAGGACAAAGGGCCTGACGAGCCGAAGCGCCACGTGGTTCTCCCAGGCAAAAGAAAAATCGTCGGAGTAGAGGACAAGACTGACGAGGATTACGATCAGTTTGATGGGCAACCCCCTTTCACGATGACGGTTGACCCTAGTATCCTCCTATCAAACGAAGACACCCCTTACTCACGTAGCGATCACAAGGAAGGAACAATAGTGAGGAGAAAGTACGTGCGGACAACCGTCACCGCCGATCTATTGCCGTAATTGTTGTAAATTATTTTGGATGTATTGAATATGCTAGTTATATATGATTAATTACAATTTTTAACAATTTAATATCATGCATATACTAATTATATACGATTATTAGAATTTTTAAAAGTTTTAAATCATGCATGTGGGATTTACATATGTTAGTTATAATTTTTAACAATTTAATATCATGCATATGCTAATTATATACGATTATTAGAATTTTTAAAAGTTTTAAATCATGCATGTGGGATTTACATATGTTAGTTACAATTTTTAACAATTTAATATCATGCATATGCTAATTATATATGATTATTAGAATTTTTAAAAGTTTTAAATCATGCATGTGGGATTTACATATGTTAATTAGAATTTTTAATGCATTATTTACTATTTTAGAAGCATATATGCAACGAAATTCAATATTCAGTGCTATTAACTTTAGTCCCAGTTCTTAACCCTAACCGGGTTTAAAAAAGAATTTAGAAATAGCGGGAAAATATCTTTACTCCCGGTTGGTGAGAAGAACCGGGAGTAAAGATATATTTACTCCCGGTTCTTCTCACCAACCGGGAGTAAAGATCCGGGGGTATATATATTCCCGGTGCGCCCTCGTCTTCTCCACCAACACTTAGACGTTTTTCCATCGAGATCGAGCATCGGCTTCTCCTTCGCCGCCACTGCCTAGGGCAACCCCGCGCCGACGCCGCCGCCGTCTCTCACCGTCGCCTGGCGGTCCTAGCCACCTCCGCCGCGTCTCTTGGGTGAGAGCCCCCGCCCTCTCTCTCTCTCTCGATGTAGATCTCTGTCTCTCTCTCTTTCGCCGACGAACGCCGATGACGCCGACGCCGACGTACGCCGCCGGGCCGCTACGTTGCGCCGCCGCCGCGCCCCCATGCCACCGGGCCCCCATGCCGCCGCCGTGGCCCGCCGCTGCCGCGCCCCCACGCCGCCGGGCCCCCACGCCGCCGGACCGCGCCCCCACCGCCGCGAGACGCCTCCACCGCGAGACGACGCCACCGCTGCCACGCCGCCGCCGCGCCCCCACGCCGCCGGGCCGGCCCACGGCGCCGGACCGCGCCCCCACCGCCGCGAGACGCCGCCACCGCGAGACGATGCCGCCGCCGACACGCCGCCGCCGCCCCCACGCCGCCGAGCCGGCCCACGGCGCCGGACCGCGCCCCCACCGCCGTGAGACGCCACCGCCGCGAACGAATGCTTAACGAACGCTTAACGAACGTGACCAAACGCGAACGAACGCGAACGAACGTGAACGAACACGAACGAACGCTTAACGAACACGAACGAACGTGAACGAACGCGAACGAACGCTTAACGAACGCGAACGAACGTGAACGAACGCGAATGAAACGTTAAAGAAACGTGAACGAACGCGAACGAACGTGACTGAAACGTGAACGAACGTGAGTGTTAGTGAATGAACGCGAACGAACGTGAATGAAACGCGAACGAACGTGATTGAAACGTTAACGAACGTGAATGCACTTGAACTAAAAGTGTGAGAATGAACGCGAGCGAAATGTGTACGAACGAGATAATTAAACTATTGTTGAACTTAGCATATATATATGATTATATATACTTGAAAACGTGAAATACATTATATGTTCCTTTGCATTTAGACTAATACATTTTTTTTGCATGTTGCAGAGAAGACGTCGTCGTCGTCATCCCTCAAGCCGAAGTGGTAGCTAGCCCTCGAAGGAATTCGCACAGGCAAATGATGTAAAGATGTGATTGTTAGAGATATAATATAAGATTGTTAGATTTCTAATATAAGATTATTAGATTATTAGAGTTAGCATATGTGAGTGTTAGAGATTATTAGATTATTAGACTTAGCATATTTGAGTGTTAGAGATAGTTAGAGATTTAATATAAGATTATTAGAGGTTTAATATACGAAACTTAATTAGACTTAGCATATGTGAGTGTTAGAGATTTAATATAAGATTATTAGAGATGTAATATTTGAAACATATTTGATTGTTAGAGATTTAATATAAGATTATTAGAGATGTAATATTCGAAACTTAATTAGACTTAGCATATATGATTATCTACCGTACAAATACACGACACTTAGACTTAGCATATTTGAGTGTTAGAGATAGTTAGAGATTTAATATAAGATTATTAGAGGTTTAATATACAAAACTTAATTAGACTTAGCATATGTGAGTGTTAGAGATTTAATATAAGATTATTAGAGTTGTAATATTCGAAACATATTTGATTGTTAGAGATTTAATATAAGATTATTAGAGATGTAATATTCGAAACATATTTGATTGTTAGAGATTTAATATAAGATTATTAGAGATGTAATATTCAAAACTTAATTAGACTTAGCATATATGATTATCTACCGTACAAATACACGACACTTAGACTTAGCATATATGATTATTTGAGTTTTAATACAAGATTAGTAGAGTGTTAATATTACGCTTAGCAAATATTTCTCCTATGAACAGATGGCTGATCGCGATGAGGAACAGATACTGTACGATACAATCGCATCGGGAAGTAGCCAGTACTGGAACGAAGAAGAGGGGAACGAGGATCCAAACCAGTACTTGAACGAGGAGGGGAACACGGAGAGGGATGCAGAGGGGAACGAGGAGGGGAACATGGAGAGGGATGCGGAGAGGAATGAGGAGGAGGCTAGTGGAAGTCATCCCTCCGCTGGACAGAAGAGGGCACGCGGACAACGAGGTGCCGCGAAGAAGATAGAGAGTCGGCACATCATAACTGAGGTGGACGCAGACGGCCGACCTAGTGCCCTGGCACAAGCAGCCAAGAATTTTGTACGCCACAGCGGTTGGGTTGTGAGGGATAACGTGCCTGTCAGCAAGGTGTACTGGCGCAGAACAAGGGCACGCGGGGGTGATGACAGCTTTGTCCCGGAATCAGAGAAAGAGATGCTGTGGACCACAATGCTCGAGACGTTCACGCTCCCTGCGGGTACAGAGAACATAGTGAAACAGTGGACTCTTAAGAAAATGGCAGAACAGTTCCAGACCTTCAAGGGAGATCTGTACCGGAAATACATCCTGAAGGGGCAGACACCGAACTTCGACGTATTCCCGAAGCTAAGGGATCACTGGGACGAGTTCGTTGCTTACAAGACAGGTCAACAAGGGCAGGCGATGATGGAAAGAAACAAAGAAAATGCCGCCAAGAAGAAGTACCATCACCACTTGGGGTCAGGCGGCTATAGCGTCGCGATGCCGGAGTGGGAGGAGATGGAGGCAAGCTTGCTTGAGAGGGGTATCGAACCGGCCACCGCTAAATGGCCTGATCGATCGAAGTTCTGGTACTATGCTCACGGTGGAACGCTCAACCCAGTTGATGGCTCCTTGGTCTTCAGCGATCAGATACACGAGGCTGCGAATCGACTAACGGACGCAGTGGAAGCCTCTTCTCAGGGCACGTTCCGACCCGACAGAGAGAAGGATGAGCTGTCACTCGCCCTACAAACTCCCGAGCATCCAGGAAGAACACGAGGGAAAGGCGTGATTCCCTAGAAGATGGGATTCAAGGAGGACATCCACACGTACAGGAGTCGGATGAGGAGCAAGAGAGATACCGAGGCGAAGATTGCAGATCTTGAGTACAGGGTATCGAGCTACGAGCTCAGCATGCAAGAGGAGGTGGCCCGGAAGGTGGATGAACGCATGGCAGCACATCGGTCACACGATCCCCAGCCGTACATACCTCCTCCAATGGTCAGCCCATCAGGCAATCGTAGCAGCTGCGCCTCAATGAGGCAGGTAGTATCACATAGCATGGACGCCATGCAAACCCAGGACGAAACCACCTGCCCCGTTGATGAGATCACGCATCGGACACCATGTGAGCTGCATATTCCCTTCAAGAACTTATCAATCAAGGTAGCTCGATGTAATATATGATTTTTGACTCGTACGTTCCGCAAGTTGCTGCTTAGGTTGATTACTAATAGATAACCTCTCATCACGTGAAGGTGGCGTCGGGAATGGCCATCCCAACGGACATTTCAGGGACTTACCACTGCAGGCCGATTCCAGCAGGATACTCGAGGGTCGAAGTTGAGCTGGTGAAAGCCGTGTACGAGGACCTCGAGTTGGACTACCCAGGAGGAGACGGTGAGACGCATCTACGAGACACAAGCCACGCCATTATACTATGGCGCAAGCGGTACATCATCCTCCCTGGGCGACAAGCGGCGTCTCGTGCACCATCTCCTCCGGCTCCGCCGTCTCCTCCTGCACCATCTCCTCCGGCTCCTCCGCCACCTCCTCCTGCACCATCTCCTCCGGCTCCTCCGCCTCCTCCTGCACCATCTCCTCCGGCTCCTCCGCCACCTCCTCCTGCACCATCTCTGGCTCCTCCGCCTCCTCCGCCTCCTCCTCCACCGTGTCCGCCTGCACCTCCCAAGACAAGGTCTCGCCAAGCTCCACCTCCTGCCAGCACAAGGGCAACGAAGAAGGCCAAAGTTGACACCACCAAAAACAAGGAGCCACCGTACGATTGCAGTCAAGAGGAGCTTGACGCTTATATGACAGGAGAAGTGAAGAGGCAACTCAAGCCTCGGAGTCCTGAAAAGAAGATACCTATTGACCCGAGCGTGAAGAATTTCTTCAAGGGAATGTCCACAGCAAACAAGGAGGCCTTAAAGCTATCGGACTATGACCGAACACTTAGGAAAGCCTATTACAAGAAGTCCAAACCAGTTCCTCAGCTTGGAGAACAACCACACCAAGTGGTCGAGCCGTTGGTGACCGGCGAAGACTTTGGCATAACGGATTTCATTTCGGACACCGGTCTAACCATGGCTCAGTTGGTTGGAGACGCACCAATCCCGAAGGCGGAAGTGGCATACGAGTTTGAACTCGGTAAACCGCTTGTCAGGCCTGAGCAACTGCAGTCCCTACCGACACAAATGCACAAATTCCATGAACGGTACATGGAAATGAGCGCCAATGGTAGAGAGATGTTCGGAGCGAGGATCAGAAGCCCCGACTTCTTGCAAGGAGAAGATGTTCTATGGATCCATTTCAAGGATGTCTTCGATCTGTACCATCGGGACGCGCTCGACGTCTCTCTTCTGAGCGCATGGATTTTGTAAGTATCTTTGAGTTCGATTTATTTCGTTCAATAATTAGCTCCTGGCATATATGTAAGCAATAATAATTTCCTTTCGTTGTTGTGGAATGGAGATTCAAAGGGCCCGACGGCGGGGGGTTTACAATACTGGGTTCATCGACCCTCGGAAAATCAACACCGAAATGCTCGACAAGTACGAGAAAGACACAGAGGACAATCTCGTCCATCTCCTAAGGCAGCAGCATTTCAGGACGTTCATACTATTGCCGTACAACACAGATTGAGTTTTTATTGTCGTTCGAACAAATTTCATTCCCATACATATAACATGTACATTCTGATATTTATCTCATCTCACGCATATTCCAGATTCCACTGGGTCCTGTTCTTTTTCGACTTGGACGCATGCAGAGTCACTGTGTATGACTCAATGAATAAAGAGGAGAAGGTTTTTGAAAAGGTCTTCCAACTGATAAACAGGTAATATAATGCCATCTATTCCAAAGTCGCGGGACTCTGTTGCTATTATGTTGATCTCGGGTAATATTTAATTAATCATAGCTTGCAACTGCACATGTAGGGCTTGGGATCGGTTCCGTCAATAACTTGGACGGAGGTTTCATTTTCCAGTGAGTACATGCATGATCCAAAATTATATTGAATTGAATCTCTAGTTACAGTTAATATAAAGAGTATATTAAATCTCTCATCGTTTCTCATGTAGTGTGCAAAGTAGGACAAGGGAACTAACTTATGCGGCTACTACGTATGCGAGTATGCCCACTGCCTATCAAACCAAATATACACCAAACGAGAGCTCGATGTACGTATACGTAAACCATTCAAAATTTCATTGCGTATCGATTTGTTAAGTTGTTTATTAATTTCATATATTGATATGTCATTATTTTTCGAATGATAGCGTATTCACATGAGGGAAAAACTCCCACACAAGGATTTTATCACGGCTGTTCAAGAACAACTGATGGGGTTCATCAACAAAGAAGTCCTTAATCCCGATGGTGAATTCTACTACGACGGATCGACAATTCGTAACGTCGGTCCTTCCTCTTCTGACGTAACGCAGGCGTCGAAGTCGTAGCTATAGCTAGCGAGCAAATGAATTGTACTATACATGCATGTATATATATATATTTATATATGTACGTGCATTTACTTTAGTGTTAATATATATTTTGGTAACATATATGTACATAAAATGTTAAGTGCTTTAAATTATAAATATGTGTGTAATATATGTATTTATACATATATACATACGCATATATATATATATATATATATATATATATATATATATATATATATATATATATATATATATATATATATATATATTACAATATAGTATTGTAATATATATATATATATATATATATATATATATATATATATATATATATATATATATAATCAACCATGCAGCAAACAGGGCCATGCAAATAAAAAAAATGGTACATAGATCTTTAGTCACTAACCGGGACTAAAGATAGATCAGCCGGCCACGTGGCTGACCGATCTTTAGTCCCGGTTCGCGTTACCAACCGGGACTAAAGATCGATCTTTAGTCCCGGTTATTTCACCCGGGACTAAAGATCGCTATCTTTAGTCCCGGATTCGTAGTCCCGGTTGGACAACCGGGACTAAAGGGGGGTTACGAACCGGGACTACAAACGATTTCTTCATCAGTGCTTATATTTTGGGATGGAGGGAGTATTTGTTAAGTTCATTTCTCAAAATATTAATTTTTTGTGTTAATCAAGCAGACCATCCATTTGATTTCATCCACATTTCATCACTTCCGAACGAGGACTAAAGATGAAGGATTAGCATCTATCCTTTTTAAACAAGTGCACTGTGCCCGACAAAACCTTTCTTTAAGATGTGAAAGTTTCTTAATTCAACCACTATGATAAGGAAAAACATTGTATATGAATGCTTGCGCAAAAAAAAAAAAGCTAATCATATGTGTATAAACTGTAAAAGAACAACTTAGAATTGAAAATTTTAGAGTAAGATGTTCAGATGCTACTACTTAATTAAGCACACAACAACTACTGGATTTCTTACAACTTCACAGTGAGCACAACCAAAATCTTAGGGAACACGACCCCACAAACTCATTTATCATAAATAAGTGTACACAATAATATATAATCTAGGGAACATGCACTCAGAGGGCCATAATAGAAGGAAAACTTGCAGCTCCGTTCTTTCTTGACAGTGCCTTATTTTCATCAAGGGGGTGAGCTTCAATTGGCATATTTGTTATAACATTGCAGCATCATCAGAAATACTGAATCTAAAATTGAGTGAAGTTTGATGTTGGCACTTGAACAAAATATTTGGGAATTTGTAGTAGTTAAGCCCTGACAATATGGGAGGACAGGTATAATTTTGTAAAAAAAAAAGGAAAAGGTGATCCCCCCCCCCCCCCCCCCCCAGTTTGCAGGGAAAACAGGTGTAACTGTGAACAAGTACAATGATTGTTTTCCGAGCCATGAGGGTTTCACCAAACTAACTTTGAACAACATAGGAAGGAGGAACAAAAGATGAAGGCTTTAAATGCATCATTTGGCATATTGCACTGTGCACAAGAAAGCTTTTCCTTTTCTTGTGAGAGCGTTCTTAATTCAACCTCTAAGATAAGGTATTTAAGTTATAGAGATAAATAAATTAGAGATGGAGGCTTGAACAAAAGACAAGCTTTTAATCTGTGGTAACAGCAAGAGTCAGAATTAATCTAGTGCAAAGTGACAGATGCTTAACACACCTTAAAAACATCACAACGCCTGAAACCTTATGAAATTATATAACTCAATTGTACAAATTCATTCATCATAAATAAGCATGGACAATCTATGGCATAATGCAATAATGGAATTTGACCGTGCCATCTCTTACCCAAGAGGAGTGTGCTTTTGATTGCCACATAAATTAACAACCGTATAGAGCAATCCCAAAAGGCGAACCAAATACTTTGGAAAGTTGCACATGAATTTTGAGGCAGAAACTAAATACTTGAATCCATAGTTGTTGTTTTTGTGTGTGTGCGCGGGGTAAGGTTGGGAGCACATGAAAAAGGTAAATTTTTTCAAGCTAGGAGGAAACAAGTGCAATGATAAACAGATGACACAGGAGGATTTGGGACTATAATAATATATAATTAACTTTGAACAAGACATGAACCCTATATATTTGGGGTGGTAAACTCTAGATCGAAGCCAAGGAACGAACTTAATTAGGGGTGCAGGAACAATGTGAGGGCCGGGTATGGTACCTCGTGGTTGTGTCTGTTGAGAGGGCTGAATCGGGGGCCCCGGAGCTTGCGGGGAGGAGGGCCGCCGTCGGAGTGGTACGCGGCTCGCCGGATGGCCCTGCCCGCCGCCGCCGCGGCTGATCGTCGCAGCATCTTCCGGCGACTAGGGTTAGGGTGCAGAATTGCCCGACGAGAGCACTATCCCTAATTAATATTGGAAACCCTCATCTCATCCGATCACTCTCCCGCCATCGTCTTATTTTTACTCTACAGGCCTATTCTTCTTGGACCCTCAACAGAATTCGGCCCAGCAACTAAAAATTCTGATAGCCTTTTTTTTTCTCGAAAAATCATTTTTCTTTTCTTTTCTCGACGTCTTACAACTCAAGAAGAAGAGGAAACTAAAAATCCTATTCACTTTATCTTTGGATACAAACCGGACCAGCCTTCTTTCGAGCCTACCGTAGCACAAGGTTTTGATTTAACAACCAAAATTGATAAATCATAGATTGGATCCAAGGTCAGAAACGAAGCAGATTTGGAGAAGGTCTGTGTCCATAGAAGCAGAAACCGTATCGGCTGGCTACGGGAAGCTTCTTGGCTATCGTCTGCAGCATCAGTTGATACTAAACTAGACAATTCTAGGAAGGTGGTTCTAGAATCATTGTTGGGATCGATTGAGACGCCACACAAGAAATTCTAGGAAGGTGGTTCTAGAATCATTGTTGGGATCGATTGAGACGCCGCACAAGAATTAATGCCACGTATGGAAAGAGTCCAAAGAACGCAACTGTATCTATTAATTAGGATGTTTTTAGTAGTTTCTTTATAGATATATTCGGTAAGAGTCCACCTAAAGGATTTGTTCGTATTTTTAAGTTGTAATAGAGATAGAGTCGTGTCCAACAAGGACATTTTATGTATTTTGGGTATAAATATGATCCGAAACGATGTAAAAAAAAGGACAGTTCAATAATACTTTCGGCACATCGCCACCTTTTTTCTACTTTCATTGTTTCGGCGAGTTCTTGCTTTTAAGTTGGGCTGCATAGGGTTTGATCTCCGACGAAAAGGTAAAGCTTGTTATGGCGGCTTGCGTTCTCGAGATTAGTGATTACATCTTCATGACACTCTAATCTTGCTCATGTAAATCGCCGAGTTATCATATATGCGGTATAATCTAGATTAATATCATTATCTAACCCCATCGGCTAACCTCCATCATCAAAAACAGCCGATAGGGTTAGATACCGACATTGAATTAGATTATACAATGTATCCACCATCTCAGAAAGGCTTTTATCAGCTCGAGTAGATCTTATGTTTCTCCTTATGCTTAATGCTGCATCAGTTAAGTTTGATCTATTAAGTAATGTTTAGAACCGTAACATTTAATTTGTCTTATAATTGCTAATAGAGATAACATTGGGGTTTCAGCCGATCTTACCTGATTTAGCTACTTTGTTTCTTATATGTTTACTTGATATGCTAAATCTGCCCTTTATATTAAGATCTCAATTGATTAAAATATATTAAGCTTGCCGTCAATCTGTTAAGTTTTTCCTAATATTAGATTGATTCATGTTCAGTATGTTCATCTACGTTGACATCTTAGTGCAGAGTGGTATCGGAGTACTAGCCGATACACATTAGGTTTGCTTCATCGGCTATGCTATGAATATATATAATCTTTGCTTTGAAGTACCTTTAGACATAAGTGATTTATACTGTCTAGACATAAGTGATTTATACTGTCTCGGCATACTATATGATCTATGCCAATAAATTAGTTCAAGCATATTTCGAGGCATAGATTATATATCATTGATATCTGCAGCTGATTGAGTAGATCTATCTATTCTTATCTTACATGTTTTTATTGCCGATCTGACCCATACTACATCAGCATGACACTGGACGATACGTTATCGGCAGCCTAGCCGATCGGCTATCGTTTAGGGATTTAACCTTGTTTCCTCTTTTTTCTTATTGGTTGCAAGATCAAACCAACTGGCACGCTCAGAACCCGAAAGCAAATCTTTGGACCTGCACTAGATTGAAGCAAATCAACACTATACTACTATAAGTTTCACACTATTGATGCGATTTTGGGAAGATTGTACCGCACTAAGGAATCATTAGGAAACCGGTGGTCCACGAAGGCCTGGCCTAGTTACTCACTAATTAGACCCATCACTAAATATGGAAATTACCTATGGCTATCTCTATAAATAGAGGGGAGGAGAAGATATTGTATGCTTGAGCAATGGATAAATGAATGAGAGAATGTCCTACCCTTACATCTTGTGTCACCATTTTTGGTTGACATTATGTAACCCCTTTGGAATACGCACGTAGCACAGGGGTAGCACGACGTTTTACCGGAGACCGAGAAAAAAGATGGGTAAGAACTCGCAGATTTAATCACGAAAATGAATTCCTCTCGTCATTCTCGTTCCACTTCTGCCATTCCCGACGAAATCTACTACAGCTGACTTGGAGTCAGCGGCGTATGCCGATTGGTAGAAACCGCGGTCGGCAAACACGGTGTTAGCGTGCCGACGACGCACCATGGTGGCGAACCCGAGCCCCGCCATGGCTGCGAGCTCACGCATGCGACATCATGGCCGCAAGCCTGCCGACAAAACACACTGGCCGCGGCCCGCGCCGTCGTGCACCCGGCAGCAACCCGCGCCACAGCCGTGCCCGAGGCCACACTAGGATGGCGTGCTAAGCACCGCCACTGCGCCCAACGGCGAGCCCACGTCGGCCTTCATGGCAGCACCAGCAAGACAGGAGAGAGAAAGAAGAAAAGAAGTACAAAACGAAGAAGAAATGAAGCGGAAAAAAAGTAGCACTGCAGCAGCCGCCCGCGGCGCTGCACATTGTGCCGCTCGCCACCTCGCCGCACGCCCAAGCAGCTGCGAGCGCCGCCTCTAAGAAGAGAAGAACAAGAAAGAAAAATGAAAAAAAGAGGGCACCGATGATGACATCGGTCGCCGCCCGTCGTGCCGCACCCGCCCGGCTGCCACGCCACCCTTCGGCTTGCCGCGTAGGACCCCGGCCGCCATGCCTCCCTAGCCGCGCCATGCAACATCTGCTCGGGCCACCCTCCGCAGCGCCCTCCGTGCCTGCGCAGCCCATGCCGCTGCCTGGCACCGCACCGTGCTAGCCTCGCCTGATCATATCATAATCTTTCTCGCGTTGCACCGGATTACCCCTCTCTTCACTGGATGCCAGTATTTCCCATGGGTTCGGGGATCCGCGGATACCCAACCCGATCGGTACAGGCATCGGCATCTTTTTTTTTTTGCCCGTGGGAATGCCTGACCCGATACCCGCGAACTTAACGGTCACACACGGGTTTTATATTTCGCTTGTGGGTAACCCATGCCCGACCCGAAAATGTTTGACCCATGTAACTTCAATAGTTCAAGTAACCTCCCTTCATTTGGCCCAATAGCAGCAGCAATATATATCCACATAAAATCCTAAACCTAATATCCCCAAATCCTATCCCCACGTCCACTCCACTTGGCGGTGCTAGCGCGGGCTGCGACGGTGGGCACAAGCGGCGCCGGGCTGGGTGCAGGCACACGACATGTGGGGCGCAGGCAGCGGCGGCGCACGGCGGGCTAGGCATAGGCGGCGACGGCGCACGGGTACCCGATGGGCACGGGCATGGGCATGGATTTTTGCCCGATAGACCTTGCGGATGTGGATCGGATGCGGGCACGTGGGTCTCAGGCTGGGCATGGATTCGCTCTGTCGGTGTCTGACCCAGCCCGTTGCCATCCCTATGATGTAGGAACATTTCTTATATTATTTTCTGAGCATTTGGCGTATTAGTTTCTGGCTTATCCTCATGATGTAGGAGTATCTGATTTAGAATCTGAGCTTGGAAAAGCATCTAAATGTTGTTCAATGTTTTAATTTGCCGAGCTAATTAATGTTATGTTTTGAATTCCAGTAGACCAAGTACCGAAAGTTTACGATTTCACCAACGGATGTAAGCTTTGTTCGGGTTTAGTGTCTAATCTTGGCCCTTGCAATATGTGTAAACAATATACTCCTATTAACATTCAAGGTCATTTGATCTCTAGAAGTTCATACTGCATTTGTATTATACGAACTCATACTTAACAATCCATTTGGATTGCTAGGCACTTATAAAATCCAGATTATTGTCTGAACTTAAACAGGGAATGTATCTGACTTCAGTGTGTAGACATACCCTTGCCATGTTTCTCAATTCAGTGTATGAACATGCCCTTGCAAGGACTGCTCTTCCCTGTGATTTTACTTATGTAAATATATATTGTAAAAACATGCCTTGCACATGCACTACTACTTAACCAAAATAACAACAAACATGTTGTGTTCATCTTCAGCAGCAGGGCAAGAGAGTCAAAATTACTGGAAACATTTGCCCTATCAGGTAAGAGGGACCTAAGGAGGTAGCTTTAATTTCGAAGCCACACATTCTACTATTGTTCATGTTAAATAGTCATGCAGGCACGAAGTGTGCCAAATCCAAGCTCAATATCATAGTAGGGTACTATGAATCTATAATATGCTGTAAGATACTAGTAGTAGGTGGCCACATTCTAGCTTGATGATATTCCAGTCTAATAAGTAATAACACAAGAAAGATGTGCCTAAACCATGAATGTATATTAAAAAAAGAGAGATTTATTGAACCTTCCTTCCGACTGTTCACCTATTCTCTCATATCCATGAAGTAATTAAGACATTGATTTTGCAATAAGATCCATTATGTTCATTGCATAATAAGTAAAATATTGCTGCCATGTTAACCGACATAGTGAACAGATCATCAAAAGATAGCAAGAGAAATATTAACTGAGCAAGTTGTATTTTGGGGCAGACACAACAGAAAATCCAGAAACATATATAAAGCTAACATAGGAAGCAACTATCAAGTTTTCACGATAGCATACAAATTAAGGCGGTAGTAGGTAGTACATTAAGAGATAGAGAGTATGATATCCAACAGAACCTCAATGGTGGCTTTAACTAGTTTCGGTCAGCAGGACATTACATTTGTGTAGTTATAGCATAATAAAACCTCCTAGCTAGTTATGCTGTGGACACATTGTTGGACGCGTGATGCGGCAGATGGAGCACAGCATGAGACAATCCAAAGCACGAGCAGAGAATGATAAGGAAAGAAATATTGTTGCTCCAAGCCAAGTTATACAGGATGTCTCCATCAGCTGGCCTGCGATCAGTGTATGTGAATTGAGATAGAGATTAGTTCATGCAACGCGTAGATCGATTGAACATTATAATATGAGTAGTATCGAATTAATTAAAGGTTAAGAAGAGAGAGAATATATAATAAGGTACAAACATATATACCCACTGTAAGGGTTAGCAAGCCTCATGATCCTCCGATTGTGGTTATCGACAGCCATGGCACAGCCCTCCCGCAGCATGTTGTCCATCGCGTTTTGCGTCCAGGGATAGCTGCTCATCTTCAATTTAATTCACCAAAAAGAAAATCGATCGATCAAATTCCTCGAGGGAGAGAGATAGAGAGAGACAACAAATCGATCGATATCAAAAGGGGATACCCAATTAAATTAGAAGCAACAACATGAACAAGCTAATCAATTACTTACCTCCAGCCGTTCCTTGGTGGTGGTGGAGACGGGCCTGCCGCGGTTAGCCGCCGCCATCAACCTTCCGGCCAACACCGATCGCAACGCCATCAGATCTAGGGTTCCACGCTTTGCACCTCACAGACACGGAGAGAGAGAGTACTCGTATCGTAGTAGAATAGAAAGAAAGAAAAGAGAGGGGGAGAGGACTCGATCGGTTTTGGGCTTTAACTCTGCCTGGGTAGGCCCGGCCCATCATCTTTGGTAGCCTACTACTGCATATAATATCCTATATCAAAAAAAAAAAAAAAGAACCCTCCAACTCGAATCGAAAGAGAGGAAACCGAACGAACCCTAGCGATCGATGTCGGCGGCGTGGATGCTCAGCCGCGCCGTGTCCCAGAGGCTTCTCCGCCACCGCTCCCGATCCTTGTGCAGCAGCTTGTCTTCCTCCTCCTCCTCCTCGGGAAAGGTATCTGTTACCTTCATCCTCCTCCCTTTTCTGTTTATGTTTCTGGCGACCGGCGCTTCCAAGAGTATCAAATTATTCCCCTTTCCTCTCCACAACTAGCCCCCTCCTCCTTTTCTTTTCCTCTTCTTTTTGTAATACGGAGTACTCGCTCCATCCCTAAATGTTTGGCGCCGTTGACTTTTTTAAATATGTTTGACCGTTTGTCTTGTTCAAAAACTTTTATGAAATATGTAAAACTATATGTATACATAAAAGTATATTTAACAATGAATCAAATGATAAGAAAAGAATTAATAATTACTTAAATTTTTTAATAAGATCAACAGTCAAACATGTTTAAAAAAGTCAGCGGCGTTAAACATTTAGAGACGGAGGGAGTACTAGTTAGTTTGACAACAGAATATATATACTACAACTACAACTAAGCCGACCAATTTACCTGTCACTTTTGATTGTTGAGTGAGGATGTGCTGTTAAAGACGCGCGCCAATCTAAACCAATCTCTTCCTGTGCCTCTGCCTTGCTCCTTGCCTAAATTATTCAACACTAGTAATTTGCCCGTGCTACTGCTAACGCTACGATAGCATTCAGTAATACAAATTAAACAACCAAAATAATACAATATATGTTTTTTCAAACAAGCACAAAATAGAAGGATTAATATTAAACACGAGTTATTATTCATGATTCATCAACCATATCTCCAGGTTCATTTGAAAAAAAAAAACTGCTCCCGGTTGTCCCTAACAAGGGCACTATAGAATGTGTTTTATAAATAGTGAAGAACTGAAGTCAAGCGATAGCAATTGCCTCTTAAAATAATCATTTATATAGCATATCCTATAGTACCATTCGATACTGAAAAATGCCTGAACTCATTAGCATATCAAGGATCAAATATTCTATTCCTCCTAAAAATTCATTTATAGAACTCATTAGCAGGCAAGGGAACTGAAGAACTGTGAAGGCAACACACTGAAGACCATCACAATAATCTGATCCAACTTTATTTTTCCAAAAAAACTATTGCAATTCTCTTCCTTCATCAACATCCTGCAAATATCCTGGTCAATTTCTTGCCAATCTAAAGAACGGATCAATATCAACCCTTACTAAAGTCATATGCTTTTCAGTATGTCTGCTTGATACAGCAATAGTTCAAAACCAATATTTTCTGCAATTGGCAAATGTAGTTGCTCATGTCATCCCTTTCCAACTTGGCATTTCTCAAAAAAAAAAAAAAACACTATACACAGCACATCCGTTGAAATATAAAATTACCTAGTCATTGTCTATTTTCTGCATATGGTGAACAAGCTCCTTTGCGGTGTTTGAGAAATTCTTTAGCCCCTGCAACAACAAAGAACGCAACAGTAGAAATAAACTGATGGAATGAAAAATTCAATAGTACAGACATTACACAAATATTCAGAATTTTGGAGCCCTGTCATTGGTATACCACAACATGGACATCCGCTGAGGTGATCTGCATCAGCTTGTTTCAATCAACCTTGCCAGGCTTCTCGATTTACACCGGTCAGCCTTCACGATCAGTAGCATGGTAGCTCTGAGGGTAGTACTCGATCATGTCTTTGAGTTCATCTAACTCAAAGACATGATCACAACAACCCAATAGTGAATCTAGAACAAACCAAAAATTAATTAGACGTTGTAAGTTGTAACTTATCATCTAAAATAGTCTCTAAATCTCTAACACCTCCCAGATCATGTTAGCTCCAAACTCTTTCCTTTCCATCTCAGCATCTTTGCCCACACTTGCATTATCTTGTTAGGGCGTACTTCCTTGCCTCCAGAAGCATGCATCGCAGTGGGATCAGACAAGACGGAGTTACAATTAGCAGCGACAAGGACGCAATTGATGGGAAAACGATGTGTTTTTTAGGCAAACCTTAGCATCGGATGGTAATCGTCGTGCTTATCCAGGAGGAGGCCGTGTGCGGCGCGACGTTCACGGAACGCAGCAACAGCGCTGTCCTCCTCGGAATCGCGGACATCCTTGACAGACACGGAGGCCGGGTAGAGGAAATCCATCCGCCTCGCCGATCCGGCACCGGCGCCGGCGCGGTGGAGCAGCCGTTGATACGGGAGGGGGATGTGGGCGCTGGGGGTGGGGGCGCGAGCGGAGTCCCGCCGATCTGGCGGTGGGGGCGCCGCGGGAGGAGCTGCCTGGGATCGTGCGACAACGACGACGCGGAGGAACCGTCGTCGGGGGGAGGGGGGGGGAGGGATGCGGGAGGGTCGGAGGGATGGGGTGGGGGATTGTGGAGGGATGAGGCGAAGCGCTGGGCTGGGGATCGGTCTATCCGTTGGATCCGGCGATCGGACGGTACACAATCGGCGTGTCTGTCAGGTTGGAGTCACCGTCACCACTACGCCTTGCTTCAGTGAACTCAATGCCACTCACCTTGCTATTGTAATCCCTTATTTTGTTTTTCCTACTTTCATCTCTGTTTCTGTGAAACAATAGCATATATACAGGATAAATTACTTCTTATCCTTCCAGAGATGTGTCATCAAACAAATGTCATTCATCACCTGTTTTTTTTTCCCTGAAAGTCATTCATCTCCTATGTATGATAGCAAGTCGCGTTGGAATGTCACAACTTACAAGCTTCCTCGTTCCAATTTTGCTTTCCTATATTTTGGTCTTGTTCTATCACAAGCACTAACTTTTACACGGGTAACAAATCAGGGATGGATCTTACCAAAAAAAACAATGCTGTCACATGGGCTTGCAAAGATATTACTAGATAGGTGGGCTGTCAGTGAGTGATGTTTTAGTCACTCCAGCAAAGATGTCTTATGTGCTTTGCACTTTCTATTGCAGGTAGTTTAGAGTTCTTAAAATGATGGTCTCGTGCGATTTTTCTGGAATTAAACACTCACTTTCGTCCAGCACAGTCCAATCACTTCTTTTTTTCTGACATGCCCTTTTCTTTAATAAGAAAAACACACTTGCCAACAGAGCAGGAGGATGCTGCCAATCAAAGCAAGATGGAACCAGGGTTCACTCTATCGGTTCAGGGTTTTCTATCGGGGGTCACCGAAATCCCGAGATTTCTGAAATTTCGGTCAGAAATTTCTGAAATTTTGAACAAAATTTAGTTGAATTTGAACAAATATTATCCAAATTCATGAAAAAAATGAAAAATTCAAAAATTTCGGTCGAATTAATATCGTATCGGGGGTCACCGAAATGACCGAAATTTCCAACCCTGGGTGGAACTAGGACCTAGTTCAACTCAATCCCAGCTGATCCCTTGCGGTTTGCTGTCAGCTACACAGTCCATTGGGTGCCATCACGTTTTCAACTTTTTCTGGAAATTCTGAAGACGTGCTTAGTAGCTCACAACCCATCTTTGCCTATGATTAAGATAAATGTTCTTTGATTTAGAAGTTGCGCATTTATGTTAAAAGAGAGGATCTTTATCAACAGAAAAAGGAAAAAGATGGCCTCATACAAGTCCATCCATATAACTCCTTAAAATGGATTTTTTTTCATGGTGGTTTTGCCTATGGGGAAGCTTTGAGCGGTTTTGGCAAACTAAGACGACACTTTGGTGCCTCATTAATTCTCACTCCTTATTTTGGCAAAGGAGGACGACACTGTGATGACATGGTGGCATTAATTGTTCCGGTAGATTTTGGTGTCTGTTCAAATGTATATCCCACATAAGTAAAACCACAAAGTTCACTTTACGGGGTTATATCGAAGGTATTGCAAATTCGAGGGTGTAGAGACCTGTTTTAAAGTTCGAAGTGCTAAATGGACTTCTATTCAAAGTTTAGGGAGGATATGTTATAGGAATGATGTGATTTTTGCTTGCTTGTTCATGCCGAGTTGCCAACACAAATCGAAGTTAGGAAACTACGTTTATGAAGTACATGTTAAGAATGCAAACATAATACCCATGCATGCATCAGTCTCAAATACGTACACCTAAAAAAACAACTACACAGTTAAAAGAAATGTGGGTGTGATTCACGTTAGATCAATCTGCTCTTTTCTTTGTAATAAAAGCATGTGCAGAGAATGCAATCATTTTGAAGAGTTACTAACAGAAAAATATATCTTGCATTGGTAAAGGCTACTCTTATAACTCACTAGATTGCAAAGCGCTATGCAGCACTAGCCCTAACTCTGCTTCTAACTTCTAAGCCCTGCAGTATGCTGCTGGTTCTTTTTATTCCCTAATATACTAGCTAGGAAGATATGTTTTATTCCCTAATATACTAGGAAGACATGCTGGAAACAGCTGTTGATGTTGAGTCTATGAATGCTTCTCTCTAACACTAGGAATTCACAACTTCTTGATCAATCTTGTTGTAATTTGATGTTCAAGCTACTGAATGATAATCAGGTCAAAAGGATCGAACGATTTGATGAATTTGAGGAGATGGTGCAAAGGGAAATTGTTGAGGATGTGGAGAAGGTGGAGAGAACGAAGACTGAAGATAGAGATTCTATCAACCGGTATGTTAATTAGCTTTTGAGTTTAAGTCTTATTATTGTTTTCCACCCTAGATTCAGCTTCATATATGTGCGTGCATGCATATACACAGGCTGTTGACTTCTTGTGGGATGCCCAAAGGGGAGTTTCGAGATAAGCTAATGTGGGGCTGTAATGTTGCTGCCATATTTGTTGCATCCGGTGCAGTTGGGTCATTGATTGCTAAAATTAAAATAGATGGGAGTGTGTAAGCATGCCGAGTTTGGTGGATGACGGTTTTTTTTAAACGTTTTTAATTTTTAATTTAAAAAAAATTCTTTCAAAACTTATTTTCAGGATATGAAACTTTTGGCCCAGCTAGCCGGACTGGTTTGACAAAGCAACATTATCACGCCAGCCAGACCGGCGTAATAGCGTTATTTGGTCACGCCGGTATAGCTGACGTGACAGCGTTATTTGGCCACGCCACCCTCATTGGCGTGGCAGGATAAAACTCGGTATTGTTTTGGCCAAAAGGTTTAGAGTCGGAAAATAAGTTTTGGAAGGGGTTATTTTTAAAATTAAAAATAAAAAAGTTCAAAAAAAAAAACTTTAGTGGAAATGCTTCTGTGCGTTATGTAAGCACACTAAACTATTGCTGTCCTGTCTTCGGCTGGAAAAGAAGCACCTGTACTCCTGTTATATGATACTCTTATTATCGTGTGGTTTGTGATGACTTTATGCTGGCTAGGCTATCACAGTCCTTGCACCTAATATCCTTTTGTCTTAGCGTGATGTAAGTTAAATACTCCCTCCATATTTTAATATACGACGTCGTTGACTTTTTAACAAACGTTTAACCTTTTGTCTTATTCAAAAAATTTATGTAATTATAATTTATTTTATTGTGACTTAATTTATCATCAAATGTTTTTTAAGCATGACATAAGTATTTTTATATTTGCATAAAAATTTTGAATAAGACGAGTGGTTAAACGTTGGTTAAAAAGTTAACGGCATCATACATTAAAATACGGAGGGAGTATTAATAAAAGGATGGATTGGAGGATCATCATTTAACTGAGAAAATATAGATTTTAGGGCGGAGGCGACTGTACACGGCGGTGGTGCTTCTTGGGGTTTCTTGGGTCGTGGAGAGGAGCAAAGGAAGAAGAGAGTAGGTTTTTGTAGTAACGTCAGCAACATGTTCTACTCTTTTTGACTCTCTTTGACTTTTCAAATCACAAATCAGATAGTAGGATTCAAATGTCATGAAAATATTTGAATTTTCTTAATGAGGAGAATCAGTAAAAAAAACTGGGGTTTGAAATTTGCTGGAAATGTTTTTTTCGACTAAGAAAATGTATTTTCTGGTGCTCATTAGGCATGTAACATTGATCCAAGTCCATCGTATTATCCTCAAACAAGCTGTGAAGCTGTAGGTGTCGTCAAACTCTAAAATAAATGCATCAACAACCAAACATGGAGAAAGGAGAAAGTCTCTGTTTTGCGACTTGACCTCTTGCAATTGTGACTGTATGCGACTGTACCATGCATCATATTCATCGCGGTGCATCTGATCGAATCCTCGCTCCAAAATGTTACTCCAGACAGTAGTACATTACACACGATTTTTTTTCTGTCTTTCAGGCGCGTTTTAACATTATACGAACAACATATAGCAAATTACTTCCTTTACACCTTCGTCCTAAAATATATCAGATTGGACGAAATACTGTCTCTGTTGCATCTTTTTGAAAAGAAATAACTTTTAAAATATATCTAAACATCACTTGATTCAGAATCTCTTATATTTTATTTTAGAACGAACGGAATAAGTAATATTTTAAAGAGAAAATCTACTTTATTCAGCTACACAATTGAGTTTGCACCGATTCAGCAAATCCTATATACCTATACAAATCATCCCTACTTAGTGTAGTTAATGGTATTTTCCTGTGTTGTGGTTTAGCCACGTCACCTCAATTCTTTTGGAGCGTTGGATCTCAATCGTGTTGTTCCTCTATGTCATCCGAAGTCCAGCTATCAACGTCCCACAACAAGATTTCCATCACTTTTTTAATTAGTAAACAACCAAATGCCGCATGTCATTACTACATCCCCATCCAACATGCATGCACCAATGCTGAGACCCATCAAATTCAGCCCATTTTACTGCTGCCTTGATCACAAGGAAAACGAAACGGCGGCTCTCCTCAATTGTGCTGGTGTTTGCTCACTGTAAACTGGATTAATGGCGTCTATATTATGACCAACATAATTGTTGAGGAGCCAGACAATTTCTAAGGCTTTTGGTTTTTTTTGGTTTTTTTAATCCGATCTGTTCACCGCGTGCCTCCCGTGCACTTTTGTTTTTTTCGTCAATCTTTTTGTTGCTGGTTTTTTCTCCCATGCGTTTTTTGTTTTTCTCATCTAGTTTTTTAATCCCATCTGTTTGCCGCACGCCTCCCTAGGTGAATCATAGCGTCGCGCCGCCACCATATCGATCATGCATTTTCTCCTCCAATTTAATTAAAAAATCGATTCCCCACTCCTCTCTCATCATTTTATCTATGATTGTCCATTCGATTCGGCTTTAATTGCTGAATTTAATCTCTGTTTTACCGTTGCCGATGATGACGGCGATCTTCCCCGGTCATTTTTATCTTGAGTTTTATGCTCTGATTTTGGGGAAAACAGAAAGAGTAGATTGAGTGGATAAAAACTCTTAACCAATTTTGACTGATTGAGAAAGATTCTGGATTTGATGGGGAAATTTGCTACGGCAATCGTACGAGCACGGGATTATCTTCAAGAGGTTGAAGATGGTAGTCATCTTCCCGGGCACGGGACTATCTTCGGGAGGTTGAAGATGGTAGTCATATTCGGGAGGTGGAAGATGGTAGTCATATTCGGGAGGTTGAAGATGGTAGTCGACTGTGCGAGTTGGGTTTACGGCTCCACTTATGGCTGGGTCGAAGAGAAGCAGACCAAATGGAGAGAGGTAGCGGACTAGCCTAAGGCTAAAAAGGAAGGAAGGCTTTCGGCCGAAAACCCAGAAAATATTTTCATTAACTTTTTTAATTATAATCTATAGCGATATCAATGTTAAATTTTTTTGTTAACTTTTTCAATTATAGTGTACAGTGATCCCAATATTTTAATTTGTTGCTCAACTCTTAATATATCACTAAAAAAAGTAATTACCCGTTGCAACGCACGAACATTTTTTTCATACATAAAACTAGAAGATATCTGCTCGATGGAGGAATGCACTTTCCCTGATTTGAATCCATTTGGTAAGAAACCAAAGATGTTCAAGGCGAGTCCTTCGCAAAAGTTGCCTGCATTTTAGCGCTTACGAATTTTTAGATATGGCAGTGAACCAAAATATCCCTAAGAAATCGTGCCTTTGATTTTTGAACCTGAATAAGAATCGCCCCTTTGATTCCATTTCGTCGGTCATCTTCTTCATTCGCTTTGATCGTGACCACTCGCCGGCCGCCGCCGCCGCCGCCAATGTCAATCTCGCCTCCTCCCCGTACTCGGCCGAACGGCGGAATGCGTCGGCGGGGCTCGGACCAAGCGGCGGCTCCCGCACCTCCCCCGCTCCGCCTCCTCGACCCGCCGGCTCCGCCGTCCGCCACCCACGACGCCGGCCTCCTCGACTTCGTCCGTCTCGACCTCGCCTCCCCACGCCCCGACCTCGTCGCCGAGCTCGTCGCCAACTACAACGCGCTGACCAGGCGGAGCGAGGTCCGCGGCGGGAGCATCGTCGTCTCCCGCGTCGCCTTCGCCGAGGCGCTCGCCCTCCCGCGCACGCGCCCCGACATCCGCGCAGCCGCCGACCTCGACGCCGCCGCAGCCGCCTCCGCCGCGGCGGCGTTCATGGCGGCGTACGTCGAGCCGCAGGTGAAGCTGGACACGGCGGACCGGCTCGTCCGGGAGGTGGACCGCGCCGCGGAGAGGGTGAGACGCGGCGAGGCGCACTGGGTCGACTGGGCCACCCTCCTCTGGGAGATCGCGGAGAACGAGATGAGGGAGATGGCGAGATGCCGGCGTACGGACGCGTGCCGCAACGGCGCTTACTGGCAGAGGCTCATCTGGGCGCAGAACCCGGATCTCTTTGCGCCGCCGCCGCCGCCGGCGGTGAGCAAGAAGATGCAGGGGATCGCCGCGACGTCGAAGAAGCTCAACCAAGACGACGACGACGACACCAAGAGCAAGATGACCGATGAAATGCCGGCAATGCAGTCGCTCAACCAGGCTCCGGCGATCAACGATGAGTTGCAGGCCATCCGCAAACAACTCATACATGTAAGTTGCTTCGAAATTCCGGAACGAATTTCGGAAATTTCAGTTCTATCGACCCCATTGTGATATTATTTCGGCCGATTTTAAATTTTGATTATACTTTTTGTGAATTGGCAATATTTGTTCAAAAGTTCAAATAATTTCAGACCGAAATTTCTTGCCATATCGGCACCCCCAATACAAATGCCGAAAACGAAAGACTGAGCCCTAAATTATATTTTCATTTATTTTTTGACCAACTTGTATCAATTTTCTTTGTATTTATTCGGTCAAATTGATCTTGGGTGCAGGCTTTGGAGGAGCTGACAAGTGGCCGCGCAAGCATTGGCATCAGGAGGATGGGCGAGCTTGATCCAAAAGCATTTGCTAATGCTTGCACACAAACACTGACTAAAAAACAGCTTGATTCTGCGTTTCTCTATTCAAAGTGGGAAGCTGAAATCAGCGACTCATCCTGGCACCCTTTCAGGGTCATCAACATCAATGGAAAAAACAAGGTACTCCTATTTCAGTTTAGCTCTTTCTTTTACATGATCAATCAGTTTGATTCATGCCATATCTTGATGACAAATGGATGATGAAAATGTAGTACCAATAGTTGTGTATGTGATCTGCATCCTTCAATGTAGGAAATTCTCTCTGAGAATGGCAGCAAGCTCATAGTACCAACGATTGTGTATGTTTTTTTTTTAAGAGAAATTTTATGGTCCTTATAAAAGTATCTCAAAATACTTAAATTTTATATTAATTTCTTTTGTAACTCGAGGTACTTAGTACCTGGAGGCAGGGTTAAACTTTTTGGTTTAGCCGATTTGGGTCTGAAATTTTGAACAAAATTTAGTTGAATTTGAACAAATATTACCAAAATTCATGAAAAAAATAAAAAAAATTGAAAAATTTTGGCTGAAATAATATTGTATTGGAGGGGTGCGAAATGACCGAAATTTCCAACCTTACCTGGAGGTATCAAATTTTAGTCTAGAAAGTGTGGTACCTCTAAGTATCTTTTCAAGGATGGTAAAATTACCTTCTTTTTTTTTTAACGAACCAGCACATACAGTACTAATTTCATTGTGTGGATTAGGATTAACGGTTGTGTATGTGATCTGCATCCTCCAATGTAGGAAATTCTCTGTGAGGATGATGGCAAGCTCAGGGAGTTGAAAGAAGAACACGGTGAAGAAGTTTACAGGTTGGTAGCAACGGCACTGCGTGAGATGAAGGAGTACAATCCCAGTGAACGATGCCCGGTCCCGGAGCTGTGGAACTACAAGGAGAAGCGCGAGGCGACATTGGAGGAAGCCATCCAGTTCGTCGTTAAGCAGTGGAGGACACACAAGAGGAAGCGTTGAGCCCATGGACGTACGTACGTGTGTGCTGCAATTTGTTGCTCATAGTATCGTTTGATACTTAAGGAAAAACATTACTATGAGATATTTTCATGATTTGATATTTTGAAAATTCGTAATTAAATTATACTCCCATCAGCATGGAGTACACGGGTTTGGAGTCTAATTAGTTGTAGTTTTTTTTTTCATGGGGAGATCGATCACCATCTAACAACTGATGAGGACTCTGCCTGTACTCCTCTAGTACTAGCTCCGTTTTAAAATACTCTCTCCGTTTCTAAATGCTTGACACCATTGACTTTTTAGCACATGTTTAACCGTTCGTCTTATTTATAAAATTTTATGAAATATGTAAAACTACATGTATACATGAAAATATATTTAATAATGAATCAAATGATAGGAAAAGAATTAATAATTACTTATTTTTTAATAAAATGAATGGTCAAACATATTTTAAAAAGCCAACGGCGTCAAATATTTAGAAACGGAGAGAATAAATTTAGAACTATAAATCTATTAGGTCACATATATTTGATATACATAAAAGATAGACACAATACAGGACCATGCAAAAAAAATACATATCTTGCGAACTCACACAACCGTGAACAAATAGATTTAGTTAAGCATAAGCATGAAGAAAGTCAATTATCCTAATATATTGGCGTACAATTTTTTTGCGCGTTCGCGAAAAAGGAAAGTGAATTATCTTGAGCTTTGCTATCTAAGGAGTATCAATCACTTGATGCGTCAGCAATGGAGTCGCTCAACCAAGCTCTGCTCAATTGCTCATCAATGAAGGAACAAGCAATGACAAGTTGCAGGCCGTCCGGAAACAACTCATACATGTAACTCAATTCATCGAATTTCCTTTCTTGATTTCTTTGTCTGATGATCAACATCAATATCTATTGTAAGTGCAGGCTTTTGGAGGAGTTAGTTAACAAGTGGTCGAGCAAGCATTGGCATCAAGAGGATGGGAGAGCTTGATCCCAAAGCATTCGCCAACGCCTGCAACCAAACACTATCTGAAGAAGATGATGTTGTTTCTGCACTTCTCTGATCAAACGGGAAAGCTGAAATCAGTGATTCAGGATGGAACCCGTTCAGGGTCGTCACCTTTGATGGAGAAGACAGGGTACAGGAGTTTACTAATGTTGCTTTCTTTTTCTACCTAATCATACATCGGATTAAACCTTGACAAATGCGTGAAATTATGTGCAGGAAATTCTCTCTTAAGAAGTCATATCCAACGCACACGCTTTCAAGCAGGCGTAATTAACTTTGTTTTAGAATCAAAATCAGTGGCTCTTTAACAGTGATGAACGCAGCTGGAGTAACTTTAGCATCGGGGATTATGGTTTTTGCTGTCAACACTCAACACCTTTTATTTTAGTGGCTAGTTCACCGTAGGATTGTATAGATGCATAGTATTTTCAGGATGGTATATTGTTTTCCGCTGTACTCTTGTTATGTTCTTATGTGATTGTTATGTTCTTACTCCCTCCGTTTCAAAATATTTGACGCTGTTAATTTTTTAGCATTGACCGTTCGTCTTATTCAAAAAATTTAAGTAATTATTAATTCTTTTCCTATCATTTGATTCATTGTTAAATATATTTTTATGTAGGCATATAATTTTACATATTTCATAAAAGTTTTTAATAAGACGAACGGTTAAACATGTGCTAAAAAGTCAATGGTGTCATTCGAAACAGGGAGTATTTCACATAGTTGTTGCCCTTCTTTTTATCTCTATGTACTCTTCTTAATACACACTCACTATGTACTCTTCTTATAATACACACTCCCTGATAGGTAGATCAAAGCTAGAATTCTCTATGAGAAGAAAACCAGCAAAATGATAGAAAGAATGTTTTCATTAGGAGCTTGGACTGCCCCCCATGGACCTGTCACCTGCTGCGGTTTAACCTTCAGTGTAACAGAAAATTTGATGAATTGAGCTTCGACGGCTATAGCAGAATGGATTTCCCACCTTTCTATACGAATTGTGCTGCCACTCGATTCAAAGGATACTGGAAACTGATAATGAAAAGCATTAACAAGTATCTCATGACCATCCAGTGTAACATAAAATCGATAAAGGTTTTGATCGTCATTTCATCCACAGGTAGCATAAAAAAACTTCTATTTATGTGTCTCAGCTCTCAACACTAGATAGCAAAGTATCGTAGGCAGGTAACCACGGAGGCAATCGAGCAAAACAGCTTAATTTTTGGCCCCAATCTCCTTGACGGCACAGATTTGTTCTTCACCCATGGCGGACATCACGGTCAAGATCATATCCTTGCCTTCTTCACCAAACGCGTTCTTGATCTGCGATTCAGAAAGTAAAGCGACTAAGATATAATGGAAGTTGGAGAGATAACACACATCGATAATAAAGAGTTTGTAAATCATTGACCTGGTTAGTCAGAGTATCATCAGTGGGAAGCCTCAAGTCATCCTTAGTGTTGCCACTCTCAGTCAAAAGGCTCACCTGTAAAATGCATTTATTACCATATTAGAAACTGGACAGGCTTTTCATAAAAACAAATAAAGCAAGGGAATGGTTGAAAGCAAGCATACAAATCCATCTTCAGAAATATCAATCAGCTGGTAATCAGTGCGATCAACATGTGGAACCTGCATGATAAATGGATAACAAAATAGTTAAAGCAAGCAGTTGTGAGATTAGGGGATAATCTGGAAAGATAAATGGATAACAAAATAGTTAAAGCAAACAGTTGTGAGATTAGGGGATAATCTGGAAACTGCATGTATCTTACGTCACAGTTATGGGATGAGGGGACAATATCTTCAAGCTTCTTTCCATTGAAAATGTCAATGCCAACAAAGTGGCACTTGGCGTGACCATGCTTCCCAGTCTTGGAAGTGGAGACCTCAACCACCTATATATAATATAGATTAAACCAAACTTATCACCATAAAATGTTATACTAAGTAGAGACCTCAACCACCTATATAATATAGATTAAACCAAACTTATCACCATAATACGTGTTATACTACGAATGGCTCTCTTACGGAAGAAAAGAGCAGGGAATGATGGGTCAAAAAGGGTCAAAAAGTGACAATTTATTTGTCCATAAGATGTACAAATAAGGGAAAATATCATTCTTGCCATCATCTGTCCAATTCGAAATTAAATAAACCTTAACTCAGTAGGCAACACGTAATCAAGTCAGAAAATTACAAGCAAAACCATACAGCGTATTCAAATTCTGGTACATAACAAGAATAAATCAGTACATCGACAAAACTGCATAAAACGTCTAAAAGACAGAGTAAAGGCAGAGGTTATAAAGTGAAAGAGATCACTGGGCTGGTATATAACCTGGCACTACTACATGGGCATAGCTCAAACTTAGCAACACTAATGTATCAGTGAATCATTAACTTATAACAAGAACCATAGATATGATAATTTTTACGATTAAAAAGCCTGAGGAAAAATAGAATTCTTTCCAAACATACAGAGTTATCTCTGCATTGCATTTTCAATAAAAAAGTATGCAAGACTATGCCTCAGAAAGATTTATTGAAAACAATTCTTAAGTTAATTGTGCGGCATATCTCGAGACAGGAGACCACTCAGATGGTTTTTCATCAGCTAAAGAACGGCATACATCACCAACCAACGACACAACTTTTATGGGCATAGGAGAAATATGTGAGCAAATGGGGTCTCATAAAAAACACAACTTTTATGGGCATAGGAGAAATATGTGAGCAAATGGGGTCTCATAAAAAAAATGAAAAGATTATAGTACATCTATTGTTCTATCCACATCTACAACAGAGAGTCCATGTGCTATGAGTAGTGGATCTAATACCTTTAACACATCCAAATCTACAATTATTAATTGCTAACGGCAGACATAAACCATGACAAATTCCATCAACCCAAACACAACAATACAATACAGTTAGATGTAAGTCGCCATACACTCAACGCAACCATACCATACAATACAGTAAATGTAAGTCGCCATACACTACAGTACAGTTAGATGCAAGTCCTGAAAAGTCTTATCCCAATAAGAAGATTCAGAGGTGTATAACCTTGCAGGGGCGGTTCTTAATAACAATATATCCGTTCTTCCGGATGGTGCCGGCCTGCTGCGGGTAGGTCTTGGAGGCGCCGGCGTCGGCCTTGGACTCGAAGTGATGTTCCTCCGAATCCGACATCTCCGGCAATCAACCAAGAACAGAAAGAAACCTGCCACCCCCAACAACAGCAGCAGCACAGAGAGAGATAGATAGATTAGGACATCAAACCCTATCAACTCGATTGGATTTACCGAAAGATCTGATGAACTGAATCGAGGAAAAAGGGAGGCAAGGCTCACCGGAGGAGTGGGAGACGAGGAGGAGATGGGATGGGATGGGATGGATCCGCGACAGCCTAGGGTTCTTGGTCGCCCTCACCCAGTTTTTATCGCGGGGCGGTGTAAATGGGCCGGGGCATATGTTGCACTAGTCCGCCTAGAGTGTCAAGGCCCAAAGTGCCCCAGATCAGGCCCATCAAAATTTTGTACAATTTTCACACATTGCTTTATGGAATAAGTTCATCTGAGGTCCCTTAACTTGTCAATCAATCCGATTTTCGTCCTTCAACCAGAAAACCAGATACAACAGGTCCCTTAACTATTAAAACCGGTGCAAATGAGATCCCTCAGCGGTTTTGATGGCGGTTTTGGCTAATGTGACGTCTACGTGGCTAATTTAACTCAGTATTCATCCCACGTGGCATTGACGTGGCGCTTACGTGGCAATTTTATCTCCGAAAAATAATAAAAATCATGGGCCCACATGTCAGTTACACAAAAAATAATAAAAATGGTGGGGCCCCAAGTGGGGCCCACAGGTAAGCTCTCTCTCTTCTCGTCTCAATCCCCTCCTCTTCCTCCTCCCTCCCCATGCCACCTATCTTCACATCTCTCCCCTTTCCTCTCTCCTCTCACCGGCGGAGATGCGAACGACGTCGAGGCGCGGCCTCCTCCACTCCCGCCCCCATGGGCCTACCGCCGGCGGCCGCTGCCCTCTCTTCGTCGCCCGCCGCGCCTGCCTCCGCCGCCTCTGGATGTTCCCGCCGCCGCCGCTTCCCCCTTGCCTCGGCCTCCGGTGGCCGTTCTCCAGCACCGCCTTCCGCCCCCGCACCCTCCTCAGGAACGGTCACCGCGCTCTCCTCCGCCGGCGACCGAGCAGGATGGGTCCGGGCACCGGAGCGACGCAGTTGTAGTGGGAGCACCGAGCACCCCGACGATCTCATCCCGCCGGGGCCGAACATGTCGAAGCAGATGGCGCAGGTGAGCCGCCGCCGGTTGACCCGCGTGGGCACGGTGCTGTTGCCGACGTTCTCCACGGTGCTGGAGGCCGGCGTTGAAGCGCTCGGCGACGGCGTTGTACTCGTCGGTGCACGCGCCGCCGCTCCCCGTGGCGCGCTCCAGCGGGAGGCAGCCCATGGGCCGGAGGCCGTTGAGTTCGACCTTGCGGGCGCCCAACGCCGAGCGCGTGCAGCTCGCGGACGAACGACTCGGCGACGCCGAGGAGGTAGTCGCCGTACACCGCCGCCGTGGAGTACTCCGTCGCTTGGCCGCGCTCCACGGCGTAGTAGTTCGCGAGGAAGTCGTTGGTGCCCATACTGACGATGTAGAGCGCCTCCGACAGCGTCGCCTCCGCCGCCGCCGCGTCATCGTCCCCCTGGAAGCTCCGAAGCCTCGCCGCGTACTCCTTGAAGTAGTCCAGCTCCTTCCACAGCGGCAGCACCGACTGCACAACGCGACCTCACAAAATTACTTCATGGATGTCATGTGTGATGTCACCAAAGAACACCATAAAAGTGTAGCTAAGCTAGCTATCGTTTTGCTCTAATGGAAGGCTAACGAAAAGATCAGAGGTGGCATTGTCGTAGCCGGTGGAGGCAAAGCACGCGCCGGCGGCGAGGCTGCTCAAGTTGACGGCCGGGTCGAGGTAGGCCGGGACGAGCGGCGGCAGCCCGAACGCCTCGGAGATGAAGTCGACGGCGAGGGTACAGATGAGAAGAGAGAGAGAGCGCTGACATGTGGGGTCCACTTGGGGCCCCACCATTTTTATTATTTTTTTTGTGTAACTAACATGCGGGCCCATGGTTTTTATTAATTTTTCGGGGATAGAATTGCCACGTAAGCGCCACGTCAATGCCACGTGGGACGAATACCAAGTCAAATTTGCAATGTAGGCGCCACGTCATTCAAAACCACCATCAAACCAGTCGAGGGACCTCATCTGCACGGTTTTGATAGTTAAGGGACCTATTGTATCTGGTTTTTGGGTTGAAGGACGAAAATCGGATTCGTTGACAAGTTAAGGGACCTCGGATAAACTTATTCCTTGCTTTATTCATCCATACGAGCAAATTTAAATCTGTCCATAATCAATCCAATCATCCAGTTGGAATATGACTAACTAATACTACATTGGATAGGTTAACATTAATGTGATATCACTTAACACAAATCTTGAGGCACCTATTAATTTTTGCCTTTTGCTTCTTTTTTTTTTTTTTGCTAATTAGAAGTCAAAGAAACACTACATGTGGCAGCAGAATTTTCCAATGCAGAGTAAGCGATTTTAGGCTAAAATTTCTATATAAAAAAATTCATGTTATAATGTTCTAGCCATACACTAGAAGAATCATGGCTTCGCCCTGGCTCCATCCTCACTGTTACTTCAACCATGAGCCTGAAACTTCTACTACTGTTTTCGCCGTATTTAGTTTCAAAATAATTCTTCAAACTTTCAACTTTTCCATCACATAAACTTTTCTACACACACAAACTTTCAACTTTTCGGTCACATCGTTTCAATTTCAACCAAACTTTCAATTTTGATGTGAACTAAACACATTATCACACGGTTTTCTGCATTTGCAAAAGGGCTGTAAAGCAAAAGGACAAGACTGAACAATTTGCAGAGGATCCAAACAACAGACTTTACAGTTCAGAACAAATCTGTAGTCTCTCTTTGGCAGGATGAGTGAGCATTGAGCAAGCTACTGATCCAGCACTTACCTTATGTTAAGGAGAAATAAAAGGTGTAAAACTGCATGTGACAAAGCAAACCCAAGTGCCAAGTGGTAGCTGCAGCCTGCAGATAGTAGTAGATCCCACACAAACACAGGTCAGCAGGTAACAGAAGCAAACCACATGATATAATGAGAGCAGAAAAATGGTGCTCATTAATAAGAAAGTTAGCTGAAGCAGCTGGAGAGAAGAAGAAAGTTAATTACACTCATGGAGTACAAAGGTAACACAGCTACTGGTGCCATGAAGAAGATACTGCTCAACTTGAGTGGCATTGTCGGAAATAAAGGGGCAAATGGAGCGGCATCTCCTCACATGGGCCTCTCCTTTCATTGACCTTGGATCTCCTCCTAACTTCCAGGTTAAAGATATGGTTTTTTACAATTGTATATCTATCTTGATTTGATTGTGTTGAGAATTTAATTGCTTCATACAGTTTTTAGTTAAACTTTGTTCTCCAAATGGGGCTACTAGTACAACAGTTAGAGTAAAGATTTGGAATGTGGGGAAGTTCTTACAGTTTTTACTCCTGTTCTGTACTGGAAAATACGAAACGCTAGCACACTGTCTAGAAGGCATTTTTGTCAATAGAAAATGGTTGAACATATTGTTTATATGCAGCTAGCTAGCTGTTTGAGCTTTTCACCATTTCTGTTTATTGTATGATTAGAGCTACCTAAACTAGTATAGTATTTGTTCTAAAAAAAACCACTAGTATAGTATTATTAGGCCAACTTTGCAGAAAGCTTTCTACTGAATTGGATTTTCATATGATCATCGTGTTGTCACAATCAACTAACAGTTGTCGTTTTGCCTATATTATCAATCTTGAATGCATAAGTTGACAATATATATTTTCGCAACCACCACGGCTGGCATTTTGCCTTTTCTTATAGGGAGAACTATGAATCCTTTTGGTAGACTAAGAATGTTTGTGAGGAATAAAAAGGGCTTTTGCTTCTAAATCACTTCAAATAATACAGCTGGGCAGCTACTACTTTCCCTGGCTAGTTCCATTGATATCCTAATTATTCAGTATCCATATATGATCATCATAGAATGATGATTTGAGTATAGTTCAATTGCAGACTAGCACTGCTTGTACTACTGTAAAGGGGCATAGTTCAATTGCGCAAGTTTAGTCAGCAATGAGTAACTAATACAGTTACAAATGAGTAGCAGCATCATGAAACTGAAGATAATTTATAGCCCCCTAATAAAGCCAGTGCATTTGTCTCACTGTACATCATCACCAAACTTCAGTTAATTACCCCCTAATAGAAAAAAAGGCAGTGAATTTATCACATAATATTCTTCAGACAAAGTATGGCTGTTTGCATATGTGTACAAAATTTACAACAACAAAGCTGTAAATCTACCAGCTGCAGCTGGGCATCCAACCTTTGACAGTGAAGTTTACTGTCTTTTACTGAAGCTGAGGATGAGATCTCAAGAGATATGGAGGTATATATACATACAGGTGCTATCATTGCAGACAAACACAGAGCAGAGACAACCAGAGTGACAGAGCAGAGTGAGGTGAGGTGAGGTCCCCTTCGTCTTCAAGGCAAGCTCAGATCGATCGATCTGCCATTGGAGATGGTGTGCCACCGGATGCTGCCGTTGCTGGTGGTGGCGGTGGCGCTGCTGCCGGCGGCGGCGGTGGCGACCAACTACACGGTGGGCGACGAGAAGGGGTGGAACCCCGACGTGGACTACACCTCCTGGGTCAAGAAGCACCGCCCCTTCTACAAGGGCGATTGGCTCCGTAAGCATCTCCATCTATCCATCTCTCTCTTCTTGATCTGTCTCGATCGATCGATCGATCGCCATTGATGACGCAATGGTGTGGGAAGCAGTGTTCGAGTACCAGAACGGGAGGTCGGACGTGGTGCAGGTGGACGAGGTCGGGTACGACAACTGCGACAAGGCGAACGCCATTAGCAGCTACAGCAAGGGGCACAGCTACGCGTTCCAGCTCAAGGAGGCCAAGGACTACTACTTCATCTGCAGCTATGGCTACTGCTACAACGGCATGAAGCTCGCCGTCACCGCCAAGAAGGGCTCCGCATCTTCCTCCTCCTCCGGCTCCGGCGACTCCTCCTCCTCCTCCTCCAAGTCCGACACCGCCTCCTCCAAGTCCAAGTCTTCCGCCGCCGCCTCCTCTCTCGCCAACCCCTCCTACGCCGCATTCCTCGCCGTCGCCATCCTCTTCCTCAGGATGCTCTGATCTGATCTGAAATCTGATCTACCCTCTCCTTCTTTCTTTCTTGCTCCTCGGTTTGTAAGTTCATTTGTTCTTGATTTCTCTCTCCCATTCTCTGCTTGCTTTCCTTTCTCCTAGAGATTGATCGATAATTATTTGAGCTGTTTGTGTTGCAAAGATCTACCATTATTAGGTAGCAAGTGTGAATTAAGAAGAGTACATTTTTCCTCTGTATTGTATCGGAGTAGTAATTAATTTCTTAAAGATCGCACGAGTTCAGTAACTAAGAGTAATTTTCTTCTTCCTTTTTTTTCTTTATGCTGTTGTTGTTTGTTTGTTTATGGTGCATGTGATTGTTGATGCCAGCAAAAAGATGAAGAAATAAAAAGAAAAAGAAATGGAGACTTGGCCATGTGATGTGGCCATGTGCAGGTTACAGTTAAAGAAGAGGTTGTACACTTTGCTTCTCCACCACTCCATGTCTCCTACTCTTCACAGCTGCTCATTTTGCTTGGCATCTTCTGTCACCTTGTGTAAACTTACCTACCTACTACTCCTATTGATTAGTCCTAGTTTAATTACTCTAATTAATGGTGGTTAGCTTGTGTTATACACTAATCTTGGTTTAGTTAACCAAGCTTAAGCTTAAGAGCATGTAGTCGGTGAGTGACAGGGATAAAACAACTGCTGCTCTACCAGCAGTTGAACTAATGGTAAACTGGCCGTAATTTTCGTTACAGGTTAGGCAACCGACAATTGTAGGATCCCTGCGTTGGTTAGCTTGTGAATGAGAAATGGGCCCTATTTCCTCTCACGTTGTGAGGCCCTTTTAGGCCTCGTTTTTGTGGGCCTTTAGTCCGGCCCTTCTACAGATGTGGCCCAGTCCAGTCACGTGGATATGCTAGGCTTGAGGCCTCCACAAACAAGGCCTTATAAAAAGTCCGACCCCTTTTCTTCATCTACAGAAGATGACACTCAGGGCGCAGCTAGGCAGGGCAGCTAGCTCCATTCAATTTCGGTAAAAAAAAAACCAATGTTTTAGACAAAAATTAAGGTCAAAATCATTTTTTAATAATAAATTAAGGTCAAATTCTTATAGCTTTAACTATTAATAACTTCAATAACTTCAAAAATATTTAGTTTAAAAGCACTTAAACAACTTATATAGATTTGTCTTACAAAGTATTATAACAAAAATAAAAATATATTTATTTATTATATATATTATAATAGAAAAACATAGTCACAAATAGATTTTGGACCTATATCATTATCCAAAATGTCAAGAGTTCTGAAACTAAGTAGTACACTTGTATTGTCGTCCATACTTGTACCAGTGTACGTGCTCTAGTTTTCAAAAGAAAAAAAAAAAAGACTAGCAGATCCTATCTTACTATAAAGTTATCCCCCACTAACTTCTTAAGCTTAACATGCAAAGATGCCACATCATCATCCACAACATCATCCACTAACAATCATCACATTTAAACATCATGTAAACATGCTATATCTTTATAGTTTTTATAATTTAAGAGCTTTTCAAATACAAACATGTTAAATTATCATTCAACATAATTCACATAATGTTTCAATGTATATCTTTATTATGTTTTATGATATCCTATATACTTATATAGTTCATCCTCACTTAGTGCTTAAATGATTAATCTATGGTCCAAATTATCTTTCTCCTTTTTTCCTCTAATTAAGTCATATCACATCAATTGCTTTTAGCCTTTAGATGATTAATCTACGGTCCAAACTATCTCCCTACTTTTATTCTTCCATGAAGTCATACCACCTTACTTTTTACGTTTGAATCACCATTCTACGTACTATTTAAATTTAAATTATCATAAACCACATTAATTTACTTAATCTGATGTTATCTAGCTATCTTACACTTTTTTTTTGTTATCATACTAAATTTCCGCAGCAATGCGCGGGGTTTCACCTAGTTTGAAAAATAAAATACTTCTTGTTAATTACAGTTGTAAACCGCAATGTGCTTTGGTAAAATTTTGTCGTAGCATTCGTACGATGAGCCTTGCGCCTTCCCCAGTATTTCAATATTTCAATAGGCATGAACATCAGAACGTGATTTATTATTTTCATAAACACTGAAATTTTGAGCTAATACTAAGAAAATTCCGTAATCTAATTCATAAATGATAATTGAAATATTGAATTTCTTTTTGGTGAAACTGATAACTAGGAATTTATATCTGACTTACGGGATAAGAGCCATGTATGAACATGTCTCAATGAGTCCTCAATTGCAAACATGTCTCGAAAATTCTCGGCCTTTGTGGATAACCTATTTTAATGACTAGCTCCATTCTAGGGTGTACCATTCACAACCTCGACCATCATCTTGATCCGACTCGAAATGTGCATCTCGATTATTGAGAATTAATGAATTTCATTTAAAACATGTCAAAATTCATTCGAAATTAACCAAAAATAGTTGATCGATATTATGAACCATGCTACCTAGGAGTAGGGTAAATATCTTTAAATCTGGATAACCAAACAATCTCTAATTAATAGTAGCGTAAATATCTTTTAAATCATTTTCAGCATCTATTTGGTAATTTTTGACCTAATATAAGAGAGCATGATAATCTATTTGATAATTGAGTTATTTCTACGATACCGATATGATTAAGACTTTACGTCTCATATGACACTAGCTTACATGTCAGCGAGGCGTGAAACGACAAAATCCTCAGTTATACCAATAGGAAGAAAATAAAATTTTCAATACTTCATGGATAGTGTATATATTAATGACTTCCATGTTAAATCTGGATAACCAAACAATCTGTAATTAAGAGCAGCGTAAATATCTTTTAAACCATTTCTAGATATCTTTTAAACCATTTCTAGGGTCTATTTGGTATATTTCCAAATCCAAGATAATTTAACTAGATCTAAAATTACTTTCATAAGTTTTGGATGAACCATGTTGTCTCTATTTAGAGAAAAAAGTAGTAAAACTTTATTAAATCTAAATCCATAATGAATCTTGGATCTAAAAGCGTGCCAAAAATGAACCAAAAAATCTCATATCCAAGTATGTGATGACTGATGAAGCGAGTTAACGAAACCGCCTAACCACGAGGTTTTCGCAACTTAACCCCGCCGACGCGGAGAAGACGACACCCAAAACCCTCGTCCATCTCCCCTCCACCCGCCGCCGCCGCCGCCATGGACGCCGCCGCCGCGGACGCCGCCGCCGCCGCCACCCGCGTCTCCACCCGCCTCCGCCGCTCCACCTCGACCCACGCCGCCTACACCGTCCACGTCGCCGACCGCCGCGTCATCGCCCTCGTCACCGCCCACCCGGCCTACGCCCGCCGCTGGGTCCACACCACGCGCTGGCTCCACCACCGCCTCCTCCACTCCGGCCGCCTCCTCGTCGGCCTCGGCGTCCAGTGGACCCCCCTCTGCCGCCCGCTCCACCGCGGCTCCCCTCCCCCGCCACCGGCCACCCTCCAGCTCTGCGTCGGCCACCGCTGCCTCGTCTTCCACCTCGCCTACGCCGACGCCATCCCCGCCGCCCTCCGCCGCTTCCTCGCCGACCCCCGCGTCACCTTCGTCGGCTCCGGCTCCTCCAACGACCGCCGCATGCTCACCGCCTACTACGACCTCCACGTCGCGTCCGCCCGCGAGCTGCGCGCCATGGCTGCCATGGGCAACGCCTCCATGGAGGCCATGGCCGATCGCTTCCTCGGCTACCCCGGCATCGCCAAGCCCACGAACGTCGCCATGAGCGCCTGGCACGCGCCCTACCTTTCCATCGAACAGGTTGAGTACGCCTGCGTCGACGCCTACCTCGCCTTCCGCCTCGCCGTCCATCTCTGCCCCGCGCCCGCGCGCCAGCCCGTCCTCCGCGCCCCGCCGCCGCCGCCGCCCGCTCCGCGCGCGCCCGTCTACCACCATCCGCTGCCTCTCGGTCCGCGCGTCGCCGTGCTCGCCGCCCCCGCGCCACGGCCCGCTCGCCACGCTCCCGTGCGCGCCCGTGCGGCGCCACCGGTGTACCGTGCGGTTGCGCGCGCCGAGCCCGCTGCTGCTCAGACGCACTGGGCGCTGGTAGCAACCGCCGTGGACGACGACGCGTCAGAGTCAGAGTACAGCAGCAAGATCACGGACAACGTGCGCCCACGCGTCGCCGCGTCGGACTCGGACATTGAGGAGGAAGACGACGATGGCCTCTCCATGATCCACTCATCAAGCTATGCTTCAGATGACCATGTCTTCTCTTCAGATGACTTCGAGCTCGTCGGCCATGGACTGCTCTCGTCGGACGATGAGGATGGCTATGAAGACTTCGTCCTGGGGATGGGAGCTCTCAACATCGACATCGACGACGACGATGACTACAATGGCAACACTGGCAGCATCGGAATTCTGACTGTTCAGAGCTACAACGAGCACAGCAGCATTGGAATTCTGACTGTTGAGAACTACGACATGGCTGGCACTGAAGAAATGTTTGTCAGAAATGGAGTGGCCACGCTTGAGGAGCTGGAGGAAGATGACATTGTCACCAGAGCCGGCACGGTCACTGTCGATGAGGGTGGTGGTGGGTATGAAGCATTTGAGGGGAACAGTCAGGCGTTCGACGATGTCGAGGAGGGCGGGTATGTAGAAGATGATTGGTACGATGAGGATGAGGAGGAGCTTTTAGATTATGATACAAGTGGAGGGATCTACTAGTTATTTTCTACCCACATTTCATTGCTGATACTGATGATAAGCAAGGGATTTTAGTTAGGAAGGATTTATATCTGCTCCTTATGTTTTGTGATGGGGGTGATTTTGGCTTTGGCCAATTTGGTTATCTTCTTAGGTGAATTTTGTTCATGTCATCTTTAATCTTTCTTGTAGTATATGCTACTACTGGATTTCAGATCCTTCTTCTTATATGATGCCTAAAAACATACAATGCTGCTGCAGGGATTGCTTGGTGGTAATATGAAGTTGTGATGATGAGTTTTATATGCCAGTCCCAGATTTTCATACTCTTGTTGGATGAACATATGTTGATTCTGCTAATATCTATATAAATTGCTTGCTTGATAGTACTAATCTGGAATTGGCCAACTGCTATGAACCTGTGATGATGAGCACAATTTGTTTCACTTGTTTCTATTCAGTGATCACAGACGCAACTGGTGTTCTGGCAACCCTGTTTTCTTTGGCAGCCACTCCAGTTTGATTGATATCCTTGTGGTAGTTTTTTTTTTTTTTAATAGATAATCCTTGTGGTAGTTTTGCATGCAGCAACGGGCGAACAAATTTACCGCCGCATAATTCTGGGCGTAGTGGGGTTAATGGGGTAGTTATCGCCAGTTATTTACACATAATTATGGAGTTTATAATGGTGGTGTGAATTGTGAGTTTGTGACACACTGTGTCTCTAACCATTTCTTCTTCAGTGTGTTTGGTTCTCGTTCTTGTTCAGTTGCCTGCCTGCGAAACCAAGCGACGTCTCTTGGCGTCCTCTTCGCCGCGCGCACCATGGCCGGCAAGAGGCCGGGAGACGCGCCGGCCGGCGACACGGCCGCCAAGAGGGCGAGAACCGCCGCGCGCCGGCAGAAGACCACCGTGTCGGCGCGCCTCCGACGCTCGGAGACGAAGCACGACACCTACGTCGTGCGCGTCGGCGCCAGCCGCGTCGTCGCCACCGTGACCGCGCGCCCCGCCGTGGCGCGCCGGTGGGTGTTCTCCACGCGGTGGCGCCACGGCCGCCGCCTCCGCTCCGGTGCCGGGCTCACCGTCGGCATGGGGGTGCAGTGGACGCCGCCGTCCCGCGCGCTCGCCGGCGGAGCCGAGCCGCGGCCGGGCACGCTGCAGCTCTGCGTGGGCAGCCGGTGCCTCGTCTTCCAGGTCGCTCAGGGCAACGCCGTCCCCGCCGCGCTCCGGCGGTTCCTCGCCGACGGCGGCGTGGCGGCGTTCGTGGGCTACGGCATCCGCTCCGACTGCCGGAAACTGGCCGCTCACCATGGCCTTCATGTGGCGTGCACGCGCGAGCTCCGCGCCGTGACCGGCATGGGCAGCGCGTCCATGGCGCGCATGGCGGAGGAGCTCCTCGGGCTCGCCGGAATCAAGAAGCCGGCGGCGGTGGGCAGGAGCAGGTGGGACGCGCCGAAGCTGTCCAAGAAGCAGGTGAAGTATGCGTGTGTCGACGCCTTCCTCTCCCACCGCCTCGGCGTCCATGTCGGCGCCGCGCCGCCGTCGACCTCTTCTTCCGACTCGGCGTGAAGCAGAACAAGGCCAAGTGATATGATATCCAAGTAAACCTATGCCGATTTAGTTAATAATAATAATTGCTACTCTAGTGGTAAAATAAGTGTAAGTGTAAGTGAAGAATAATTTGATGTAATTGTTGGTGACTTGGTATTGTAAATTTGTAATGTTTAGATGTGTCATGTATCACCAATTGCTACATTATCTAAAAAAAATTCAGCAATTGTTAAGTTGATAAATGTGGAGTGTGATTTAAGTATAATGTGATAGATCATAGTAAGACCATTATTTGTATATAACTACGTTTGATATAAAAATCAAAGTAACTAGAGTACCAGCTTCTAAATTTATGATGTCACCATAATCTGGAATCGTGTTTTGATACTTACAAGGTTTTTTTTTTCCTTTTGCACGGGGAATATTGATTCTCCCTTCTTCCATTTTTGTATGACGCTGATATACAACTCAAAAAAATATTTTAATATTTGACGTTGGTATATACCCTGAAAATCATTTTCCAAAAGTCATTTCAAATGTTCTTTCATTTTGTCAAACATGTCACTGTCAGAAACTTCCTAAACAAAAGGATGCAGGGGGTACTTAAAAACTGGAACATATGCAAACAATGTTTTACGCATTCATATACGTGCCTTAACACATACTACCATGATGAGTTGTTATTCTCTTTGCAAAATTCAAGCCTATTTATACTTAGTTTACAACTCTATAAAAGATGCAAAACTCCCCTTCTATGAGGAAAGTTGAAATTTTTTCTGGGATTTTGGATCGTATCCGTTTTGTGATAAGTAAAAGTTATCACAAAGTAAAACAGTGCGGTAGTACATGCATAAACTGAAATAGGGATGTCTCTTATCTTCTCGAGAAACGGGGCTAAACCTAATACTACACGTACAGTACACACTAACACGGCTTAACACATATACTCTGCAAATTCAAGGCCGCGTGCTGTGAAAGGTTTTCATATTCCCCTTTCTTAGAAAACTTGAAAAAATTTCACGGAATTTTGGGTTGTATTAGGTTTGTGTTTTGAAAATTGGAAGTGGCAAGTCAATCAATCAATAGTTATAAAAAGGTAAAGATTTTCTGCTTCCATTGCTAAAAAAAAACGACGTCGTCTCCCAAGAAACCCCAAGAAGAAGCCAAGAAGCACACCGGCGCCGCCGCGCCATGGTCGCCGCCAAGACCACCACCGTGTCCACGCGCCTCCGCCGCTGCATGCGCGCGCACGACGAGTACGTGGTGCGCGTCGGCAGCCACCGCCGCCGCCGCGCCGCCTTCTCGCCACTGTGACCGCGCACCCGGGCGTGGCGCGCCGGTGGGTGCACACCACGCTGTGGCGCCACGCCCGCCGCCTCCGCTCCGGCGACGGGATCACCGTCGGCATGGGCGTGCAGTGGACCCCGCCGTTCCGCGCGCCGGCGGCGGCGGCGCGGCGGCCGTGCACGCTGCAGCTGTGCGTCGGGCACCGGTGCCTGGTGTTCCAGCTCGCGCGCGCCGGCGCCGTCCCCGCCGTGCTCCGGCGGTTCATGGCCGACGCGCGCGCCGCCTTCGTCGCCCACAACGTCCGCCACGACTGCCGCAAGCTGGAGGAGCACCACGGGCTGGAGGTGGCGCGCGGGGTGGAGCTGCGGCGGCTGGTGGCCGGCATGGGCAACGCGTCGATGGAGCGCATGGCGGAGGAGCACCTTGGGTTGGTCGGGGTGTGGAAGCCGCGGAGGGTCGGGACGAGCAGATGGCACGCGCGGAGGTTGACGAAGGGGCAGGTGGAGTACGCCTGCGTCGACGCATGCCTCTCCTTCCACCTCGGCGTCCACCTCGACGCCGGTGACATCTGAAGCCCACGCCGGCGACGACGGTGAGACCTACGGCCAGTTTACTTTTACTACAAGAAAAATTTACTCGATCGCTTTCGGTAAAAATAGTAGTAGAATACAAGCGTCTTTGGTGGATGGATGTAAGTTTTTTAGATGCAGTGGTGCAGATGAATTTTTTTGTACACCCAATCTGTGATGATTTGTCTATGATAATTTGTGTCTGCGCTTGTGTTATGCAGTGTGCTTGTATATTGTATTATTATTAATTAATCGTGCTAATTCATTGCACTTTGTATTGGTGGATAAATGTAAGTGGAAATAATGTGATGTAATTGTTGATGACTTGGTATTATGAACTTGTAATTTTTTTCTGGGACTAGCTATACATTTAATTGTCGTCAAATTTTAACAAATAATTTGACAGGTGTAAATGTATTACAATTGTGATGTAATTATATTCGTAACTTGCATATAACTATAGTGCAACTTGTATATAACTTTTAAAATCTCTAGGTGATATATTATTTTCGTGAAACGGAGGTAATGGGACCGAATCCCCTCACATGTGTGTTGTGCTTTTTTTCCTACCTCCCTTGCACGGATTTTAAAGCAAATCAAATGGTTTAAAATTATGTGAAATTTACATACAAATTACATTGTATTGTTCGCAAATTATAATGTAATCATACTGTGTTCAAATTTTTGGAGAAAATTTATCGATAAATATATAACAATTTTTTTTGCCATGTCAGCAAAAGAAAACGCCGGCCGGTTTTATTAAGGGAAGAAAGCAGCATTTCAAACGGTACAACAGTACTGATGTTGAGGCAACAATCTCTACATATATAGCCATCCTAATGATAGTCCGGGAACACCATAATGTACCATATTTTTACTAATTTTTAATAAGTTCATAGAAATGTGCCATGTATAAAGTACTAATGTCAGTATATAATCATAGTCAGTTAATCACAATTAATTTAATTTTATCGCAATTAAATAGGGTTGTAATCGTGCCTTAACACGCACCGAGAAAATGTATAATTGTCTTTGCAAATTTCAAGTTATATAGACGTTTCACAGAAACCGTAAATTTCCTGGAATTTTGGATCCAATCCGGTGTGTGATTTCAACTTTGAAAGCTGCCGTCTCCCTGCTCGACACGCCGGCGACGCGTCATCATGGTCACCGCCGTGTCCACTCGCCTCCGCCGCTCCACGCGCACGCACGACGAGTACGTGGTGCGCGTCGGCCGCCGCAAGGTCGTCGCCACGGTGACCGCGCACGCGGGCGCGGCGCGCCGGTGGGTGCACGCCACGCGGTGGCGCCTCGGCCCCCGCCTCCGCGCCAACGGCGTGGCCACCGTCGGCATGGGGGTGCAGTGGACGCCGCCGTTCCGCCGCGCCACGGTCCGGCCGGGCACGCTGCAGCTGTGCGCGGGGCACCGGTGCCTGGTGCTCCAGCTCGCGCGCACCGACGCCGACGCCGACGCCGCCGTCCCCGCCGCGCTCCGGCGGTTCCTGGCCGACGAGCGCGTCGTGTTCGTCGGCTACGGCGTGCGGTCCGACTGCCGCAAGCTGGAGGAACAGCACGGGCTGGAGGTGGCGCGCACGGTGGAGCTGCGATCGCTGGCCGGCATGGGGAATACGTCGATGCAGCGCATGGCGGAGGAGCACCTCGGGTGGGACGGGGTGACGACGAAGCCGAGGAAGGTCGGGACGAGCAGGTGGGACGCGCGCAGGCTGAGCAAGGAGCAGGTGCAGTACGCCTGCGTCGACGCCTACCTCTCCTTCCGCCTCGCCGTCCATGTCGTCGCCGCGCCGGAGCCGGACGCGACGTCGTCTACCTCTTCTTCCGAGTAATCTGATGCATTGGAGAAGAAATACTTTTGGTTTCTGAAAGTTTTTTATATGGTTAAGACATAATTAGGGTGGATTAAATTATTGAGTTCCAATTATTTTCTTTGTGTACGTGTGCCTGGGTTATATTAGCAGCCAACTTTGTGTTCAGTGAGGGAAATCAGAACCAGATGTCTTACATCTGCACAAGCTAAGTCTTATACTGCAGTGCACACACTGTCTAATGAAGTATAATTTTAGTATATTAGAGATTTTCGTTGGGTCAGAAAAGCTTTGTGACATAGGCTGGAGGTTCAGGTTTTTCACTGAGCTTTCTGCACAAAGTTAATCTAATGTTTTCACCAGATTAGCAGCCATGAAAAAGCCAGCAAAATGCTGAAACTCTGAACGCAAACTTGCTATGCATCTAGGTTCATAAAATACTTTCTCAACTTCCCGTCTGTTTAGCTGTTTATCTTTAGAGAGCATTTTTTTCGAACGGTCAGGCCGTTGCCGACGTTTTGTATATAAGAAGAAGATGCCCCGTTTTAAGAAGAAACGAGACCAAACTTTACAATGCTGCCTTGTTCATCAGCAGTGATGACTGACGGGATGCCAAAATTTCTTGTTTATCCTCTGCCAATGTTCTTCCTGAAAACTTAATGGCATGAAATTTTATATCATCTGGGTGACTCAAATTCAGCCATGGCCTGAACCTGAACCTGAACCTGAACAAAAAAAAGGAGATTTAGACGGAGAGTTTTTAAAAAGAAATTATAAGCGTGTTGAGGATTGAACAGAGAACCTCAGGATTAAAACCATACACCCCAATCGTTTAGACTTGAGAGCTACAGAGCATCAGCAGCGATGGCCTTGGCCGTCTGTGCAAGACGAGGAGGAGGAGGATGGCCATCAGCAGCAGAAACAGCAAGAGAGGCTTGATGTCGAGCAGGTGATGAGCAGTGCCAGCTCTTGAGGCAGAGCCGGACCTGGTCACTGTCGTCGTCGACGCGGTCGCGGAATGTCTCCATGTCGTCGTCATCCCTCCTACTGATGGTGGACACGATCATCTCCCTCTTCCAATCCTCGTAGCGCGGGAACCCGCAATACTTCTCCCCGAACTCGATGTACTTCTGCTCATCCATGGCGCGCCAAATCAATCATTCAACAAATTAAACAAGATTAATCATCGATCAAGAACAATTCGAGATCCGTTTTATATTAGCTTCTGTGTACCTGAGGCTCGATGCCGCCGAGCTCGTGCGTGTACTTGACCGGCACGCCGGCGGCCGCCCTGGCGCGGTAGTGCTCGTCGACGGCGCGCAGCATCTCCTCCACCGGCGGCAGCGTCCTCCTCCCGGACAGCACCTGCGCCACCCACTTCCCCTGCGCCTCGAAGAACCATGGCGCCGGCACCTTCCTCGGGACGCCGACGAACGACAGCGACGGCGCCAGCGCCGGCGGGAACACGTGTTCGAACAGCGGCCCGACGCGGTTGTCGTCGACGGTGACCACCCCGCCCGTGTCCAGGAACGGGAACGAGTAGACGTACCCGGTGCAGTACATGACGGTGTCGGCGACGGCGCGCGAGCCATCGACGAACACCACCGTTCCGTCCTCGCACAGGTGTTCGACCTGTGGCCTCAGGTGGAGGTTGGCGTACTTCGCGAGCAGCTTGGACATCGCCGGCGTCGTGGCCTCCTCCGTCGACTTGGCCGTGAGGTGCACCTCCTTGGCGACGCCGATGAGGTCCAGCGCGATGTCCTTGCCGCTGTCGCCGCAGCCCACCATGACAACCACCTTCACGCGGATGCAGACATGGAGCACACAAGACAAAACAAGGTTACCATTACTGACATGGTTGGTGGCGGCAGAGCATGCATCCAAGGTGATTAGAAATGTGTGGCCGTGAGCACCTCGTCGCGGAACGGCTCCGGCAGCCGGTACGAGTGGCTGTGCAGCTGCCGCCGCCTCCACGCCTCCATTCCTTTGATGGTTGGCACGCTGGGCTGCGAGTAGTGCCCGGTGGCGACCACGACGGCGTCGAACACCTCTTCTTCAACACCCGTGTCGTCGCGCTCGCCGACGCGTACGGACCTGACCACCCATTTCCGCTCGCCGCTGGCGACGGCGGGGGCGCCACATTGAGGAGGCGCCATGGCGATGCGGAGGACCCTGGTGTTGAGGCGGACGGCGTCCATGAGGCCGAACGCGTCGCAGAAGTCCTTGAGGTAGAGGAGCACCTCGCGGTGGCCGGGGAAGCGGCGCGGGTCGCGGCCGCCGCCGTCGACGGGGAGGAAGGGGAAGTCGGTGAAGCCCATGGCCTCGCGGGGGCTGATGAGGCGGAGCGACGCGTACATGCTGCTGTGCACGCGCACCGGCGCCGGGGACGCGCCGAGCGGGTCGTCGGTGCGCGGGTCGTACAGCCACTGCCCGCCCACGTCGCCGGCCTGCTCAAGCACCGTCACGGCGTGGCCCTCCCGGCGCAGCTCCCGCGCCGCCGCAAGGCCGGCCATGCCCGCCCCGACGACGCACACCTTCTTCCACTTCGCCGGTGGCTTGCCGTCGTCGTGGTTGGACACCATCTTCTCCTTGTCGACGAGAGCAAGCGACACACGGTAATGAGCTTGGAGTTGGAGTAGCTAGCTTATATAAGAGATTTGCTTCGGTCCAACAAGAAGTAACTCGACGTACCGGTACCTCACGGTATCAAATCATTTCTGATCGTCTAACCTAGCTAGATTTAACGATCGGAAACGATTTGATACCATGAGATACCGATATTTCGAGATATTTTTGTTCCACCAGAAGCTCCCATGTACGCCTAATCTACATTCCATGTGTGCCTATTGGTCCACTTGTCACAGCTAAATATTCAGATAAATGCGGTAGAAAAAAAGAAGTTAAGCAAGCTTCCAGATTAGCTTCTAAACTGTACATCACTTGCAATAAACATAGAGACTTCTAGAACCAATCAAATAAAAATCATAATTTAAAACAAGTCCTTGCAATAAACAATAGAGACTTCTAGAACCAACCAAATAAAAATCATAATTTAAAATAAGTCCAGTTAAAGTATCTAGATCCAAATTTATATATCTAGATTATAGCCCTTTGCAGCAATATCACTCCTAGATGCATTCAAATATCCGATAGAAGAAAACTTAGAGTTATTAAAAAAGGAAAATAAAAAAAAAGAGCTACATGCTCCTCGGCTACCGTATCACCGTGTAGCACCAAGCCAATCGACCATTTCAATTCCTCCGTTTTTCTGTTTTCTGTTATCATCATATCTTGCGAATCAATTGTACTTTCTCCAAAAGTATAAAATATTCCTGCTCTTTTTCTTAGAGAGATCAAGTATGGAGTGAAAAACTACAATACCCCTTATTGAATAAAATATGGTTGGAAAATGACAGAATGGTTAGAAGTAAGACATGAAGAAAATTAAATAAGAGGTGAGAGTTACGACACGTATTGATCAATTTGGCAGGGCTTTTCAGCTTTTCTGTAGCTCAAGCCCAACAAAGTTTTTGCTGCTTTTACTTAAAAAGAGAATGGAGCAGACTGTAGTGACCTAGGAAAAATGAGGGGTGGAGTGAACACAAAGACCGCCCATATAGGCCAAAACTTAATTTCAAATTCTGCTTCTAGCATTTAGGAGTTGGATCGAGTATTATAGATCATCGAGAGCAAGCTTTGTAAGCTTACGATTTTCCCATAACTTTTTTTTTTCGCCTACAATCAGTCTTTTTTTAAAAAAACTTATTAATCTTCTAATATTTTTTCAGAGTCCGTCTAATATTTAACTCCACCTACTTTCTACTTTCTTAATACTTAATAGTATTTAATTATATCAAGAAATTATTAGAAACTCAACATTTATAATTAATCGTCCACCAGAAACGTAGAGAACACACAATCCCAAATTAACATTACAGGAGATTATGCTCAGAATGATATGCAAGAGAATACAATATTTAATGGAACATGAAAGTTGAACTAACTTCTAAAATATCTTATAAAATTTTCATGTTTCAAACACACACTGAACAATGTATCGGGCTATAAGGAAAGCGTGCCAACCGGCACGCTAATGTTCTAGTAATTGAAGCAATCAGCCAAATTATGCCCACATGCTCACGTGTGCATGGTACTAACTTCAAGTAATGTGCGTCTGCATTTATACTATATCGTCTCTTAAAAAGATAATATGTGCATATATTCTTTACTACAACTTTTATCAGCTCTGTGCATATATTCTGTGGTGCTGCAAAGTTCTTCATGTTTTCAATTTTCAAAGATGTCACCTTAATTTCATTAACGGTCTAGACGTCCTCGTTCCAAAATACGGTAACTTTCATGTTTAATTTGCACTAGAAATGTTGCTATATTTAAGGTAAGGAGAGTTTTGATGCTTAATTAAATTTGTCTGGAATGTGGAAAGAACGTGTCAAGACAACTTTGCCAGCTCTGTCTCTGTGCAGTGCCAGACTTAACATTAAAATTTAGCTATGACGAATTTATATATTACTGGGATGAAGAGTATTGTACTTTCAATTAGTGAAAGGAATTGTACAAAAACTATACTACAAACGTACTTTCAATTAGTGAATTGTTTTTTATATATACACAAACTATACTACAATTGTACTTACTATGCATGGCACTAAATAAAATGGAGAACTATAATAGTACTAAATTTGTCATGTAATATTTTTATCAGTGAAATAATTTTCGCAACAATGATTATATAGATGTGTTTGCTCTTATTTCTATTATTATTTTTGGTCCTATTGTGCCTTTGCTTTAGTGTTAGACAATTAGGTCGATCAACAAATCTTCTCACCAAAAATCTTTAAATTAGTGGCCAACTAACGTAGTGATCACATGATTAGCATCTGAAATCAATGTCCAAATGTCCAATGCCCAAATCCCAACGCCATCACAAGACAAGATCCGCCTCTGGCTCTGTGCATATATCTCGTATTCTGTGGTGCTACAAAAGAATCTATTCTTCATGTTTTGAAAGATGGCACCTTAATTTCACTAACTAATGGACTACCTTATTTCTAAAATATGGCAACATTTCTAGTTTAAATAAAGTTACTATATTTAGAGAGACAGAGAGGGAGTACTAACTCCCTAAATTGAATCCGATAACTTGGTTTAGACGCTTTATGGTGAGTTTTATGATAAAGATGAGGCAGTCACAAAATTTGTATGGAATGTGGAAAGAACATATTACATGGTGAGTATGCGTGCGCTGTGGGCGTCTGTATTTGTATTGTGTTTTAAGAAAAGAAAAGAAAACATATTTTTGGACCGAGGGAACACTTCCTAATTAAGCTGAATCCAACAACTTGGTCTAGATGCTTGATGCTGAGATTTGTGTTTAAATGCGGCAGCCACAAAAACTGTGTGGAATGTGGACCTTGTTTTTTTTTTTTTTGAAAGGTGAATGTGGACCTTGTGGCAGGCTGAAAACAATCTCATGGCCACCGCAAACATAATCAGTTAACTAATGGGCTTCCTCAAGCGGCCTAAGATCGGAGATCTGCCATTGCTGCTGAGATTAAGGGGCTTAATTACCGGGGCCCTTTTATATCTTTGATATTACAACCTGGTTGACACGGTTTTAATCTCAAATACCACGTTCAATTTGAGCTTTGCAATTTAAATTAAAGCGGCTTAAAATTCTGTATTTTACCTTAAATAGAAATAAAGTGCTCCATCCAAATATACCAACATATCCATACACGTGGATTTCTGCAATTAAAAATACCCAACTAAAGAAACCGAATGTGAAATTATGCCAAACAAAACGTAACTTCGTAAGTCGATCATCGTAATAACACAACTCATGATACAAGTGACAAGCAAGTATCGCTGCTTCGATTATGGGTTTTATTAAGTGCGTACGTGTGGCAAGAAGCCCACATCAGACCTAACTGAGATTTTCCACAAAGATTGCAATCCTGCTTTAATCTAACAAAAGCTCATTTTGCCCTAAGAAATCCTATATATCTATAAAGTTCATCCCCACTAAGTATAGTTAATGCTAATTCTCAATTCTCTCACGAAGCCACATCACCTTAATTGTTTTTAGCCTTTAGATGATTCATCAAGGGTGTAAATTGCATCTCTTTACATCACCTCAATTATTTTTAAGCTTTTGGATGATTCATAAAGGGTATAAATTACATCTATTCCCTCCAAACGACACACCATACAACCCAATCATTTATAACCTATGGATAATTGATAAAGGTAAAAAAATATAAACACATGAAAAAAAATCGTATAGTAGGTAAGAAAGAAAATTTTAGAAGTAATATCTACTATATTATCACATAATTCTCCCGTAGCAACGCGCGGGGTACCCATCTAGTATAAGATAAAGAAAAGTACTCTTTATTTATTCTAGCAGAGGGGCAATATATTATTGTGTGACAAATATATTTCACCTAATTTACATGCAGATGTACACAAACAATAACCTTTTATACTTTACTCTACATTATAAAAGAGCCGAGAAGAGCTATATATCTCTATCTCTATGTATATATTTAGAGATTTACTTCGGTTCAGTAAAAAATATCTCGAGGTTACTGGTCCCTCACAGTACTAAATCGTTTCCGATCATTGGATCTAGCTATTCAGGATGAGCAGTGTTAGATCCATTGATCGGAAATGATTTGGTACCGTGAGGTACTTTTTGTTGGATCGGAAAAAATCTCATATATTTAACAAACTTATGGCCGTGTGTCTTATGATAAATATTGGAGATGTAATCTATTTCCATTATATAAAAAAATGTATATAATGTTGCAAGATCATTGTCAAAAGGGTGACTCTGGCTATTATTCCTGATCACAAGTATATACCCTTGGAGCGTGACTATTTAATCGGGGCAAGCTTAGCACATGATGATTATTTAATCATATCATGCGCCATCATTGGACATTGAAACTATGCCTCTACACGAACGTGTGCCATCAGGCTAATGTAGCTACAATTTCCCTGAGATTTTGTTAGAGCCCATTTTTAGTTGTCAGTAAGGGTCAAAACGGAGATGATATTATTCGCTCCAAATCCTCCCGAAGCAAGGATATGATAAGAGTTCATAGATATTTGGTGGATATAGAGTTGGATATGAATGGTAACATGCGGATACGAAGCTGGATGTGATATCGATGATATGTGATGGATGCAGATTATTCGATATTTTAAGCGGATTATGTGGCGGAGGGTTTGGTAAACAATGCGATTTTCTCGGCCCATATCTTGTAACCACTCTATTCAGTCCATTTCACATCAGCCAACCCATTCAGTCAATTTTGGGATAATTTCCATAGCTCATCCACTCTATTTGGATTTTTTTAGTCTTGGATTTAGGATTTAAAAATTTAGCGATTAGACACCGAGACTTCATTTTAGAAAAATATGTCAGTGGTAAGTTAGAATTTGATTTGTTGTTCATCCACCATGACACCTAAAATGAGATACCAGCTGTCCTATATCGATATGTTGTGTGATGTTATTATTAAATGCTTAGGATATTGTTATTATATTATTTCCTGTTGAATTGATGACTTAATGTTACATTGATTGAATATAGACGTCATATTTGATGATTTTAATCCATTTCTGAGTTGAGCCTACATTGGCTTTGCATTGTTTTAGAAATCCGAAATAATTTGCTCCACATTCATATACCATCCACACCCCGCTCCGAATTTACTTTAAAATTATGGTTTAGGAGATAGTCGGACTACTATCTATTCGAATCCGATCCTTTTTTACCTCTGGTTGTCAACATGTGAGCCCAGGTTTGGTATGGTGCCGATGTGATTAGACCTATCTCTAGATGGCCCAGCCCATCAGTACAGTACACAAACAAGAACAACAAACAAATAAAAAACAACGACATCGTGTCTATGTGCAGCCAGAGTTTGCACTGCATGTTGGGGGTGAGTTTAGTTCACGCCAAAATTGAAAGTTTAGTTGAAATTGGAACGATGTGACGGAAAAATTGGAAGTTTGTATGTGTAGGAAAGTTTTGATATGATGAAAAAAATTGAAAGTTTGAAGAAAAAGTTTGGAACTAAACTCGGCCTGATGTTGGTGTGTGAACCACTGAACCTGATCTATTTTGAAATTTGAATCTTGTTAAATCGTCGCAGTTTCTGACATATACTCCGGTTATGAATTAGTACTATATAGTAATAGAACCATGCGTAAATTTTCGTATTGTTCCATCTCGAGATAAAGTTGATCTTGTGAAAAGATCGATCATACATAACCTTTCAACATTTTGAGACTGTATCCTATGCGTTGCGTTGCATTAATATACTTATACATTCCCTCCTTTTTCTTTCAATAATGCTATGCTGAACTGATTAGAATCAAGTGCCTTTTCCTGCGAAATATTAGGCAAAACTGTGCTATTTTCTTTAAAAAAACACAGTACAAACGCAAACGCTCATAACGCACGCGCACTCATGTTTAGTCGACATCTTTTAAGCCCCATCGTTTAGTTTATGCTTATACTTATACGTCAAAATTTGAATTTCAAATTTAATGCGGAGGTTGATTTTATGATTTTTCTTTTCATTATAGTTTATTTTATATTATTTATTTTAAATAGCTAAAAATACATACATAAAAATTTTATTCGTAAACTATTATTTTAAGTTGGTAATAAGCCGGATTTTCTCATGAAAGATGGGGCCGTTCGTCATCGTCGCCCTGCTGCATCAGCGTCGTCGCCGGTGAGATCCAGCGGTGCAGCCGCAGGCCGTCGGCGACGAGGTCGCTGTCATGGTAGTCGTCGCGGAAGGTCTCGACGTTGTCGCACATGGTGAGGTAGGAAGACCACATGAGCTCCTTCTTCCACGCCTCCAGCCGCGGGAAGCCGCAGTTGCGCTCGCCGTAGTCGTCGCAGTACTCCAGGTCCAGGATGTCGTGCGTCCGCCGCTTCGCCACGCCGGCTGCCTCCCTGACGCGGTTGTACTCCTCGACGGCGCGCGCCATCTCCTCCGGCGACGGCAGCGCCCTCCGCCCGGACAGCACCTGCGCCACCCACCTCGCCTGCACCTCGTTGAACAGCGGCACCACCACCATGGTCGGGATCCCCACGAACGACAGCGACGGAGCGAGCGCCGGCGGGAACACGTGGTCGAACAGCGGCCCGACGCGGTTGTCGTCGACGGTGACCTTGCCGTCCGTGTCCAGGAACGGGTACGAGTAGGTATAGCCGGTGCAGTAGACGACGGTGTCGGCGACGACGCATGTGCCGTCGACGAACACCACTGTCCCGTCCTCGCGCAGGTGTTCGACCTGTGGGTGGAGGTGAAGGTTGTCGTACCTGGCGAGAATCTTGGACATCGCCGGCGTCATGGCCTCCTCCGGGGACTTTGCGCTCAGGTGCACCTCCTTGGCGACGCGGCGGAGCTCTAGCCCGATGTCCTTGCCGCTGACGCTGCAGCCCACGATCACCACCACCTCGCCATGGAAGGCGTCCGGGACGCGGTACGAGTGGGAATGCAGCTGCCTCCTCCTCCACCTGTCCATCCCGTCGATGGTCGGGAGCCTTGGCTGGCAGAAGTGGCCGGACGCCACGACGACGGCGTCGAACACCTCCTCCGTCTCCGCCTCCTCGCCGCGATGCTTGCTCCGCACCGCCCACCGCAGCGAGCCGTCGCGCCGCGGCGGCGCCATGGCGACGCGCGTGACCGTCGTGTTGAGCCTGACGGCGTCCATGAGGCCGAACACGTCGCAGAACTCCCTGATGTACCTGAGGAACTCGGCGTGGCCGGGGAACCGCCGCGCGTCGACCTCGCCGGCGCCGTCCTTGCCGTGGCGGAACGGGAAGTCGGAGAAGCCCATCACCTCCCTCGGGGTGATGAGGCGGAGCGACGCGTACATGCTGCTGTGCACGCCGGCCACGCCGAGCGGGTCGCCGGCGTCGGTCGCCGTGTCGTACAGCCACTGCCCGCCGACGCCGCCGCGCTGCTCGAGCACCGTCACGTCGAGGCCCTCTCGCCGCAGCTCGCGCGCGGCGGCGAGGCCAGACAGACCGGCGCCGATCACGCACACCTTCTTGCAGGATGCCATCGTGATGGAATTGCAATCAAATTTGCAGCACATTTAAATAAAGCTTGTACAGAGCAACATGGGTCAGCATGGACAGCTCCCAATCTGTTTAAAATTGATTTTATCTTTTTTAGAAGTTTTAACTTGAATGGATTTGGTAAAAACAGCTCTGAACAAAGCAACCAATCAAACTGAATGCAGCAAACAATAAATACAGAAGATATCATTATAATCACCATTAATGACCAAAGTATGTGCTCTCATGTAGAGTCAGAGATGCCTTACCTGCTCATCATTTTTTTACAACAGAAAGTTAATATAAGATGCTCTTCAAAGGAGTAGTAATCACCTTTCTTTAATCTTGGAACATCCCATTGCTCAACTGCTTTCTTTAAATTGTTTAGTAACATTTGCATCTTGACCTTCTGAGGTCATAAACTAAATACTCGCATCTTGACTACTGTTTTAGCAGTCGTCTTCCAACAAGAAGATGCTACCTAATGTCATGCAGGAGTAGTTTAATTTCTTTAGTGCAAATAAACTCATATCTGCAGTTCTGCACACAGACAAATCAGAATCACATATTGCTAGCAATTGCTTAATAGTAGTAGTACCAAAGTAGGATTAACCCGGGAAGATCTCCCAACTCGAAGAATTCCTTGTCTACTACTATAACAGAAAGATAAATGTTAGAATTGACTAGACATAGTTATCCCTCGACAAAGAAACTACTCAACATCAGCTACATGAAGAAGATAAGATTACATCATCCATTTTAAATACTTCAGAAAGAACAAATACAATCCTTTTAAATACACTAGAAAAAAATACCCGTGCATTGCAACGGTTAAAGATGTTTTTTCAGTGATACAATAGTTGTTAGGAGCTTAGCGATAAAGTAAAGCATTAGGCTACAGTGGCGCTCCACAGTCTGGAGAAAGTTGCGCAGCTTGGGATGACAAGAAACATACAGGAGACGGATGCCAGAATTGCAGCGTGCTCTCACATCGGCGGACTTTGATCGTCATCAAGATGGATGCTTATTTCGCCAAATAAAAGGCTTTGTTTCCTCTCATTTTGTTACCTGTCTCATTCGGCATTGTCCGAGGTCTTGAAACAAATTGGTTGATTGCCTAGCTAAGTATGGGGTGAGTTCTATTAACTCTGGATTGACAGTGTATGTCAACCAAGTCCCTGAGTTTGTATCTGGTCTCTTGTGATTTGCCTGGTTAATGAAGGTGTTTTACCCGGTGTATTTATTATCCTCTTGATACAGACTGGTCATCACTTTTTTTTCGAATTACCGTGTATTTATTTTGTTTCCTTAATCTTAAGCTGAAATTATTGGAGTCTAAGCAGTGGCGCTTCCACGTTCAATTACCCCGGATCAAAGGATCCTAGATATTTTATCCAAACATAACTAAAATATACCATTTTAATTAATATACCAACTAATAATTAGATAATTACTATGTATTGCACCCCGGTAATTTTTGTTATATGTTCGCCACTCCAATTGTTTTTGCGTCGTCCTCCTCCTGCGGCCGCGGCGCGACGGGAGTCCAGCCGTGCCGGCGCACGGCGTCGCGGACGAGGTCGCTGTCGTGGTAGCCGTCGCGGAAGCTCTCCATGTCGTCGACCATGTCGGAGAGGGCCGACAAAAAGATCTCCTTCTTCCACTGCTCCATCCGCGGGAAGCCACAGATGCGCTCGCCGTACTCGTCGCAGCCTTCCAGGTCCAAGAACATGTCATGCGTCCACCGCTTCGGCAAGCCGGCCGCCTCCATGCCGCGGTTGTGTTCCTCGACGGCGCTAAGCATCTCCTCCGGCGACGGCAGCGTCCTCCACCCGGACAGCACCTGCGCCACCCACCTCGCCTGCGCCTCGATGAACAGCGGCAGTAGCACCTTCGCCGGGATGCCCACGAACGACAGTGACGGCGCGAGCTCCGGCGGGAACACGTGCTCGTACAGCGGCCCGACGCGGTTGTTGTCACGCCCTAAAAATCGCCTAAATTAATAATCCATATTTTAAATCATTTTTAGAAATTATTTTAAAAGCCTACAAGTTAAACTCTAATAATTTAGGAAAATTCTCAACATAAAATTGAGCTAGATAAAATTTTATTAAATACTTTGCTTGTTCCTCTATTTTCTAGATTTTTCTGGGAATTATTTGAGCAAGGGAAGTATTTTTAATAAATGAAACATCATTTCACGAATTATTTTAATTGAAAAAGTTTTTAAAATCCTCTCCTAGGCTGTTGGGCCGAATTCGGCCCAACATCTTTTTCTCTCTCTGCGGGCGAACCGGCCCAAGCCGGCCCAGCCCAAGCCGGCTACCCCCTCCTCCTCTAGCCACCGACATGTGGGGCCCACATGTCGGATCCATCCCTAACCTCCGGCCGGCCGCGCCACCCTAGCCCGAGCCGCCCCCTTCTCCCTCCAAATCCGCCTCAATCCGACCTCGTTTCTTCCGATTGGTTGAGGGGTTTTTATCCTCTTGTTGTCCTCTATCTTTTCCCCCAAGAATCGGATCAAATCGTGGAGTATTTTGTCCGAATCAAACTCGTTTTCGAGTTTATCTCCAAAACCGAGTTTTGATTTTTTCGGGTTCGATTCCTCTCGTTTGGAGTCCGATCTCTTCAATCCAAGCCTTTAAATAGCACCCCCTTGTCGTCCTCTCTCGTTTGCCCCCTTTCCCGAGCTCTCCCGTGCACCGTAGCCTCGCCGCCGCGCCGCTATAGCCGCCGCCGCCGCCGGTCGTCCTCCGGCAGCGCCGCGCCGCCGCCTCCGCCGTCGCCGCCGCTTGCCGCCGCCGCTTGCCGCCGCCGCCTCTAGGTGCGCCAAGGGGTGGGGAAGCCCGGCCGGCCATCCCTTTTCGCCGCCGGCCGCCGTATTCCGCCACCGCCGAGCCGCCCGAGCCGCCGCCGCCGCCCCGTCGTCGCCGGCCGTCGTCGTTTGTCGGTTGTCGCTTCGGTAGGTACCGTTGGGTTCGTCTCGTCGTCCTCTTCATATAGGTGCCCTCCAAAACCCCGGCCGACCCTCCTAGCTCCGGCGAGGTTGCCGTCCGAGCCATGCCGCCGTGATGACGTCATGCTGACGTCATCATCTCCTTTTTTTCAGTTTTTTTTTAATAAAGGAAATAGATTAAATCTTCGGAAAATCATAATTAAATAACCGTAGATCCGTTTCAGGTGGTTCAAGTTGCTAAATTTTTCTAAAATTGAGATCTACATGTTAAAAATATCCACATGTACTGTTTATGCTTGTTTTTGTACTGTTTTATTGATTTTGTTTATTTGCTTTAGTTTCCGACGTTCCAGAGGAGAGCGTTTTCGTTGAGGAAAGTTCGGAAGCGTTTGCAGAAGCTCGAGGCAAGTCACACAGATCCCAAACAACCCTTTGAGCATGTTGAACCCGTTTAAAGCTAATGTTTTGTTTCAACTTATGCATTATTTTCGAATGTCATCGGGTGGTGAGCCTTTCCCAATTAATTATTGGCCGAAGATGACTTTATTTTCCTATGGGTTATAATTTGATTAGCTTGAACCTTATATATTGGATTGGTTCAGCTAAATGCTATATATATAATTGCTTAGCCATGCTTAGAAAGATAAGCTCATTAATGGGATGAATCATATATACTACATTATTAATCAAGTATTCAAAGGTAGCTCACGATGGTTAATCGTGTTATAATAATTAATTAATAATTAAAACCTGGTTAAGGTGGGTTGTGAGCATGTGGTTTTGAAGGTCGTGCTCATGGCAATTAAGGACCGGTTCACGAGCTACTGTTGTAAAATATTTACCGTGCCAACCACAAGCCAGCGTGGGCAACGGCTTTATCTTTTGTATAGCATGATTCATTAGGGTGTGCCAGACTGAGAAGCGGCGAGAAGTCCGTGGGGGTCGTTGGGGAGTCTATTGCCTCTGATTTTGGAGGGGAGATTATGATCCAGGAACGGTGCACTGTGGTGAGTTGTGTTGTGCGAAGGGTATTGTCACAGTTCCTTTCCGAGGTACCGTGGTGGTGCTGAGGCGCATGGTGACATGTTGTGGGATTGTGTCTTGTGGGTACAGTGGTACATCTCTGATCAGAGTAAAACTATTCGAATAGCCGTACCCGCGGTTATGGGTGAGTCTAACAATGTTTTTCGTGATTAGTCTCACACTACTCATTACTGGTGATAAAATATGCTAATTAAATTGACTCCTGGTTGGGAATGGAATATTCCTGGTTTGGAGGTTTGATTTGTACAACCGGGGTTGGTTGTTCAGATGAGGTTGGGCCTATGCAACACGGGTGTGTTGTATGGTGTTTATTTAATACTGATCAATTAATCAACTGTTTTACTATTCTCTTAAATATTTATTAAATGCTGTTTATGCAAATGAGCTATATTATGCCATCCTTTGTTATCCTGTGCACTTGCATATTTGCTGTGTGGCTTGTTGAGTATGTAATATGCTCATACTTGCAATATTCATTCATCAGAGGAAGAGTGCTTCAGTGAAGGTGATGATCTGGAGGACTAGGCTTGGTCCGGGTTAAGTTGCCTGTGGAGTGGAGTCGCCTCAGTTGTTCCGTAGTTTGTTTTATTTTCTTTTTCCGCTGCGTAGAATTTTATTCTCTGAGAGGAACTATCCACCTCTGTAATAATTTATTTTATCACGACTATTAATTAGTTGTTTATTAGTACTCTATTATCAATTTGTTATTGTGTGCCTCGGCTGATTCCTGGACGAGGACTTAACACACATGTAAGCGTTTGGAATTTTGGATAGAAATTCCGGGCGTGACAGTTGTCGTCGACGGTGACCTTCCCGTTCGTGTCCAGGAACGGGAACGAGTAGTTGTACCCGGTGCAGTAGATGATGGCGTCGGCGACGACGAACAAGCCATCGTCGAACACCACCGTCCCGTCCTAGCACAGGTGTTCGACCTGTGGTCGCAGGTGGAGGTTGTCGTACCTGGAGAGTATTGGACATCGCCGACGTAATGGTCTTCCACGTCGACTCGGCGATGAGGTGGACCTCCTTGGCGACGCGGCGGAGCTCAAGGGCAAGCTCTGCGCCGCTCGCGCTGCACCCAACGATGACGACGACCTCGCCGGCGAAGGAGTCCGGGACGCGGTACGAGTGGGAATGCAGCTGCCTCCTCCTCCACCTGTCCATCCCGTCGATGCTCTGGAGCCTTGGCTGGGAGTGGTGCCCGATGGCCACCACGACGGCGTCGAACACCTCCTCCGTCTCCGCCTCGCCGTGGCGCCTGCTCCGCACCGCCCACCGCAGCGAGCCGTCGCGCCGCGGCGGCGCCATGGCGACGCGCGTGACCGTGGTGTTGAGCCTGACGGCGTCCATGAGGCCGAACGCGTCGCAGAAGTTCCTGACGTCCAGAAGTCGCGGTGCCCTCCCCCAACGCGGATCCGGCGGCGGCCCTCCTCCAACGCGACCACCCCTCCACTTCCCTCCGTCACCGCCGCGGCGGCGGGGGCGGCTCTGCCGCCTCGGGCGGCGCCGCCCCTCGCAGATTCGGTGCCGGCGACGATGGCGGGCGGCAGGGGCGACGGATCCGATGCCGGTGACGACGGCGGCGGCGGGCTAGGGTTTGGGATTTTTTTTTATTTTTTTTTACTGAATTTACTTTTACATGCGGCCGGTATAAGCAACCGCATGCGAAAATGGGTGCGCTGGCTGCATGCGAAAATCCGTGATTTTTGCATACCAACTCGCCCACGCGGTTGGTCCAACCGCATGCGAAGATGCTGTCATTCCGTAGTAGTGGGCAGCCGGCGGGTGGTGGCAACGGCGATGTGGATAGGTTGCTAGGTCACGGCGGCAATCTCCAATTTGTTAGAATAGGGAACAATTAATGCTTCTCGATCGTTTAATCACAAAGTCACAATCGTAACTTTGTCTGGTCGTCTACTCACGCTAGCTAGCTAGCTGCAGAACGGAGGAGAGGATGACCGATCGATCCCCTTCGACTCTCTCTCTGATCTCTCTCTCTCTCTGCCCGGAGCATGATGAGCGATCTGGACTTGCGTGTGCCGGCGCGGTTATTCATCAGCGGCGTCGATGTCGTCGTCCGTAGGCAGCACAGCACCGTACCGGCACCGTCATCGTGTTACTGCCATAGCACCCAGTACGTCCGGCTCATCGGGTTCATCAACCTGGCCGCCCTCATCACCTTATTAGCCTGCCTCCCCAGCGATTTTATTTTGTACTTTTTTATTTTAAATCTTAAAAATAAATCATTCTAAAACTTTTTCAGAATCTGAATCTTTTGGTCAAACAACGGGCGTGACAATTTTATCCTGCCACGCCAGCAAGAATAATAAGACCAAATAATGGTGCCACGCCAGCCAAACCCATGAGGCTAAATAGCGTTGTCACGTCAACCAGACCGGCGTGATAATATTGTTTTGCTACGCCAGTCCGGCTGGCGTGGCCAAAAGGTTTAGATATTAAAAAATAAGTTTTTAAAGGGTTTATTTTAAAAATTTAAAAATTTTTAAAAAATAAAATAAAAATTCCTCCCCAGCACCACTCCTGGCAGGCGTCGGAGCTAGCGTGGCATCCGTGCTCCTGCTCGCGTGCCCGACACAAGGAGATCCGAGCTAGTTTTTGTTAGAGTCGGACTCGACTCTCGTGCTTCCAGTGAGATGGGTACACTACTTAGAAAAATAGTTTTTACAAGCGGCCAAAAAACAGTTTTCGTAGGCGGGGGAGACACCCGCCGCTATCCTATCGCCTGCGAAAATAGGTGATTTTCGCAAGCGGGTCCGCGGCCCGCCTGCGAAAATAAAGCGAGGAAACAAAAAAAATATCCGGCGCTACCCGCCGGCGCCGGCATCCCCCTCCGGCCGATGGCTCTCCACTCCGTCCGGCGTTGCTGTCCGAGGGCGAGGGGAGCGCCGCCTTTTCCGCCGCTGCTGGCCGTCTCCCCTCTTCCGTCTAGATCTGGGAAGGGAGCGGCCGGTGCTGTTTGTGCCACCGGCACCAACGTCTGGGGCGAAGGAAGGGAGAGGATTGGTGCCTAGAGCCGCCGCTTCCTCCTCCTTGCGCATGCCGAGATGCCAACCAGGCCATCGGTTCCACCTCCTCTGATGCCGCCGCGCGCGGCCCCCTTCCTCCTGCCACCGCCAACCTCCCGCCGCCACCGCACACGTGGCCACCGCCCTCCCCCCACCCCCCTTAGGCCAGATCTAGGAGGGAGCGAGGGAGGGGAGCGCCGCCGGCCACCGCCCTCCCACGCCCCCTCAGGCCAGATCTAGGAGGGAGTGAAGGGCCGGGAGCCGCCGCCGCCCTCCTCCGCCACCACCCGCCGCCTCTCATCGGTAGTCGTCGCCCTCCGCCGCTAACCTCCCGCTGTCGCCGCCGCCACCGCATGCATGGCCACCGCCCTCCCCCCGCCCCCCTTAGGCCAGATCTGGGAGGGAGCGAGGGAGGGGAGCGCCGGTGGCCACCGGTAGCCGCCGCCGCCTCCTCCACCGGTAGCCGTCGCGCGCCCTCCGCCGCCGTCAGCGCCGGGGAGAGGAGGAGAGCTAGGTGAGGGGAGGGGAGAAGTGCAGGAGAGAGCTAAGAGGTGCGGTAGAAGTGCAGGATTTAGAAAATATCTAGGGTATGTAGCCTCTATTTATATTCCCTATGTACTTAGAAAAAAACAGATCGAGTTAGAGCTAGGCGTGGCGGATGATGAAACTGGCTGCGCACTTCTCATCGGAAAGCTCATGGCTTGCACTGGAGTCGGAGGACGGATGAAAAATAGAATTTTTTATTTCCTATTTTCAGGGTCGATATGTTCATGCGTTGCAACGAGTTATATAATTTTAATTGTACGTAGTAATCATCGTTTGCAACGCACGTGTGTTTGTAATTAAAGTCCTATACAACAACACATTTCATCTAACAAAAAAGGAACTTTACAGATGGTACAAAGTCAATATGACCTTAGGAAGTTGTCATGTACTCAAGATTCACTAGTTTACTATTGCAGGTTTAGATGAAGTTATCATATTACCCTTATAAAGTTTATGACCTTAGGGGCATATTAAAACATTTTAGTGGTCCCCAAGTAACATTTGGTGCTAGCTGGTGAGAGCAGTTGAGGTGGTCCCCATAACACATTCCTAAAATATATGCTTTGCTCGATGGTACTTTCCCTCAACTTCGATTGCTCGAGTCGAGCCTGGACTTAATACTCTCCCATCTTCTGGCTCCTCGTCACTTCACTTGTCTTAACCAAAGAACCTGCTCAAACACAATGCCTTTAGTGATGCCAATTCGAGCAAGTAATCTTGTTCGAACACATTTTCCTTGGAACAGGCCCTTTTGGGCGAATGTGAATTCTTGGTCAGAAACGGCTACATATTGAAATTTTATTTGAGCAAAGCTCGAAAACAATTTCCTCATCATGTGAGTTTTTGGCCGAGTATATATAGGGGATGGTGTTCACCCCCTGCAACAACAGTAATGGCCATCGATAACTAGATACTGGGATGCACATAAACGTACAGTATCAGCAGTAGCAGTAACGATGGCATTATCAGTCTTCGGACACACGTATCTCTAAACTAATTGTATGGTGAGAAAATCGACTGTAATCCGGAAATAAAGATGTCGATATATTTATAGCAATTCCGAAAATAAAAAAGGTTCAGTTTTCAGTACAATGAAAAATCCTCTTGAGACAGACAGGCCAGCATTTTTTTGTTGAATTGTCGTGTATTTATTTTATTTGCTTCATCTTAAGCTGAATTTATTGGAGTCCAATCCAAGTGCTTTTATTTGGGGGCGTCGTCATCCTCCTCGGCGGGAGTCCAACCGTGCCGGCGCAGGGCGTCGCGGACGAGGTCGCTGTCGTGGTAGCCGTCGCGGAAGCTCTCCATGTCGTCGACCATGTCGGAGAGGGCCGACAAAAAGATCTCCTTCTTCCACTGCTCCATCCGCGGGAAGCCGCAGATGCGCTCGCCGTAGTCGTCGCAGCGTTCCAGGTCCAAGAACAGGTCATGCGTCCACCGCTTCGGCAACCCGGCGGCCTCCATGCCGCGGTTGTGCTCCTCGACGGCGCGCACCATCTCCTCCGGCGACGGCAGCGTCCTCCGCCCGGACAGCACCTGCGCCACCCACCTCGCCTGCACCTCGATGAACACCGGCAGGACCACCTTGCCCGGGATGCCCACGAACGACAGCGACGGCGCCAGCTCCGGCGGGAACACGTGCTCGTACAGCGGCCCGACGCGGTTGTCGTCGACGGTGACCTTCCCGTTCGTGTCCAGGAACGGGAACGAGTAGTTGTACCCGGTGCAGTAGATGACGGCGTCGGCGACGACGAACGAGCCGTCGTCGAACACCACCGTCCCGTCCTCGCGCAGGTGTTCGACCTGTGGTCGCAGGTGGAGGTTTTCGTACCTGGCGACACTTTTGGACATCGCCGACGTGATGGTCTCCTCCATCGACTTGGCGCTGAGGTGGACCTCCTTGGCGACGCGGCGGAGCTCAAGGGCGAGCTCTGCGCCGCTCACGCTGCACCCAACGATGACGACGACCTCGCCGGCGAAGGAGTCCGGGACGCGGTACGAGTGGGAATGGAGCTGTTTCCTCCTCCACCTATCCATCCCGTCGATGGTCGGGAGCCTTGGCTGCGAGTAGTGCCCGATGGCCACCACGACGGCGTCGAACACCTCCTCCGTCTCCGCCTCGCCGTGGCGCTTGCTCCTCACCGCCCACCGCAGCGAGCCGTCGCGCCGCGGCGGCGCCATGGCGACGCGCGTGACCGTGGTGTTGAGCTTGACGGCGTCCATGAGGCCGAACGCGTCGCAGAAGTCCCTGATGTACCTGAGGAGCTCGCCGTGGACGGGGTACCGCCGCGCGTCGCCGCCGGCGTCATTGGTGGGGCGGAACGGGAAGTCGGAGAAGCCGATGGACTCCCTCGGGCCGTTGATACGGAGCGAGGCGAACACGCTGCTGTGCACGCCGGCCATGCCGAGCGGGTCGCCGGCGTCGGTCGCCGCGTCGTACAGCCACTGCCCGCCGACGCCGGCGAGCTGCTCGAGCACCGTCACGTCGAGGCCCTCCCGCCGCAGCTCGCGCGCGGCCGCCAGCCCCGCCATCCCGGCGCCGACGACGCACACCTTCTTGGAGCTCCGATCCGACGACATGATTGGATTCAACATGGACAGTCTGTCCAACTCCAAATTCAATGGCGTGCTCATCTGAACATATAGATATACTTTTTTATAAATAGTAGTAGAGCAAGTTTAATAGTGTAGCATACTACTATCTCCAAATTATCTATAGCCAATTTATAGATAGTTGCTCTGTAGCTCTGTGTTTTTCTCTTTCTTTCTTTATCTTTTTAAAATATGTTTATAGTTGTCTTATAATCTGCTGTTATACCTGGTCGTATAGTGCAGACATGGTCCTCACGAATCGGGATCCTCTGACTTCACGTGAAGTCAGAGAAACACAGTACCCTGACTTCACACGGGTCTCAGCCGTCCGATGAATAATCGACGTTCAAGATCAATCGCTAAGTGCACTACAGTAAATAGTGAACAGTACAGCAAAACAGTGATTTTGTACTGTTTTTCGCTGTTGCTACAGTGACCGACTGCAGATGTACTTTTCTCACTGTAGCGCTAGACTCATTTTACTGTGTGCCTCTCCCGTGCGAAGTCATACCTGTCTAGATGGTACTAAAACTTTTTAAGTCCTTATCACATTGGATATTTGGATATTAATTATAAATATTAAACATAGACTATTAATAAAACCCATCCATAATCTTGGACTAATTCGCGAGACTAATCTACTGAGCCTAATTAATCCATGATTACTCTATATAATGCTGCAGTAAACATCATCTAATTATAGATTAATTAGGATTAAAAAAATTGTTTCGCGAATTAACTTTCATTTATATAATTAGTTTTGTAAATAGTCTATATTAAATACTCTAAATTAGTGTCTAAATATAGGGACTAAAGTTAAGTTCTTAGATCCAAATACCATCTCACAAGGAGCCGAATCCGGTCCTCACAGCGTGCAATTGGGGGAAGCGGCTCCTCTGACTTTTGAAGCGAACGGCAGACATGCACAGTAAGTAAAATGAGTCTGGTGCTACAGTGTGGAATAGTGAATCACTGTAGCAACAGTGCAAAATACCGTTCAAAGTTACTATTCACCGATTCACTGTAGCGATCGATCTTGTCCGTTCGCTGTGGATCGGATGGCTAGAAATACTCGCAAAGTCACAGTACTGTAGCTCTATGACTTTACACATGTAAAGTCAGAGGATCCCAATCCACAATTGGGATATCTCTTGGCCTACCTGAATCGGTGTCAAACCTATTCATCATTTTTTATTCAGAATAAAGATGATACCTTTACATCGTGATGTACACATATTTTCGTTTATTTATCAGCCAAAATTTAAATTTTTAACATTAAATTTGTAGCTGATTTTAAGAATTTTTCATCGAAGTTTATTTTCTAGCCTTTACTTTTACTTCCTCCGTTTTACAATGTATGTCATTTTACCATTTTCCACGTTTATATTGATGTTAATGAATCTAGATAGATATATATGTCTAAATTCATTAACATCAATATGAATGTGGGAAATACTAGAATAACTTACATTGTGAAACCGAGGAAGTAGGTTGCTAAGAATATGTATATAAAAGTTCTATTCACAAATTATTTGTTTACAAATATGTCGTTTCACAATGGGGGCGTTAAATAACAGGGTGTAAAAATGCTTATACAGTTAAACTGATTTTGTAAATTGCTGCATGATACATTTTCTCTGTTACTCGATTCAGTCCCAAACAGAAAAACACAGATGAAACAATGAATCGTGCATTACATGGAACAGGTTAACCACTCATACCAACCAATTGATGTGAACGTAATGTCACTTATTGAAACCTTTATGTATCGTAGAATCACGGCAACAGATATGCTGATCAAACTCTACAATGCCCACGATTGACACAGCACATGTTACAATACTCTATGCCCTATAGTACAACACTGTAGAGCCCCAAGAAATGGGGCACGATCCTATAAACAGGTTGTTGATCAAAAACCATTTGCATTTGCATTAGATACAGTGTGTGATTTTAGGTCTCCTCGTTCTTCACTGGGGTCCACTGTGCAGCTTCTTTCTTCCTTCTGATCAGAAATCCAAGAGAGAAACCCAGAACCAGTGCAAACATCACGCTGCCTACAATTTCCAAGGAGAACAGAGGGATTTTCAGTTTGGTGCTGACCCCTGTGCTGAGCTTTGTATCATCGATCACCTCAGGAACACCATTGTTATTAGATACTTGCCCAGAGAATATCTCCACCATATCATGGACTTGCCCATCATGGTTGCCGATGTACGTTAGTGTCAACTTCTCCTTTGTAGCTACAAGTTTTGTGTATCCAAACTCCCCACCACGGTACATAGACCTCTCAGGCTGCGGATAGACAGGTACATCAGGGTGATCCTTCCTTGGCTGCCAGAATGGTTGATAATCTTGACCACCCATCCCGATCACAAGATGAACAGGGGCACCAGGGTATACGAAGCTTGATGACATGTTGACACATTGGAAGTTTTTCATGGGGCAGAACCTCTCGTACCTGTGGACATGTCCCCAGAGTGCAAGGGTCACTTTGTATGTTACCAAGAGTGGTTCCAGGTTCTGGAGCATCTGCTGTCTATGAGCAAAATCCCTAGCTTCATTGCTTGATGTATACATTGGCCGGTGGCCCTGAAACACAATGAAAGGAGTTCTACTTCGGTTGACCTTCTCTAGGTCAGCTTTTATGAAGTTGTATTGGTCACTGCCCTGAACAAAATTAGTCTCAGTTGACATGTAAACAAAATGCACAACCCCTGAATCGAAGGAGTAGTAAAGATTTCGGGTGTCGGGAGCTCCATTGCCAGTAGGCACAAAAGAATTGCCAGGCATTCTGAACTTTACGCTGTAAGGTATGCCACATTCACCTCCACCATCTGTTCCATATATACCAGTTGCCCACCAAGGTTTCCAAGGTTGCAATGGCCAATCATATTCATGATTTCCTATGCAGACATGGTATGGGGTATTGGCAGCAATAGGCTCAATCTGGTTGAAGAAGTGATCCCATACCCAAGCATAACCTCTAGCATAGCTGATGTCCCCAATGTGTGAAATAAATGCAGGCTTATCTCCAAGGGCTTGAATATCACGAAGTATCCACTTTACAGTCGACAAGCTTTCATCTTGCGTGCGGACATAGGTGTTATATGGTATATAAGTGCCCATGTCACCAAAGAGAAATGCAATAGTTTCATTGGCTTCGTTGTCACGTGAAATGAAGCTGTATGTATCGCTCCATCCTGAAGAGTTGCTACCAACCTATGCAGAAAAGCCCAGTCAATCAAATTGAACAACAAAAGGCATATACAAAACATGCTCAAGTGTCACTACTCAGTTACTCACTATTATTTTACTGGGCCTAGCATCAATAGCACCCTAGCATATTTTACTGGGCCTACTTGCTCTAGAAGCCATTGTCCAAAAGCTTGTACATCTTTTAGAGGGGATTAAACATGAAACTGATGGCAGTTAAAAACACAACATGGCTCGGTCTTGTTTAATTTGGTAAGTCTAAATTAAGCTAATTTGGGGAGAAAATTCTGAAGTCAAAGCTGAAACTCTGAAATAAGAGAAATTTTTTATCTAATTCCCTCCCCCCCCCCCCCCCCCCCAAAAAAAAAAAAAGAAAAGAAAATGACAATTCATTTGTGTCAGCAAAAAGAAGCAAATCAAAATTCAAATATTATTAATCATCATTCATCAATAGTATAGCATGCATGCTTTCCATATACACAATAATAATAGAACAAAGAGGTAAATAGATAACATAGGCACTTAAAAAAACTGATTTAAAAAGGTACTAGAAAACCTGAATTTTGAAAATAATGCGTACCAACCAACAAAAGAAAAATGGCGTTTGAATTTCTGTCCAGAAGGTATACTCATCAGGTCTTTTAAGGAATCACCAAACTTTAAGAAATATTATAACCTACAGTGCTCAAATGGAGCACCAGTAAAAATCCAATTATAATTCATAGAGCAACTAAACAATACACATGCCACTCAATGAAGCAAACAGTGAAGAAGTAAGTCGCATAACCACAGCTATCTTATTAATCATCATTCATCAAAAGTATAGCATACATGCTTTCCATATATAATAATAATAGAACAAAAAGGCAAATAGATAACAAAGGTACTTACAACCAAAACTGATTTTAGAGAAGTACCAGAAAACCAGAATTTTGAAAATAATGAGTACCAACCAACAAAAACAAAAACTGGCGTTTGAGATTCTGCCTAAAAGGTATCTCATCAGGTCTTTTAAGAACTCACCCAACATTCAAAAATAGTATGAACTACAGTGCTTAAATGGAGCATCCGTAAAAATCCAATCATGATCCATAAGAGCAACTAAGCAATGCACATGTCACTCAAATGAAGCAAACAGTTAAGAAGGAAGTCACATAACAACCAAAGCTTAAGATAGAGCAACAACAAATTTGAGTGAAATCCCTTGTAACTGAAATCCTAAACCTCAATTCACATACAGTTGTATTCTAACTGCAGGAAAGAACTGAAGCATGTTTGATTGGTAGAAGCTTAGTAGCTAGTCAGAAAAAAGAAAATCATGATTTTCAGATGACATAACTGATCTCTAAACTCCTCCTTAAAGAAAGTATTGCCAATCGAGTCATGTAATAACCCATGAAATGTTGAGACAAAAACTTCAACCAACTTCATTTCTAAAAAGGGAATAATCAAAGATAGTTTCCAAAGTGGGTGCTCATGCTCCAGTAATTACCTCTAAAAGTTTGATGCATCAGCCATCTTCACCTCAAACTGAATTTATAGGCTAAAACTTACTACAAGTCACGATCACTAAATCAACAAAATTCAATCCCTGGAGCCCAAAAAACACAGCTCCAGCTCACTCTTGGGCTCGAGCACTAAATTTTCATGTGCCTACAGTACTACCCTAAATCCCAAATTGCAATTGTAGGCTGAACACACATAAAGCAGAAGTTAAATCGCTACATAAAAATTCATCTTTAGTGTAGTACTATAACCAACTTCTTCTAAAAAGGGGATAATCAAACATAATTTCCAAAGCGGGTGCTCATGCTCAAGTTAGTATCTCTAAAAGTTTGATGATTCAGCCATCTTCACCTCAAACTGAATTCGTAGGTCAAAACGTACTATAAGTCATACTCGCTAAATCAACAAAATTCAATCCCTGGATCCGAAATAAAAAAGGAGCTCTAGATCACTCTCAAGACTCGAATCCTAAATTTTCATGTGCCTACAATACTACCCTAAATCCCAAATTGCAATTGCAGGCTGAACACATATAATTAGCAGAAGTGAAGTCGCTACAAAGAAATTCATCTTTATAGTGTAGTAATTAACAATCAATTCAAAGCAGAGGCAAGTGATTGACCTTGTAGAAGTACCTCCTCCCGGGCTCCAATCCCTTCATGAGTCCATCGAAGACGAACCCTGGATCCCTCCACCCGACGGAGGAGTTCGCCGGCGAGTCGCACATGTGCTTCTGCTCGTACGTCCTCACCTCCGCGGCCACCTCCTTCCAGCCCTCCCCCTCCTCCTTCGCTGGCCCGTACCTCACCACCCTCCTCCCGCCGTCGCCGCAGACGAACATGACCCGCATCTCGTCGACCCCGTCGGCGAACGAGAGGTGCACCTGGTCGGGGCGGGAGGGGGAGTCGAAGGCGACCTCACCGGAGGCGGCGACGCGGTGGCGGCCGTGGGGGAGCGGGTTCCCGTCGTGGTCGATGTGGTGGTAGGAGTACTCCCTCGCGGGCCAGCGGAAGAGGCGGAACTGGTAGGGCGCGCGCAGGTTGGGGAGGCGCGGGAGGGTGAGCTCGCCGGCGCCCGTGCGCCAGGTGGCCGAGCCGTTGAGGAAGAGGTAGCCGAGGAAGTCGCGGTCGGAGGAGGTCGGCGGCGAGTAGATGCCGACGTAGTCGAGGCCGTCCGGGTCCGGGAGGCCCGACCACCGGATCGTGATCTCGCGGTCGGACTGGGTGAGCTTCGCCGGCGTCGCGGTGAGCGTGGTGGCCGCCGCCGCCGCCGCGGCCTCGCCGGCGGCGAGGAGGAAGAGGAGGAGGAGAAGCATTTTGCGGGCGAGACGACGTGAGGAGTTAGCGTAATTAATGGAGAGTAGGTCACTGACGAGGTGGGGCCCACTGTCAGTGGGTCCAGCTCCAAGTGGAATATGCCTTGGAAGTTGGAAGTTGGAAGGGCAAATGGATGAAGTGAAGAGATACCGAATTGAGATGGCAAATTGTCCACTTTTGTGGCGAAATTTTGGCAATTTTTGACATGCCTAAGAAAATAGGCCATTTCAATAGTATAAACTTAGGCTATTTTTACTTTAATCCAAACACGATTTTCCTTACTAAAATTAGTTATGTCAAAACTTGTTAAAATTTAGCATTGACAAAATTTGGTAAGGCCTATTTAGGCCACAATTCAAATCCTATTTAGGCCACAATTCAAACCAACTCTTTAAGCCACTTTTGAATGAATGGGGGTGGAATTGAGTGGAATTGCTGCTAATTTGAATTCAAAGGTTAGGCAGCAGCAGATTAAATTAGTGTACCTTCTGGAAAAAAAATGCTGCCATCTGGCATGGTATTGTTTTTTTTTTCAAGTACAGTTTACTTATTAAAAATCTGGAAGTGGCCCAACCTCTGAAGCTAAATTGAAGCCCAACACCAAATTAAAGCCCAGTTAGATATAAAAATCACGGCCCATAATTCATTGGCAACATGCTTGTACACTTTGAGCAACTTTGGTATCAGCGCTTCAAATTGGAAAAAGTCCACTTAGACTCCCTTAATTATTCACCGAATCTAATTCGTGACCCTTAACTAGAAAACCGGGTAAGACGACTCCCCGAATTAGTGAAACCAGTGCAAATTGACTCCTCCGGCGGTATTGGAGGGTGGTTTTGCTGACGTGGCGCTGATGTGGCGGTGCTAACCCGGTTTCATGCCACGTGGCGCTTACGTGGCATTAGAGTTAAAAAAAATATATATGGGACTCATATGTCATTCAACGCAAAATTATTGTGGGACCCACTGACACGTGGGGCCTACATGTCATCCTTCATCCTTTCTTCCTCCTCCCTCTCTCTCCCTTCTCTCTTTTCTCTTCCCATTCTCTCTCTCCCTTCCAGATCGGCGGTGGAGACGGCCGGGGGCCAGAGTGGCGACGGCGGCGCGCAGGCGAGGGCTAGAGCGGTGACGGTGGTGTGCAGGCGACAGCCGCGCCACCGCCTGCCCCGTCTCCATGCCGGCCCGCCGCCGCTCCCACTCCGCCCTCTCTAATGCGGCGCTCGGTCCGACCCGTGCAGCCGACGACATGGGAGGGCCGTTCGGGATGGGCACAGTTAGGGGCTCCCTCTTCCACTTCCTCAAGGGCACCTACAACTCCCCCAACGGCGAGCGCCTCGTTGGCGGCGCGCAGGCCGTGCGGATGAACGCGGCGGGTGGGCGACAGCTTTGCGGTGTGGGGCGACCTCTTCTCCGCCTTCGACTGCACCATGGTCTTCATGCACCAGAAGGAGGATCTGTGGAACTCCATCATCGCCGGCGCCGCCACTAGCAGCTTCCTCTCCATGCGCCAGGGCCTCGACACCACCGGCCACTCCACGCTCATGGGCGGGATGCTCCTCGCCCTCATCGAGGGCGCCGGGCTCATGCTCAACCGCGTCCTGGCCTCTCCCCGTCGATGACCCCAACCTCGCTGCCGCCATGGCCCCCGGCCGCCGCCGCCGCCGATTTGGAAGGGAGAGAGAGAATGGGGAGAGAAAAGAGAGAAGGGAGAGAGAGGGAGGAGGAAGAAAGGATGGAGAAATGATGACATGTGGGCCGGTGGGTCCCACAATAATTTTGGGTTGAATGACAGATGGGTCCCATAGATATTTGTTTTAACTCTAATGCCACGTAAGCGTCACGTGGCATGAAAACCGGGTTAGCACCGCCACATCAGCGCCACGTCAGCAAAACCAACCTCCAATACCGCCGGAGGAGTCAAATTGGACTGGTTTCACTAATTCGGGGAGTCGTCTTACCCGGTTTTTTAGTTAAGGGTCACGAATTAGATTCGGTGAACAATTAAGGGAGTCTAAGTGGACTTTTTCCCTTCAAATTTAGCTATGCTAGTACAGTAGTGCTAACTAATTAAAATTAATCATATTTCTCATCTCAATCATTCCATGGTTGTTGTCATTGGGATAATGTTTTAAACAACCATGTTGGCACTCTAATATACTACTTAAAACCCCACCTGGGGCAAGTAATTCCATAATTTCATGCACTTATTCATTAGTTTAATTATCAAGTGCATACTCTCTCAGACTCGAACCGAAAGAAATACAAGTAGAGTTTAATTGCGACATCAATCGACAGAGTCTGAAAATATGTTACTTCAGTCATGATAAATCCAGTAACAATCAATCTTATATGTTTCCAATAGTTTGTGTAAACTTTATTAATTACTCCCTCTATTTTCTAATGCATGACATTGTTAACTTTTTTTTAATAAGATACGTTTGACCATTCATCTTATTAAAAAAATATTATGTAAGTATTATTTATTTTATTATGACTTGATTTATCATCAAATGTTCTTTAAGCATGATTTAAATATTTTTATATTTACACAAAAAATTTAAATAAGATGAATAGTCTAAATAAAAAAGTCAACGACGTCATACATTAAAATATGGAGGTAGTACATATAATATATATTGATAATGTTAAAACAGGGTTTGAAATACATAAATCCGATCCTAAAGTCACGGACGGAGGAAAAAGTAATAACAAGTGAGTGCCGTCACGTCATCCTACCTTGCTACTCCACAGATGTACTCTCTCCGTCCCATAAAAACCAATTTAGTACCGGATGTGATACATACTAGTACTACGAATCTGGATATATATATGTTCAGATTTATCCTACTAGAATATAGAGTGTCAGAGATCGTCTCGTTGCTAGCTATAGAGTGTTTGTTAATTTCAACTTTCAACCCAGCTGATGATTATCAAGAAAAAAAATCTGGACATTTATTCAGTAGAGTAATTAATTTTTGCGCCTTCCATACCTACACCAATTGATGCAAACAGAAAAAAATAAAAATATATAATTAATATATCTAAGATGGCTAGCACCTTGATTTTTTTTTTCGGGTAAAAGGGGAGATCTTTATTCAGGATTTAAATAAACTCTTACAAGATGTAGTAACTCGTCACAGTTATTCTCTAACCAAACTTTTAAGCCGGCTTCACAACGAGCCTTATTAGCTAAAGAATGACCGGCTGAGTTTACACATTGGTGAATTTTTCTGACTAAGATCTTCTTGTGTCCAGTCATGAGGTCACACACCTCCCTGACTAAAAAGACCTGATCTGATAAGATTTTCTCTTTCATTTGTCATCAGTTACCCCATGGTAATTGATTAAGGACCTAGCTAGACGGCTTAATTAGTTTACACGTACCCATGTGCATCAGTCCACCAACTCTGTATATGATTTGGGAATAATGCATCATATATGCACGCTACTTACTAGCGTATATAATTTTACGGGATGAAACAGATTCTGAGATAGAGACCTCACAAAAACAAATCTAGAGAGAGAGAGAGAGAGTAATGAGATCGATCGATATAATTGATTGATGACCCAATAATTATAATACATGATATGCATGTACTTGTCAATGTACTGCACGTAAGGGTAACAGTCAATATTTTTTTTAAGGACATGATCAATACTACTATGATGTAAATTAATGGCCATGGATTAGGGATATAGTAATATCTACTAGTAATTAATTAACCAGCTAAGAAACTCCTTCCCTCTCAAAATAAATAAATTAACATAATACGGGAATGTGATATATCTTAGTATTTCTGTTTAAATTTATAGTATTAGAATACGTCACATTAATTCTATATTTTATTTATTTATTTTGAGGCAGAGAGTAGAGGCTATCACCTTCTCAATTTACATTCATATATTTATATTGTCGATAGTACTATAGTTCGTATAGCCTCTCTATAATTTCTGTATGCCTCGTATATGTAGGGATGCATATATGTGTGCGTCTGGCTTATGCTACCGATCAACACAGCTACAAAGCTACTCCAATTAGTAGTATTGTACATGCATGCATATATATTTTAATTAATTTGTCATTTATATATTAACTAGAAAAAATATCCGTGCGTTGTAACAGGTGAATGCTATTTTAATCTTATTATTGTTATACGGTTTAGCTAGAATAAAATTCACCGTGAGAATTCATTTGGATTTTTTTTAGAAAATCATGAGCTTCAATTAGGAGTCTGACTTTTCTCTCAAGTTAGCATACAAGTATTTTCAAAGAAATTTCTTATACGACTTCTTTTGTATTTTTAAAAGCAAACGAACTTAAAATCCAACTCATACACGGATCTCTATTTCCAAAAGCAAAAGAACTTGAAAACCGACTCAAATACAGATGATATACCAAAATACTGGCAAAAGCATCTTCAATTTTTATAATAGTAGAGATATATAGACATAGACCAAAGAACTTTGGAGTAAAACAAAATGGCTTTTATTTTTTATAGATCAATTAATCAGTACACTTTCTAAAAAAAATCATGTTAAATATTTCATATAGAAGCTTAATTAGAACGGAGGAATTTTGAAGGATTTTCATGAGAAATGAACAAATTCATTCGAAAATGCATGTAATTTCCTGGTTTCTAGTAGTAATTAAATACTACATTTGTTTTTTAATAGATAACGTCGTTGACTTTTCGTCACAAGTTTAACCATTTATCTTATTAAAAAATCAACAACATTTTCTATTAAAAAAACGGAGGAGCAAATGTAACGTGTATCTTCCATCACCATGCAAGGTCTCCAAGGTCTCAGTAAAAGAGGTATGGAGATCGATACAAGGTGCCCAGTCTGCCTCCGGTTAGATGAGAATGGTGGCCACTGTTTCTTCAAATGCAAATTTGTCAAACCTTGTTGGCGCATGCTGAACCTTGAGCACATTAGGAAGGAGCTTTCTCTTCAGACTTCTGCGTTGGATGCATGTAAGCACATTCTGAATTTGAGAGAAGACAATATGTTAACGACTGTCATACTGCTCTGGAATTGGTGGGATGCAAGAAACAAAGTGAATGAGGGGGAGGATAGGAGAACGCATGAAGAGGTATATAGCAGAGTCATCAGGATGGTGTCAGAAACCTCCTTGCTCTTTCGGGACAAAGCTCGGGGGAATCCTAGCAGTCACAGGACATGGAGTCCGCCTCCCCAGGGTGCTCTAAAGCTGAACATTGATGGTGCTTTCCAGGCGGCTAATCTATGTGGTGGCTGGAGCAGGACGAATCGAACTGGTGCATGATGCGCTTAGCGCAGAAGCCGTCGCTTGTCTGCATGCCTTGCGTGCTGTTCTAAATCATGGCTTTTCGCATTTCTCTGTTGGAACAGATAGTTCCATCCTCGTGAGCGCACTGGACTCCGCTTGCTACGACCAGTCTACCGCGGGAGTGACTTTTAAACAAATTAGAACTCTGCTCCGTATGGACTTAGGTATGATCAAAGTGTCTTTTGCTAATCGCTCATGTAATAGTTGTGCTCATGAACTGGCCCAGATAGGGACTAGTTGGGACCCGGGTCATATGTCCATATGGGCAGACCCCCTCCCGGATTTTGTACAGTGTTTTGTGGTTCGTGATTACACTGAACCATGGTATTAATAAAGAGCACGTTTTCTGTCAAAAAAAAATGTGGGACCGAAATGAGGGACAATGTTGCTTGCTCTAGGAAGGGAACTAATGGCAGTACTAGTAATAATCCGTGTGCAGTCAAATCAAAGATAAAATAAATAGTAGTATATATCAATCGATAGGGAGTAGTAATAAAAAGTTGGGTGGTAAAAGAAAATTTTAACAAAAGTTTTAAGTACGCTGCGAATATTTCGTCTTTATGGTTCTTGGAACACAGAAGCTTCCAATTAGCTGAACATCCTTTTCTTCCTCCAATCACAAACCTTTATTCTACCGTCGGCTAAGTCCACTCACATTTCTCCTGAATAAAACTTACAAGTAAAAACCCTCCTATTATGTAGTGTCGGTGTTTTGATGAGTGCGGTTAAAAGTTAATCAAACTGATTGCTTTGTATCTATAGTCGATTAACTAATCAATCACCGAATGACCGAGTAAAAGTAGTCATTTTGTAATGGTTTATTATCTAAATAAATTACTAAGACGACTAAGGTGTCTGTCGTGATTTGTAACAGGATCATAGATAGAACACACTACGAATCTACGATCATAGATTGAATATGATCATAGCGTGTGACAATTTTTAGCTGCACCCATATTGATTTCCATGTGTTTGGGCAATTTGTACTTCTTTTTCGAGTGACCTATATATATGCATGGTGAGAGAGGGAATGTCTTGAATAGAACAGATCGATAGGGGTGGACGGACAAACCTATATCTTTTAGAGTAGTAGAGATAAGTATATTATCCTTATGTAGCAAATTAATTGGAAAGTGTTATATGTATATCTTACTGACATGAAAATCTCTCTCTCTCCTTGACTGTGGATAATACTGCTGTATGGTAACGAACATCATGAAGTATAATAAAACATGAGCCATGTATATATAATAAAAGACAATATAGGCACCACTGAGACCCCCATTCTCAGGTAGTACTGAATATGAAGATTAAATACTAACGTGTAAAATGAGAAAGTTATTAATTAGTACATGTCTAATTAAGTTTTAACTATTACAAACTAAAAAGAGATTTATATGATATTTCAAAACAACTTTTATATATAAAGTTTTCGCACGAAATTTGCCATTTAGTAATTTAAAAAACATACTAATAGAAATCGAGATAAAATCTGTATGTTAATTAATCATAAACGAACGGGATAAGTACGTAGTATGCTCTCTAATAAGTAATTAACCAAATCTAGAGTATGAAATTAATTACGAATCATAAACGAACGGGATAAGTACGTAGTATGCTCTCTAATAAGTAATTAACCAAATTTAGAGTATGAAATTAATTACGAAGAGGTAGGTAGGCTACAACCTGGCCAAATTAATTTGGTGGAGAAGGGGTTTTTACTCCCGGTTCGTAACCTAATTGTAGTCCAACCGGGACTACGAATCCGGGACTAAAAATCGCTATCTTTAGTCCCGGTTGAAAAAACCGGGAGTAAAAATCTATCAACCGGAATTAAAGATAAAAGCATTTTTAGTCCCGGTTAGTGTTACCAACCGGGACTAAAGAGGCTAGATCCAGTTGCTCTTTCCGGTTTCTCTTTATTCTTTTCTGTTCTTCATTGTTTTTAAATATATTGATTTCACCTCATCCCGTCCCCAAAATCCCAAATCAATCATCCTCAAATTGCCTCCAAATCCACAAATCGATCATCTCAAATACTCAAATACATCACAAAATCTTAAAAAAAAATTACATCACAATTTCTACAAAATTCATCACATATTCACATCACACAACAATCTCAGATCCAATAAATACATCACACAACAATCTCAGATTCTCCTTAAAAAAAAGAAAACCGCTGCATCGCCGTGCGCCGCCGCCGCGCCGGCCGGCCCTCCGTGCCCTGCCGCCGCGCGGCCACCAGCCGTCGCCGCGCTGGCCAGCCGCGGGCCCTCCGCGCCCCGCCGCCGTGAGGCCGCCAGCCGCCGCCGCAGGCCACCGCTTCACCGCACACCGTGCCGCCGCTGCGCTGGCCGGCCGGCCCATCGCGCCCCGCCACCGCATGGCCGCCAGCCGCCAGCCGCCGCCGCGCCGGCCGGCCCTCCGCGCCCCGCCGCCCTCGCGCTGGCATGGCAGTAGAGAGGAGAGGAGAAGGAGAGGAATATAGATAAGGAGAAGAATAGATAAGGTTGAGGAGAGGAGTTAAAAAGGAGAAGAGGAGATAAGGTTGAGGAGAGGAGGAGAGGAGGAGATACCTCGATCCGATCGTGCACGCCTCTCCAATCTCCGCGTTGATCTTTTTTCCCGATTGGTAAAGCGTGTGACGGTCTTTTTTCCCGGTTGGTGTTATCAACCGGGACTACAAATTACCAACCGGTACTAAAGATTGAAAAGTACCACATAGCTTTTAAACCGGGACTAAAGATATTTTTAGTCCTGGTTTTTAATACAACCGGGACTATTGTGAAATCTGGTCGACCGATTAAAGATGGTTTTTCTACCAGTAAGCATAATAATAATGGAGTATACATGGATGGTGTCAATGTACGATAGCACAATTAACACTAGAGTTGATATACTACATGGTGGATTTACTACTACGTACACCACTGACAGGAGTGTACTTTGACACCTTACCACCACTAATTACGAGCCATCATATACATATGCGCCCAAGTAATAAACACGCGTACTTACGTCGAGGTTAAATTAATTTCAGTACGAGATCGATCGAGCAGGCGCTGCGGATATATACATATTACATGCGTTGCCTGCCATTGAAGAGCATGCGTACCGTACGTACATGCACGTACGCACACACGTATGTACGTACTGTGTACACGTAAGAATCAATAAACATCTACTGTGCAAACATATAGTCCGAATGTGATGAGCTATATAAGCTAATCCATGTATTATATACTCCCCTTTCAGGTTAGAAGACGTTTTAACTTTGGTCAAAATCAAACTGTTTTAAAATCATATTTGAATATATTTTCATAATAAATTTATCTTAGGTTAAAAATGTTACTAATTTTTTCTACAAACTTTGTCAAACTTAAAACAGTTTGACTTTGACCAAAATCAAAACAATCTGAAACAGATGGAGTACTCAATATATATGTAGATCACACTAGCTATTATTACAATGTTTGCTATATATCATCAACTTTGTTACCTCCATGTCTATTGAGGAGCAAATTTATTGTACTACGATATGTCACATCCATTTAAAATTCCTTATATTTTTGAACGGAGGAAGTCTATAGTTACTTTTCCAACTGTTTTTTATTCTCAACTAACTATAATTATCTCTTGCCTAATTTCACTTCATTCCTTATCCTTAACTAGTACTCCCTCCGTCCCACAATATAAGGGATTTTGAGTTGATTGCAACATTTGACCACTCGTCTTATTCAAATTTTTTTTGCAAATATAAAAAACGAAAAGTTGTGCTTAAAGTACTGTAAATAATAAAGTAAGTCAAAAATAACTAAATAATAATTTCAAAAATTTTTGAATAAGACGGGTGGTCAAACGTTACAAATAAAAACTTAAAATGGGACGGAGGGAGTACTATCTTTCAAAAATCACCCTAATCTATAATCAATATGGAACGGAGATAAGTAATATATCGAAAGCAATCACTACCGTATATATACTCATGTTTGACGTCATTGACTTTTTTAAACGTGTTTTACCGTTTGTTTTATTTAAAAAATTTAAGTAATTATTAATTCTTTTCTATCATTTAATTTATTGTTAAATATATTTTTATGTATAGATATAGTTTTACATATTTCATAAAAGTTTTTGAATAAGACGAATGATTAAATATATTTAAAAAAGTCAACGGTGTTAAACATTTAGAGAAGAAGGAGTATCTCGCTTGCTATTCGTTGATTTAGTACTACCCATTAAACGGAAAACTGAAAGGGCTGCGGATGGTGCAGGCGCTGGGTGCTGCCACGTCGAATATATAGCAATAGTATCGAAATTACTGTTCACTTTTTAATCCTTTTTATTTTGCTCGGCGACGCAGCGAGTAATCCTATATCCATATATAGTTTATCACATCTAAGTGTAGTTAATGCTATTTCTCTTTTCTCTTATTTAGCCACATCACCTTAATTATTTTTAGTCTTTGGATAATAGATCTATGGTTTAAATTGTCTCTTCTTTCTTCTTCCATAAAAAATATACAATCTCAATTATTGTTAGGCTCAAAATTATATCAAATTGTTTTAGTTTTGATAATCAAATTATATATTTTATTTATATATATTATGCAACTTAATTTTCTACAGTAACATGGCGGGGTATTCATTAGTTTCATTAATGTTAATGCGCATGTACGTATGCACCACTGGACCTGCGGCTATGAATTGAAGAGGCTATATATCTAACTAGCAAATGTATGTGTACTCTAGATATCATATCGTATATATATACTCCTGTACACAAAGTGCTCGTACTGTAAACTCATCATGTAATTGTGTTAGTGCAATTTGACATGCATGTTACTCCTATATGCCATATTTTGAAAATATTTGAATTCACGAACCGTTCAAATTAAAATGGAAGTTTAGTTTGGACGAATGCCTGCATTAATTGGACAGGTTAATTAATTTATGTATTTGACCTGTCTTAGAATTCTTGAGGACAAGCGCTGCTTGTAAACTTGTAATTAAGTTGATCAATCCTTTCGCGGCTAACTTTTTCAAATTTTCTTTTACTATAATTAGTTAATCTATCCTACCTCGATCTGGATCTCCTAACGATTTAGCTCATGTGCATGTGTCATAATCCAATAATATAATGTATGTGAATATCCAAAAATTTTCTTGAGCCTAGGTAAGTCTAACAATGGTGGTACAGAATCCTACCGCTTTAACTTTAATTTCAAGCAACAGAGTGCAAACAATTTAAGTATAAAAATAATAGATAAAGCACTCCATTCGAACTACTCCCTCCGTTTCAAAATATTTGACACCGTTGACTTTTTAGTACGTGTTTGACCATTCGTCTTATTCAAAAAATTTAAGTAATTATTTATTCTTTTTATATCATTTGATTCATTGTTAAATATACTTTGATGTACACATATAGTTTTACATATTTCATAAATTTTTTGAATAAGACGAACGGTCAAACATGTGTTAAAAAGTCAACGGTATCAAACATTTTGAAACGGAGGGAGTATATATCACTATAGCAGGTTAAGTAGTAAAATAACTTGTCATATATCCTGCTGCTTCATGTGGCGAGCCTAGGCACTTGCCCGTGCTGGGTTCGCATCCCCCTGCCTTTGGGCATAACGGCAAAGTTTGCCATTCATCAATCACAAGTAGGGGTGGAAACGAGCCAAGTAGCTTGGCTCGGCTCATGAAAGCTTGGTCAAGAACAGGCTTGGCTCGGCTCGACTTGATAAATGGAACGAGCAAAAAGTGCAGCTCGGCTTGGCTCGTTTAAAAGCTCGAGCCAACTTGTGAGGGAGGCCGAGCGGCACTGGGAAGGGAGGCCGGAGGTAGCGCAAGGGAGGGAGGTGGCGCCATGGCGGCACGAGGAGCGTCGAGCCGTCGACCGTCTCTGGGGAGGGAGGTCGGAGCCAGCGTAGCCGCACAGGGGAGGGAGGGATGCGGCGAGCCGGCGGCGCTGGGGAGGGAGGCGGGGAGCCGGCGGCACAGAGGGGCGACTGGGGACAGGGGAAGGAGGCGGCGGGCCGGCGGCGCAGGGGATGGAGCCGGAGGCGGCGGCCTGCAACTCCTCTTGCCAGTCGCCGCCAGATGCCAATCGTGCGTGCATGTGGCGGCGTGCTTGCGCCTGCGTGGGATGGGAATGGGGGGGGGGGGGGGTCGGACGGAGCAGTTAGGGTAGGGTTCTCTGTTTTTTATGGGCTAGACTTAGACAACTTGTTAATGGGTCAGGCCAGGTCATGTTTTTAACAGGCTCTGCCTACCGAGCGGCTTGCGAGCTAGCTTGTGCTAGGCTCGATTTACAAACGAGCTGTGGAGGGAGCTCGGGCTCAGCTCGTTTAGTCTTCAAGCCGAGCCGAGCTCACGAGCCCGAGCTTTTTGTCCACCCCTAATCACACAAATGTCCATTCCATACCTACGGTTAGATTTTGCTGGCCCTCGCAATAAAGAAACTGCTTTCCTTCTCTAGCGAAACGTAACAAAATACATCGTTGATTAAACGCTTGCTGCAGTTGCCTTTGATATCAGACTCATTTGTTCCATGTCCACTGGGAAAAAAATTGATACATTTGTTAAATGCACACACATATAATCCCTAATGATCTTGTATTGTGGATAATAAAGTCTAGCTTGAAGATTCAGCTATTCATGATGGACATTCAACAAAATTGAACTACAGTAAATCATTGATAAGTATGAGGAACAATTGTTAGTAGCAAAACATATATAGCGAGATTAGGATGAGGCGTGGTTTTGGCCAATGATAGCCAAAACTCGGAGAAATTTTAGCCATTTGATAATAACGATTACATTGAGGAAAACCAGAAAAATATAATAAGAATGGATTGATCATGTGTGTAAACTTCACTCCAGAACACAATATACTTAATACAGTTGGGAATTGAGACAATGTTAATTACTCCTTTAAATAAACATCACTGCATGGGCAAAAAAAAAGAAAAAGAAAACTTTGCAAACTAAACCACCACACAAAAACACCCATATGCATAGCTAGTTATTAGTGTTTAATTATTTTGAGCTGTCTGTGGCCGGTACAAATACAAATTAAAGTACGTACGTGGCAGACATGAAGCCAACTCGGCCAGCCTAGACATGCTACGTACTCTACGTACAAAAACACATGTACATATAGCTGGTAGAACACTGCTGGCAGTACGTATATGTTCATAATTAACCTACCGAATGTATACCTGAGATAGAGTATATTATGTATACGTGCATTATTTATATATACTACTCCCTCCGTCTTAAAATAGTTAACGCTGTTGAGTTTGACCGTTCGTCTTATTCATTTTTTTAAAAAAATATGTAAATCTATATGTATATATAAAAGTATATTTAATAATGAATCAAATGATAGAAAAATAATTAATAATTACTTAAATTTTTTAAATAAGACAAATGGTCAAACATATTTAAAAAAATCAACGACGTCAAATATTTAGGGACGGAGAGAGTATATATGATGCACTTTTGCATTGTACTCCTAATTATCATGCATAATGTAGTGATGATGATTGTCCTTCCATTGCCTATAATGTGACCGTATATGTGAGTTTGATTTTACTCGTGTATAAATTGTTTTTGACATCTGGCATAAAGTAATATTGTAGTAGTTTAAATATAGTTAGTAATATATCTGTGCTTTACAACAGGTCATGCCCATATCACTGAGGATAAATTACTGGATCGGTGTTTACGCACACACGAAAGAGCGGATATCGGTGAGAAAGGGATGGGGAAGTGGTGTAGAGAGATAGTACCCCGATCAATACATCTCTTAATATAATATTTTCCCTTATTTTCACTATACATTCATCACGAGTGGTGTACATCATCTCTATTTGAATTATTCTAACTATTCTAGCTTATCACTAGATATATGTATTTACAAGTTCTTAGAAAAGATCTTAGAAAAGAAGTACTCCCTTCATCCCATAAAAATAAAAATATAGTATGGAAGATGACACATCATAATATTATAAATCTGAATAGACATATGTCTAGATTCGTAATATTAGATGCGTCACATCTCATAATAGGACAGGGGAGTAATAAACAGCTTCATTCCTTTTCTCTTTCATCATTTTTTTTCTTGAAAATGAATTATTTTTATACTCATAATATACTATCACTAACCATGGACCATGGTTAAAGCAGTTGTATACTCCTATATGGCATCGAGTTAATTAAAAGCCCTATATATTCCTCACTTGTTATCGTGATGCTGTACAATATGTTGTGTCTGTAGCTGCATTGTGGATCGGCTGCACTAAGCAGCCGAATAGAGCCAAAAGTGTAGCGCAAAATTCGGGAAAGGAAAAAAAAAGTATAGAAGGATAAATGAAAAAGAAAGGTTTCGTGATAGGCAAGTTAGGCTGCCAGAAGATTCGTGCTGGGCCCCCATCGCGCCGTGTACATCCCTTTCCATCACAATTCGCTTCACCAATCAAATCCATATATCATCACCCTCGCCCACGCATCATCTCTCACCTAATAAGCTAAAATTTAAAATTTTTAAAATTGATTTTAATGTTATTTTAATATGTTTTCAATGTAATTTCTATTTAATATGACATTTAATCGCTACAAACAAATATATAAAAGTTTTATATATAAATTAATTTTTATTCTATAATAAAATGTTTTGGCTTATTACAGAATATATGAGCAACTGATAAGGCCCCGAATCTACTCCAGTATACACACACAGTTAAACAAGTCTCTATCGATTTGTAGTAGTAATACTACTAAGGGCCTGGTACAGGTCTAACTCCTAAATATAATTTCAGGAGTTGAGTTTGGAGTGAAGTTGTAGAGCTGTCTAAACCCAGCTCCACAACTCTAGTACATTTTGTGAGAGAGCTCCACCCAACTCTACTTTCAGTTTTGGTGGAGCTAAAACTGTTTGGCTGATTGGCTGAGCTCTACCTCCAGAAGAGGTGGAGCTGAAGTTAGAGCTGTACCAAACATACCGTAACTAATTTAAATTCTAGTCCATCAAATGAACAGCAAATCAAATTTAATTAACCACCGCTCACGCCGCGGGATCATCGCCATGTGCATTGCCTCTCTAGGTGATTAATTAATTAATGTATGGACATGTACTTGCATAGTAGTAGCAGTAAAAAGATCACCATCACATACCGCAAAATATCTTTAAATCACCGAAAAAATTTTGAAAATATACCGTTTATTTTCTTTTCTTTCAGAAATATTTGGATTGTAATTTTATTTACACAAGTATACCGTTGATATTACGATCTCGTGCAATAAAAACACGAGACCGCTGAGTGTCGCGCGGCGAATTCACGAGAGCGAGCGGTCTCGCAGACTCAACCAGCGAGAGTAAGCGGTCTCGCAGGGTCAAGTAGATAGCGATACCGACCCTTTGCCGCTAATCAATAATTAATTAGTGATTAATTATTTTGATTAGCGATTAATTAATTACTAATTAATTGTTAATCAGGATAATTAATCACTAATTATTATTATTAATTAATCGTTAATCATTTAATTTTCAAAACGCTCTCGCACACTCACCATGCGAGACCGTTCGGTCTCGCGTCTTCCGCGTGCGAGACCGCTCGGTCTCGCGCCTCTGCTGCGCGATATCGTGCGGTCTCGCATCCTCTTCGTGCGAGACCGTCCATGTCGTCAGCCCTCGTCAGTTTCGCGCAATGATTTAGCGATACCGGTAGTATATTTGTGAAAAAAGTTTATATCAAGACTATTTTAAAAAAAAATATAAAGGTATATTTTCGAATTTAAGTCTTAAATCTCCTCCTCCTCCTCCTCCTCCTTCCGGCGATTGCATGTAATTCTTACAAGAGTTGGATGGATGTTGATGTTAACTTTAATTAGGGCTTATTTGGTTCTTTGCAATATTTGTAACCTTTGCAAATTTTTGGCAATGGCAAGAATTAATTGGTGATTATTATTTGATTGCCAAAATTTTTGATAAAGTTACTCGCTACGTTTTTGTTTGGCTTGCTATCAAAGTTGCATAGGTATTCAAATAAACCAAAACAATTTGGCGATGTCAACTTTTCGGCTAAAAACCACAGACGACGACACTATTTTTGACTTGCTAATTTGTTGCCTTGATTGAGTTAGGCCACAACCAAATAATCCCTTAATTCCCAGTAGGCATCACTGAATTTTACTTAATTAAGTTCTCTCTCTATATATATATCTGCCAATTAATTTATCCTTGTTTTTTAAATGATGATATTTTTTCCGGAACCGTATATATACGTTAATGTTGTGTGTGTTAAGTAGTAAACCCACTGTTCTATAAGTATTTTTATTATTTAATTTTTTATCACAATATAAGTATTTTGTATACTAATTCCATACATGACAAGCTATATAAATCTTCAACCAATGAAATGCTTGGAAAGAAAATCTAAGCAATTCAACTAGTTTTCCTGGATAAGCAACTCGATCAATATTTGACCACATTGAAGTAACTCAAAAAATGATTATTTCTTAGTAGTATTTTCGAAAGGCTTATATTTTGAGAGGGTGAAAGTAATTCGTTGAATTTCCAGTTACTTTCAATATATAAAATGCGCGCACAACCTGACAGCAATATTCTACTGGAGTGTCGGCTTTGATTTGATTGCTGAAAGCATCGAATCCTTCACCTAGAGATTCCCGGCCGCCCCTCTAGCAAGAAGATAATTGTACGTCACAGATAAAATCCATTGTACTATTTCAATAATTCACTAGTGTAATTTTCACACAACAGCTTGACGATTACAGCAGTACGTACTCGATCTGCAGCTAATCAAATTTCAGTAGAATTCACGAATGTAATTTTCAGGCAACAGCTTAATCGCAGTACTCTTCAGCTATTCAAATCATCAATATATATCTATATATTCGGTTACCTACATATATATACTTACTAGCTACTTCCTTCGTTTTACAATGTAAATCATTTTAGTATTTTTTATATTCATATTGATCTAGATTCATTAATATCAATATAAATATAGAAATACTATAATGATTTACATTGTGAAAAGGAGGGAGTACTATTGTTTTAGAGAGAAGCTAGCTGTAGGTAAATATACATATATACATGCCTTAGCAATAACTTTGTTTAGCGTTGAAATGATATTATTATATTTTCCCTAATTAACAATTACCAACGGAAGGTAGTTGTGTTTCAATTCACTAGCTAGCTAGCTAGCTTAATATATATACACTACTATATAGTACAATTCTATATATATGGTATATACGTAGTACCTAATAAGAAATTTATAATGCAAATTAATTCCAACGACCTATTAAATTTGGTCAATTCAATTATTCGAAACCACATATACAGACGTGTGTAAACATTCCATTTTTTTAAGATAATGGAATAAACATTCCTGATATAAGTTGAAGGGTGCTTTGTTGGATTCTAAATATAATATTTGTGCACTAGATGAGCCAGATTCTTGTTGCTATGCTCTATTTTGCCAAGATTCTATACTCACATTGGCTACTGCTCCTAGTACTTTATATTCTTTGCCACCCGCTATTACTAACCTTTTGCAGGAATATGAGGATGTTTTTCACGATGAGATACCTCCAAGGATGGCCAATGGACGAGAGAGTGCACACAATCAAGAAGATGGGATTGAGTCGAGGACGACTCCAATTCAAGAAGGGGAGGATGATGAGGACATCACTTCGTCGGATACGCTCATAACTTCACACACTCCAATGATAATTCCAAGTCCAAGTCCAGTTCGGCCTCCGGAGACAGCACTGACTTCAAACGGACCTAGCGTCTTCATGCCAACTCCGATTTAGGTGATCTTGGACTTCGTGGAAAGCTTATCTCCCTACCTTTCAAACGCATCTGGTCTCATGTCCAAATTCATCTCGAGTCAACGGGAATCGCCAAAACAAGACAGTGCTATTGCTAAAACCGAACTTGGGCCTTGGGTCTTGTAATAGACTAGGCCCATCTCGGAAGTGTCCCCCTCCACCTCCACGAATTAGCACTGAACCCTAGCTTTATTTTCCTCTATAAATAGCTTTGTACATTCTCAAAAACATTTGGGTTTTGTTTAGTTGAATTTTGCCAAGTGCCATTCACCTTGTCTCTAGTTCTCGCTCGATTAGTCGGCGACTATAGATTCAGAGCCCCCAATAGTTGGTGTGTTGATTTGCCGGGTCGATTAGATCTACCACTTCAATCGCAACTATTCCTTTGTGCTTAATTCCCTATTCGCAATATTTAGATTGCATCTTATCTTGTTCTTGCAGTGTTCTCTCGTTTGCATTGCAGGGATCATCAACCGCGCGTCACGGTTGGTACGACATCGTTTGTGGTGTAGCGATTGCACGGCGTCCTGGACTTGTTCTGGTTGGTAGCCATGTCGCAAACGTCGCACTCGATCAAAGCGAGAGTTATCCCCCTCACCAGAAGATCGGGCCACGAGAGAGAGCGTCATCAATTCCATAACTAATCTCAAACTTGATTCTAATTATATGTCTAAATTAAACATATAGCTAGTATGTCTAGATTCATCTCTAGAATTGGACTCTTTTTGGGATAGAGGGAGCACTTATATATAACAAGACTATTGAATAGTCTCATATTGGTTATGAAAGGGTAAGAGACCTAATATATAAGTGGGAGAGCCCCTCACCTAATTGACTAGCTTATGGGGTAGAAAAGACCCTTTACGATTCTACAATTGGTATCAGAGTCTGGCTAGTTCAATATCTCTGACCCAAAGGACAAAGTGTGCGAAGATTTGATGGACCGTGGGTGCCTGCGGGGCCTTATACCTGAGGGACCCCGAGGAAACGGTGAAGGGGCAATGAACAGCTAAGAGACACCAATGTGTAAAAGGGGATATTATTGAATAGTCCTACATAGGTGGAAAATGTCCTTTACGATGGTACAAAGATATAGACTCTTTACAATCCTATAAAACACATACGAGAATATCAATATATACTTGTCTCAATATATTCTGACCATTTTGATGAACTAGCTAGTGGCCGTACGTTCATATATACAGTAATAATCTGATCTTATATATGGGTACTGGTAATTGGTTCCACCAATTGTTTAATATGGTTAAAAATTCGGTTTATAATATATTGATAATATTAACGTGTGGCGCCGCTCGATCGGTGGACGTGAGGACAAAGCGATCGACATCCAGAAAATTAATCTGAGATTCCGGATAAGAGCCGGACCTATCAACTATAATTAAATGGTCAATATATATATAACTTAGATCGATCGCAATTAGGGCACTGAAACGTAGTACTATTCTTTGTAGCCGGTGGCGTTAATTGCTCATAAAATACCGTACTAATAATTATCGGCTAGTACGTACGTTACGCTAGAATGAACTGCAAATACTCGATGCTGTTTGGTCCACTGGTCTAGTACTGCATGCATGATTTAATTTAGGTCCCGTTTAGATCACATCCTAAAACTTTACACCCTATCACATCGAACGTTTGAATATCTACATGAAATATTAATATATATGAAAAATAATAACTAATTACAAAAATTGTGCGACTAATTTGCAAGACGAATCTTTTAAGCCTAATTGCTCCATGATTTGATAATGTAGTGCTACAGTAAACATTTGCTAATAACGGATTAATTAGGCTTAATAAATTCGTCTCACGGTTTACTGACGAATTCTGTAATTAGTTTTTTATTAGTGTCCGAACATCCTATGCGACACCCTATATAATACCCGATGTGACACGCTAAAACTTTACACCTCTGGATCTAAACACCCCTTTAAGAGCAGGTACAATAGCGGACGATAAGCCAGCTATAAACATATATCGAGAAGATAAAAGAAGAGGGAGATGAACAGTGGACTGCAGATTTGTAGCGATCAGCACGGACTCTCAGACGTAATGTGTGTATGACAGATGAGACCAGATATTAATATTGTAATATATATTTATAGATAATTATTATATTAATTGGCTATTAAATTGATTATAGATGATTTAAAGCTAGTAGTTGGATGTAACAGTAAACTTGCTCTTAATTGGTCCCATGCTTGTACTAATTAATATAACTGCTACAGAGATCCAGCCAGCTAGCTAGTTAGAGGTCCAAAGATCGATGCAAGATGACGAGAGACTGAAGTAATTTATCTCAAAATACAAACAAGTTAGTTCTAATTAAGGTTTTGGGTTTGACAGTTTAATTTCAGAATGATATTAGTATATTAAAATTAACAGTGGGAGTAAAATTAAGTGACGAGCGGTGGACGCTAGCGAGAGCTGATGTATATATGACAATGACAATGATTTGAGTTGACTTAAGCGAAACTAAACGATTTGAGTTGAACTATATCTTTGTCCCCAACTTCAATTACCGGATTGATTAATTAATTATATGTGTAATACTGTAGAGAGCTAGCTAATATACTACTACTAGGCTACTAGCTAGTTGATAAATGCATTAGCTGCTATATAAATTATCTAGAATATTAGCTACGTATACGTACTATATATATAGCCAATATGCTATTCAAACAGTATCTGAAAAATGTAAAAATGAATAAATTTATGATAGTAGCAGCTATAGCTGAGTAGTTGTGTGAACAGAATGAAGATCGACGGTGCACATATATACTTGCGTTATTTCACTATCATGACCGCTGTTTCGCAGTGAAGAAAAAGTACCGGGCGCCAGCTATAACCAATACACTATCGTCCCTTCTTAAATATTTAGATATATTTTTAAGTTGTTTACCAAATATTAATTATAAGAATGGAAATTCCTTCTAAATTATCTTACTGGCTAAATTTTAAATTTTGTAGTTCCTCTCCTAAACATCTGATTAGCTATAAGTGTTTAGATTACCATGCATTGAAAAAAAATTATTTGAAAATGTAGGGTATATATAATTGTAGAGATGATGTCGTCTGCTTAATTTTATTAACCACAATAAAAATTTTAAATTTTGAATTAGATAGAGGTTTATTTTATCATAGTTTATTTTCTAGCCTTAGCTTTTAATTAAACCATGCTAATAATATAGATATAAGAATTTTAATTATAAATTCTTTCATTGTTTATATATTTTACTACTGTTACTCAACCAATTGAACCAGGCTATATATATAAAGGCTGGATTAATTTTCATTGTAAGGAAATAGGGACAATAATATGAATAAGTATTTCATCCGTTCTGAATAATCAAACGTAGCACATTTTACATTTTAGTATTATAAATCTTGACGATGAGTCTATATATATTAAGAAACTAAAATAAACAATATCATATATTAGATTTGTTTATTTTATAACATACTCCATAAAACAAGAGGAGTGAACTAAATGCAGAGACCACAGTAGCTAGCTACTAGCTAGCAGCTCGCTAACGACACAAGGGAGGACACTGGAGTTGCTACTACTACAAAATAAAAAGGCTCATTGGGAGCAAACCAAGCCAAGCGGAGTTGATTAAAATCCAGAGAAATTAATTAAGGCAAGCAAGTGAAGTGACCTCTGCTCCTCCGGCTTGCCGGCCGGCCGGAGTGTGCCATGGCCATGGCGGGCGCCGGCGACTGGCCGTTCGCCGCCGACGAAGCGTACGCCGACTCGTCGGCCATATTCGCCGAGCTCGGCTGGGCCAACGGGCTCGCCGTCGTCGACGCCGTGGGGGAGCTACTGCCGCCGCTGGATCCACCGGGCGAGCTGGCCACGCCGCCGCCGCCGCTGGATCTGCCGGAGACGCCGGCCGGGTCCTCTGCGGACGGCGCCGCGTCGTCGTGCTCCACCGACGACGCCGACGGCGGGAAGCCGGCCGCCGCGTCCACCGAGGCAGCGTAAGTACAATAATTAATCGCAGTTAATTTGTTGCAAGAGATTAATTTAATTTACTCGATAAATCGCTTGTTATTTCCCTCCAAATTATCCAAATTATGGTTCTCTTAGCATACTATAAAATTGAATTGAATTCGAAACAAGGAACTAATTAATTTAAAACTTTTCAAGTCTCTTCTATCTCCTTTTCAGTTTTTCCTCTTTTTTTTTGCTTTGCATTTTGTTTGGATGGAGATGATTTAACGGTGGCCAATTCGTTTACGTGGATAATTAATTAATTAATTTACGCATTTCTCCGAGGGGCAAAACGGTAAAAAAGACGCTTCTAGCCAAGGGAGTGTGTTTGTGTGGTTAATCTTCTTCGAACATTGCGCCGGGATTCGCGTGCTAAACCTCCATCGCACATGTGCTTATAATTTCCTAATTAATTTAATGTGTTCCTCTTAAATTGAATTGTCTTGTCTTTATTGACATATATATGCTAGCTTTTAGGTGAGCTTATGTTCATTTTTTTTGCTAGAGATAATTAAGTACTGGAGTAGTGTATATTTTTCAGATACGTACTACGTACTCTACATACGTGTGTGTATATATATATATATATATATACTCTCAATCTCTCATATTATATAGCAAAAATCTATGAGTACCTTGGAAGTGTTTATGTTTCATTAATTTATACTACTATTTGCCAATTAATCGATCGGTGCATGCATGTAGCCTAGATAATTCGCACTAGCTACAAAAGGAAGTACGAATACGTACGTACGAGTACGTGTTGGAATTAGGTTGCGAATTAAATTGCAAAAGAGGTCGATCTGGTGAGAGAACAAACGTAATTAATTAATTAATTAAGAGGGACTCAGACAGGATCATGAATATATAGGAGTATTAGGCATCGAGTTAGGACATTTTCATTGCAAGTCGTCAGTAACATAATTTCTTATTGCCTAGCTACTTCTACTTGATGGCTTATAGTAGTAGTTTTCTTTTCATAACTTTTAAATTCTCGATCTGAACTATATACCTTTCTGACGGAAATTCTCTACAATAGTACTTTTCCCTAATTCATCGAGTAAGAAACACGTGTTGGATCGATCGATGTACTACCAGCCAGCTACATGCCTATCTACTTGTTCTACACCTATATATTCAATCGTGTCATACTTTTTCGTAATCGACTCCTACAAATTGTAACAAAATTAACAAATCAAATTCTGATTATTATACGTACATTCATAATTAAATTTATTATTTTTATTATAACTTATAAAAGTTGAATTTTAAGTTGCACGTTTGTGTAGTGATATATTTTATATCAATTTATCTTGTAAATTTTTTTGATATTTTTTCATGATTATTTAGTTGGTATGCACTAAATGAGTGGACATCCACTCGAGTGATTAGAATCCACCTCCATATACTATTCTCTGTTTCCAAATGTATTTTGAACTAAACAACGTCAAACAAAAAGAAATGGAGAAAGTATATTTCAGTCTGGTCTTTTTAATTTCAATCAATTTAAATGAAAAAACAGAGGCTCATAAGGGCGTACGTTTAATTACCAAAAAAGTTATGGGATCGATCAGTTGACCCAATATATAGCCACCTCCAATGTCTGCCACTATATTATAATTGAACTAATTAAGGGACTAATTAATTTAATTAATGTGTGGTTATGTATGTTCAGGAGCAAGTCGCTGACGCCTGGGAAGAAGGGTGGGAAGAAGAGGGCGCGGCAACCGCGGTTCGCGTTCATGACGAAGAGCGAGATCGATCACCTGGAGGATGGCTATCGCTGGAGGAAGTATGGCCAGAAAGCCGTCAAGAACAGTCCTTTTCCAAGGTGCCTACCTACATTTTATACATATAAATTCATATATGGAGTATTACAAATGCATGCATGCTGTATTAATAAGATGTCTTTGCTTTAATTTGGTTTCTCTAATTTCGATCTTCTTCTAATTAATTAAGTAATAGTTCCTGATATGCATGATTAATATAATTAATTCAGCACATACATATTCATTCTCGATTAATTGATACAGTAGTGCAGCAACTATATATGAGTGAGTATCAGCACAGTGGGTGCACATATTAAAGTTGTGGGCTGAACGAAAAGGACGACGTACTTTTAGTTAGTTAGTTGTATGCGTGTGTTGTAAAAGCGTATCTACTCCAATATTTTTCATAATTACAATCACGGTACTTCATAAATTCTGAACATGAATATGCCAACGAAGCAAATTAAGCAACTCAGGGAAATGAAATGCGTTGATTAATTTTCTGGATTTGATTAACATTGTATACTTAGATTTTCTATGATTTCATTTCAGTGAGCCACATACGCATGCAACAAAAATGTGTCCAATCATGTTAATAACTATTGGTTGCAGTAAGTATAGCTAGGACGACTGCTATAATTAAAGGAATGCTAGTATTTATAACATGATATCACATAATCTAATTAAATAGAAATTGACTTAGGTAGTCGCTTTCTCAAGTTATGATGCAAACTCCAATGGTTTTTGGCTGTTACAATGATGAATGATGTTTTAAGCTAGAAAAATTCCCCAAATTCTTCCTTTCAGCACTAGAGTAAAGACTATTTGTATAATTTTATTAAATAATACAAGCATAATCTTTTTAGGCAACTACCATTAATTTTCTTCCTTTTCTCTGTTTGAATTCGTATTTGGTTTCAGTACCAATTAATAATAATATGTATATTGGGAGAAATTGACTGTCAAAGTTTTTGACGTTGGAGACCATGCCAAATCAAACCAGTCTTATATTATTTTTTTGAAGTGGAAAGATTATACCTGTTTGGTCAGTTAAGTAGTTAGTATACTAGATGATGCATTGGTCCAAATTCCTAAACCCTCGACCCTAAAATGTAACAGACTAAGAGCAAGTTTAATAGTATAGCTAACTACCGGCTTTAAATCATCTACAGCTAATCTAATAGTCCATTCATACAATAGTTAACTATAAAAATATACTACAATATTAATACCCGGTCCCACCTCTCATACACATAAAATGTCTTGGAATCCGTGTTGCAGCTGGCTACAAATCTGTAGCTCGCTTTCTTCTCTCTCTCCTCTTTTCTTCTCTATATGTGGTTATAGCTGGCTTATAGCCTGCTATTGTACCTGCTCTAATAGAAGCTCCGATCTCCCCTAACATGAGTATATTTTTTTCTGCAAATTAAATTGATCAATTAATTAGCCCCAAATTTTTTAGCAAATAAATTAATCAATCAATCTCTTGGTTAAATTAATTAATTAACATGTGTGTGTATATATAAAAAATAAAAAACAGGAGCTACTACAGGTGCACGAACAGCAAGTGCACGGTGAAGAAGCGGGTGGAGCGCTCCTCCGACGACCCCTCCGTCGTCATCACCACCTACGAGGGCCAACACTCCCACCACACCGTCACCTTCCCCCGCGCCGCCGCCGCCAGCCTCTCGCACATCCACGCCATGGCCGCCCTGGCCGCCGCACCCTGCTTCTCCGCGCACCAACAACTGTACAGCAACCTGCAGCAGCCGCCGCCGACGATGCCGCTTGCTGCTGCTACTACTCCGGCGTCGTCGTCGTCGTCGTCGCTGCTACAGCTGCCTCTGCACTGCAACCATGAGCTGCAGGTGGTTGCCAGCTGCGGCGGCTACCCGTCATCGTCGTCGTCGCCGCCGGCGAGTGTTCTTCCCGTCGACAAGGGGCTCCTTGATGACATGGTGCCTAGGGCAATGAGGCATGATGGGTAATAGAAGCATGCACACGATCGATTTAATTTGGGGTTTGTAGCCTAATTATTAGTCTTAATTAGCTGCTTCGATGGATTAATTAGCACGGTAAGTAGTTACTTATTCCTGTTGAGATCACTGGAAAGATAATAATTAATAGGGTACATAGAGATATATATATTAGCTATATATGAATATGGGTGATACATATATAATATAGTTCGAAATTAATAAACAATAATTGACTTATATATAGTTGTCTGTTTGATGTTCATTCTAATTGTAATTTTTATTAATTGGTGAATTAGTTGCTTTGATGGGATTAGCACAGCCATAAGTTGTATTTTTCATTGGTAATATGACAACGACCTGGTTTTTGAATGTCGATCGATGTTCTACAAACGTGGTGTGTAGTGGTAAGTAATATAAGAGCAGAAGTAAGCCTTTGATATGACCCCCGGACTTAAGCAGATCTGTGTGATGATAAAATTAATAATAAAATAATTCATGCTAATGCATGTTTGCCTCTAAAATTAAATTTGATCCTACAATCTTTGATATGTAGGCCACATTATCCTAGTTTCCTCCCACACATGTTCATATCTCTTCTTTCTATAGAGATAATACCCACTAAACACCTAAAACTTAACATGCAAGCATATTATTTATTAGCACGTCTAGAATCAACATGCAACCATATCACATCAAACCACTAAGCACACAAAGTTCAACATGCAAGCATATAGTAATTATATCTATAATTTATTTCATTCTAAAGCTAAACATACACATGCTAAATCATCATTCTTAAATCATTTTCAAAATATTTCAATTCAAATCATTTAATCATTTCTACAATATCTAACATATATCTCGTAGCAAAGCGCGGAGCATTATCTAGTATATATATAATATTAAAATACGCATCATCTCGTAGCAAAGCTCGTAGAAGTGTTATGTTAGATGGACCAAACCTTTGATGCTTTGCTACTAAAATGGTGCAAAGCCCAGCAAATGCAAAGTTAGACAAGCCTCCCATTGGCAGTAGATCATGGTGAGTTCCTAGTTAGTGAGAATGAGATTACAGAGAAGTTAGGGCTCCCAAGGTAAATTTATGTATTCTTCCGCTATTATAGTTCACAACGAATGGCTTTGAATAAGTCGGTGTCCTGAACACTAAAGCTAGCATCACCGATGTAATTATCGACTACCTGATAAATAAGACTTACTACATCTCTATATTGAGAAGCTCTTGTATAAACTACTAAGTAAGCTAGCCATCAATAAAGAGATAGACAAGACTTTGTTCTTATTATTTTTATTAAACTTACAATTTTTAACATAACTTAAATTAATGTTACTCCTTAATCCGTATAAGTTTTATAAAAGAAAGTTTATCCAATAGAGCAGGACATTTGATGCACATGTATCTGGAACTGAGATATGATTAGGCTGAAATCCCAGAAATGCCAGCGATCGGGCGCTTGATCAGCGGCAAAAAAAATGGGCGCCCGCTGCTTCCCGCGCCTCCGCGCTGTCCCTACCACGCGCCTCACCACACGCGCCATTACAACAAATTACCCACGTATTAGAAACGCTCTATTAAGTGAATCCGTTTCATTTTTTTTCCACCAACAATGTTTTAACAAGTGTACTCGTGATGTTTCACTATCTATGGATCAAATGTTGCAGCAAATTGAAACATCCTTTCACTATTTGCTGAAACATTGTTTTTATATAGAGTGAAACAATGCCCGATTTTTTTGGAAACCATTGTTTCAAACCTTGTAGCAAAATGTTTCACGGGGTGATTTGGTTGTGTTTCAGATTTTTAAAATATTGAAACAATTTTGATCTACTTAGTGAAACAATTCTGATCTACTTGGTGAAACAGTGCCCCATTTGAACGGATTAAAGTATTATTTGCATGCCAACAATTTTCTGGTACTCTTATCTCAATCAATGTGTATTTTCTTTTGTTTGCTTCATTTTACTTATTATAAAACCAACACCGAAATCGACATTGGTAGCTAAACGCGGAAGAAATGTCATAGGAGATCCAAACACGATGATGACACCGAGGCATGATTTGTAGGTGGCCCCCTAAAATTCAGCCCAGGCCCATACATTTACAAGGATTTCTCCAGCTTTTCCTTTTGTTTCGGTTTTATTAAGGGGAAAAAACCAAGCAATTTACAACGGCTGGGATTGCTTTAAGATTCTCATCATCCTCACCTCTTCATTTTCTCACCACGCCGCCTTCGCCACCGGCGAGCCCCCGCCGCCTTGTTGCCGGAGACACACACCCACCCAAGGGAAGGCATGGCGGCGGAGATCCAGATGGCAGTCCGCCTCCCTGTCGTGCCCGCGCCGCGCCTCTTCCATGGTGGCCACGTCCTCAACCGGCCCCAGCAAACCCACCACCACCGCCATCCAGTGAAGGTACTCTCCCCTTCCCATCCTGACTCCGTCCTCATCTTGGGAGTGCTACAAGGGTTTCTTAGATCGTCCCAGGGCAGGAGTAGTTGCCGCAATTCAGTAGTGAAAATAATCGATCAACAGTTGAGCACCTTCAGTCCTTCAGAGCTCAGAGCAGAGTTGGGATAGAGAAAAGCATAGGAAATATCACGACTCAAATCCTTAATCCAGTTAGTATCAGTTTATCTATCCTAGGGTTTGATACTTGGCACCAGTTAAAAGGACAATTACAAGGTGAATTCTACCAATGTTGAGTCGTTATGGTGGCCTTGGATGTAGGTCTTTCATACTATCAGCTTAGGGACAATTGCTCATTTCACCCTATTTCAGAGCCTAACTACCAATCCGACCTTATTTTTTTTGTAGTTTCCTTATTTGATCCTGCTTTTCAAAAAATGAAGTTACCATCTGACCCTATTTCTATTATACCATTAGGGTTTTATTTAGGAAAAGAAAAAAATCACATTATTAATCAAACTGACCAAAATACCCTTCATGACTCAACCCTATCCATTCACTCCCAATCCTATCCAGTCACTCTCAACCCTATATCTCTCAGCGCTGGTGCACAGACGGCGGCAGCAGCTGCCCCGTGCGGAAGGAGGGAGGCGCAAGAGCTCGCCACCACCGCGGGGCGCGAAGAGAGGCGCGTGGCGTGGGAGCCCGCCGCCGCTGGGCGCGGAAGGAGGCGCGTGGCACGGGAGCTCGCGGCCGTGACGGGGTGCAAAGGGAGGCGCGCGACACGGGAGCCCACCGGCGGCGGCCGCGGAAGGAGGCATGCGTCTCAGGTCGAGGATGGCGCGGGAGCTCGCCAGCAGGTGTTTGGCTGCTGCTAGAATTTCGAAAATGCTTAGGATCAGACGTTCGACGCAACCAACAAAAATCGAACGGATAAACTACTACCTCCCTGTCCACTTCACAAATACATACATGCTATAATGGTCTTCAGAATATTTTTTCTCCTCAACTTCTTATCCAATTTATGATATGATCACACCATTATATTTGTTATAATTAAATCTTTACAACAAGATATCACATCATTACATTCCGATGAAACAAAAATATATGTTTCAATCCGTTAAATTTAATGTTTCAAACGCGGTAGCAATATGTTTCAACGTGTGTTTTTGTTATGTTTCATAATTTTTTTTAAAATATTTCAACAACTGACTTTTTGTTTCACTATGTATAACTCAATGTTTCAACAATTGATTTTTTGTTTCACCAATGTATAACTCATGCCTCTCGCCATCTATTGGCTTTCTCCCCACACCATGCATGATGCAAGTATTTAGTCGTATTAAAAATCTTTTTTCTTCTAAACTACTTATCCGATGAACGATTCGATCACACCGTTGAATTCGTTATAATAAATCTTTACAACAAGATATCACATGATTATATTGTTGTGAAAGAAAAATATATGTTTTGGACAATAAAAACTTAATGTTTCATACGTGATAGCAATATGTTTCACCATGTGTTCTTATTGTGTTTCACAAAATTTCTATATGTTTTATAGGCTGATTTTTTTGTTTCACCATGTATAACTTAATGTTGCACCAACGGTCAACTGAAACATTTGACCGTCCGATTTTTTTCAACATCGGACGTCCGATTTGTAGCTCTCTCCCTAGAATTTTGCTGCTTTGTTTTTGCTATTGCTGCTCTCCGTCTTTCTCTCGCCTCTCATTGTTCTTGCCCGGCTGGAGGGAGACGGAGCCGGTGCTCTCCTGGTCTGGAGGACTGCATGCTGCTGGTGCTAGAGGGATTACGTATTTTTTGTGAAATTTATCAAAAATCTGTCAAATGTATGTTAAGTTTGTCAAAAATATATCAAATCTAAGTGAATTTTGTCTGAAAAAAAGTTAAATCTGTTTCAAACTTGTCAAATCCCTCAAACCTAAGTTAGATTTGTCACTTATCTTAGTAAAAATAATGTCACATTTTCAGATAAAAATACACAAAATTAGGCAAGCAAAAAACTTTGAAAAAATAGAGCCAAATGAGTGTGGGCATAAAAGTCATTTCTCTCTGAATTAACACCATTATGTTGCCTTAACGGAATAGGGCCAGACCTAACGTTCGTTTTATAAAATGAGGGTCAAAATAGCAAACTGAAGAAAGCAAGGTCAATTTGGTAGTTAGACCTTAAAATAGGGTAAAAAAGCAAATGCCCCATTGTACCAATATTCATTCATCTTTGTATGGTAGCCTGTCTTGTATGTTTTCTAGAAACAGGAATGCAGTTGAGGTGATGGATTGTCTGTGGGCTTGGTTTCCAAGGTGGGTAATGCAATTACCTGTTGTCTAAAAATAATAATTGAGGTGATGGGTTATAAAGCATATAAGCTTTCTGCATAGTTTCCCAAAGATTTTCTCCAGACTGTTGGCCTCTCAGCTGTCAGCAATCCCTATTTATCATATGATTCTGTTGGATTGGCCAAACTGGGTATAAAGTGAATATATAAACTTCAACTTTCTTTTTGGTGGAAAAGTTTAGAGGAGGTTTCCCACTATGGTCTGGGACAAATGATGGTTGGTTGGTTGGAATTTTAAGGACTACATATTTGTAATCTTTGGCTTCTCAACTTTACATTGGGACTTAGTTTCTCTGTTTCTTTCTTTCAATTTAATACAAATACACACATATCTCCTGTAGGATCTTGAAAAGGAAAAGCTTGGTGCATGAAAAAGCAATTACTCTCTCCATAAAAAAAACACTTCCGGATTTAATTCTTAACATAGCCGGCCTATGTCCAGATTCAAACCGAGATGTGGGGTTTTTTTTCTTTTTATGGAGGGAACAGGTCTCTGAACTTCTTGCCCTTTCTCTTCATGGGACAAAACTAAACTGATTGAGGTTTGCAACATTTGAATGTGATTGTGGTGTCTCCTGCCATTTCGTTTAGATGAAAAAGCTTTGAGTTTGCATCCCCTCTTTTGTGTCAATTGATCTTGAAGGCTGGTGCATATGCAGTTTTTCAACTGGTGATGAAAGAATTGCAACGCGTAAGAAATGTGGCTATTTACATTATTACTATAATTGACTCTTTTAGATATTGTAGGAGGTAATGGTTGCGCTAATATATAATAAATTATTTATTGTTACGATGATATTCTTAATGACAAATCAAGATATATAAATATATAAATCCATTAATGTTATAGCTACACTTCTTAAAAAAATGTTAAAAACATATTTATTATTAATTATTATTAAACATTATGTCCATTAACACAAACTATATTTTAATAGATGGAGAGGTCATAACCGTGTGAACACACGACTTAAGATGCTAGTTTATTGGTACATTGAATAGTTTGTGTGTTAGTTTGAATTTAGACCAAATATTTGGTAGCGCCCCTATTCTATTTGGTTATATTCTAGAAGTTTCTTCACTATAATATAAGAATTTGGCTTTTTATTGGCAGCAATCTAAATGTTAACTAAATAATTTTACCTTACCAATATTTTGGTAGTGCCAAAGTTTGCCTAGACTTTAGCACTGTCAATGAATTGGTAGGGTAAAGAACCAAACAAGCTCTTAATATAAATACTAAGTGTCGAATCTGCAATGGTGAGAATATATCTCACTTAAGTATGCTAATTAAATACCATAAGAAATCTCAAACACTTACTTTATTAAATGAAGCATCCACCGAGGTATAAGTGAGGAGAGAGCACCGACAACTCCGGCATTCCTCCGGACCTTTCCCTCACTCTCTATCTATTTTTTCCACACTAATAAAGTGATGCCTAAAATATGAAAGTGAGTTTTTTTTTGTGTGTTGTGAAACGGCTGGAGCTCATCCTTTTATATAACCATATGACGGTTGGAATGGCGGTTGTGGAGGTCGGTGTACCCACAACTGTCATTGTGGAAGGTGGAGGTGGGGCCTGTGAGCCCCACCACTCTCCACCACCTTCCTCTAGGGGATGACATGCGGGCCCCTAAGACGGTGCATTGTGGTTTGGTCCCATATAGGTACATTTCTTTGCATGACGGGTGTAAATTCATCAAAAAATCACTTACGTATAATACTTACCAAAACTAGAGGAAACGGTTAGTAAACCCTACCACTTAATTTGATATTATATTTTGCATTCCTTTATGCAGGAATTAACGGTCAAAGATGATACTTAACGACTGTCCCAGGTTTTACAACTCTGGGATAAGATTCAGATGATGAGTTAACCCCTGACAGTCAATTCACATGTTCCTCAGCATCACCAGCGGATCCAAAGGGTGGTCCCCTGACCACCCAAAAAATTTCTGGCCCAAAGCCCAGTTAAAATAGATATTGGCAAAAAAAAAAAGAAAAATGCACCGATGGTCCCTCAACTTGTCACCGAATAACAAAATCGTCCTCTAACCACAAAACCAGATATATGACATCCCTCAACTTACAAAACCGTTCACTTGATGTCCTTCGGTGGTTTTTACTCCGGTTTTATCCGATGTGGCGGTTGAGTCAGAATAGGTCCCACGTGGGCCCCACATGTCAGGATGCCATGTCATCACCCTCCCCCTCTCTCTCTCCCCCCGTTCTCTCCCTCCCTCATCTCTCTCTCACTTTTCTCCTCTTGTCCGACGGAGCGAGCGAGCCGTCGCTCGATGGCAACGACGCGGGAGAAACGGAGTGCGTCGCCGGTGCAGTGGGCACGACAGGCCCGGCGGGGAAGGAGCGCGGCGGTGGCTCACAGCAAACGCGGCCTCGAGCTCGACGACTGCCCAATTCACTTGCGCAAGAGAGAGGACGAGGACGGTGCCGGACGGAGCCACGCCCACACGCTTCAACTGTGCCGGTCCTAGGAGGCTGTCGTCTCCGATGATGGCGACGACGGCAACGCTCTACCACCGCCGACGACGATGGAGCCACTCCGACGAGCTACCGCCGACGGCAACGACGGAGATGCGCTGGCGAGCTCCTGATTCCTGAAGGCGGCGCCTGCTTCGTCGCCCGTCTCCTGATTCCAGAACCGATGGCTGCGGTGACGGCGGCCGTGCAGCAGCAGGCCGCAGACGGTGAAGGTGACGGTGCAGGTGCCCATGCCACGGGCCCACGCGTAGCCGTTAGCGGCATAGCCGGTGTTGAGCTCGTTGCAGCAGTCGACGACGCGGAGGCCGGGCTCAGCGATGAGGTGGTCGAGAAGCGTGAGGTTCAAGTCCCCGGGCACGGCGAAGACGTCGCTAATGCCCACCTGCACGAGGCGGCACGCCAGGTGGCGGCCAAGTGTGGCGTCGTCGGAGGCAGCGGACGGCATGCACCACCGCCTCCTTGGGAGATCCTCCTCCACCGATGGTCTAGCTCCAGCACGCTCACCTCCATGGACGACCTCAGCCCCGCCGCGACTGACGCCGAGCAGTCAGCAGCGCACCAACGTCGCCACCACCAACCTAGGACATGCCAACCCCGTCGCGACGATGGACCACAACGCCGGCGTGCTGGACGAGTTCAGGTGGTCCGACTACTTCAATGACGCATACCAAGCAGCGACGGCCACCCAAGGCGGCGCCCTTCAAGGGCAGTGCCTCTACAACGGCGGTGGCGGCGATGGCAAGGACGTCGACGACGCAGTCCAATTCCTGGACGTCCATAGCCTAAGCAACTGGCGCATGGGAGCTCCCCGCCGCAGCCTACCCCAACCTGCGGGAGCTCGTCCTCGGGTGGGTGGCTGGTAGGGGAGATAGTGGCGGCTCGCTCGCTCCGTCGGGGACGCACGCGCATGACCGCTGCACGCCCGCGTTGTTCCCGCGTCACTACTGCCACCCCAGGCCCATCTTCGGCCGCCGAGGAGCTCCACCGAGCCGCCGGCCGGGTCTATGTCCTCGACCTCACCCGTGCGGCGACGCCCTCCCCTTCTCCCATGTCGCTGCCGCCGCCGACGCCGACGCCCTCCATTCTCCCCCATCGCAGCCCCCGCCGACGCCAGCAGCCGCCACGGCGCCGACCTCCTCTCCCGCCTCACCCCACTGGCCGGCCTACAGTCAGAGGCAGAGAAGAGTGAGAAGGAGGGGAGAGAGAGAGGAGGGGAAAGAGAGAGTGTGTGCTGACGTGGCACCCTAACATGTGGGGTCCATATAAGTCCCACGCTGACTTAGCCATCACGTAGGACAAAATCGGGTCAAAATCATCGAAGGACCTATTGTGACCAGTTTTGACTCCGGATATCTGGTTTTACGGTTGAGGGAGGATTCTGTGACTCGATGACAAGCGGAGTGGGGATAGGTGGAACAAGGGAAGATTGTTTTCAGAAACACCCCTATACTCTTTATATCTACAGTGCCACCCTGAAAGCAGATTTTTCACTTCACAATTATATTTTAAAAAAAAAAACAGCTTAGACATCAGGTGTTGAGATGGTCGATGTAAGATTATGTATATAACGAGGAGTTTTTTACAAACTAGCCTAGCACATGTCAGTTTTCGTGAGGAGGCAAAAGATATTCAAAAAAGGGCAAAAACCGTTATCTTCTTGCAAATTTGCTCAACAAAATAAAGCAGAGATCAACCCAAAGAGATCTCCCATTACACATATCAGTTTCGGCAACAGAATCCGCAACCAGAGAAACATGTACAGGTCAAACCGAACGAGATCTCTCATTACAGAATCCCCACACCAATTAGCTCTAGGACTAATTAGTTATAGTTAACACAGAGTCACTGATACACAGGATAGATTATGACACATGCTTAGCTCACTACGTTCTTGATTCTCCCAGACTTCTAGACTCCCATCTCCAAAAGAAAACACTGTCAAGTCCTCTACACCTCATCTTCTGTTGGTGGTTCAGAGCCAGCCACAGGACGTTTGGCCACTCTGTTGTACCCCCAGCAATAGCCTGAGAGAACTGCTGCAGCAATAACCCATGATCGGAGAACATTTTGAACCAGAATCTGCTGACGAGCCAAAATAGAACTAGAGAAGCAGACAAGGACAGGTAATAGTAATTAAGTAACAAGACACAACAAATAATAACAGAAGCTGCAATTCAGAGGTTTACGTACTGCCGCACAGTTCTGATAATTAAGTCATTGGAAATCATGCTAACCGGCGTATTCTTGATTTCCTCGAGCAACGCATCAACCTGCACATATATCAACGTGCGTAATATTAGACATCCACATCTGTTATCAGATTTACACAAAAGAATTATATTTAACTGCAGTTCTCCATAAAATTTAGCACGTTCAATATCACTGTACCCGCACAGTGATAATTAAGTCATCCATAAAACTAAGGCCCCTTTCTGAAGTGATGATCAACTGTAATCTACCCTGGATCAATTTATTTGCTCCACACTTCCGAAAATATGATTTCTGAAAATAACTTTCTTCTACTTTATTGTTTAGAACACTTGTTTCTAGCTATTTGTTAAGTTAATTTCTCAAGATATTAATTCACCGTGTTAATCAAGTAGACCATCCATTTTGATTCCATCCACATTTCATCACTTCCAAACGAGGACTAAAGATGAAGGATTAAAATCTATCATTTTTAAACAAGTGTGCTGTGCCCGACATAGCCTTTCTTTAAGATGTTAAAGATTCTTAATTCAACCACTATGACAAGGAAAAACATTGTATATGAATGCTTGCGCAATAAACAAGCTAACAATATTTGTATAACTGTAGAAGAACAACTTAAAATTGAAAAATTTAGAGTAAGATGTTCAGATGCTACTACATAAGCACACAAGAACTACTGGATTTCTTACAACTTCACAGTGAGCACAGCCAAAATCTTAGGGAAACACGACCCTACAAACTCATTTATCATAAGTAAGTGTACACAATGATATATAATCTAGGGAACATGCATTCAGAGGGCCATAATAGAAGGAAAGCAAGCTCCGTTCTTTCTTGACAGTGCCTTATTTTCATCAAGGGGGGTGAGCTTCAATTGGCATATTATTAGTTATAACATTGCAGCAGCATCAGAAATACCGAATTTAAAACTGAGTGAAGTTTGATGTTGGCACTTGAACCGAATATTTGGGAATTGGTAGTAGTTAAACCCTGACAATATGGGAGGACAAGTATATTTTTGTAAAAAGAAAAAAAGGAAAAGGTGAAAAAAGATTTCCCAAGTTTGCAGGAAAAACAGGTGTAACTGTGAACAACACAGGGATTGTTTTCTGAGCCACGAGGGTTTCACCAAACTAACTTTGAACAACATAGGAAGGAGGAACAAAAGATGAAGGCTTTAAATGCATCATTTGGCACAAGTGCACTATGCGCAAGAAAGCTTTTCCTTTTCTTGTGAGAGCGTTCTTAATTGAACCTCTAAGATAAGGTATTTAAGTTATAGAGATAAATAAATTAGAGATGGAGGCTTGAACAAAAGACAAGCTTTTAATCTGCGGTAACAGCAAGAGTCAGAATTCTAGTGCAAATTAAGTGACAGAAGCTTAACACACACCTTAAAAACATCACAACGCCTGAAACCTTATGAAATTATATAACTCAATTGTACAAATTCATTCATCATAAATAAGCATGGACAATCTATGGCATAATGGAATTTGACAGTAGTGCCATCTCTTACCCAAGAGGAGTGTGCTTTTGATTGCCACATAACAACCGTATAGAGTAATCCCAGAAGAAGGCGAACCGAATACTTTGGAAAGTTGCACATGAATATTGAGGCAGTAACTAAATACTTGAATCCCTAGTTGTTGTTTTTGTGTGTGTATGTAAGGTTGGGGGCACAGGAAAAAGGTAGTATATTTTTGAAGATAGCAGGAGGAAACAAGTGCAATGATAAACAGATGACACAAGGAGGGACTGGGTTTCTGAGCCAGGAGGATTTGGGACTAATTCGTACTTTGAACAAGACATGAAAAACTCTCTCTTTCTAGACTAAGTTTGGGTGGGTAAACTCTAGATGGGTGCACGAACAAGGCTATAGATCTGAGGTACCTCGTGGTTGTGCCTGTTGAGAGGGCTGAATCGGGGGCCCCGGAGCTTGCGGGGAGGAGGGGCGCCGTCGGAGTGGTACGCGGCTCGCCGGATGGCCCTGCCCGCCGCCGCCGCCGCTGGTCGCAGCATCTGCCGGCGGCTGGAGGTTCGCGGCGACTAGGGTTAGGCTGCGGATTGTACGATTTTTTTCTTTAGAACAGAATTGCAGGTCCAAATTTCTCCCGACGAGAGCCAGAGCCGAGAGAAGAACTGCGTCCTATTCTTATTTCCTATCCCTATTCCCTAATCCGATCTGCGTCCGGCCATCGTCGTCTTCTTCTTACTGTGGGAGTGCAGGCCTATTCTTGTTGGGCCCTCAACAGAACTCGGCCTAGCAACTAAAAATTCTCATAGCCTCTTTTTCTTTTTCTTCTTTTCTGGCTCGAAAAATCTTTTTATTTTTCTTTTCGTTTCTCGAAGTCTTACAACTCAGAAGAGTAAACATAAAATCCATATATATTTTTATTTTCTTTTCTTTTCTATACTAGTAATTTGCCCGTGCTAACGCTACGATGGTAGTGCATGCGCAAACGCAATGCATATTATGAAAACATTTTAGGCATGTGAATCTCTAAACAAACATTTCATGCGATACAGGGAATCAAGAAAATTACGCCTTCCAATATGCATCTACTACTTCATTATTTATTTAACTGAACTGGTGAGTTATTGTGAGTTAGATCTGGTACACTACTTGAGTACGCAGAACGTGATTTCTAAACATTTCTTAAAAAAAGGTTGGAGTACAACTGGGGCCACTGCTTTCTAAAAAGACTTAATAAAAATGTGTACTCGAAGTCTGAAAATACATATTAATATTACTAGCAAAAACGCCCGTGTGTCGCAACGGGTGAAAAAATTCTAATGATAATATACGTTTTTCATGCATAATCATGTCAATCTATTTTAATGAGTGGCTTGTTTATTTATAAACGGTGTTTTTTTTTCTTGCGCGATTTTCTCAAACCATTTTTCAGAAATAGTGCATTTCTTTCTAACAGTTTTTTCCTAGCATGTTTTTTTCCTTTTTTTTTACCGATGACGAAAACCATATTTTTCTCCCCTTTTTTGTTTTGCTTTTCTCGCGTGTTTTTTGCCTATTTTTTCTGACAATTACTTTCTCGCGTGGTTTTTTTGCCTGTTTTTTCTAAATGCTATTTTTTTGCTTTTTTCCAATACATGAGAATATATGACGAAATAAAAGCCGTGTAGTAGATGGTAAAAAATCGATGGATCCTATCCGACTCAAGCGTCCATCAATTTAGCTTTTTTTTGACAGTTTTTTCAGAGCGATTTTTTTATATATAAAGTGTTTTTTTCTTGCGTGGTTTTTTCAAACCACTTTTTTTTAGAAATGGCGCATTTTTTCTAACAGTCTTTTCCTCGCATTTCTTTTAAAAAGTTTTTGCTGGCAATGGAAATAATTTTTCTCACGTGTTTTTTTTATTTTTTAAGAAGATAGAAAAAACTTTTTAGCGTGTTTTTTGCGCTTTTTTCTGACTTTTTTCTCACACGTTTTTTTTACCGTTTTTATTTTCTCGTGCATTTTTTATTTTTAAATAGTTAGATTAGATTAGAGATAGAGAAGAGATTTATACTGATTAGAAATTGGACTTTGTTTCGTCCTTTCCAGTTTTCTCACGTGCATTTTTTATTTTATACGAACCAGCTTTTTATTTTTTACGAACCATTTTTTGCCACTTTCTTAGGGAATCGGACGAACTTTTTTAGATGTTTTTTCGGATTATTTTCGCCTTTACAGGAATCAGACTTTTTTTCCCTTTTTTAAGGAATCGAATCTAGCGTTTTTATTTTTCACCACTTTTTTTTCCTTTTATAGGAATCGGATTTTTTTCCCGTTTGCATCTTACATTTTTTTTCGCCACTTAGGGGAAATAGACTTTTGTTGTTGTTGTTTTTTGTTTATTTTTTTTGTGTGGCTTTTCTTTTTCTTTTTATGCACATTTCTGCCTTTGTTCTATCCCTTTTATTTATTGTTTTTTTTAAAAAAAGGACCAAAAGCAACTTATTGCAAGATTATAGGGACTCAAATGTAAATATTAAAATTATAGGGACTCAAATGTAAATGTACAAACCCAAAAATTAAAATCATATAAAAATGGAATGCTCTCGACAGGTAGGTTCCGTTTTTGCAAACAGATGCTCAATCCAGCACATCATTTTTTTTCGGAATATCACGGTATAGATTGAAATGGAGAGAAGTGGTGCCTAGTATCTCAGACTCAAACCGAGAGGAGTAGGACTCGTTCTAGAGTCGGACTTTTTGAATCGCAACGAGAGGAGTCGACTTTTTTTTATTTTTATCGCTATTTTTTGGACCGAGTCGGACTTTTTTTTATCGCTATTTTGTTTTTTTCTTTTTTTCGCACGTTTTTGTTCGCCGGTTTTTTTTTATCGGACAATTTTGTTTTTTTTTTCGACCGGTTTTTTTCCCCTTTTTTCTGGATCGGACATATTTGCTTTTTCTTTTTTTTCGCACTTTTTTTCGCCCGGTTTTTTTGGATCAGACAAACTTGGTTTTTTCGCCCGGTTTTTTTGACGGACGATGGAAGCACCTCTTATTTTTTAAATAGTAGAGATAGCAAATAGTAACCATGATACAGACCAATAACCATATAACGACAAGGAAGAGCTTGTCAGTTAATCCGCTCAAGAAGAGCACCTTCCAACTTCCCAATGTATACTGTGTAGTTGGAGGCGAGAGATGCGACAGATGTCTTTCCTCCTCTGCTTGTACCTAGGGCTCTTCTGTATGTACCACCTAAAGGGCAACAAAACAACTTCACACAAATATTAGCACAGGGTTTGCATTAATATAGGAAACAAAAATCATAGAAGGATCACCCAAGCTAAAAATTGAATCTGACATATGGTTACATTGTCAAAAACATCTATCGTACATTGAGAATAAAAAACACATGATCATATTGGCATGCCATCACCAATGTAATTAATCCTCACCGCTTAATTTATTGCACATACCAGTATTTGCAATGTTCTCCTGCACACATATCGTGTTGGTTGTGCAATTGATGGGCATAATGTAATATAAAGCTAGTTATTAGTGTGATGGGAACTACCTGCCGAAACATAGAATCAATTCCCAGATTTTAGTTCATCAAGCAAAATTAATTTCAGAGTTTGTTCAGTTCACAATAGCAAAACGATTTCAGATTTACTTTAACATCTTTGTTATCCATATTTTTGTATACAAAGAAAAGTAAATAGTTACTCTGATATTGAGGTCACACCGTTACATGCTCATAGCGTGAGAGGATTTACAAGGAATCAACATATATACAACATAAAAGCAGGAGCATATGATTTACGAGCAACCAGCTATGATCACAAACATGGTGTTTCTTTTTTGTTTTTTTAGTAAGTATACTCCACCCATTTAAAAACCCATCCTTTGTATCCTTAGAGGAGCATATGATTTTTTGTTTTTTTGTTTTTTTTGCACACTTTTTTGTCTCCAAAATTTTGTTCTAAGTTGATGAGAGAGAAAATTTGTGTTGGAAAAGAAAGAATATATAGAAATTATGTTTATTTGCTAAATAAGGTTTTATAAAATAGTTGAGTAGGAAAATATAGTGAAAGTTAATCTTAAATAAAAGAAAACAAACTAAATTGAAAATTAAAAGAATTTAAAACTTAAAAAATAATAAATAAGAATTAGTTGGTGGAATATTTTATAATTTTTGTATGAATAATGATATGTCGATATTGTATGACTGTTGAAAGAGTTTGTGATTATTTTACCATTATTGTATGACTGTCATTATTGTACGAATGATTATTTGTGTACGATTTTTTTTTCATTTCATGTAGATGGATCGGCAATGGATGTACGCTGACTGGCGGTCCAAAGAGTTTATTGACGGCGTGCATTATTTTTTGAGAGTGGCCGAAGCTAACAAGCAGAAGGGTTTTATTTGTTGTCCATGCAATAAGTGTAAGAATCAGAAGGAGTATTCCGCATCCAGGACTATTCATTTCCACTTGTTTGAGTCGGGGTTCATGCCAAGCTATAATTGTTGGACATGCCACGGAGAGCAAGGGGTTGAAATGGAAGAAAATGAAGTGGAAGACGACAATATTCCAGACTTTGCTCAGTACGCTGTATTTGAAGGAAATCAAACGGGCGAGGAGGACATAGATGCTGATTATAACGACGTTGCGGATGATCTTGGTCAGATGTTGAAGGATGCCAAGGAGGATTGCGAAATTGAAAAGGGGGCCCATAAATTGGACAAGATGTTAGAGGACCACAGAACGTCGTTGTACCCAGGTTGTGAGCAGGGGCACAAAAAGTTGGATACCACTCTGGAGTTCCTGCAATGGAAGGCAAAAAATGGTGTTAGTGACAAGGCATTTGGCGATTTATTGAAACTCGTCAAGAACATTCTTCCGGAGGGAAACAAATTGCCCGAGACAACGTACGAGGCTAAGAAGATAGTCTGCCCTCTAGGACTGGAAGTTCAGAAGATTCACGCATGTCCGAATGATTGTATCCTATATCACGGTGAGGAGTACGAGAACCTAGAAGCATGCCCTGTTTGTAAAGCACTACGATACAAGATTAGACGAGATGATCCAGGTGAGGTTCACGGGCAGCTAACGAAGAGGAGAATTCCTGCTAAGGTGATGTGGTATTTCCCTATAATACCACGGCTAAGGCGTTTGTTCAGGAACAAGGGGAATGCTAGAATGATGCGTTGGCACGCTGAAGAACGTCAACAGGACGGGATGCTGAGACACCCCGCAGATGGTTTGCAGTGGCGAAACATCGACAGAAAATTTAAAGACTTTGGAAAGGACGCACGAAACATACGGTTTGGTTTAAGTACGGATGGCATGAATCCTTTTGGAGAAATGAGCAGCGGCCATAGCACTTGGCCCGTTACGATGTGTATCTACAACCTCCCCCCTTGGCTATGCATGAAGAGGAAGTACATAATGATGCCGATTATTATTCAAGGCCCGAAGCAACCTGGTAACGACATCGATGTGTTCCTAAGACCACTGGTCGAAGATCTTAAACTGTTGTGGAAGAAGGAAGGTGTCCCCGTGTGGGACGAGGACAAACAGGAGGAGTTTAACCTACGAGCGCTGCTGTTCGTAACCATCAACGATTGGCCTGCACTTAGCAACCTATCCGGGCAGTCCAACAAGGGGTACAAGGCTTGCACTCACTGTATGGATGAAACAGAAAGTACGTATCTTAAGCACTGTAGGAAGGTTGTGTACATGGGTCATCGTCGATTCCTTGCAGCAAACCACCCGGTACGGAAGAAAGACAAGCACTTTGAACATACGACGGACCACCGTACGAAGCCTAAACATCGCAGCGGGAACACAGTGTTTGCTATGGTTAAAGATCTTAAAGTAGTGTTTGGAAAGGGGCCTGGCAGCCAACCTATAGAGAGCGAAGATGGTCATGCGGCGATATGGAAAAAAAACTCCATATTTTGGGAGTTACCCTATTGGGAATTCTTGGACGTCCGCCACGCAATCGACGTGATGCACCTCGCTAAGAACCTTTGCGTAAACCTTCTTGGCTTCCTAGGTGTATATGGAAAGCCGAAAGATACACTGGAAGCGCGTAATGATCTGAAGCATATGGAACAACGCGGCGACCTTCACCCGGAACCAAAGGAGAAAGGCAGCCATTACTTGAGTCTAGCCAGCTACACTCTTAGCAAGGCAGAGAAGGAAAGTATGTTTCAATGCTTGGAGAGCATCAAGGTACCGTCTGGATACTCCACGAATATAAAGCGAATAATAAGCACGAAGGAGAAGAAGTTCACAAACCTAAAGTCTCATGACTGCCACGTGTTGATGACACAGCTGCTACCAGTTATAATAAGGGGTATCCTCCCAGACAATGTCCGGGCAACAATAACAAAGCTATGTTCTTTCATGAACGCAATTTCGCAGAAGGTCATCGATCCGGATAGGTTAGAAGCCCTTCAGAATGATGTGGTGCAATGTCTTGTCAGCTTTGAGTTGATATTTCGACCTTCATTTTTCAATATAATGACGCATCTGCTTTGTCACCTTGTCAAAGAGATCGGTATTCTCGGGCCTGTGTTCCTACACAACATGTTTCCTTTCGAGAGGTACATGGGCGTTCTGAAGAAGTATGTTCATAACCGTGCTCGTCCAGAGGCAAGCATCGCCAAGGGGTATGGAACAGAGGAGGTCATTGAATTCTGCGTTGAATTTATTGAAGACTTTCGCCCAATCGGGGTACCTGAATCACGCCATGAAGGGAGACTACGGGGAAAGGGGACTCTCGGGAGGAAAGCTATAATGACGGTAGACAACAATTTATTCCGTAGAGCCCATTTCACGGTTTTACAACAATCTTCATTGGTGGCTCCTTACATCGAGGAGCACTTGGCTCTAGTTCGCGCCAGAAACATCGGTAAGTCCAATGCATGGATTACACGGCATCACATTGATACTTTCCCCGCATGGCTGCGACAACATCTCATGGGTAACGAGACGATTAACAAGCAACTGGCCTTCCTGGCGAGGGGTCCATCTGGCTCGATCGCGACATTCCAGGGATATGAGATCAATGGGTACACATTCTACACAAGAGCCCAAGACATGAAGAGCACGAACCAGAACAATGATGTTCGTATCGATGCCATGGGACACGATGGTACAACTGGCACGTATTACGGTGCCATTGAGGAGATATGGGAACTTGACTATGGACCTCTCAAGGTCCCTCTGTTCCGGTGCCAATGGGTTAGGTTGACTGGTGGAGGCGTAACGACTGATGACAGTGGGATGACAACGGTTGACCTTAACAAGGTTGGATACTCGGACGAACCTTTCGTCCTTGCCAATGATGTAACGCAAGTTTTTTACGTGAAGGACATGTCTAGCAAAGGAAAGAAGGGCAAAGGGCCTGACGAGCCGAAGCGCCATGTGGTTCTCCCAGGCAAAAGAAAAATCGTCGGAGTAGAGGACAAGACTGACGAGGATTACGATCAGTTAGATGGGCAACCCCCTTTCACGGTGACGGTTGACCCTAGCATCCTCCTATCAAACGAAGACACCCGTTACTCACGTAGCGATCACAAGGAACGAACAATAGTGAGGAGAAAGTACGTGCGGACAACCGTCACCGCCGAAGTGTTGCCGTAATTGTTGTAAACTATTTTGGATGTATTGAATATGCTAGTTATATATGATTAATTACAATTTTTAACAATTTAATATCATGCATATGCTAATTATATACGACTATTATAATTTTTAAAAGTTTTGAATCATGCATGTCGGATTTACAGATGCTAGTTACAATTTTTAACAATTTAATATCATGCATATGCTAATTATATACGATTATTAGCATTTTTAAAAGGTTTAAAACATGCATGTGGGATTTACACATGTTAATTAGAATTTAAAAGGTTATTAGCATTTAAAACATATATTAGAATTTAAAACATGCATCACAATAATTATATACAATTATTAGCATTTAATTAGAATTTAGCATTTTTAAAAGGTTATTAGCATTTTTAAAAGGTTTAGCATTTAAAAGGTTATTAGCATTTAATTAGAATTTAAAACATGCATCACATTAATTATATACGATTATTAGCATTTTTAAAAGGTTTAAATCATGCATGTGGGATTTACATATGCTAGTTACAATTTTTAACAATTTAATATCATGCATATGCTAATTATATACGATTATTAAAATTTTTAAAAGCTTTAATTCATGCATGTGGGATTTACACATGCTAATTAGAATTTATAATGCATTATTTATATTTTAGAAACATATATGCAACGAAATTCAATATTCAGTGCTATTAACTTTAGTCCCGGTTCTTAATCCTAACCGGGTTTAAAAAAAATTTGGAAATAGCGGGAAAATATCTTTACTAATATCTTTAATCCCGGTTGGTGTTACGAACCGGGAGTAAAGATATCTTTACTCCCGGTTCTTCTCACGAACCGGGAGTAAAGATCCGGGGGTATATATATTCCCGGTGCGCCCTCGTCTTCTCCACCAACACTTAGACGTTTTCATCGAGATCGAGCATCGGTCCTTCGCCGCCACTGCCTAGGGCAACCCCGCGCCGACGCCGCCGTCGTCTCTCACCGTCGCCTGGCGGTCCTCGCCGCCTCCGCCGCAGACGCCGCCGCACCGTCTCTTGGGTGAGAGCCCCCGGCCTCTCTCTCTCTCTCTCGATGTACCCTCCTCTCTCTCTCTTTCGCCGACGACGCCGACGAACGCCGACGACGCCGACGATGCCCTCTCTCTCTCTCTCTTACGCCGACGGCGCCGATGACGCCGACGATGCCCTCGCTCTCTCTCGATTACGCCGATGACGCCGACGAAGTCCGACGAACGCCGCCCCCACGCCGCCGCCGCGCCCCCACGACGCCGCCGCCGCCACGCCGCCGCCGCCACGCCGCCGCCGCCCCCACGCCGCCACCGCCGCCCCCACGCCGGCCCCACGCCACCGCCGCGCCCCCACGACGCCCCCACGCCGCCGCCGCGCCCCCACGACGCCACCGCCGCCACGATGCCGCCGCCGCCGCGCCGCCATCGTGCCGCCGCGCCGGCGCGATGCCGCCGCCGCGCCGCGCCCCCACGCCGCCGCCGCCACGATGCCGCCGCCACATACGGTCACGATGCCGTGCCCTAACGCCTAATGAACTAACGCGAACGAACGAACGAACTTACGCGAACGAACGCGAACGAACGCTTAGCGAACGCTTAACGAACGTGACCAAACGCGAACGAACGCGAACGAACGTGAACGAACGTGAACGAAACGTTAAAGAAACACGAACGAACTGAAAGACATGTAGTTTGCACGTAGCTTGCTTGTAGTAACCTGCATTGTTTTTTTTTCACGTAGATTGAATGTGGTTCAAACAATGCCTATATAAATAAGGTTTGGATCGCCATCACAAATGTTTTATGTACCAGAGAATTGAATTACAAAATCAAATTAATTTCACAAAATTCTATAGTGTTGTTTTTTTTTGATAAACTCGCTTAAAGTTAGGAATCCTCGACATAGAACAAACCTAAAATAACTTCTCATATGTATGTAACAGAGGGAATATTTATTATGGTATTCTGGTAGACATGATCTTTTAGCGTTATATCTATTTTTACATTTTTTTATTAAAATATTTACAAAACAAATTTCCGTTTCAAAAATTTACAAATCTAGATGCCTCACGCCCTCTGGGTCGGCGTTTTCTAAAAATCGCCTTTCTAGAGGGCGTTAAGGGATCTAAATATAATTTTTTTATTTGCATTCAAACCCTTTTCACTAGTTTTATTTGCTTAAAAACTAGTGATGCTTATCTGACACTGTAAATGATTATAAATGGAAAAGTAATAGACTACGTCGAGATCCACAACTTTTATATAAAGTTTATTTTCATACTATGTCTTTTGAATGGTAGATCTGAGATTTTTGTTAAAATAGGTTTTATATTTTGTAACAAACATTTGGACATCTAAAAGATCTTCAATGAAAAGATTGTTTAACTACAAAGTTAAACAATACATTATATGTTCCTTTGCGATTAGACTAATACAATTTTTTTTGCATGTTGCAGAGAAGACGTCGTCGTCGTCGTCCGTCAAGCCGAAGTGGTAGCTAGCCCTCGAAGGAATTCGCGCAGGCAAGTGATGTACATATGTGATTGTTAGAGATATAATATAAGAATGTTAGATTTCTAATATAAGATTATTAGATTATTAGAGTTAGCATATGTGAGTGTTAGAGATTATTAGATTATTAGACTTAGCATATTTGAGTGTTAGAGATAGTTAGAGATTTAATATAAGATTATTAGAGATTTAATATATGAAACTTAATTAGACTTGGCATATGTGAGTGTTAGAGATTTAATATAAGATTATTAGAGATGTAATATTCGAAACATATTTGATTGTTAGAGATTTAATATAAGATTATTAGAGATGTAATATACGAAACTTAATTAGACTTAGCATATATGATTATCTACCGTACAAATACACGACACTTAGACTTAGCATATTTGAGTGTTAGAGATAGTTAGAGATTTGATATAAGATTATTAGAGGTTTAATATACGAGATAGTGAGGAGATTGTTACACTTAGCATATATATATATGATTATTACAATTTTAATATAAGATTAGTAGCGATTTAATATGAGATTATTAGAGATTTAATATAAGATTATTAGAGTTTTAATATTACGGTTAGCAAATACATCCTATAGACCTAACATATATTATTGGTATGCACAGATGGCTGATCGCGATGAGGAACAGATATTGTATGATACAATCGCAGAGGGAAGCAGCCAGTACTGGAACGAAGAAGAGGGGAACGAGGATCCAAACCAGTACTTGAACGTGGAGGGGAACGTGGAGAGGGATGCGGAGGGGAACGAGGAGGGGAACGATGAGGAGGAGGCTAGTGGAAGTCATCCCTCCGCTGGACGGAAGAGGGCACGCGGACAACGAGGTGCCGCGAAGAAGATAGAGGGTCGGCACATCATAACTGAGGTGGACGCAGACGGCCGACCTACAACCCCGGCGGAAGCAGCCAAGAATTTTGTACGCCACAGCGGTTGGGTTGTGAGGGATAACGTGCCTGTCAGCATGGTGTACTGGCGCAGAACAAGGGCACGCGGGGATAATGACAGCTTTGTCCCGGAATCAGAGAAAGAGATGCTGTGGACCACAATGCTCGAGACGTTCACGCTCCCTGCGGGTACAGAGAACATAGTGAAACACTGGACTCTTAAGAAAATGGCAGAACAGTTCCAGACCTTCAAGGGAGATCTGTACCGGAAATACATCCTGAAGGGGCAGACACCGAACTTCGACGTATTCCCGAAGCTAAGGGATCACTGGGAGGAGTTCGTTGCTTACAAGACAGGTCAACAAGGGCAGGCGATGATGGAAAGAAACAAAGAAAATGCCGCCAAGAAGAAGTACCATCACCACTTGGGGTCAGGCGGCTATAGCGTCGCGATGCCGAAGTGGGAGGAGATGGAGGCAAGCATGCTTGAGAGGGGTATCGAACCGGCCACCGCTAAATGGCCTGATCGATCGAAGTTCTGGTTCTATGCTCACGGTGGAACGCTCAACCCAGGTGATGGCTCCTTGGTCTTCAGCGATCAGATACGCGAGGCTGCGAGTCGAATAACGGACGCAGTGGAAGCCTCTTCTGTCACGCCCTAAAAATTGCCTAAATTAATAATCCATATTTTAAATCATTTCCAGAAATTATTTTAAAAGCCTACAAGTTAAACTCTAATAATCTAGGAAAAATTTCAACATAAAATTGAGCTAGATAAAATTTTATTAAATACTTTGCTTGTTCCTCTATTTTCTAGATTTTTCTGGGAATTATTTGAGCAAGGGAAGTATTTTTAATAAATGAAACATCATTTCATGAATTATTTTAATTGAAAAAGTTTTAAAAACCCTCCCCTAAGCCGTTGGGCCGAATTCGGCCCAACATCTCTTTCTCTCTCCGCGGGCGAACCGGCCCAAGCCGGCCCAGCCGAAGCCGGCTGCCCCCTCCTCCTCTAGCCACCGACATGTGGGGCCCACATGTCGGATCCATCCCTAACCTCCGGCCGGCCGCGCCACCCTAGCCCGAGCCGCCCCCTTCTCCCTCCAAATCCGCCTCAATCCGACCTCGTTTCTTCTGATTGGTTGAGGGGTTTTTATCCCCTTGTTGTCCTCTATCTTTTCCCCCAAGAATCGGAGCAAATCGTTGGGTATTTTGTCCGAATCAAACTCGTTTTCGAGTTTATCTCCAAAACCGAGTTTTGATTTTTCCGGGTTCGATTCCTCTCGTTTGGAGTCCGATCTCTTCAATCCAAGCCTATATATAGCACCCCCTAGTCCTCCTCTCTCGTTTGCCCCCTTTCCCGAGCTCTCCCGTGCACCGTAGCCTTGCCGCCGCGCCGCTTTAGTCGCCGCAGACGCCGGCCGTCCTCCGGCAGCGCCGCGCCGCCGCCTCCGCCGTCGCCGCCGCTTGCCGCCGCCGCCTTTGGGTGCGCCAAGAGGTGGGGAAGCCCGGCCGACCGTCCCCCTTCGCCGCCGGCCGCCGTAGCGCCGTGCCGCCGAGCCGCCCGAGCCGCCGCCGCCGCCCCGTCGTCGCCGGCCGTCGTCGCTCGTCGGTTGTCGCTTTGGTAGGTACCGTTGGGTTCGTCTCGTCGTCCTCTACGTGTAGGAGTCCTCCAAATCCCCGGCCGACCCTCCTAGCTCCGGCGAGGTCGCCGTCCGAGCCGTGCCGTCGTTGATGACGTCATGCTGACGTCATCATCCCCTTTCTTTTTCAGTTTTTTTTATAAAGGAAATCGATTAATCTTCGGAAAATCGTAACTAAATAACCGTAGATCCGTTTCAGGTGGTTCAAGTTGCTAAATTTTTCTAAAATTGAGATCTACATGTTAAAAATATCCACATGTACTGTTTATGCTTGTTTTTGTACTGTTTTGTTGATTTTGTTTATTTGCTTTAGTTTCCGACGTTCCGGAGGAGAGCGTTTTTGTTGAGGAAAGTTCGGAAGCGTTTGCGGAAGCTCAAGGCAAGTCACACAGATCCCAAACAACCCTTTGAGCATGTTGAACCCGTTTAAAGCTAATATTTTATTTCAACTTATGCATTATTTTCGAATGTCATCGGGTGGTGAGCCTTTCCCAATTAATTAATGGCCGAGGATAATCTTATTTTCCTATGGGTTATAATTTGATTAGCTTGAACCTTATATATTGGATTGGTTCAGCTAAATGCTATATATATAATTGCTTAGCCATGCTTAGAAAGATAAGCTCATTAATGGGATAAATCATATATACTACATTATTATTTATGTGTTCAATGGTAGTTCACGATGGTTAATCGTGTTATGATAGTTAATTAATAATTAAAACCTGGTTAAGGTGGGTTGTGAGCATGTGGTTTTGAAGGTCGTGCTCATGGCAATTAAGGACCGGTTCACGAGCTACTGTTGTGAAACATTTACCGTGCCAACCACAAGCCAGCGTGGGCAACGGCTTTATCTTTTGTATAGCATGATTCATTATGGTGTGCCAGACTGAGAAGCGGCGAGAAGTCCGTGGGGGTCGTTGGGGAGTCTATTGCCTCTGATTTTGGAGGGGAGATTATGATCCAGGAACGGTGCGCTGTGGTGAGTTGTGTTGTGCGAAGGGTATTGTCACAGTTCCTTTCCGAGGTGCCGTGGTGGTGCTGAGGCGCATGGTGACATGTTGTGGGATTGTGTCTTGTGGGTACAGTGGTACATCTCTGATCAGAGTAAAACTATTCGAATAGCCGTACCCGCGGTTATTGGTGAGTCTAACAATGTTTTTCGTGATTAGTCTCACACTACTCATTACTGGTGATAAAATATGCTAATTAAATTGACTCCTGGTTTGGAATGGAATATTCCTGGTTTGGAGGTTTGATTTGTACAACCGGGGTTGGTTGTTCAGATAAGGTTGGGCCTATGCAACACGGGTGTGTTGTATGGTGTTTATTTAATACTGATCAATTAATCAACTGTTTTACTATTCTCTTAAATATTTATTAAATGTTGTTTATGCAAATGAGCTATATTATGCCATCCTTTGTTATCCTGTGCACTTGCATATTTGCTGTGTGGCTTGTTGAGTATGTCATATGCTCATTCTTGCAATATTCATTCATCAGAGAAAGAGTGCTTCAGTGAAGGTGATGATCTGGAAGAGTAGGCTTGGTCCGGGTTAAGTTGCCTGTGGAGTGGAGTCGCCATAGCTGTTCCGTAGTTTGTTTTCTTTTTCCGCTGCGTAGAATTTTATTCTCTGAGAGGAACTATCTACCTCTGTAATAATTTATTTTATCGCGAATATTAATTAGTTGTTTATTAGTACTCTATTATTAATTTGTTATTGTGTGCCTCGGCTGATTCCTGGACGAGGACTTAACACACATGTAAGCGTTTGGAATTTTGGATAGAAATTCCGGGCGTGACATCTTCTCAGGGCACGTTCCGACCCGACAGAGAGAAGGACGAGCTGTCACTCGCCCTGCAGACTCCAGAGCATCTAGGACGAACACGAGGGAAAGGGGTGATTCCTTGGAAGATTGGATTCAAGGAGGACATCCACACGTACAGGAGTCGGATGAGGAGCAAGAGAGATACCGAGGCGAAGATTGCAGATCTAGAGTACAGGATATCGAGCTACGAGCTCAGCATGCAAGAGGAGGTGGCCCGGAAGGTGGATGAACGCATGGCAGCACATCGGTCACACGATCCCCAGCCGTACATACCTCCTCCAGTGGTTAGCCCATCAGGCAATCGTAGCAGCTGCGCCTCAACGGGGCAGGTAGTATCACATAGCATGGACGCTATGCAAACCCGGGACGAAACCACCTGCCCTGTTGATGAGATCACGCATCGGACACCATGTGAGCTGCATATTCCCTTCAAGAACTTATCAATCAAGGTATGCTCGATGTAATACATGATTTTTGACTCGTACGTTCCGCAAGTTGCTGCTTAGGTTGATTACTTATAGATAACCTCTCATCACGTGAAGGTGGCGTCGGGAATGGCCATCCCAACAGACATTTCAGGGACTTACCACTGCATGCCGATTCCAGCAGGATACTCGAGGGTCGAAGTTGAGCAAGTGGAAGCCGTGTACGAGGACCTCGAGCTGGACTACCCAGGAGGAGACGATGAGACGCATCTACGAGACACAAGCCACGCCATTATACTATGGCGCAAGCGGTACATCATCCTCCCTGGGCGACAAGCGGCGTCTCGTGCACCATCTCCTCCGGCTCCGCCGTCTCCTCCTGCACCATCTCCTCCGGCTCCTCCGCCACCTCCTCCTGCACCATCTCCTCCGGCTCCTCCGCCTCCTCCTGCACCATCTCCTCCGGCTCCTCCGCCACCTCCTCCTGCACCATCTCCTCCGGCTCCTCCGCCTCCTCCTCCACCGTGTCCGCCTGCACCTCCCAAGACAAGGTCTCGCCAAGCTCCACCTCCTGCCAGCACAAGGGCAACGAAGAAGGCCAAAGTTGACACCACCAAAAACAAGGAGCCGCCGTACGATTGCAGTCAAGAGGAGCTTAATGCTTACGTGGCAGGAGAAGTGAAGAGGCAACTCAAGCCTCGGAGTCCTGAAAAGAAGATACCTATTGACCCGAGCGTGAAGAATTTCTTCAAGGGAATGTCCACCGCAAACAAGGAGGCCTTGAAGCTATCGGACTATGACCGAACACTCAGGAAAGCCTATTACAAGAAGTCCAAACCAGTTCCTCAGCTTGGAGAACAACCACACCAAGTGGTCGAGCCGTTGGTGACCGGCGAAGACTTTGGCATAACGGATTTCATTTCAGACACCGGTCTAACCATGGCTTAGTTGGTTGGAGGCGCACCAATCCCGAAGGCGGAAGTGGCATACAAGTTTGAACTCGGTAAACCGCTTGTCAGGCCCGAGCAGCTGCAGTCCCTACCGACACAAATGTACAAATTCCATGAACGGTACATGGAAATGAGCGCCAATGGTAGAGAGATGTTCGGAGCGAGGATCAGAAACCCCGACTTCTTGCAAGGAGAAGATGTTCTATGGATCCATTTCAAGGATGTCTTCGATCTGTACCATCAGGACGCCCTCGACGTCTCTCTTCTGAGCGCATGGATTTTGTAAGTATCTTTGAGTTCGATTTGTTTCGTTCAATAATTAGCTCCTGGCATATATGTAAGCAATAATAATTTCCTTTCATTGTTGTAGAATGGAGATTCAAAGGGCCCGACGGCGGGGGGTTTACAATACTGGGTTCATCGACCCTCGCAAAATCAACACCGAAATGCTCGACAACTACGAGAAAGACACAGAGGACAATCTCGTCCATCTCCTAACGCAGCAGCATTTCAAGACGTTCATACTATTGCCGTACAACACAGAGTGAGTTTTTATTCTCGTTCGAACAAATTTCATTCCCATACATATAACATGTACATTCTGATATTTATCTCATCTCACGCATATTCCAGATTCCACTGGGTCCTGTTCTTTTTTGACTTGGAGGCAGGCAGAGTCACTGTGTACGACTCAATGAATAAAGAGGAGAAGGTTTTTGACAAGGTCTTCCAAATGATAAACAGGTAATATAATGCCATCTATTTCACAGTCGCGGGACTCTGTTGATATTATGTTGTTCTCGGGTAATATTTAATTAATCATAGCTTGCAACTGCACATGTAGGGCTTGGGATCGGTTCCGTCAATTGGTCCGCGGGACTTGGAAAGAAAAACTTGGACGGAGGTTTCATTTTCCAGTGAGTACATGCATGATCCAAAATTATATTGAATTGAATCTCTAGTTACAGTTAATATAAAGAGTATATTAAATCTCTCATCGTTTCTCATGTAGTGTGCAAAGCAGGACAAGGGAACTAACTTGTGCGGCTACTACGTATGCGAGTATGCCCACTGCCTATCAAACCAAATATACACCAAACGAGAGCTCGATGTACGTATACATAAACCGTTCAAAATTTCATTGCGTATCGATTTGTTAAGTTGTTTATTAATTTCATATATTGATATGTCATTATTTTCCGAATGATAGCGTATTCACATGAGGGAAAAACTCCCACACAAGGATTTTATCATGGCTGTTCAAGAACAACTGATGGGGTTCATCAACGAAGAAGTCCTTAATCCCCATGGTGAATTCTACTACGACGGATCGACAATTCGTAACGTCGGTCCTTCCTCTTCTGACGTAACGCAGGCGTCGAAGTCGTAGCTACAGCTAGCGAGCAAATGAATTGTACTATACATGCATGTATATATATATTTACATATGTACGTACATTTACTTTAGTGTTAATATATATTTTGGTAACATATATGTACATAAAATGTTAAGTGCTTTAAATTATAAATATGTGTGTAATATATGTATTTATACATATACATACGCATATATATATATATGTACTCTATATACAACCATAATATATATATTACAATGCATATATATGTATTGTAATATATATATATATATATATATATATAATCAACCATGCAGCAAACAGGGCAATGCAAATAAAAAAAAAGGTACATGGATCTTTAGTCCCGGTTGGTAACACCAACCGGGAATAAAGATGGATCAGCCGGCCACGTGGCTGACCGATCTTTAGTCCCGGTTCGTGTTACCAACCGGGACTAAAGATCGATCTTTAGTCCCGGTTATTTCACCCGGGACTAAAGATCGCTATCTTTAGTCCCGGATTCGTAGTCCCGGTTAGACAACCGGGACTAAAGGGGGGTTACGAACCGGGACTACAAACGATTTCTCCACCAGTGACATCTACAGTGTGATGTTTGCATCATGGGACCAAAAAAGGTTTGTTTACATCATGGGAACAAAAAAAGGTCTGGTAGCTACTATATTGTAATTAATGTATTAGACCAACGCGAAGGAAAATTCTGATGGTACAAAAAAAAAGAAAGAAGCTTCTATGCCTTTGCCATGCCAAAGAAGTTAACCTTAAGGCTAGCTGGCTTTCCCCAACCAAGTTGACACATTAACAGATATATCAACTCTCTTACTAAGTTCTTATGTCTATAATTGAAATATTTACCATTATATACTTGCGTTGTGACGAGTAGTAGGAGGACATCTGGAGAGGACGGAAGTAGGAGGACGATGCCGATCTCTCAGGGCCGGCAATGCCCTCTTGTCTCCTGTCCCCGGCTGCCACCTCCATGGTTCCATCTCCCTCTACTTCTTATCCCCAGTCACAGGCACAGTCCTTGTGGATGGAGACCGGGATAAGGCGGCGGCATGGTTGTTGATAATGGGCGACGATTCCTAGCTAGTGGTGATCTGCCTGGATACCGGTGGATGGCATCCATGGATGTGAGGGGCAGTGTTGCCGTAGACAACAGGCGGAGGTCAGATGGGGAATAAGCTAGATCTGGCGCAGCGACGGTGACAATTTGTGTGCGACGACATCGAATCGACGACGGCGGCTGAGAGAGGTGGATTACATCGAGGGGCGCGATTAGGGTTAGGCAGCGGGGAGTCAGGGGAGGAGGGAGTGCATGAATGCGGGGGAAGGGGAACTGGAGAGTGGGGAGGGAACGTGTGCGCGTGGATGAAGGGTGAAGAGGTGTGCGGCGCGCGACGGCGGACTGGCGGCGTTCGGTGGTGAAGGGGAAGGGCGACGGGGCAAATGACGAGAGAAGTTGGGGAGGGATTTCACGATTGGGAAATGGGAACTGGGAAGGAAAGTGCGACGAGATTTTGGGGGCGTAGGGCGAGGGAAGAAGACGCGTACGCGGGAGGTATTCCGGACGTTAGATCCGAGGGAGATAATCTAGACCGTTCCACGAGAAATGAAAGAACGAGTAATGAGTGAATGAGTGAAACCATTTGTTGAACTATAGAGTAGATAGATATGATGCCATTATCCGATATGAAAGGTTAGCTTTAAGCATCATTCCATTTTTATTTGCATGCATGTATTTTTAAAAGATGTACTAATTTGAATGTCATTATGTTTCTATCTATCGTACACAAAATCAGGCCCGTTGATTACGCTGAATTGATTTTTCCATGTATATGGATTTAGGCTTTTCATTTTTTTTTAAGTGTACACACACACCCCATCCTAAGTACTCCGAAATTTACAATTTTGCTGCATACACTCTGCCAGGCCGGGAGTACATACTATGTTCTGCCCTCGTGCTACTGCGAGCTTGGTCGCCATGCCGTGACGCCGCCGGTCGTCCGCGAGGTTGGTCGCCACGGCTGCTATACCGGTTGTCTGCAAGGTTTCGTCGCCGTCGCCGGTCATCCGCTAGCTTTGTTGCCACGCTGTTGGTTGCAATGAGGTTTGTCGTCGCCACCGCCGGTCGTCCATAAGGTTCGTCGTCGCCGCCACTTATCGTTGCGAGGTTCACCGGTGCCGTCACCGGCGGTCGCCAGCGTGATTCGTGTGTAATTTATTTCAATTCATTCTTATATTCTGACAGGTACCAATTCGTTTTGCAGGTTGAGTAGTGTGACAGCTTCCTTTCTTTTCTTAGTCAAGATCTAAAGAAGGGAAGGGATCCTACTAATAATAAGTTGCTGGTTCATCATCTTAGTGATCCAACGACCGTACATATTTCGCGGCGGTATCATGTGGAGAAGATGGTCGTAAGCAGAAGAAGCACCAGCTGGAAGCACAGTACGCTAGGAGCTTCTGTTTGTTCTTCAAATTGTTGTGTTAGAAATAGGACTAGTTTTTTTAAACCGATGTTCTTGACAGTGTATTAACATAAAATTAGTCGTAGAATGAATATAATTAAGCACATTGTATAGAACAATAAACGAGAAAGTTATATACATGGTGTCTTTCATGCCTTTTTGGTCTTTTAATGCAGTCAATTTTATTATTTTCTTAACGTGCATTTATTGAGGCCATACGTAGGGGGGCGTTGATACGCGATCAGCCGCGCGCGGAGGCGCGCGATCAATCGCCCCCTAGTCTCTCTCGTATGTAAGTACTATATACATCATAAGTATATACTATACTGTACTATATAGTATACATATGTATATATATAATTTTTATGAATATATTTTAATGCATAAAAAATATATACACATATACAAACTTTGTATACGTGCGTGTATAGAAACTTTGTATACGCGTATATAAAGTTTGTATACGCGTATATAAACATGTATATAAACTTTCTATATGTACGAATACAAACTTGGTATACATATGAATACAAACTTTGTATTTATACATATTAAAAAAAACAAAAAAAAACCAAACAGAAGATAAACCCAAAAAAACCAAGCCGAACATAAACGAAAAAACCGGAGAAAGAAAAAAAACTGAACAAAAACAGAAAAAAAAAAGAAAAAAAGAAAAAAGAAAACTCGCTCCTCCAGTCCTCCCTCGCGACGCGTCCGCCGTCCCCTCTCCGCGAGCGACACGTGTCCAGTCGCGCGGGGAGGGAGGCACGCGACTGATCGCTAACTAGCAATCTTGCCATACCTATCATAAGTGTTTTAGCAACTAACAAGCCCAAACCCTCCCCCTCCCACTCTCCTCCCTTATCCTCCCCCGCGCTCCTGCCCGCCCCTTCCCCCAACGCACGGCGCAACTCCTCTCCTCCCCCTCCTCACGCGCGCAACTCCCTTCCTCTCGAAGAAAAAAAATTAGTGCTCTCCCAATCTCCACTCCCCTGGAAAAAATCAGTTCCTCCCAATCTCCTCCTTCTCCCGTGAAAAATCAGCACCTCCCGTTCTCCCCTTTTATTTCTTTACTTTGTTTTTCTTCCCAAATTCTCTCCAGTGCCTCCTGATCTCCTCTATTTTTTCCTTCCCAGTTTCTCTCCTGCCTCTCTTCAATTTCTCTCGTGCCTCTCTTTTTATTTCTTTTTTTTCTCCATCTATACACAGTCGATCTCTCCCTTTTTCTTTTTTTTCTCTGTCTCTATCTAGAAACCATCCATCTCTGTTTTTCTATTGGTCTTTTTTCTGTTGAGAAAACCATCTGCTTCACTTTTTTTCTTTTCCCCTAGAAAAGTTAAAATTAAATTTCCTCAGCGCCGGCCCAGTTTCCTTGGTGGGCACAGCCCAACTTGTCACCAGGGAAAGGAACAAGTTCATCCGAGGTCCCTTAACTGGTTAATGAATCCGATTTTCATTTTTGAACCGCAAAACCTGATACAACAGGTCCCTCAACTATTAAAACCAGTGCATATAAGATCTCTTAGTGATTTACATGGCGATTTTGGCTGATATGGCGCCTACGTGGCTAATTTAACTCTGTCTTCAACTGACGTGGCACCGACGTAGCGCTTACGTGTCAATTCGATCCGAAAAAATAATAAAACCCATAGGACCTACATATCAGTTTCACATACAAAATAAAAAAATGGTGGGACCTTATGTGGGCCCCACATGTCATCCTCTTCTTTCCATTATCCTCTCTCTTCTTCGGACACTGACTGCAGCCGGCGACCTCGGCGAGGCGGCGCCCTCGCTGCCGCCTTCCCTCTCCGACGGGTCGTCGTCTTCCGCGGCCTCGTGGTGGTGACCGTGGCTGCTCACGCGACAGCTGGACCAGTAGCCGCAGGAGTCGGAGCGCTCGACCGCGGGCTCCAACGACGAGGATGACCACTCCGGCGCCATCGCCGTCACGCTCGAGAAGGATATGGAGTTCGACAGCGGCGGCAGCGGTACTGAGGGCGGGGATGTGGCCGGCGCAAGACCCCACGGCGGCGCCGACCACCACGCCGCCGGTCTCCCGACCAGCACGGGAAGGGGTCGCCAAGGCATATACTGGCATGGCGAGGCAGCCGGTCGTAGCAGGGATTGTGGATTCGCAAAGAAAAGTACTTGTTGTGAATTGAACGTGTGCCTGATGATCTATGAACTGGCCGCATAGCAATGGTTTTGTCAACAAAAGAAAATTCAGATATGGAGAAAAAAAATAGCTATAGCTTAACTGTCAGTGATATGTTATCTAGCCCAACTTTTCCAATAGCAGTCGATCGACTCCTCAATTCTTCCAATAGCAAGCAATCCGGAAAGCAGAGTCTGCATCATGCTGGAGATGCAGCAGCAGCTTCTCTCCGCCGCCGCGCCTACCACCACCTCACCCGCCGCCGCGCCGACCACCCCGGCTCCGGCTACAACGGCGCCTCCTCTCCCCCGGTCGAGGCTCCCGTCGCCGGCGCCGTTGCCCACCGCCGGAGCTCGGACAGCCCGCCTCGCTCGCCTGCTCCACCGCCCACCCGCCCCGTCCGCTCCGGCACTCCCCGGGAAGAAGAAGAGAGAGAGGGGAGTGAGGATGAGGAAGAACAGAGAGAGAAGAGAGAGGGATGAAGGGAGGAGTGAGGCTGACATGTGGCCCACGTGGGCCCCACCATTTTAAAATTATTATTTTTTGTGTAACTGACATGTGGGCCCACAGTTTTTATTATTTTTCTGGGATAGAATTGCCACGTAAGCGCCACGTCAATGCCACGTGGGACGAAGACCTAATCAAACCAGCCACGTAGGCGTCACATTAGCCAAAACCGCCTTCCAAACCGCCGAGGGACCTTGTTTGCACCGGTTTTGACAGTTAAGGGACAAGTTGTATCTGGTTTTGGGGTTCAAGGACGAAAATCGGATTCAGTGTAAAGTTAAGGAATCTTAGATGAACTTATTCCCCAGGGAAATGACGAAGAGACCCAAGAGCTGGCCCGCATGGCAGTCACTCAGTTCATCTCAATAGCACTGTAACTTCCCCTTTCAATGGCCTTTGTATAAAAGCAGGTACAATAGCAGGCTATAAGCCAGCTACAAATATATTTTAATAAGATAAATAAGGAAAGAGAAGAGAAGCGGGCTACAGATTTGTAGCTAGCTATAGCACGGACTACAAGACGCAGTGTGTGTATGGCAGGTGGGACCGCGTATTAATAATGTAGTATGTAACTATTGTATGAATGAGCTATTATATTGACTATAGATGAATTAGAGCTAATAGTTGGCTATACTATTGAACTTGCTCTAAATATGTAAACTTCGCTCATCTCGAGCCGATCGAATACAGAATACGCATTGATTACGCTAGTTGGATTTTGTACCAACAGTACCCACAAAAAAAACATGTGGCACTACCAAATAAGTTGGACAAACTTTTGAAATTTGGTCTTGATTTAGGTGAATGGTAGTACTATGCTCCTCCTTTCAGGAGCTGACCCAACCATCCACCATCCTCTATGCAACAAAAACGAAGGAATAAATTTCATAAAGCTGATGATAGTTTTCCAAATTCTAGGCTTACACTTGTTCAAGTACCTATATTTTTCCAAATTTGATTAAAATGTAATGTAGAGATAATCATTTGTTGCACTAAAAGGAATTATTCTTTAGCTTTCAGATAATGCTACTAAATGTTTTTAATCTGATTCTTTGAGAATTATGCATGGAATTTACTTTCTACTAGCAGAGATGATGGTTCACTGGTCCATCCCTCTCGATAAAAAATATGGGCATTACACTGTTAAAAGATTGCACCTGTTTAATTACTTTAGAATTTGATTCATTCTATACATGTTTCCTTCCTATAAGGTGCTTTCAATATTACACATATTTTCGTTGTGAACTTTGAAGATTAACTGTTACAGCTGCATATGCAAGTTGGAATCATTTTTTTCATCAAAACCAACCAACGGATTTAGTCAAGGTAAAATATCAATGGAGAGCTCGAATTCAAAATATTCAAGTAATCGGGTAAAGGTAGTCTGAATGTAAAGCCAGATCTTCAAATGGTATCGAAAGTGGATAACCATGAAATTCATTTAGGAATTTTGTTGTGGTTGTATTAGATTATAATGATTCACCATGTAAATAAACATGTGTAATTTATAGAAGTTCAGAGATATGTTTATTCATATGTAAGGTTCAATATAAATTTGATAATACATTCTAACAAAACAAATTATCAATATTGACTCTCTTTTCTTTAGCATGATTACAAGCTTCTTTATAGTGTAGCCTCCTTAGATTATGTTGATTTGCAAAATTTTGGTACTCCCTCCGTTTCATAATGTAAATCATTCTAGCATTTCCCACATTTATATTAATGTTAATGAATCTAGACATATATTTCTATCTAGATTCATTAATATTAATATGAATATGGAAAATGCTAGAATAACTTACATTGTGAAACGGAGAAAGTATATGTTTAGCTATCTTAAAATAAAGGACATGCTATTTAACTGGTATCTGTGCATCGTTACTAGATCACCTGTTGATGAAGCACATTGATTTAACTTCCTATGCATTTTTTAAAGCATCATAAAGTTACTCGATAAAATTTATATTTTTTAATGTGACTATTTATATCTTATGATATATATATATATATATATATATATGGCTGAAAATGTGCATTGCACGTGAACGATTGCTAGTGCCTTTTAAAGGGACACTTAGACATTGTGAGGTACTCAGGTGAGTAGGGAGTTTTATTCATTGCCCTGTTGTTATGCTATTGATTGTATTTTGCTAGATAATTTTGCTGCACGCGGCTAAGAATACATAGCAGATTCCTGTACAAAGAAGTTCGTTAGCCAGATGGATCAGTTAAACACAAAGATAAGGCACAAAATGTTTGTACTGCGTTACTGCCTATCTGTCCACGAGGACTTCCATATGCTAGTTGGACTTGCTACAACTGATTCTGCGTCTCTTAATTCCTTTGCTTGGAGCCACGCTATTCCCAAAACCCATTAGGGGATTTGTTAAAAGAGATCAGATGATGATTATCCTCGGCATGGTTTCATGTTCGTTGGGAGCAGAAAATAATCAGTTGGAAAGAAACAGAATATGAACATGAAAATGAGCGGAATATACATTCACTTGAAGAGGATCGGTAAATCATCTTGACAAGGAGCAGAATATAGGGCAGAAAAAAAGCAGTATATATATGACATGAAACGAGCAATCTACCAACTGAAAATGTGCAGAAAATTATTCAACTAGAAATGGAGCAGAAAATCAACTAGTTATATAGCAGAATATCAATTAGAAAGTGAGGAGAACATCTACTAGGGTGGGAGTAGCTACTCCCAGTAGTAGGTTATAACTTCCTATGCATTTTTAAAGCAAGTTACGGGAGCAGGCACGATGGACCAAAGGAGGCAGCTTTCGAAGCCACACACTCTACTCTGATTCATGTAAAAGAGTCGTGTAGGCACAACATAGGCCAAATCCAAGCTCAATATCATTATTATAATACACTACTGTAACTTGCTATGCTAGTAGGTAGTCCACATTCTAGCTTGATGATATTCCAGTGCAATAAGTAATAACAAAAGAAAGATGTGCCTAAACCTAATACTGCTGCCATGTTAACGACATGGTGAACAAATCATCAAAAAGTAGCATGAGAAATCTTAACTGAGCAAGTTGTATGGGGGCAGACACAACAGAACATCCAGAAACATATAAAGCTAACATATAGGAAGTAATTCTCAAGTTATCACAATAGCATATGAAATTAAGTATTACGACATACAGAGTATGATATCCAATACAACGTCAGCGGTTGATTTAACAAGTTTGGGACTGGAATCCATATAACCTCAGTGGTTGCTTTAACTAGTTTGGGTCTGGACACATTGGTCCACTGTCCGTGTCTGCTTTAGCTTGGCTAGAGTACTAAACGCCCCAAATAACGTGGAGAGAGTAAAAAGCAGAGCAAGATTGTTAATCCATGCCCTGTCATACAGGATATCTCCATCAGCCGGCCTACGAACAATGCAAATTGAGACAGGTTAGATCAATATGCATAAACTGATTGTGCTGTTGCGTCCGAGATACTCCAGTTATATATATATAAGAGAGAGAGAGAGAGAGGAAAGAAGCCAACATACCCATGGTAAGGATTAGCAAGCTGCCTGATGTTAAAATTGTTGTGTTCGACAGCCGCAACACGGCTCCGCCGCAGTACGGCGGCCATCTCGCGTGTCATGTAGGGAAAGCTTATATCCTCCATCACATCAAGACGACTGACCACCTACGCATCGACCAAATTACGAGATACAAAATCGAAATCAAAAGAAGGGCTCGCGCGAGCGGATATGGATGCGGATCAATCAACCCAACATGAACAAAGCTAGGCAGGTGGTCAATCAAGGCTCCTGCATACCTTGTGCTGTTCCTTGGTGGCGATGGCAGTGGCGGCGTCGGTGGTGGTGGTGGTTGTGATTGTGTGGAGGGGCCTACTGCGGAAGGCGCGGCGAGCCGCCGCCACCATCCTACCGGCCAACGATCGCGCCGTCATCCGAGATCAGATCTAGGGTTTCACCTTCTTCTTCTTCCAGCGAAACCACCTTCTTCTTCTTCTTCTTCTTCCAACGAAACGAGAAAGGGGTGGGGTGCGAGAGAGATTGTCGGGTAGGTGAGGATTATTTATATATATTATATAATAATAATAGTAAGTAGAAAAAGGAAAAGAACTTGGAGCCGTTTCTCTTTTGAGAGACAAGAGGTGGTGATGGATTTGGGCTTTAACTCTGTCTGGGTAGGCCCGGCCCATCATCTTCTGATTTTCTTTTTATTTTATTCCAGCAGCCTAAGCCTCTACAACTCGAATCGAGAGGGAGGAAGAGGAAACCCTAGCTCAGAGTCAGAACACGGTGCCCGCGATGTCGCCGCCTTTGTTGCTCCGCCGCGCCCTGCAGAGGCTTCTCCCCCACCGCACCCGCTCTTTCTACAGCAGCAGATTATCCTCCTCATCTTCCTCCCCGGGAGAGGTACACCTAATCCGTTTCCATCCTCCTCCCGTCCCCCCCCCCCTTTTTTTTTGCCCCCTTCGTTTCTTACACAATTATACAACAGTTACAAATCAAAAGTTATTAAAAAAATCTATCTGCATACAAATACTTTGAGGGAGGGAGGATGGCGCATTCGTGTGGTTAAGAGACGCACGCCAATCTAAATCCATCCATCTCTCTCCCTGTTACTTGTTCATCTAATCCCTACGAGGAAAAGACAGGATTGGAGCGGATCAATTCCGCACCACAATCCCCTTAGCTGAGGGAGCCTGAGCGAACTCAAGGTCACTGACCTCGCTATTGTAATCACTTATTTATGTTTCCTACTTGGAGCGCTGTTTCTGTGAAATGATAATAATCCAGTCATATAATATAATACAGGTAAATTTACTTACCATCTAAATCCTATCCTACCAGACATAATAATTATGATCTAGAACATATATACAGCAAAATTTACTTTTCTTTTTATCGTTCCGCATATGTATGATACAAGTTACGTTGGTATATGTTACAACTTACAAGCTTTCTCGTTCTAATTTTGTTTTCGTATATTTTGTCCTGGTTCTATCACAATCACACATTAGTTTTTACTCGGGTAACAAGTCAGGGATGTACATTATCAAAGACTGTCAAATGTACTAGCAAGACTATAAAGCGCCATAGTGTTGAATCGTGCAGTTTATGTTGCTGACTCAGCATGGTACCTAGGTACCGTACACCGCTACCTATGGGTATCGTGTCTTTGTTAGGTGGGCTATCAGTAAATGATGTTTTGGCCACTTCAGCAAGATAAATGTGCTTTGTATTTTCTATCGCTGGTAGGTTATACTAGTTCTTAAAATGATGCTCTGACTCCCATGTGATTTTTTCTTGTATTTATGTAGTTCAACCTTGTGTTATTACTTATTAAATAAAAGGGAGTATCTTTCTCAACAGAAAAGGGAGAAAAAGATGGCCACATGAATATAATGCTGTTTGGTTAGAATAAATGGTCCACCTCCTAAACTTTGAACAGAAGTCCAATCCACCAACTGGAACTTCAACACCAGCTTCAGATCCCCCACTCCACCCCCCAGAACACGTACACACCCAAAAAAAATGTGCACACGGAAAAAGTTTACAGTTTAACCCATATAACCCTGTAGAATGTGATTTTCCATGGTGGTTTTGCCTATGGGAAGCTTAAATAGGCAGTTTTGGCAAACTACAACGATACTTTGATGCTTCATCAATTCTCACTCTTTATTTTGACCAACTGTGATGGTATGTTGGCATTGTTCCAGTGCTTGGTTTGTTGGTGAAAGAGAGAGAGATTGATACATAGGAGAGAGTTTGGTGTGTATGTTCCACATATATTCCATGGGTAAAACCACCTTGCAAAATCCACTTTAGGATGTTATATCAAAGATATTGCAAATTCGAGAGGATATGTTTGGAGTGCTAGATAGGCTTCCATTCAAAGCTTAGAGAGGATATGTTCTAGGAACGATGTGATTTTTGCTTCCTTGTTGATGCCAAGTTGCCAACACAGATTGAAGTTAGGAAATGTCAATCTTCTGCAGTACATGTTAAGAATGCAAATAACCCATGTATGCACCAGTCTCAAATTTGTATGCCTAAAAAAATAATTGCATATAGTTAAAGAAATGTGGGTGTGTGTGATTCATGTTATATTATATTTGTAAAAAAAAGAAAGCATATGCAGAGAATACAATCATTTTGAAGAGTTACTAACAGAAAAATATAGCTTGCATTAGTAATGATTACTCAACTCACTAAATTGCAAACCACTGCACGGCACTGGCCCTAACTCTGGTTCTAACTTCTAGCCTTACCCCCTGCAGTATGCAAATGTTCATTTTATTCTCTTAACATTGGGAAGACATCCTGAAAACTATTGATATTGAAGTCTATGAATTCTCCTCTCTCTAACAATAGGACTTGTTTCTTGATCAATCTTGTCGCAATTTGATGTTCAAGGTAATGAAATCAGGTCAAAAGTATCAGACGATTTGATGAATTTGAGGCGATGGCACGAAGGGAGATTGTTGAAGATGTGGAGAAAGTGAGGAAACTGAAGAGCGAAGATAGAAATTATCTCAACAGGTATGTGGTAGCTTACAAGTTCAAGTTTGTTGTTATTGTTTTTTTCACCCTGGATTCAGCTTCATATATGTGCATGCATATACACAGGCTGTTAACTTCTTGGGGGGTGCCCAATGGGGAGTTTCGAGATAAGCTAATGTGGGGCGGTAATGTTGCAGCGATATTTATTGCGTCCAGTGCAGTTGGGACTTTGAGTGCTAAAATAGATGGGAGTGCGTAAGTATGCATGCAAACGATTCGGGAAAGGAAGCACCTCTTCTCCTGTTATTAGCTCTCATCGTGTGTTTGTGATGATTTGTTATTGCTGACATAACAGCCATTGCACTTAATATCCTTTTGCCCTAACCGTGGTGTGTAACATATTAACATATATTTGAATTGTGTTCTCAGTGTATGCATGTGACACTGAGGGGATGTATGGTGCTCGTCTTCTACTACATTTTGTTATGTTATCAGTAGTGGTCATGCGCGATCTTGGTTCTGTGCAAGGCTTCGTTTTTTCCCCTCCAAGTTTTCGTACTGGTCAGAGCGCTCGTTCTATGGGCTATTCATGCGCCGCTGATTTTGTTAATCTTCTCATTGTTTGCTGTTTATAAATGTGCAGTGCACTGATCTTTTAACCAGTTGCGGTTCCTACATTTTTATGCGCGGTTCTTGTTTTTTTAAAAAAAAAGAAAAGGAAAAATGGGAGCCTTGTGTATCTGCAATTCTTCAGGGAAGGAGAATGCCGAGTATGGGCAGCGTCTCAAACGACCGAAATTTTGACAATTCGACTCTTATGAAAAACTTACTTGAACAATAAACAATGTCAAAAAATTTATGTAAAAACAAACCGGAATTTTAGTGTTAAGTTATAACATCTCAACGCCACAAATGTTAATGCTAGGCATTCGATAAAGTATCTATTCGAGATGGAACCGGAACTGAAAATATATGCAAGCCTTCCCTCAAGTTTTCGTAATACAAAATAGTAGAGCAATTAACCTTATATCCCATTGCAAATTACAAACAGCTGAAATCAACTAAGACATCAATGAAATATGCATATTGCTTAGCAGTGAAACTTAAATAACAGGGAAAAAAAGTAAGAGAGATAGAACCGAATCTTTTCTATGGGAAAGCATTGTGCTATGCAAGTTCCACAATGTTGATAAATATTTCGCCGGACCGGCGTAGCCGGCCGAAGTATATATTGAAAAGGAGAGGGTTTAAAAAAAAGGGGGTAAATTAGAACCATGCAAAGTTTAAGATATGTCATCGGTATCTCAATGACATGTAGAACCCACATGAGTCGATGACATTTAGGTCAGGATGACATGTCTTAAATTTTACAAAATTATAATGGCATGGTTCCGATTTTTCAAAAAAAAATTGTACAAGCAGAGCCAAGGCTCTCACACCGAACCAGGCAACTGATTCGCCACACACCAAGACCGCTAATCGTAGGGTTGCTTGCTAACCCCGCAGCCTTCCAAGTTTCCAACTCCTGCACTGGGCCTGTTCAGATCTCATCCCAAAATGTCACATTAAACGTTTGAACACCTACATAAAATATTAAATATAGGCTAAAAAATAATTATTGTACAGATGGCGACTAATTTATGAAACGAATCTTTTAAGCCTAATTGTGTCATGATTTAATAATGTGGTGCTACAGTAAATATTTGCTAATGATAGATTAATTAGGCTTAATAAATTCGTCTTGTGGTTTACTGACGGATTATGTAATTATTTTTTTATTGGTGCCCAAATACCCCATACGACATCCTATATAATACCCGATATGACACGTTAAAATTTTACGCACCTGCACGTAAACGCCCCCATAAATTGCTCAGCCGAGGCTGCTCTTCCGTCTAAGATTTGAGCATTGTATTCATAATTTCCAGATGAGCCACGTCATCCCGAAGTCGAAAGTTTTCCAGTCGTGCTTGTGTTCTGATTTCCAGGCCGTACACCATCAGGAGATTAGACTCTTCGACGCTCCGGAGGGATTATCTTCTCTTATTTGGGCCGTGTTTAGTTTCAAAATAATTCTTCAAACTTTCAATTTTTCCATCACATCAAAACCTTCCTACACACACAAACTTCCAACTTTTCGTCACATCGTTCTAATTTCAACTAAACTTTTATTTTTGATGTGAACTAAGGCCTTGTTTAGTTCCAAACTTTTTCTTCAAACTTCCAACTTTTCCATCACATCAAAACTTTCCTACACACATAAATTTCCAACTTTTCCGTCACATAGTTTCAATTTCAACCAAACTTTTAATTTTGGTGTGAACTAAACACACCCTAAACACAACCTTGATTTCTTGTTTGTACGTTTTCCAAGCTACTAGTACTACTTTAAAAGTCAAATGGCTATCACAAAAATCACATTATCCATCAACCTATCAATTTCAGCTATCTCAGACGAGGCCTTGGAGAGCAAAATCTGGAATATGTAAATGCAATAACCTGTATGTAACATAGAGAAATTTTCACACAAACTTTATTGAAATTTCGTAGAAAACAACGAAGAGATATGAACTGAAAACAAAGATACCATACCAGTACTAACAACATGACTGTACAGCACACAAGGGTCAATCAAGGTTCGCACAACTTTACTTGAAACTAGCCGTGCCCCCCGCGCGTTGCGTGGGTATAGAGGCAACCTGTAATAACTTAAGATCAGAATTCGGCATATCACAAGATAACATCCAACACTGTTCCACAGTAATAGCTCAAGATCAAAAAGGGCATATAACAGTGTTCTCAATTTTGAGTGATGTAATCAAACCATAATTTTTTAAGAGCAATCTTACACTAACAAATAGGGATGTCGGTACATAGCAGATAACATTCTTATTTCGATACCAGCAGATCCTAGGAAGACCAATCCTTGAGCAATGATTAATTTGGAAGGACAACGGACATCACATCATAGATATATGGCAGTGGCAACTCATATTGTGTATGTTTTACAATCTATACAAATTGGCCATTAGCAAAAACAAATAGAAATTAAGGTTTATTGCTCCATGTCCCGGAACCGGCGATTTTATAGCCAATTCTGGAGATATGAGAGTTAAGTATTTTCGCCAGCTTGTCATTAATTAGCATCAATCTATTTTGTAGCCACCAATAAGAAAAGGAAAATAGATCCACAGTATAACCTTGATGAAGAGCATGCCATGTACAGTAATGAAGAGCATGCATATCCCACACTTACAAATAACAACGCGTAATTTCAACATAATGAAAAAGTTTGTAATTTCCTAAAGCATGCAAAGTAATATAGCATAAGTATATAATAGCATGAGAAAGTTGAAATTAGCCGGACTGGTGGTCATAGAAGCACCAGTGAAAGTGGCATCACATATTCAGTTATGTTAGCTAAGGTCCAATGTTTGCCTCATATTGTGGTCCCTTCCATGCGCCCATGCCTGAAACAAAAATGGATGAAAGTGGTAAGTGAGATGCTGCTAAATATAAATATTGCCCCATGCAAAAATATATGCTATAGTTACTGAATACCAGTTTATATGATAAAAAAATAGATTACGGGAGTTCATTTATCAAAACAACTAAATAATGATCATGCATAGGGATATAACGATTGAACAACAAATAAGACTTCCGAAGGAACTACCCAAAAAACTAAAATAATACCAGGGCAATAACAGTTAACAGGTAGAGAAACCCTAAAGAGCAATTGCCAAGCAGCTGGAAGCCTTGAACCTGAAATATGAAGGACATAGGAATTAACAAACGAAGCCACTCAAAGAAGTAAGAACACTATGAGAAAATAAAAAATAAATGAAACGAAATATGCCCATATGTTGTTGTGGATGCTTGAAAAATCCTATAGATATATTTGAGATAGGATGATGGTACATAAATATGTAGGTATTTAAACAAAAGGAGATGGAAACTGTGTTGCATATCTTTGTTCTAGTAGTTAATTGAGGTACTCATATAGTCATGGGACCACATGTACCAAAACAAAACAAAGTTGCGTACATGAGGCAAGGAAAGTAGAATATGCATTTAAGTGTAATAAGGCAGGATGATATGAAAAATAGCTTTTAAGTGATACTACAATACAACAGGAAGCAAATGGATTTGATAAACTTTGGCGGAGATAGGACAGTACTCTTCATTAATTTTACATTGAAATCATCTATGCATTTCCTGGCAATAGAACAATGGCCATGTAAATTATCAACGGTAGAGTAAAGGATGGTGAAATAAATCAATTGGACAACAAAGTGATAAAAGGGGATCAGGGACCAGGCAAACCACTGTCCTGGATTAAAATGAAGATATGCAAGGAAGATAAATAAAATGTTAATTAGATATTGATACCAGACATTAATATTGTTTCGGCAGTGAGAAGTGGCCAAACGGCAACAATTGGAGGACTACCTTTAATGACGCAATATATTTAAAGTAAAGTATATACATATGCAATAGCTGGCTAGAAGCACTAACAGATGGATGAATTAAGCAGTAGTAAATATACTTTGATAGCTGAGGAAACCGAGCATAAGACAATAAAACAATAATAAAATTGATTGAATATTTACGGATCGGCAGGCCAATCTGTAGCGTGTAAAATGGCATATAAAAATCACTACATGGAAGGAGATGTGTAAGTTAAAAAAAAAAGAAAGGGCGGAAATCAAGCAAACATAGAGCCTGCAGTGTGCAAAACTAAAATAGCTCACCCTTTTTCATTTAACTACAGATAGTGCTGAATACCATAGGGACAATGTAAAACCCAAAGCATCATATGATTCAAACAATTGGCACTGCATAATAAGCTAGAATGATTATTGAAAGTAACAATACAAGGAGTAATATGGTTATCAATATATATATGAAGCTACTAATGAAAGAGGATACAGAGCAACACGGACAGGGATCGAGCTGGCCAGAATCGGTCATTGAGCAAGAAAATCAGGTTGAGTATGTGGATTAGGAGACAACAGTAACCTGCATAGATTCCCTATCCGTGAGAAGAAGGGACTTGCGCTGCTCTCTGGTGCCTATCACGCCAAGGCGGTGGTTGTTGCTGGCTCCCCAGGGAGACGAGGGTGGCAGCCAGCAGTGGCGCTTGCCCGCTGGCCCCGTGAGAAGGCAACTGGCGCAGGCTAGGGCCGCAGCGGCGCTGGTCCTTCGCACGGCAAGAATGCGGCAGCAGCAGCTAGGGTAGTGACGCCGGCGGCGCTTTCCCCTCACTCCGCAAGAACGCAGCGGCGCCGGCGGAGGGTAGTAAAGCCGTGGAGGATTTGAGGACGAATAAAGGAATCTGGGTTGAGGGGCCAAAGAGAGGGATCGGGATAGTGGTGGTGGTGCCGTGCTCCGTGGCAGCCACGGTCACTGAGCTCCTGCGCCGCCGCTGCCCTGATGCCCTAAGCTCGTGCCACCGTCGATCCGAGCAACTGATGCCAGCACTAGGGATTGGGCGGGATGTGGGATTAGGGATTTTTGGGAGCCATCTGGGAGCATATGGTTGAGGATGAGGAGGATGGATGCGCGCGCCGCAAGAAGGCGCCGGCGGCGGCGACGGCGACGGCCAGGCCTCGCGAGGGGAAGATGAAGATTTGGGGATTTTGGTTCGCCGCAGCGAAGCGACGACGGAGGGGATCGGGGAAGCTATGCGGGGCGGAGCGATGTGCGTGCGAGGCGTGGACGGTTGGATCAAATCAACACGGGGACATCGGACGATGCATGTAGGGCAAGGAACTGTAGTACTGTAGCACGATTTCCTGAGCTGTGGTTGATCGAATCACTGTTGGTAGTGGGTCACAGAAACTAAAGATTTATATGATATGATTTGAAGGGTCAAGGTGTGTTCTACCATGCAAACGCAAACGAATTTCAGCAGCACCACGCAAACATGTTTTTATATACCTGCATCAGTTACACTTTCATTAACCCAACCATCTCAAGAAAAAAGAAGAGGATATGCAACCCGAGCAGGTCAATCTTCTTCTTCTTCTTTTTCCTCTTCTCTTTTTATAAAAGATTATCACAAGCTACAACAGTCGGAAATAGATTGTCTGAGACGGATTATAGAAAATGCAGCTGATGGAGAGAGTGATGAGATTAACAGCAGGCCGGCATAGTCTGCTCCAGGAGTAAAAAGGAATGAAGATTTAACAAAATAATTTCTCTTTTTTTTTGCCGGGAGGGCTAAAGATTGACCAGCCAATTTTATTAAGATTGGGGGAAATAAAGTTTTAATTACATCGACATGAAGAATGGTGAGCCGGTCTCAAGCAAACTTAAATCCGGAATGAAAGAAGAAAAAATGGGGCAAGCCCAGCCTCTAAGGCTGTGTTTAGTTCAGCGTAAAGTTTGGATTTTGATTAAAATTGAAAATGATGTGATTGAAAAGTTGTGTGTGTATGACAGGTTAATGTGATAAAAAAGACTGAAGTTTGGATTTAAACTTTAGATCTAAACACAACCTACAAAGAAAAACTTTTGTGAGAATGCTCGCTGGTACTTGCTTGTTGGACATACGTATGCGTGTGCTTATGTGTGAAGGCTGACATGACGTTATGCTGTTAGACAGTAGTAGCATGGCCATTATCGTATGTTTAATATCACTGTTGTTAAAGATACATAAAAATAGATGCGAACATTATAATTTACTTGGTAAGCTTTTACTATATATGTACGTATGCTTTTTGATTCGATATATGCATTTTTTTGGTGGATGCTGTCAAAAGAATTTGTATAGTTTACTCACACTTTTGTCAAATCTATATTAAATTTGTCAAACATCTGTCAAACCGAAACTTTTGATAAAAAAATAATCTTTAGGTCAAACTAATTTAAAAGATTTGAGAAAAGTGTCAAATTACCTTAACAGAATAAGTCCAAACTATATCTTTAGTTATTATTAAAACAAGGATCAAACGAACAAAGTTCATAGAAGGGGTCAAATTGGTAGGTGGTGTGCAAAATAGGGTTAGATGTAAAATTGCCTCATTTTATATATTCGTGTTGTTTAGTGATAAAAAGACAATACTATAAAATAAACTATGATGAGAAAAAAAATCATAAAATCAAGTTTTAAAAGTTTGAATTTCCACTTATATAAGGATAAGAATACACAAAACAATCAGTAACTATGGGGCTTTAAATTTGGCACCAAGAAGTCTCATCAGAATTTAATAAAAATAAAAATTATGTTTGACAGAGCTATAGATATTAGATGTAAGATATATTTGAAAGGATGTATGTTAAATAACAGTGACTTAACATTAAAAAAATAAATTTCATAAAAAATATAAACGAAGTAATTTATGTAAATATTGTTAACGTAATTATATATCTAATAAATCGATAGATTTGCGAAGGCAGCCTCAACTCGGCTGTGTTTGTTCATTGCGGTTCTCAACTAATTTACCGTGCATGTAAAACAAAGCTATCTAGTGGTATGTAATTAATTAGGTATTAGGTATCTTTTATTTAAAAAAATAGATCAATATAAATTTTCTAAATAATTTATATATATAAATTTTATGAAAGAAAATACCGTTTAGAAGTTTATAAAAGACGTGATGATGGAAAAAAAAAAGATTAGTTGGGAGAACACAGCCAGCCCTAATAAAGTACTCCAGCCGAGCGTACAATGAGTCCGTGAATAGCGAGCGAAGGGAAGGAGTGAGTCAGATAAGGGAGAGGGGCAGGGATGGAATTTCGCGTGCCCCTCCCTCTCTTCTTCTTTCCATGGGGCAGATCGGATCTGGCCTCCCAACTCTCTCTCTCTCTCTGTCTGTCTCTCTCTCTCATCGGATCGGCGGTGTGGGTTTTTGGTGGTCGTCGCCTGATCCCTCCTCCCTGCGACGGATCGATGACGGAAGGAAGAGAAGGGGAGGGGAGGAGAGGAATCTCGTCGTGTCTGTCAGTACAGGAGGGGGAGCGATGAGACGGACGAGACGAGCGGAGCGGGCGACCCCCCATGATTTCACGCGATTCAGGAGCAGCAGCAGAGGCAATTCCTTTTCGCTGGCTGCTGCAGCCTTTTGTGGCGCAGATAACTAGATGACTCATGCCAGTCCGTCAACGCTCGCTAGGAGAACCAACTCCTCCTTATGTCTGGTATACATATTCACCCTCCTTTTCTTTATTCTAGCGTATAAAAGTATCAGCATCTAGTGACCATATATATTTTTTCCCTCTTCTGTTTCTTTTTTTTCCCCCTTCATTTCATAGGTTGAGAGTTCCTGCTGACATGGATGATTATTGGATGTTCGATCGGATATCTATCTGGGACACACCTCGCACCTCTAGGAACTATTAACTCCTAGTTGTAGGATCTACCGGGCCTGTAATTTGTGATACTAGTAGTACATGCTTTTAACGAGAAATGCGCTACAGCTATAGCCCTGATCATCCAACACACCGCAGTGGTCGGACTCTACTCTTCTTCTTCTTTTTTTTCCCCACTTCTTTCTTACCACAAGATAATATGATCGTTATAAAGTGTAAATTAAGCACTAGGTTTATTTATTTCTTTTTCCCATCAATAGAGAAATGCTACTACCTATTTGTTAAATTCCATTAATATAAGAAAACGCTCCTCGTTGCTGGCTTGTATTAATAACACTAGCACTTCTTCTCTAATAGTAGGAAATTGTAAATCCTAACTCCATTCTTTTCTTTTTGTTATAGGACATATTTAACTTTTTGTCAGTACAAGACTTTGACCAATAGCTTCTCTACTAATAAATAATTTTGTGACACAAAATTGATCTTATTAGATATCTTCTGGTTATAATTTTGTGGCTCATAATTATTAAAATATTAATAGAGTAACTGTTGGTCAAATCATTTTACTTGTGACACAAAATACACGCTATAAAATGCGGAGGGAGTAACTTGTGCTATAACTTTATTCTCTCTGTACCCTACAGAGGGGAAATCAACCTATGCATGAGCACTATATGGTGCACACCAATCAGTTGCACACGGTTGTGAACAAATTATCTTAATTCTAAAATTCCTCTTTGAAGTTTCCCCCTAAAATTCCTCTTTGAAGTTTCCCCCGAGGATACATGTGATTTTTTTTTTGCACAGTTTTCTTAGCTTTCTATTCAAGTTCCTATACATCTGAATAGACATTGAACTAGAAACATGATACAAGTGCCCATGCGAAAAAAATGATACAAGCCCTCCTTTTTTTTTACACTTGTATAAAATACTTTATGAAGAATGACAAGACACATAATGTCAACTCACTTTTAGCTCTGATGGTTGCTTTGATATGTCCTGGGTGAGCCATTGAATTATATTATATTATACTATAGAAGAGAAAGTCTACTCAACCATGGCGGGTGGTATTGCTTATGCGGCTCCCATGTTAGCTAATTTTACTCAAGCTGGCCCAATCGCTCCCTTTGTTCACTTATCAGTGAGCCTGGGAATACCTATTTACATTAACGTTCTTCTTTTCCAAGCTGTATAACTGAACTTAATTAATTTTTAAATCGAATCCATCACTATGTCACTATCACTTGTCGTAGTCCACATGGCCAAACCACTAGGGAGTTGTTTGAACTGGTTTTCATACTTTAGTGGGTTGAATAATCCGTTTTATATTTTAATAGGGGGTTAAAAGGGAACGAATCATAATACTTTTGGGGTTAAGTAGACTTTTTACTATGAGTATTATGATGATTGGGCAATGTCTCCTTTCCCAATATCATCCTAATGCAGATTGAGCTCTGTAATGAATTCCTTTTTAGCAGCCTCTGTGTTGACACCGTATTTTTATTTCCATTCTGTTTGTTCCTTATTAGATGTTATGGAATTTGAGATAACCATTCTTTATATTTATACTCCTCAAAAAGAGAAGTTAGGGATGATTGGTGTGCTCTGCACCCGCTCCCACAAAGCTGTGGTGGTTTGATAGAAGCAGAATTCATGCTTTGCTCTGAACTGAGGTCTAGGCTGTTTAGCCAATAGATAGTATAGAAGAGGGCTAATCTAGGTTAGAATATTGGCGTCCTGTAAGACAGCCTAGACTTCTGCATTCTAGACTCACGTGTTCAGAGCAAAGACAGCCTAGACTTTGGGTATGTTTGAATGTTGCCGTCCTGTAAGATAGTGGGTCTATATTCTCTTGTATGCCATTGTTTCTGGTGCATTTTCGTTTGATGGAGATCACATGATTTTTCTTAACATTATAATTTTCTGACTTAACATCACTTCATTTTCCAAAGTACCATCTAGGGTGCAATTAATATTAAGTCTGGCAAAAATTAGAACCTCCATTGTGCTTGTGCTGAAAACATTTCCTTTCAAATTGTGCAGTACTATTCATATTCAACTGTATATTTTCTTCTGTCCTGTCTAGTTGGCGATATGTAAGTTTGTTTGGCCCATTGGCCGAACGACATTTTGCAGTGTGGTATTCCTTTATTTTGCTTAGTTTTGTTTTTTGGAATGTGCAGCGGGCCTGCGGAAAACATGTTTGCTGACTGTACTTGAGCTCTTATTGGGGCTTCACATCAAAGCATCATTATATATTTGTGTCTGCCTTGTCCATTTGATTGCTGTGGGAGAAATAGCCAATTAAACCCTCACGTTTCAACTGTTGATTTAGGCCAAAATCATTCATGGACACTCCTGAGATGCTACATTGACAATCCAATCCCAGTTAGAAACTCGCCTTCAGAACTGCCTCATATACCTTCACCCACACACACACACACACAATATATATATATATATATATATATATATATATATATATATATATATATATGGGATGGAACATTTACAATCCATCTGTGAGGCCTGATGCTAACATTTTAGCATGGTGAAGTGGAACCATGTCTTAAATATGCAGAGAATGATTGATCGTTATCTTTGTAGACATCCATGAATGAACGAAAGTAGATGAGGTTGATCTAGATTTTTGTTCGTTAATCGTCAAACCTGATCTTATCTATGTAGGTGTAGCATCATTTTCTTTGTTTAAACCGCAGATGCTGCACCAAAGTTTGTAATTTATGCAGCCCACATATGCCCCCATGCAAGTTGTTCATTTTTTCTTATATTCCAGACCTTTTCATATTTTAGCTATGTTTATGTTAATCTATGTGTTTTACTGTTGGTACCTTTAATACAAAGTTCTCATGGTCCTTCCCCACTCCCTAAATGATTTAGGTTTTGGTATCAGTTGTAATGAACCTGGTGTTCTGTACCTTCATAGGGCAAAGGCCAACAACGAAAGCACTCTGGATACTCCCCTTTTTCTATTACTTTGTAATTTTATAGGTCTTAATTGTGAATAGGATATCCTGTCGATGCCTCTACTGCTTTACTAATCTGTACTCCCTCTGTTTCTTTGCCACAAATTGGGCCTTTGGCCTGGTTTGCACTATCTTGATCTCAAATGAGTATTTGATAAATTAATTTTGCTGTTTAAACCTATGACGTTGCTCCCTAGTCCTTGCATTTATATCTTTTGCAATATTTCTTGAAGCATGTTGCTAGGGCATAGAAATACTATACTAAAGCACTAAAGCAACAGGAAATCATGAAAAAATCAATTACATTCTCTCTTCTCTTTTTCTGTGTGATACCACTTGTTCTATTACATGATTACGTCCTCGGTTCTTTCTTAGATGTTGTTTTAGGGTGTTTCTTAATAGTTGTTTCAAGTTATCTTGGTGGAATATCTCCAAATTGTCCTGTGGTTGGTATTCTAGTAGGTTAGCTTACTCAGGTTCGTTCCCTTGTAATTTAGCAGGGTGACATGCATCAGTTGATAAATTTACCTGTGCAAGCCTTTCTGTTTCATCCACTTACGTGCTTGGCTATGGGAGAGTTAAAGGTTGGTATAGAAATCTGAGATGGGCATAGTTATCATGTTGCTTGATATCTCTCTGTTTGGTATTGGATTCTTAATTCGTATTGTTATTGAGTACTCTTCATCTACTTCCAGCCAACTGATGTGAAGGTGGGCATGTTTATTTCATTCTTCCTCCTCTTTCTTGCTGTATATCACTCCATTTTGTTGGTCTGTAGTGAATAAGATAACTGCTTTGTTAAGATTTCTACTCATTTGTCCAAAATAGTCTGCGGTGGTTGTTGAGAATAAACACAGTTGGGTCATTGACTCATCATAATTGATTCACTTCTTTTGCAATATCAGAACCTAATTCAATTCTTATTGACCACACATTGTTGGCATAAGGACTGTGTGGTTATATTATTCTGTTGTTTTTTGGTGGGTTTGTAATGTTCTTTCATCTGGGTAATCGACTTTTCGGGCGGTCCCATGTGCTGTCACTTGGACTAAATGCATCTCCAAGAAAGGATACACATAGAACATAATTGCACTAATGCAATATATATACTTTACATACCACATGGGGATAATTTTTTTCTCCTGATTTCCTTTCAGGATGTCAAAGTTTGCCCCCTGATGGAATATGAGTCAGAATTCTTTGGATGCATGGTTCATGAAATTTCTTTGTGGGTCTAGTTTCCCAAATATGGTAACATGCTTATAGTATGCTTCTCTACACTTTCTAAGCTTTCAACTACTTTGGTTCAGCAAACCCATGCACTGGAATATATAATACTAGTAATTCTGATATCCCATATTTTTGTCCTCTTTTGTTGCTAGGTTGATTGGCTGAAGAGATTTCGGATGAAGACAACGTGACATTACCTCAACAAGGTACTGTTTGTTAAGTTGTAGATTGATTCTGGTTGACAAGAAAAACTAACAGTGTGTTCATACAGGCTATCTGCTGTTGCAAGAGATGGTATAAAATAGATTATGGAGTATTGAGGATGAAAGGTATTTTACCACCAACGTTTCAAGTTGTGCGTGCTCGTGTTATTACAGTATGCTCTGCATTTCACATTATTATTTGTAGTGTCCTAACATTCTAGGAAGAAGAATAAGATTATTATTATTATTCTATATAAGCAAATGAATCTTTTTTTGTTGTTGTGACGTTTCTGCAACCAGCTGTGCTGTAGTGGTATATGTTGGCAAATGGCAATCTTGATAAATCGTAGTACAACCAAAAATGTTACTACTAGTAGTAGTATTATTATGTTATACTCCAATACTAGTAGTTGAGACTGACACATGGGTCACCCTCTATCAAGCGGTCCCGCATGCCAGTGACGGAATTGAGAATAAGTGGTAGGTCTCAGTACTAATATTAATATTATTATATTATTATCTTGCCCACCCCCTCCTCCTCCTCCTCCTCTCTCCTCTCCTCGCACCCACGCCATTGGAGAGCGCCGCCTCCCATGGCCTCCTCCGTCTCTCGAGCGGCTGGTGCGGCGGCGACTATGGCCAAGGCCGGGTGGAGGGCCGTTGCGCAGGGATTCTCGCCGCCGTTTCTGGATCAGGCCTCCCAGATCTCCAGCCCCCCCGCTCTCTTCTCGGGGTTGAGGACCCTAGGGTTTGTGTTTGATTCCCCTCCCACACCCGATCTCTCTTCCGATCCCCTCCCCTCCTCTAAATCGTGGGCGTGGTTTTGCAGGTGCCATGGGGAGGTGCAAGGGGCCACTTGTGCGCGGGGCTACTCCCCTACTCTTCGCTGTGGTGGGTGTAGCATGAATTCGTGATGTTTGTTTGTTTGTTGTTGCAACTCAAGTGTGCTGTGTGTTGATTTGCAGGCTCAGGATCTTCTCTCAGCATCAGAGTTATCGGATGGTTTGCTCCCTGTTCCATCCTATTCCTACCTCGATCTCATCTCATGATGTACATGATTTTGCCTTCCTGTTTATCTCATCTCCCCCATGCCTTAAATGATGGTTTTCTGCAGGGTCAGCAGGGGTGCGGCCAGGTCTTACAGCGCTTACCCTGCTTCCTCCATTCTATCTGCCACTGGAGGCACAAGGTTTGCTCCTATCACTGTCTCATCTCCTTGTTATCATCTCCTTGTCATAACGCAGGTGAATTCGGCCTTACTGTCCATGTTATTTCCTCATGCTGCAAATGATGGTTTTTGCAGGGCATTTCCTACCATCACCAGCAGCTACTCAGGTCTGTCACATACACTGTCCATGTTATTTCCTCTTGATGCTTTTCTATCAAAACATCACTTCTCTTGCAAGAAGCACTCACAGTGGTCACAATTAAGGTGATATAGGTGAAGAATATGTGCTGGGGGGGGGGGGGTCTGTCGGGTGGAAGTGGGGCTCCAGCCCCAACAATACATCCGCCCCTGATGATATGCGCTTCAAAACGATTATTGAACTGTTGGTGTTTCTGTTGCAGGATATGCGCTGGATAATGCTTGCAGGAAAACCAACATTTTTTGGTCTATTCTTGCTCGCCGTTATTCAAATGGCAAAGGCAAAAACACTGATTCCAAAGGTAGGTAATAGAAACAACGTGCTGTTGTGTTGGGTACTACCCTCTCCTGAGTGTCTTCTTGCCTGCAGGGGAAACCCAGAAGCTCCTAAGATTGATGTCCTAGAGCGAGTGAGAGGTTCGCAGTCACAGGGAAGGGCTCCTCAGCAGGGCAAAAGAGAGTGACTCCGGATTTTGTAGCCCCGTTTTGTAGTACTTGCTCTTTGGTACTTCTGGAGGAGCACTTTTGATACCTGCGCATCTAGTTTCATTGATACTTCTGTTACTTCTAGAGGAACACCCAAAGGAGGTTTGATGACTGAAGGAAATGTGATTTTGGAAGTTTGATGATTGTGTTTGTTGTGATGATTTTGGAAGTTTGATGATTGGAATATCTAAATATTGTTTGTCTCGCAAATAATTATGGCATAATTTGTTTTAAAGCGCTGTTGGATGATGGGATTATGGATGAAATTTACTTTATTATTTTGTGGGTGTAACTGACTAAATTAAAGATTGGAAAGTTGATAAGTTGATTTTAAGTTCTCTAAGAGATGTAGATGCTGGTAAACAGTTTTCTTTTGGAAAATCGTACCATTTAAGAGCTCATAAACGTGCGTGATAATACAAGTTAAATAGAACGGGGGAACGGGGGACTATTTGTTGTGTTGGCTCTCTATGCACCAAATTCTGCAGAACGACATGATTTACCCGGGCTTCCTGTTGCTACTGTTAATGACCACATCGAGAAAACAAGACAACCATATTAAGAGTAATTCTACCATTAGGGATTCGAAAAGGAAACACCGGTAAGCATTTGCACAGCATACTTTGCAGTTACATGAAATATATAAAAAAGGAAAAGGGTCTCAGTTAAATGTTGAAGGGAGGTCAGAGTCAACAATTTAAGCATGGATGGAAGGTACTACATTACTTCTAAACCCTTGTACTCTTCTTTCACTCTTCAAATCCAAGCTTCTTGTCTTGGCAGAATTCAAGCCTCTTTCTCCTCTTCACGCTTTGGCAGGTGGGACTCTGTAAGAAGGGCAACGAATGCGGCCCCAAACAAGTACCCGGAAATAGTGACGCCAGCAACCATCCACGCATGTTTCGTATTGTGTGTGCCAATCTTCTTCATGCGCTCAAGGATCAGGCTTCAGTATATTCGAAGGGATTAGGGTGAGTGCAGAGTGTACATTAGTGAGGAAAAATACATGACGCATCCCAAGTACCTCTCAGAGCTTTCTCTCACCATATCTCTTTTTGACAAAATCTTCTCTATACTCCTTACTTTTCCAAGGTTTCTTTCATTCTGCAAATTGACATGGTTAATACAAAACTTCTATACCTCAAGCTGTATAATGATTTGTTTTATGATAATGGATACCCCAGTTAAGCAACAGATGTAATATACTAATATTATCCATAGTGCTTCAGAAAAATACCAGTCTTAGGGAACTGCTAAAAAACAGTCACATGATTTTTGGTATAAAACTTTCAAACATAACTGTAGTATAGTTGAACTACATTACAACTATAGTATAATTGTAGTTTAATTACAATATAACAACATTGTAACCTCTATATATCATATGTATGAAATTGCATGAATTTTTTTAATACTCACATACAAGTTATATACAGTAAATAAAAGTTATAATGAAGTCAGTATATTTATGGTGTGATTATCTTACAATTATAATGAAGCTATAGTTACATTTGAAAGCTTTCCACTCAAGTTCCTTTTTATAGTCCCTACTCTTGAGGGGAAGAAATGGATTTCATAGAAGTGAAAGATTGCCCCTTTTCTATTGGAAATTTTTTGTCAAATGGCCGAATGCCCATTGCAATCATGTCAGTTGTTTCCGATAGATCTTGCACAATCACAGCACACCTGTTCAGTCTCTAGATTTTTCTAATCCATTGCAAATCATTTCAACACTCAAGACCATACTTGGTCATGCATAGTATGGTCTTGCATAAAATTAATGAGGGTTGTAATAAAACCAGATCCCAAGCAGTCAAGATTAAATTTGTAAGGCAGGTATAAAACTCAGTCCATATATGCTAGCAAAAGTTTGCAACCAAATCAATGAGAGAAGAACTTCACAGCCAAGACAAAGTCAGACCCCCTGATAAGCACCCTTCCTGACAAAATCTACCATGTATACTTACGGTGCATTTGGTTGCCTGGGTGCTGGGTGGCCTGGCCGGTCCCATTAAACCTGGTTCAAATGGTCCAGCGCGCATGTTGAAACTGTTTATCTAGTTGAGTTTGTTTGCCCAATCCCCCGACTGAAGTACTTTGGTTTCATGCATCTGCACATTTTTCAAGGTATCTAGAGGGGACAATGCTCATGGGAAGCTTTTCTTGACTCAAGCAAACCAAGCCGGTAAGTAATGAAACTAAAACTCATTCCCTCCAGGCCATGCTCCAGCTAACTTTTTGCATGCACAGAGACAGGCTCATTGGCCTATGCAGGAAACCAAACTGCTGGCTGCTGCATGATCTGAGCCAAGATGATATTGATGCAAGGAACCAAATACATCCTTAGCTTCTGAAACAGTCGAGTTTGCATATTGACACGGCTAATTCAAACTTCCATATCCACTAAAAGAGATTTGGTTTATGATGAGTATCAACTCAGCAGAGATTTCTTGTCGCCTGATAAATTCAGAAAGCTATCATACATTAAAAAGGCAGGTTTGGATTTTGGACTTCCACCCTTATGTTGGGAACTTTGGATAAATACTGAAAATTACCAAGTCAATTCTTTCGACTGAGCTCAATGAACTAAAAGAGAACTAGATGTGATATGTTAAAATGACATATCTCCCAAGAATCACTTAGAATAGTGACATTTTGACATTAACATGAAGAGCACCCCATTATCTTGCACATGCAAGCCACGACTCGTTGACTCAAGTTAAATTTTCAAATTTCAATTATCAATAGGCCCTTGCATGGTGTCAACTCATCTTTCAAATCCCCTTTATTTTCTAATATATTGCTAACCATATCTATAGTTCTATACAGAGCCATCCCAGACTTTACTTGGTAAATGCATAAAATTAGTACGATAATTATAAACCCAAAATCCCAAGAATTCAAGGAAAAGGTCCAAAAAAAACAGAAGTAAATTTCAATCCAGGCCTAATCACAGGGTATAACTAAGAAAATAGAAAGAACAATAATAACCTGCAAGTATGTTGGGGAACCTATGGTATTTCACAATTCCCCCAAACAAAGCTAGCAGAGTTTTAGCTCAATAGATTTCTCAATCTTTCTAAAAACAACATTATAATCATTGCATTAATCTTGGCGAAACAGATTATCCCCTCTTAAAGGGCCATCCAGGGCAAATAAGCGGAGTCGAATGGTTCGCTAAAAGTAAAAAAATCCGACTCTTCATAGTCGAAGAGAACAAGAACGTGAATTGAGGAAGTTAAAGAACAATCAATCGATTCCAGTGAGTTTAATTGGTTAACATTTGGTTGGTTACTCATCACACAGGACGATCAAAAGCAGAAAATTAAGCAGCAGCTGCCCTAGGTAGAATAAGATTTGATTACAAGCTAAGGTGATTAGAAAGGAGGCTATTTGCTCAACTGAAAGCCAGCCAGATCAGGAGTAGCCGGGAACCTTGACTTGACTATTCAGAGACTTAATTTGGAACAGAATTTTTTTTTAATCCCCTTCCTCTTGAGGTAAACCGGATCGAATGTAAAGAACGAAGTATGCATACAAAGTAGCGGGTTTGCGGTAGAGAGGAGTACGCACCATCAACACCTGGATGTACCTATCGAGAGGGCCCTCAGCCTCGGAGATGTCGAGACCTCGGCCGCTGTTGATGTGCAGCCGTGTCGGCAGCGCTTTCGATAACACGCCGTACCGGACTGCCCTCCCAGCCGCCGCCACCGCCGCCGCCGCCGCCATCCCGCCGGTTCGCTCCTCAGTTCTCAGGCGTTAGGGTTTGCTTCTTCTTCTTCTTCTTCTTCTTCTTTTTTTTTTTTGAGGAGCACCGAGACCGAGAGAGGAGTCTGCTATATTGATTTTTTTTTAGCACGGCTTTATACACGTCAGAATCTATCACGATCTAACTATATGTAATATTATTATTTCGTAAATTTTAGATCTCCGAGATCGAAATGTTTCAGAGTTTATATACAACTCTGTCTTCCGTTACATTTGTTTTTCATTTATTTTTCCCCAATAATTTAAGGAGAAAAGACGTTTTAACCCTTGCCATGTATGAATTGATTACGAGCTGGTTTTGTTTACTAGCAATTCTTGCCCTACTAATATTTTATTTTTAGAAAGTGTTTAAACATTGGTAAGTTTTGTCACTACTAAATTTATATAATATATATAATTTGTAATAGCAAGGGTATAAATTGGAAGCAAACCAAAACTAGCCTAGTGGTTACAAGAATATCAGTAGTACGCTAGATCCTTGGTTCAACTCTACATGGAAGCAATTTTTTTGGATTTAGCGCTTTGTGCTTTCAGTGGTAGGCGACGTGATGTTCATAGGGGTATATCCTAAATATTTGACACCGTTGACTTTTTAGCAAATGTTTGACCGTTCGTTTTATTCATTTTTTTTGTGAAATATATAAAATTATATGTATACATAAAAATATATTTAAAAATAAATCAAATGATAGGAAAATAATTAATTATTACTTAATTTTTTTAAATAAGACGAATGGTTAAACATGTTTTAAAAAATCAACGGCGTCAACTATTTAGGGACAGAGGGAGCGTGGCATAGCCAATAATTAAGGGAGTATGTGGCATAGCCAATAATTGGCTTAGGCTAAGAGCCTTTTAGGCTGTGTTTAGTTCACGTTAAAATTAAAAGTTTGATTAAAATTAGAACGATGTGACAGAAAAGTTGAAAGTTTGTGTGTGTAGGAGAGTTTTGATGTGATGAAAAAGTTGAAAGTTTAAAGAAAAAAATTGTAACTAACTCGGCCTTAATGATTCGTAATAGTCTACTACTAGTCTACTATAGCTCTAAAAATTGACACATCATCTGCCATCAATCAGATTAGTCAACAACTACTAATTCTATCAAAAATTGACACATCGTCTTGTTTCGATTTTTGAATTCGTCTTGGTGATTTCCTCGTCAAACCCAACGAAACCAGGCACCCAAGTCCCAGCCCAATTTTCTTTAATAGCAAGGAGAAAATGCTGGAGCTAGCACGATTCAAGCGTAAATCACACACGCCTCATTGTTTATGCCAGCCAGCAATGTACTCACTCATTTTTTCTTGATCACTTTCTGTCTTCACTTTAAAAAATGCAGTGTGTTGTCGAGAATAAAGACAGTGGAAACACTCAAGTGAGAAGCAAAAGAAAGCATTTCTTTTCCATTGAATTAGAAAGGAGCACAACCTGTTTGTTGGAGTATTGCCAGAGCCCGAGAGCAATTACAACAACTAAATTGGGCAACAGCAAGCAAAAGAAAAGGAGTGCTCCAAATTAATGGCATCTAAGTAAAAGCTAGATATCTTCCTTTCCTTTTTTCTGCTTCTATGTACTAAAAATGGCCCCTAAGACGACCTAAACCTCCCCTGTCACCTATAAAATTTCCTACAATGTACACAAGAAGCACCAACAACAGTCAGTCAGCAGCCAGTCATACTTGGACCCTCTGCCTTGTTACTCGCCCACCCTGAGCGCTGAAGTCCAGCACTCTTGCTCCACCACCAGTCCAATCTTCGTCATCGGTGTCCTCATCACCACCACCACCACCACCACCACCACGGCCTCTTGTAACAGCCGCCGGTCTTCTTACTCTCGACGAGCTTCTTGGAGTCGGACGTTTTTTCTGGGCTGAAACGGTGTACATCCCGTAGTCCACGGTGTCTTCTCGCAGCACTGTCTTGAAATCCTGTCCATCACGTCCAAATTCACATCAAATGTTACACACAGCAGTGCCTGCCTGCCAAACCCCAGACAATAAAACATGCTACTACAACTTTGTTCCCCACAAATCCAGAATTTTTCAGTATCGCTACCTGGTATACACGTGCTGCATCCTGCGGGCAGCTCGGCAAACTGGTGTTGGTATTACTAATGTTCAATGGGATATTCTGCTTGGAGATTGTTTCACCAGATTTTGGTGGATCCTTCAAAGAAAATGCCTGTAATGTTGAAAGTTCAAATAGAACTTGTGTCAGTAAAATCATCTTAGGATTAACAATATCCAAATATGGAACTGGCAGGGCAAACCTGACAGCGGGCATCGGTTAAACTATAGACAGTTTTCAGATGTCTCTTCAGCTTGAGAAGGAGCTGCAGGGCTATCGCGCCATGGCAATCCTCCTGACAATAAAAACAAACTGAGATGAAAAAAAAAAAAGGCTCACCGATCTATGCGTTGATGAACTCTCACTAGCCACTACGCCGATAGTTTTCTCTAACTCACCTGAAGTTTGGCCATGTTAACGACTGGCATGCTGCATGTATTGCCAAGCATCATTTGAGAAACATCAATCAAATTTTGGTCAGAGCATCCCCCAGGCTCATGCATAACATCACCAGTGTCTCTTGGCATACCCACCATTTCTTGCTGCTGATACATGGAAGTCCAATTTTTCAAATTTGCCTCAACTGCTCCAGCTCTTAATTGAATAACCCGATTTATATCATATATCAAGTAAAGTGGCTCATCAGGGCTTGTGAATGGGAGAGAGGCAAGAACTTCAGCGCAGTACCTGCAATTGTTATGCAACTTTGTAGTCAAATACATTATCCAATAATAGAGAGTTGACAAGCATAATTTAATCTGGCTACTTACATGAGAAAGCTAATTGTGGGGTAGCTGCGGTTATCACCCTCAAATTTACGGACTATTGAGTGTACAAATTTGTTCCTGGAATTCCGGTTTGCACGGATGAGGCGGTATATTCGAGATATCCCAGGTTTAACAAACGCAATCGGATTAGATTTCATGTTTGTGGCCACCATATCATGATTGCTGATCGTGGACTCGAAAAATCGAAATGACATCTGCAGGCCATCACCTAACCGGCTTTCAAAAAATGAAGGGTACCTGCAAACAACTCCTAACAATCAGAAGATTATGTCCAAAAGGAACATAAGAATGAGAAGGTAGGTCACCATACTTTTCATTCATATTCATTAGCAGATGATGAGCCAACTTTGAGTTCCCCTCCAGTGGGTCAGTTTCTAGTGCTATAAGGTGTGGAACACAAGTAATGGGGTGAACCAAACCCTGGCGAAGAACAATTTCAACAATCTACAAAAAAAAAAAATTGTTTATATTGTAAAATATAAAAGGGCAACTGTAAAAGTATGCACATTGATCTAATTCACCTTTAGTGCAGTTTGACGGACTTGATCATTTATATCCAAGCATCTTTCAAGAATAGAATTCCAATATAATTGGATAATACCACCACATATGTTAGTATCTCCAGCACCTGCAGCAACAGGCACTTCACTTCCACCGTTTGTTGCATTGGGTGCAGGCTTGCCAGTACTCTCTGCATTGAGCTGGCTTTCTGCATCACGTAGATACTCAAAAAGGTTCTGCAATCCTTGAATCTGGACGAGAGGATCCATTTTAAACAGTCTATACAGAGCATGTGCCATTACATGTTACTAAAAGAGAGTGTATACCTTTAATCTATAATCAACAACAGAAGACAATGATGACTCTATTAGGGTTGAGATATCTTTACGTAGCATAAAATCAGGCTTTGCAATAAGTATGTATCCCAAAGCCTGCATGCACAGAAAAATATATCATTTAGTACTGAATAGTTTCTAAATATGAAAAATAAATGAAACTAGCAACATTCAGTTATCTAGACAGGTGGACATGCCATCCATCCATCTAGTTTTTCTAGTGCCATTAAGTGCAGTAATTGATTCCAAGTGTGCACACCTGTAAACCTCGAACCTTCAAGCTGAAATCATCCTTGAGAAGATATTCCTTCTTCAGCAAGTTGATAATCTTTGGGAAATCAAGTTGATTTTCGGATGCTGCCATGAGTTGAGAACCATACCTAAGGAGCAGTCCAAGACAAAACAATGATCGGCCCAAAAGCTGAGTTTCAGAAAAAAGAAGAGATTGTCAGAATAACAAACCTACAAAGCATTGGAAGCAAAAGAAACAACAGTTTCCACGTCTCATACAGGATAAATGCAAAACTGTCCTTGAATTCCTAAAACTATTCCTTGAATAAAACTTCATACAGGGCTGTTTACTATGTTGTGAGTTGACATTGGTTTTAATTTTGAGACGTACAGCTAGAGAATGGAGCAATAAATAGCATGCAAAGAATAGGAAAAAAAATACTCCATTAAGCTTTACACATACTCCCTCCATTTCATATTATAAGTCGCTTTGACTTTTTCTTAGTCAAACTTCTTTAAGTTTGACCAACTTTATTAAATAATTTGACATATACAACACCAAATTAGTTTAAAACTAACATTTAATATATTTTGATTGTATGTTTATCTTGTGTTGAAAATGTTACTATGTTTTTTTTATAAACTTGGTCCAACTTAAAGAAGTTTGACTAGGAAAAAAGTCAAAACAAAATATGAAACAGAGGTACTCCCTCCGTCCCAATATGTAGCAAACTAGGATGGGATTAGACCCACCTAGGACCATGAATTTGGACATACCTATGTCTAGATTCGTAGTCCTAGGATGGGTCTAATCCCGCTACATATTGGGACGGAGGGAGTACTCCCTTTGTCCCATAATATAGATTTGGGGTGGATGTGACACATCCTAGTGCAATGAATCTGGACAGACGATCTGTCCAGATTCATTGTACCCTGTGTCACATCCACACAAAATCCCTTATATTATGGGACGGAGGGAGTAGTAGCAATTTAGATAAACTTGAAATTAGCTCAATCAAACAAGTAACAGTATGATACCTGACTATCAGAATTAGAAGAGTTAGAACCCGACAGATGCTTGTAAAAAATGTTTACAAGGTATTCCAGTAACCTTGGCCCTCTATCTGCTGCTTTGCTAAGGGCACAAAGGCACCTGTTAATCAAAGTGAACAAGAAGAAATAAATCAACAAGAACGTTTAAAGAAAAAGATTAAAATAAATAAAAGGTAGGATAATCCACATAAGACTGTAAGTTCAATAAACCGATGCTTGAACAAAATAAGGGTGTGCAATTGTGACATGCAAATAGTGATGATTCATAAACAAAATGTTTTAAATTATAATTGCATTTCAATTTTATGAACATTAAACTATTAACAGATTATATTAACATATGCAACATCACCCTATTTATAGCTGTAGGGATATTTATCTTACACACCAGATATGAATCATATTTACCAAAAACCCCATAGGTGATCCCATGGCTATGCAAATGATAGGCCATGTACGGTTTTCTAGCATCCAGTATTCCAGTCAATAAAGAAAGTCACCAGATGAACCCATACAAGAGATATTGTATGAAAATTTCTTTCAAAAAAAATGAGCAAACAATCCTAACATTGAGTGGGTGAAAATGTAGTACATAAGGACAAATGATCATCAAACAAAACTGACGGTAGAAGGATGGAATATGATTACTTGATACAGGCATGCACAACTGTCAAAAAGGAGTGTCGAACGATCATCTGCTTCAGATCCTGCTCTAGCTCTATTACCACAGATTGTGGTGGCTTCCATATGAGTGGAAGAACAGCATCAATTACAAAAATTATACTTTCAAGCAACTGGGCTGTTGATTTATTGTCAACCTGTCAATATACAAGATCAGGAGCAGTACAAAATCTAGCAGTAGGGAAAATGGTAAACAAAGGAATTTGTAGTTTGTTCACATGAGATAAATGTGCTTACATTAACACCAAGAACATAAATATCTCCACAGTACCATTGGCTAACAAGCTAAATAAAATACTAAAAGATTCTTATGTACAGCAGGAAAAGACATTAATAAGTCATGCTGTACAAAATTCACTGGTTGCATTAACAATTGCATCAGCTTACTAATAAGCATAATCAGAACTCAAGTTCTGCATCTATCAGAACAGTTCAATACCTATCAAACATGACACTGGAAGTCTTTACCATAGAGTTAGGTTCTGTCTGCAGCAACATAGAACTCACATTGTGAAGCCACAAGACACTAGACTCCAGGCAGTCACAACTAGTAGGAATTGGCGAATTGCCCATAAAAATCACAGGCAAAACGGGGAGCTAAAGTGCTAAACTTTAATCATCACCAAACAGGCGTACAGGTTACTACACGTAACAGAATACCTACATGATATAAGTTAGAAATCTATACAGTGCTAATGTATTGCAAAAGGTTGGCTTGTACGTCGTAGACTCAAGGATATGACCATTTATAAATGCATACTAATGCTAGCTAATCATTCAATCTTTGCTTATGAAATGATCTTTTAATATGAGGAAGTTCATGAGATTGACGTGGGTTATTCAGACTGGAGCACATGGCAACATAAAGTTCAATAGAAGAAAATTCATGCTGACCTGCTTCTTAAGGTATGGTTGAAGTGTTTCAACAAACTGAAAAGGTTGAGTTGCAGGAGTGCAGAGGGTGGGATCAACAATGCAAAATGCTTGCAAGGCAAGAACATAAGGAAGTGCATGGACTTCAGTCTCGCTAGCAGCTCCCTCTTCCACCTTGATAATAACAAATATGTGTGAGTACCAATCTCGATAATGCGAAATCTTGTTAATCAAACTCCATCAGAAATTACCTGCAGTATTCTTTCCAACAAGCGCTTACATATCAACTCACAACGCTTTCTTAGAGATGCCATAAATGATGAGTTAATGCCTGTGGCCTTAGCTGACTGTGGAAGGAAATCAAGAGCCAAGTTGCGTTTTATAATGGTAATGAGGGGTAGGTGATTGGGCATCTTTCTCAACATGTCAACAATTTGTTCGGTCTTTACTGCAATCTCCATAGGAACTGAACTACCATCAGCAACCAAGTGCTTATGACTCCCAGTTGGTTCTTCAAACCATAGCTCATAAAATGTTTTGCATACAAGATCCTACAAAGAAGGAAACGAAGATCTACCTGAATTAATTATCATGGATGTTAAAAAAAAAGACAATATATTGCTGTTCCAAAGATGTACATGGCATATTTTGTTAATTGCTATATCATAAGCCTCAACCTGTTAGCTTCACTTTTAAGACATTAAGCAGGAAAAAAATATTAGATGAATGAAGGGACCACCAGTGGACCTTCAAGCACAATGTTCAAACTTCACATGCATAAAGGGCGAAAATAAAAGGAATCTAGATTAGGAGGTTCAACATTTTGCAAAAGCAAAGAAAGAGAGAAAATAATCTTAATTCTTAATGTATCCACAACTTACCCTATCTAACTCAAAGAGACAGTATGGTTTTGATTTTTTTAACATGGAAGACAAATTTGCCAAGTAACAGTAACTACTAACTAATAGCTACCACTATCGACATTTGTGTACAAAAGGTAATGATGAAATCCATATATACACATCACAATAGATCCATAACCTATAAATACAACATTGCGGAATGAAACTAATGAGAGATGCCAAAACATTTCTGGTGCAATATGAAATATGCTATAACAACATTAATTTGATTTCAAGAGCACCAGTAAACGGTTTTTTTATGTTAACTTACCTGTACACTAGACTCCTCATCATTAACACGAGAAATTATCTCCACAAAGGCACGAGTTGTGTCCGTGTTTGGATTTGAAGCACACAGATCGCGGATGATTTTGATCGCACGTTTGCGAACACTTACTCCTGTGTCCTTTATCCGCTCAGCCACTTTCTCAATATACTGTTACAGCATAGGGCAAAGTGACAACGTTAATACCTTTTAGATCCAAGAATATGGCACAGATTAACTTCAGAAGTCTACTCACCTTCAGGCCAACATCAGGATGTGAAGCAATGTGTCTACCCACAAGCTCAAGCGCAGCTTCACGGACAGAAATAGCTGAGTCACAAAACCTTCCTTCAACAGCAGACTGGACACGTTTGTCACCCAACACCTCAGGATCAGCTTCGACTATACTGCTGACCTACATACAAATTATGAACATGGTAATGAAGGCTAGTGTTTAAATGAAAATGGTGAATGGCGGCATAGTTTCATAAGCCATATACTCACTGCACGCAAGGCCTTTGCTCTTATTACAGGAGAATTTTCTCTCAAGCTAGCCTGAAAAAGATAGGGTATGAAGTATCAACTCCAGAACATGAAACTCAACAGAGATCAGAAATATAAGAAATCAGCCACATAATCACATACCAAAAGGAGGGAAAGGATTTTATCGAACCCTCTAGAAAATGAGTTCTTCTGGCCAAGTGCCAAACAAATTTTCTTAGCCCAATCTCTGGATAATACCAAACCATTGCCAGAATCCCGCAGAATGTCTTTAGTTTTCAGTCTGGCAAGATAGTAGATGATCTTCTCTTGAGAATGCGGATCATCTTTGTACCACATGCAGAGATAGAACCTGCACACAAAATGATAGTCAATCTCCATTCACGCTTGGAAGACGAGCAAGATTCAACAAAACATACCATCGTGTAAACAAATTTCCATCATCTTGTGGACCACCTTCCTGGATATAAGTCAAAAGTATTTGTTGAACAATATCCACTGCTGTCACCTCATCAGGTACAGTGGATTTCTTCCGATGAGAGGCAGCATTTCTTTTGCCATTCTCTTTATTTTGCAACTCATAATATGACTGTAACACACTGAGCTGCCGTTTGCAAAAGCATAATGGACAGGCATAATCACACTGTAGGTTTTCCTGACTAACAGCACCCACACAATCTGAATGGAAACATCTTCCACAGACATCACATTGCATATTTATACCTCTTCCACCAAGACAAACACAGCATTTATTCTTTAAGATTTTCGAGCCATCACTTTCAGTATCAGTGAGTTCTTGCAATATCCAAAGCTTCTCCTTGCTACAGATAACCGAATCACGTTTCAACCTTGATGCAATACCACCAAGAAGATCAATAGCAAAACAGCGAGCAGAGGTGTCCTTTGATTTCAATCCAGCATTTTGAAGCAGCAACACACAGAGAACCTGCACATAAATTGAAGGGTACTTGATGTTGAGGGCATTACATAACTAATTAAGTACTGGCAGATTTTGATTAAAAAAAAGATGCATTAAGTTTCAAACATTACAGCTAATTGCAGTTCATGTTACATATAGGATTTAAAATTTAGAAAAAACACTGCTAAGCACAATTTACCTCAAGTACTGGGGCAGCAGCTGGATACTCAGGCAAGTTTAGTATAGTTAGCAAGTCTTGCACAAGATTATCTATAATCCCTTTGGCTTCCGACATATCCTGAGATTTAGCAGCAGTGAAACGTTGAAGCACATTGGTCCAAAAAAGGCAGCAAGCCTCCGTTGCTGCTTCATAGCATTTGATTGGATAACTAGCATCTATCGATGCATCAACAATAGTGCTCCAGTTCACCATTCCCTTTAAACCATCAGGAACATTTGCACTGAACTGAACCAGGTGAACTAACAATGCTGTTATCATCTGGATTTGCTTATGTTCTTCATCTGCTAGATGGTAAGTTCTAATAGCATTTTTTGAAAACTGTAGCTTACGAAGAAGAACAAGTGTTTCATCAACCAAGTATGTCCTGTGTTGTGTGTATGATGAAAAAACCTGTGTAAGAATTTGAAAGATAAGGAACCAAAATTGTTTGAAAACTGAAAGAGCAGAACATATAGCAAATAGGAAAAGAAAATACCGTGCAAATGACGCCAATTGCTTTCAATTGTAAAAGTTGCATATTGTCCACCAGGAATGTGGTAAAGCATGTTTTTGCTAATTGCAGAATACAACTATCTGATAAGTGCACGGTTGTCAGGAGTTCCGTAAGAAAGCCCAATATCAAGCACAGTTTCTGTACAGCTGAATGTATAGAGGCAGAAACTCTGACAAGTAAAAGGAAAATTGAACTCCATTAGTGATTCAGGAATACCCACAAAAAATAGAAAAACTAAAACAGCAAAATTTGATACTTGTTTGTAGAAGATTTTCTCATGCTTAAATTAGCAGTACGCCTCCTTTTGTTAGCTGGTCCATTTCCCATGTCCTCTTCGTCCTCATCCCCTGAACCCAACCAGAAAAAGAAAACTATAAATGCAAATCTGTGTGATGTATAAAAGGTTCAACCATTAAACAGTCAGCCCAGTAACAGGAATAAATTACTGCCTACAGGCCAGTAGGAAATAATAAATTTTTAGTCCCACAATACAAAGTTGTCTCTCAGTAAATATTAAGTATGAAAAGAACAATGAACACATCCATCCATACACTAAGCTTAGAAATACAAATGAGTAAGGTGCTGACAGATCACAAAAGAGTAAAAGACCAACATTGCAAAAACAGTGAAAAAAGAAGTTCAGGACTACCATCATTTGTGACTTTTTCAGCTGGTTTGTAAAGAGCTCGAAAGGTTGGGTTACTTGCAGCCATACAATCAATGATCTGATGCCGTGAGAAATCAAGAATTCGCTCAATAAGCTGGCATAAACAAAAGGGTCAGATACCTCAGCCATGTCATTTCACCAAAATAATGGGAAGGGAACTCAGAATGTACGTACTTCTTCTCGATACAGCTGCTTTGGCATGTCATGGTGGGTCATTATAGCTAATGCTGCATGAATGGACTCCAAAGCAGAGAAAACCAAGGGTTCAGCATCTGCAGCATCAGCCTGAGGACACCCGAGCATGTGTTAGACTATAAGTGCAGCATCTTGTGTAGAACCAATTTCTAAGTCGGAACAGAAAAATGAGAACCATATGCAATTTTGAAGTAAAATAAACTTTGCAACTACAACGCTCACATTTTCCTTCACATCTATTGATAAACCTTGAGAACACCGGATCTGACGGTCTATCACATGTAATAGCCTTGTAAGTGTATCCATCGGAATCTCATGCAAAATCTTCTTTGACCGAACAAATGTGATTTCATTTACAAGAACTTTAGCATCATTCAGTGGAATTGATAGCCACTCATCACCGTCTGCATCATCAGGAATTTCTACTCTTCCACAGAAATCCTCTACCATCTCACAGAAGTTGGCGATAACTTCTACAATAAATAATTCAAACAGGAATCCACTGAGTGTTTGAGAACAAAAATGAAGGCAGATGGAGAAAGATATAGAGATAACAAGAGTAAACCTTGACTATTAGGAATGCTAGGGTCAGAACTTGAAGCAGAATTATGGATTTCTTTCTTCCTAACTTTTGGCTTCTTTGAAGCAACTGGATCTTGTGTTAGATCATTCTACAACAGAAAATAGCATAGCACAAAGATAAAGTAATTAGGCTGAACTATGCACATTTATAGTAAGAAACAAATGGTATCTAGCATACTGCATACATTAAGGTGCTCGCTATGTGGGATAGGGTCATCCCGAGGAAATCCATGGTCCTTTCGCATGCTATTAAAGTTTGGCGCAACATGCGCAAAATGCTTCTCATGCTCGTGATTTTGATTTTCTTGGCCGTCAAGGGGATCTGAAAAACTTGACCAATGTAACTAAAAGTTAGATATGATGCACAATAAAGCTTGATAGAGTAACACAGTCCAAAACATTCACAACTCCAAAAAAACGCAGATTATTGAACTATAATTGAATGGTAAGCCACATAGTGAATTGTGTTTGTCGAGCAAAAACAAACACTATATTGATAGTGTTATTTCAGTGTAGAATTAGCACTGCTATCAATTCATTTTCCATGTTGACTATATTTGGAAGGACAAGATTTCACTATATTGCAAGGACAAAAGCAGCCAAAATGAGAAAAAGGAAACATGAAAAATTCTTATCTTAGCATTTTCCATGTTGACGGTAAGTTATTAATAGCATTACATATACATGGAGGTGCAGAAAAAGAAAAGAACATTACAGCACTAAAAAAACTCGACCAGTGGGGGCAAGACCACCCCCACGACTTTTCATTAAGAAGAAGCCTCAACCAAACCGGCCAAGAAAGGCCACGAACCCTGATCCCCACATGCGATATCGCTCCCTATGGATCGGTCCTTAACCCGTGCTTCAAGGCCCCTACCTCCTACACGAGGGTCCGCCCTCCATAGGTCGATTCTTAACACGTGTTATTACAAAGTCCAACAAGTGACCTTTTTTAAGCAAGGCCTGAAATTTGCTCCCATGGGGAGTCGAACCCAGGACCTAGAGATGCTACTTGAGCACTATAACCGCTAGGCTGCAAGCCCTTTCGCACGTTACAGAGCTAGTACAGCAGCAAATTTATCAACTTCTATAGAACCATGTAACACTCATGTTATTAACAAAAAACAAGGCCAAGGACTTCTTTGGAATGCAGGAATTTCAGGAGGTGTAAACAGCAAAAACAGAATCCAAACAAACGCTTTTACCCATTTTTACAAAAGGACTTTTTTCGCCCACTACTTCCAGAGATCGAACTCAGAGCAGGAGTAACAAAAGTACATGCTCTCAACGCTGTGATTCTTGGGTTCATCTTATTGGAATATTGAGTATCATTGAAATTCTTAATTCTTAAGAAAACAGGGACTCCGGTATTATTTAGGTTATATTTAATTGTTACCCAAATAATTGAGAATCATTCTTTGGTGCTGCTCAAATAAAAGTCAACAATTCTATCCTTCCATATACAGTCCCTGAAGTTACCAAGTGGATCTTGCCTTATTTCCCACAACTATCTTACAGCCAATTCTCAGTTTCAGATCAAAATTAATAATTTCATACGGTCCCCAATGCAGTATACTTTACATATGTGGGCGAACTAAGAGAAGGAATAGAGTGGCTTTTAAATAGAATTCACTAAGTTCAGGGTACCTTGCAATTTAAGCCTCTCTACTTTCATTGTGTTCTCGTTTGATCCTGTTACTCCAATGCATCTTTAATTGGTTCCTCTATTTGCATCTTGCCATCTACTTGGGATACTATTGATAAGATATTGGCATAGCATTGCCAAATTGCTGATCGCTGAGTGAATGAATCAGAATAGGACCAGCTAGAGGGATCAAAAGGGATACCCATAGTTCCGTACGAAAAACTGTCCTATTAGGTTGCGCCAAGAGTACCACCATACAAGCATCCAAAGATAAAGACCGTGACTCGACCAGCAAAAGCGGGGAGATAAGATAGTAATTTATGTGCGTAGAATGCAAAATATAAAACCTAACAAAGATTACATCATCTTTGTAGCCCAAATCCATTGGTATGAAATATTTCCATTGGTAGAAAGAAGTAGCAGAGCATACATGTAGAACGAAAGATTAAGTACCACCCAACAACAACTGAAAGCAGCTCACTAAAAAGGTGGCAATACAATCGGGTGAAATTTTCTGATGACAATATTCTCTGTAGTGTAAGAATAGTGACAGAGGCACCGTTAATGGAAAGTGGATCTGTGCAATGGTGGACTGCAGGATGACAATACTGCGAGGTTTGCACATGAAAGAGACAATAATGAAGGGGCCTGAAGATAGTAGAGAATCATCCATTTCTAGCATAACTTTTTAGGAAAATAAGCTTGAACCTTGTGCAAACTAAACCTACCAAGGCCTAAACAGAATCAGCGTGAAATCACGAATGGAAAGCCCTCATAAACATACAAATACCATAAGTAAAGATACGAAGTTTAGCAGTTCTCTAATGGACAAACCAAAATAAACCATCGGGCTTAGGCAAAATTAGGGGGCCCAAAGGTGTTGACGCCTTATACAATCATGAACCAACCCGTACATATATGTTCAGCTGCATGTCGTTACATATGTATTCAAAGCCGTGTCTCATCTGACTGTTAATGCCTTCGGCCCTTCACAGAACAGAGCTTGTCATGGGTAGTGGGCCGAGGGGTCGAGGCCCTAGGGATAAGGATAGAGTCGGTTGAATAAGATTAGATTGGGTCCTTCCTCCATCTATATAAGGATGGATTGTATCGTCATTCTAATCAAGCAATGAATCAGAATTAGTCTTCCCAACCTAAGTCCCCTCTCATCCCTAGCAGCCGTCACCGCCCGGCTATCCTCCCGGCGGTGTTTACCCCCTATGAACCCTAACCCATAACAGAGCTATTTGGGGCACTACAATGCAGACATATCTGGACCCAAAGACATAGGGAGCAGCAATCATGTTGTATGCATCACTCACTGGCAGGCACATAGCTTCGACAGGTAGACACAAGTTTAGCACAACATCACAAGGAAACTTAGCCCACATGGGAGGTTACATTGTAAAGTGTAGACCGACTGACAGAAGTATTTCAAAATGATATGTTTGTTGTAAACCAAATTCAGAGATGTACAACATAGATAACCAAGAAGAGAACACTTAAGTGCTTTCCACATGAAAAATAGAAGAGACCTAGGATGCTTTGGAGGCGCTACATCCGTGCATCGCTTGTAATCGAATGATCCACAAAGAAAGGTAGCTATGGAAAGGTATTAAAAATGTGGGCCAGGTATTAAGTTAAAAAAAAAGGTGGAGGGTTAGATACATAATTGTATATTTATATCAAATTAGAAGGTGGCAGTCGATTAAAAAAAACATGGGAATAAACTCGGTACTGTTGCTTGAAAATAGATAAAGGAGAACCAAGCACGATTAAGTAGGCCAAAACTGTATTTAGTAATCTTGCATGGGGCTCTGTAAATAATAAAAACATATTCATGTAACTAAGCATGACCAAGAAGGGAACCAAGCAATTATGTACTAGAAGAATCAACTTTCACAACACGTATTGGTGAAATATTCTGAAAAGGAGGATCACCAGGTCCATGTCTCTTGTCTTTACAGATCATACGAAGGGGTAGAAGGGTAGAGAATATTACTTTTAAATTTAGTTACAGGAATCTGTGCACAGGTATTGATGAAAAATAGCGAACCAAGAGCTGATCACCATGGTGTAACTAAATGGGTGAGCGTCAAGGAGAGAAGTTTGTTGGCAAAGAACAATTGCAAAACTGCCCATGTCTATGTGTTTTCTATTTCTAAGTTACCTTTTTAAATCAAGGGTAGATATTCAACGTTCCTCCAGTACCTCTGAAGCATTGTAAAAGCCCTCAGAATAAACAATGTACGAAATTCAGTTTTTGTGGCATGGAACTGCGATCGTTGAAACTTGAAAGCAAATTTAACCTTGAGCAGAGCAGCAACTCATCCAACATGCAGCACGCCATTAACAAACGAGATGCAACTGTACTAAAAGGTTCACAGCAACACACGGTGCTAAATGATAGCACGAGACAGCAACACAGGGAATGTTTAGTCCAAGGCAGTCACTGTGACTACTACTACTAGTACTACTGTTCATACAGGCACTTCGAAGCTGGCAAAGCTAGAACAGAAGCTTAGCACACAGTAATAAGTACATGTAGAAGAAAAATCAAAGTCCAGAGAAGTAGGTAACTATCCAGTCCATTTTGAATTCGATGGTACAAGGCAGAATGGAGCATTTGGAGGCTGAGGTCCTAGGGGGGGAGGCTCAATTTGCAGAGCGTTTACCTTGGGAAGGCGGGGGAGGGCGGGGTTTGATGGTGAAGGCGTCGGGGTTGTGCTTGAGCACCTCCCTCCAGAGCCAGGAGCACTGGCTGGGGTCCGTGTCGACGTTGTCCGCCTCCGTGAAGCCCCTGCAGCATGGCACGAGCGAAATGAGCAGCGTGGAGGGGCGGGGCGTGTGGAGAAGTGAAGGGGAAGAGGCGAAGGGTACTCACAGGTGGGAGACGTCGGTGTCGGCGAGGATGCGGGCGATGTTGGCGGCCTGCATGATCATGTCGGGGCGGTCGGGGTCGGCGAGGGGGTCGTCGTCGTCGAGGAGGCCGGCGCCGAGGTTGAGCGGGAGCGTGGGGAGCGGCAGCGCGGAGGCGATCTCGGAGTGGACGGTGTTGGGCAGGCGGCAGGCGCGCTCGAAGCCGGCCCTCCGGCGTCCGCCTCGGCCGGGGTCCATGGTGGGGCTCCGGCGAGCGGAGCGGAGCGGAGCGGAGCGGAGCGGAGGTGAAACCCTAGATTCGAGGAGGGGAGGGGTGGGGGATCGAATTCGAATTGGAATTCGAATTGCGGCGGAAGGGGGGATTTGAGATTAGGGTTGCGTGGCCTAGATAGGCAAGCATTTACCACTCGCCTCGCCTCTTCTAGCCTAGGCTTAGCTGCTACAGTGATTCGAGTTCGCTCCCGCCTCCCGCCGGCGAATCGTGCCGCGGAAGGAGGACAACGACGACGAGACTTTTTTTTTTTTCTTTCTTTCTTTTTTTTTTTGCGTGTATACCCTTTGTTTTGTTTTTAGGAGAGAGAAGGAAGACGTTGGGCTACTTAACGAGGAAGAGGATATTTTTGTTTTTGAAAGGAACAAGTCTATTTTGTCTCCCTCCTCCATCTCATGCCTGTGTAAATCACCTTTCACTCTCTCGATCGTAAAACCGACTATAATACATTCCTCATATTTGAAAACCGATGTAAATCAACCTATTCGGTGGTTTCAGAAACGGTTTCAACCTATGTGCCGCTCATAAAACCCACATGTCAATGATAAATATATAAAAAAAATTAATCCCACACGGCCACATGTTCAGTCATCCTAATCTTCACATGTCAGTCACCCTAATCTCCTTTTCTTTTTCCTCGTTCTCTTTAATATCTCTTCCATAGTCTCTTGAGTACTTTCAAACCCAAATATGAGGTTGTGGAGGGCTGAAAAAATAAAAAATGATGAAGAATTTTTTTATACACATAATTATGTATAGCTCTGACTATGTAATTAGTTGAATATAACTAAATAAATAGTCAAAGAGCAGATAAATTAACCAGTCGAGTGGTTTTATTAAAAAATTATTGGCATACGTGGTGTCAAATATGAATTAATAATACTCAAAATGGATTTACCAACCCCCTATTAACAACCAAGACATATCATAAACATCATAAAGCCAAATATATTGGTCTTACAAAGTTGCACACATATGTGGTTTTTGTTAAATAAAAACAATGACGCAGCAGTTGACTGAATGCATTTGTTTAACACTAGGTGAAACCCCGCGCGTTGCTGCGGGAGTTCAGTATGATAACAATAAAATAATGTTTAAGATAGCTAAACGACATAAACTTATATAAACACTAATTAAAATCAATTGATGTGATATGGCTTGATTAGAGAAGAGAGATAACATTAACCAAGTGAGGATGAATTTACATAGGTAGATATTATAAAAAATAATGAAGATATATATTGAAATATTATGTGAATTATGTGGGATGATGATTTAACATGCTTTCATTTAAAAAGCTCTAAAATGTAATAAATTATAAATTATAGATAATATAACATGTTTGCATGATATTAAATGTATTGATCATTAGTGGATAATGATGTGTCAACTTGTTAGTGGACGATGATGTGGTATCTTTACATGTTAAGCTTTAGAAGTTAGTGGGTTATGACTTTATAGTAAGATAGGATACGCTAAACAATGCTTATCTTTAATGTAAAAAAGTTAATGTGTAAGCTATAAAGCTCACTGTTCACCACCTATTTAAATCACATTGTACCAACTCTTCTAAATAAAAGGTTGTGTAACAGCAAGAAAAGAGAATTTTTAAGGTATTGGATACTTTCCACGTGCATACTGCAGAGACAAATATACTTGAGTCCCTAAAAACACGTGGAAGGTCACACTTGAGAATGGGCAGTAAACACTTAATGGACTTCAGCAAAAAAAAAAAAACGCTTAGCGATTCCCTAGAAAACAACACTAACAACACGATACTGTGTATCGTCTTCTCCACCGCTTCATCTTCACAAAAATTCCTCTTCGCGCTCCTATTCACCTGCCATCGCCGCCGAAGTTAGGGCTAAGCTTGTGTAGGTATTTCGTTGATTTTTTTTTTGAAGTACTGCACTTGACTAACATTAATATGGCTGTAGTTAGAAGTTACTAGTAATGACGATGACTCCCTCGCTCTCTCGTCGCCACCTATCTATCTCCCTCCGGTGGCTAGCAAGGGTAGAAGGGGAAAAACCGGTGGAGAGAGCGGTTTCCACAGGCTCCTTCCCTAGCCACGGCTGACCCAACGCGACTCCTCGCTCGGTCCCCTAGCCGAGGAGCTCATAGAGCCGCGTCCCTTGCAGAGAAGACGCGTGCCTCTACTTGGGGGACGGCTTGGGCAGAAAAGCGAACGGGAGCCGGACGCCGTGAACCAAAGCTACTCACCGAGCTACGCATTGTAGATGGCCTAAAAGAGCTGGCCCCAGTACAATGTCAACATTTTTTTCTCAAGATTAAAGGCTGATGCTCCATATAAGCCAATAAACATGCAGAAGAAGCATTTTATTCACCCGGTGGCTGTGTGGCAGTGATGAAATAATAACTTCCGTAACTAACCGAGGAGCTCAACAATGAACAAATCCTCTCTGGAACACAAAAGCCTCATAACACCAAAGGCTGTTGTTTAAGTTACAAGTGTTGGGCTACAAAATTGATGATGCTGTGTAAGAACCTGTGTTCTCACTTCTCAGTCTCAGTTACCAGTCTTTTAGTGTGGTTTTGGTACAAAGCCATCCACCGCAAAGTTTCGTGTAGCTGCTGGTAATGCCAGTCGCATGCCATCAAGTTCTGGCTTTGCTATCACTTGACAGCCAAGACGAGACCTGAATACAGTTCACAAAATTGATGCCAGATTAGAAAGGACACGCATTTAAATTGAACAAAAACTCTAGTGCATACAAAGCTACCATAGTATTTATACAATTACAACTTACCAGCATGAGAATATCTCACTTGGTTATTTTAACATGCTGGTTGATAAGTTACTTTGTCTTTAATTTCCATTATGTCATGCATATAGCTTAAGTCACGGATAGCGGCAATTAGTTTGTAAAGGTTGCACACAGATACAGGTGGAGACATATCAGGATGATTAAGGAAGTAACTGCATATCGTATCCTCTCATATCAAATGCCCCCAGTCCTTTGTTTTCCCCTCCCTCCCTCACTATGGCCATCAACTACTTAAACTATTCTAACAATACCATGCGCAGTCATTGGTTGATACCCAACATGCTTGTTTGCATGATAATCAGACAGCAAGCATCACGGAACCATGAAACTGGATAAGCCAAATTAATAAAACCTTCAAGATATCTTCACTTACGTTTCTGTAAGCCCAAATGCAAGGTCAAGCATATCATTTTCTTCATCTGTTGGATCTTCTAGCTTATTATAATAATTTACATCCTGGACAAAATTGAAATGGATAGTTAGTGGCACTTCAATCTCTACAACAGCATGAGAAAAAAAAACAGGATTGGTTATATAGAGCATACCATAACTATGACATGACAGGTTGAACACGCAAGTGAACCTTCACATGCTCCTGCAGTACCCAAAATACTAGACCAAGTTACTAACTACAATTAAAAATCAGTCAATAGATCATTAAAGGGCAAGATGAAATCCCCTCATACATGAAACATGTCAAATAACATCATGTAATCAATAATGGACACCATGTCGATTGGGTAAACATAATTTGGTTTTTATGGCTGTTCTTATCAGCAAAAGAAGTTAAGAATTCAAAGCATAGTACAGTTGCAATGATAAATCTGTAACCTTCAAGTTCGATGTCATTTTCATGAGCAGCTTCTAACATGGACATTCCAACAGGGACACTGATTGTCTGCTCTGTGCCATCCTTGTTCACAAATGTTACAGATATCCTGTGCAGCACAAAGAAATCTGCTCATTAGAAAAATTAATCGGTTGTTTTGGGCAGCTGTTTCCTAGGAGGGAAAAACAGAAGGAGAAGCCCCTTAAAAGACAACAAAGACATTGAAGAAACTCACATTACAACGATATGGGATACAGCACTACGTTGTCCAATACAAATATTGCTAGGTATTCAAATTTCATGCTATACCAGAACAAGGAAAAGAAAGGGGAGAGGAAATATACTTACTTCTCCTTGCTCTGACTGCCATCGTCATGATCACTACTAGTTGTTGCTGTGGAGAATAAGATGTTCTTCTGAAAAGTTACAGACCAGTGCTCATTACATACAAGGACAATTGCAAATGATAAATCATCTCTTCTGGTAGTACAGAACATAATCCCAAGATAAAGATGGTGGTGGAGAATGTGCAGATAGATAAAATCTTTTGTCTCTCAGTTTCAGAATGCACAATTCATATTGGTCATTTCAGAAAATCCATGTCATATCTAGAAAACATTTATGATTGCTCTTTTTGTAGGGATTGTCAGTAACAGCTATACAAATTTCAGAATGCAAACATCATAAAGGGTATATAAGATACAGTTGACTTGGCCAAGTTGAGCTCTCAGTGAAAACACATACAAAGGGTATGCAAAATTTTCGTCCAAACTCACCAATAGGCATCACAACAACAAGATACAGATTGGACTAACCGTTGGGACAAAACGTCGGCTGAGTTGACCTCGATAATAGCTGGTTGTACTGCTTGCCAAATTCCCTACTGCACAAGAGGGAGAACAATAAAAAGCCAATGGTATAGCACCAAGATTTACTCAACAATAGTGGCTCAGCCTAAACCGGCCATAGAATGGATAGTGGAAGCATGCATATCGTTCATACAAATTGATCGCTCTCTCCTCTTTAATCATTCGTGATAATGTATAGATTCGTCATGGTTTGGAAGTATTTCTCAGCTGCTTCCAGAGGATTAACCAATAAAAAACAAGAGAGACACGAAAAGGGTGCGTACCAGCTCTGTTCTCGCGCAGAAGCCGCGCCCCGAGCTGCGAGATCCTGGACAACATCGCCGCAGCCGACTACACTACCCAACACCACTTCCTCCGAACCCTAACAGCAACAACCCAAGAGCGTATACGAATCAGCGAGAACCGTGTGGGGGCCAACAAAGTAACCGAACATCCAGGGGGAGCAGAAGGCGGAGAGAGAGGAGACGAACCTTCCGGTGGCCGGTGGGCGGCGCCGCCGCTCTCCTCCCTTCCACAACGGCGGGAGGAGGAGGAGGAGGAGGAGGAGGAGTCGGGTGTCGCCGCCGTGGCAGAGGCTGAGCCGTGGAGTCTGGAAGCAACTCGTGGGCCGTGATTTTGTGGGCCTTGAGGCCCATTAGTGCAGAGATTAGATGGGCCCATTGAGGCCCATCAAAGCCACACGGTATAAGAGCCTCAGGAGAAACCCTCCACTAAACTTCTCTCCCCCTCCTCCTCCGCCGCCACGCAGAGGGGGGACGCCGCCGCCCTCCGCCGCCGCCTCACGACGTAGGTAACGTCGCTTCTCTCCCGTTCCTCTACCTGCTCATGCTCGTGTGTCTGCTTATTTGATTCTGATGAGTTATGGATTAATCGGGTACATGGTCGTTTTTGTTCTGGGGACATCTTTTTCCTGTTCTGCGGTCTGTCCCTTGTGATGATTACCATCCATTCAAGCGGGTAAATCAGATTTGATGGTTTGGTGGAAAAAAGGTAGTATGTGATTGTTTAGCACGGTTTAGCAGCGGGCTAGCTGCTGCTAAGATTTAACATCGATATGGAAGTTTGAGAATCGGTGGACTCTAATACTTGTGCTTCCGTTGCTGCCAAGCCATATTGCTTACTGTCTGAATGCTCGCTCTTTTGCAATGGGTTAGAATGAACCATTTCATGTGCTCATATGAGCAATGTGATTTTTGTATCAAATATGTTATCCCTCCTTTTTTTTTCACAATAGCAGATAGTGTTTATGTATGCTAATTGTGAGACCTTTTTTTTTAACAATAGCAGATAGTGTTTACGTGTGTTAATTCTGAGATCAACTTGTGCATTACATGTATATACATGTCGCTAGTTCGAACATCTTATACTTTCGTTGTTAATGGTGATTTTTCTAAGCCAATCAAGTAGACGATAGCAGATAAAAGTTATATATGTCGACTGTAGAATTAAAATGTTCAGGGCGTGATCCGTAGAAAGATGTAGTAGGGGTGGCTGGCAGGTTGCAGATTCACCAGCACTGTTCCTTTTTCCCCCAAGGAGTATATAGAGAGGAAGAATTAGCTTGCTGGAGAATTTTCCTATGATATGTGTAACATGTTTTATGTGATCTGTCAGAAGGCTGTTACTGGTGCTTAGGTCTATATGTGATTTATTTTTTATTTTGTTTGTGGTGTACTGTTACATTGTGTAACTGGCTCCTTGAAGTGTTTTACGGCCTTTATCCGCTGCATGTGCTAATAAACACTTTTAAGTTGCACAAATAAACTGTGGGTTCCATTTTGTCTTATATTTTTAGATTTACTGGATATTGCTTGGGTATGTAAGTTGCAGAGTGTTGTAGTAAATGATATTATGGTTTGTTGTTCTGTGCAATTTACTCTACTGTTTTCAATGGAAGGGTTCATATACGTGTTCCCAATTATCTTATTTCTGAAATTCTCCGTATTGAATCCTGTTATCCTGTATTGATTTCATATACACTGTTGTTTGTATGACAGAAATAGTCATCTCAGCTAGTGAAAATGGTGCAATACAATTTCAAGCGTATCACTGTTGTTCCTCCTGGGAAGGACTTCATTGACATCATCTTGTCCCGCACCCAGAGGCAAACACCAACTGTTGTCCACAAGGGATATGCTATCTCCCGCATTCGTCAGTTTTATATGCGAAAGGTTAAGTTTACCCAGTCAAACTTCTATGAGAAGCTGTCCACTGTCATCGATGACTTCCCAAGGTTGGATGACATCCATCCTTTCTATGGTGATCTTCTTCATGTTCTGTACAACAAAGATCACTACAAACTTGCCTTGGGCCAAATCAACACAGCCAGAAATATCATTGCAAAGATAGCTAAGGACTATTTGAGGCTGCTCAAATATGGAGACTCGCTGTACCGGTGCAAGTGTCTCAAGGTGGCTGCATTAGGTCGTATGTGTACTGTCATTAAGCGGATCAGTCCTAGTTTGGCATACCTGGAGCAGATCAGGCAGCACATGGCGAGGCTTCCATCTATAGACCCAAACACCCGGACTTTATTGATTTGTGGCTATCCAAATGTTGGGAAGAGCTCTTTCATGAACAAGATCACAAGAGCAGATGTGGATGTCCAACCGTATGCTTTCACAACAAAGTCCCTGTTTGTTGGTCATGCTGATTACAAGTATTTGCGCTACCAAGTGATTGACACTCCAGGGATCCTTGATCGGCCTTTTGAGGACAGGAACATCATAGAAATGTGCAGTATCACTGCTCTTGCCCACTTGAGGGCTGCTGTGCTATTCTTCCTGGACATCTCTGGGTCTTGTGGGTACAGTATTGCTCAGCAGGCTGCACTCTTCCACAGTATCAAGTCCTTGTTCATGAACAAGCCTCTAGTCATTGTGTGCAACAAGACAGATTTGCAGCCTCTTGAAAATCTGTCTGAGGAGGACATGAAGCTGGTAATGGAGATGAAGACGGAGGCTATGAAGACCATAGGTCATGGTGGAGAAGCTAATGAAGAGGGTGTTTTGTTGACTATGAGTACTTTGACCGAAAATGGTGTGATGGCTGTCAAAAATGCTGCATGTGAGAGGCTTCTTGATCAGAGGGTGGAGATCAAGATGAAATCAAAGAAGATCAATGACTGCCTAAATAGATTTCATGTTGCTTTGCCAAAGCCTCGTGATAACAAGGAGAGGCCTCCTTGCATCCCTCAGGCTGTTCTGGATGCTCGAGCAAGTGCTGATGCTGCAAAGGAAAAGAAGAAGCTTGAAAGGAAACTGGAGAAGGACCTAGAGAATGAGAATGGAGGTGCTGGGGTCTATTCTGCTAGTCTCAAGAAGCATTACTTATTGGCCGATGATGAATGGAAGGAAGACATTCTGCCTGAGATATTGGATGGGCATAATATTGCTGATTTTCTGGATCCAGATATATTGCAGAGGTGTGAAGAGTTGGAGAGAGAGGAGGGTCTTCGCCTTGAAGAGGAAGCTGCACAGGAAGCTTTCCAGATTGATGGCCATGAACTAACTGAAGAGCAGTGTGAAATCTTGGGTCAGATTAGAAAGAAGAAGGCATTGCTCATCCAGGAGCATAGAATGAAGAAGAGAACTGCAGAAAGTCGTCCTATTGTTCCTAGAAAGTTTGACAAAGACAGGACATTCACAACTGATAGAATGGGTCGCCAACTTTCATCCATGGGTTTTGATCCTAGCGCAGCTATGGACCGAGCCCGCAGCCGGTCTAGAGGTCGCAAGCGTGAGAGGTCACTGAGCAGAGCTGCTAGTGATGGTGATGATATGGATATAGATGGCCAGCAGTCCAGCAAGAAATTGCGTGCATTGTCGAGGTCCAGGTCTAGGTCGAAATCAAGACCACCTGAGGAGGTTGTTCCAGGAGAAGGATTCAAGGACTCTGCTCAGAAGAAGAAGGCAATTAAGAAAGCTAAGGATTCTGTGAGGAACAGGAACAAGGAGGCTCGTCGCGGAGAGGCGGACCGTGTCATTCCAACTTTGAAACCAAAGCATCTGTTCTCTGGAAAACGTTCTATAGGCAAGACGAGCAGGCGATAAGTGATTCAACACAGCTGCTGGTCATCACTGGTTTCAGGTAGGTGGATGTGGAGCACTACTTATAAACACATAATTTGTCACATGAACTCAATTATTTCTGGGCTGATAACTCATGTTCTACTTGCTCATTTTGTAGGAAGTGCAGCATCATTGCAGTATGGTGTGGGAAATTAGGCGAAGGAAGGCCTGATTATCCAATCTGCTGGACTTGTTGTACGCTGTTTATTCATACTGTCTGATGGATTGCTGTGTATCCCGGCTCATCCTCTGCCGAGACATAATTTTGTTAGCTTATGTTGTAGCTTTACGCTACATTAATATGGTTTCGCTAGTATTAGTTCGTTACATGGTACTATGAGGAAATACTACTCCTGTAATGGTGATTTTGTTATTATATTTGAATTCCAGTCCTATTCGTTATAATTAATTCTTTATAATAAGATATCACATGATTATATTCTGACGAAAGGAAAATATGTTTTAAATCGTTAAAACGCGTTTCATATTTAATAACGATATGTTTTAATATATGTTTCAAATCGTTATAATTAATTCTTTATAATAAGATATCACATGATTATATTCTGACGAAAGGAAAATATGTTTCAAATCGTTAAAACGCGTTTCATATTTAATAACGATATGTTTTAATATATGTTCTCACTGTATTTCACAAATTTTTTAAATGTTTCATTATGTACTACTAGAATATTTGATCGCCTAATATTTTTTTAGATAAGGGTATTTTTTATTCGGCCTCTACATTCAACCGGATATATACGGCCATTGAAATAGGAAACTTAGCCCTGCAAACAACCCAATCTGAAATTCGCTCCATACGAGATTTGAATTTAGGACTTTGGGTACTACTCACGTCACTGTGACCACTAGGCTACATGTCCTTTTGTGCCCGATATTATTTTAGAAAATCGGACGCTCGATTTGTAAAGGGTTATCATTCGCAGAAATAACTAGGACTGCAGATGAGAAAAGAAAAGCAATTACTACTTACAACGCCGACCGAGGTGAATAGGACTGATGAATATTAGTAACGTAACTGAACTGAGAGGCAGCAGGCAAGCAAGAAACATCTGATCCAAGTCCAAGTGCAAGTACAGTATTTGGAGCCCATGATCGGGCGGGCATATACAAAGAAAGCCCAAAACCACCTTAGTTTAGCTGCTGGGCCGAGTGCTATTGGGCCGGACGAACACGCAGACGCAACGGAGATATGTATCTGGAGTCGAAGCGAGGCCAACACGTAGTGACGACGGTGGGAAGCTATGGTGGCGTGGACGCTACGACCTGCGGCGGCGACGGCGGCGGCGGCGGGCAGGGCCATCCGGCGAGCCGCGTACCACTCCGACGGCGCCCCTCCTCCCCGCAAGCTCCGGGGCCCCCGATTCAGCTCTTTCAATAGGAACAACCATGAGGTGTGTGTGTGTGTGTATCCATCTCCCTTGATAATAACCTAGTTCGTTCTTAGGTTTCGATCTAGAGTTTCCCCTCCCAAATTGAATAGAAATATATCCTCTCTTTTTTTAAGCCTACTGCCTCTGTGCTAATCCCTGTTTCATCATCGCGTTTGGTTGTTCCCCAACTAGGTTAAAAAAAAGATGAATTTTATTCTGCTTTTCTTATTTCGAAATTATACCTGTAATCCCATATGATGAGTATGTAATAAACTCCTAAATATTTATATGCTCCCGCGAAATTTTTTTTCTTCAACTAACTAGATTCATTATGCTGCCTGTACGACTGTTATCTGTTTATTGTGAGGGGAGGAGATGGTATTGTGTAATATGACAGATCATTCTGCACATGTAGATGATGCATTATTTTTTTCACTAATGTTCTTGTGCTTAACCATCTCAACACTTTGCTCTAGAGTTTTGACTGTTAGCACCATTAAATTTCATTATGCCGCATAAGAATGCAATCCCCCTAAGATGACATGTCATTGTGCACACTTGTTTGTATTGGATGAGTTTGTATAAGTATATTTGTGTTTCATAATTTCATAGGGTTTTAGCCGTTATGATGTTGCTCATTTGTTGTAGCATCTTGACACTACGCGCTAGAATTACTCTTGCTGTTACCATCGATTAATTAAAGCTTGTCTTTTGTTCAAGCCTTCATCTCTAATGTTTTAGTTTTATAACTTCTTTTTTAGTTTTCCCTTCCTGTTTTATTTTAATTTATTTGTTTGGCAAAACCCTCCATGCTCTGAGGGGAAAGAAAGAGAGACATTTTTCTGTTCTTACAAAACTGTACTCGTTCTCCCGTATACTTGGGGTTTAACTACTCTCAATTGCCAAACATTTGGTTGAAGCACCAGTGCCAAACCTCACTAAAAGTTAAATTCAGTTTTTTTATCATGCTGTACTGTTAAATTATATGCCAATTGAAGTGCACTCCTCTTGATGAAAAGTAGGCACAGCCAAGAAAAATGGTACTTGCTTTCTTTCACCTACTCCTATGTCCCTTAGAGTGCACATTCCGTAGGATGATATAACATGGATGAGTTTGTACAATTAAGTTTGTTTGGGTCATATTCCCTAAGTTTGGGTTGCAGAACTCGTAGGGAATCGAGTAATGCTTCTGTGCTTATGTAGCATTTGAATATCATACTTTGTAATTTTCAATTCTGAACAGTGTGCTTTTAGCTGATTAAAAGTTTGGCTCTTGTACCAGCCTTCACATCCAATGTTTTTTATTCATCTAACTTCAACTCCTTACCATAGAGGTTGAATTAAGAACCATTAACACCAGAAAGAAAGGCTTGGTTGGGCACAGTGCACTTGTGTAAAAGGATATAGATGTCCATCATTCATATTTAGTTTTAATTGAACAATGACAATAGAGCGTGTGGAATTTTAAGGAGAAACTGAAGTTAAATATCTGAGTCTTTTGTACAAGTCTGATAGTGGATGTGGATTACAACAGTACGCATGTTGATATGCAGGTCAATGCATTGCTTGAGGAAGTCAAGAATACACCGGTTAACATGATCACCGATGACCTAATGATCCGAACCGTGCGGCAGTATGTAATTCTGTGAATTGCAGCTTGTGTCTTTTTGGTTCTCATCTTGCTGACCATCCTATTTACTACTGCTCTTCCTTGTCTGCATGTGTAGTTCTTTTCTGGCTCGTCAGGAGATTCTGTATCAAAATATTCTGCGATCATGGGTGGTTGTGGCAGCGGTACTCACAGGGTATAGCTGGGGGTACAACAGATTTGCCGAAAGTTCTACCGTCGGATCTGAACCACCAAAAGAACATGTGGGGAAGTAGAAGACTTGACGATTGTTTTTGCTCTTTACGGAAGACTGTGTTTGGGATAAAATGCAGTGAATTGTGTCTCAGAAACTCGCTTGTAAATTGGTCAATTTCTGTTAACTGACTATGCGCAGAAATGACCTGGGACACTCGGTGGTGTGATCTGTAATGTAACGAAAACACCTCTTTATTTCGTATGGAGTGAAAAGAAAAAGAAAAACCATGTGTGGCATGTATATGTTTCTTTCCTCTAAGAATTACAGTGAACATTGGGAGAAAATGCAGTGAATTATGGTCTCAGAAATTCGCTTGTGTATTAGTCACCTTTGTTTATAATAACTTAAGTGTACAAATGGCCTCTTTGTGTTTGAATGGAGTGAAAGAAAACAAAAGAAAAACTATGGTTGGCTTGTCCTGTGTCCTGAGCTCAACTACAAAAGTATGATAAAGACATCAAGCTAATAAAAGCTATATGTCATAATTTTGAGTCAACGGTTATATAGCTTTTTGCTAACTTCAAATGGAGGTTCATTCAATAATTATGTGGTCTTTTTCTTCTATTGGCGTTTAGTAGTTTGTGTACTCCTATTTATTATGGTGTTTTTTATGACTTTGTTGAGGTGTGTTTGTGTTTGGTTGAATTGGTGTAATAATATGCAGAATTGGAGATACGCCGAATGCGCTAGCTGCTCCTTCAAAATATAACTTGATGGTGATGATAACTCGTAAAATTAAAAAACCAACTAAAAATCAACTCTAATATGGATGACATGCCAAATTCCCTAGAACGACATTCTGATGAATTCAGGAGAGAATTAAAAAAAGTGACAAGCATTTCACAGAACTCGCAACTGCAGTTAAGTTACATGATATAAAAGGGAGGTCCCAAATCAACAACAATTTAAATCGCAACGGCAGTTAAGTTACATGATATAAAAGGGAGGTCCCAATCAACAACGATTTAAATCATAGATGCTCCAAGGTTACCACAGCTTGTTAGAGGCATTTTTTTTTTCAAACGCGCAAAAGAATTGCACGTTAATATATTAGCAGAAAAAGAGTTTTTGTTACACAAAGCAATCAGCCAGACTGGCTTATGCCTAAAGCGGGACCGGGAGGGGGGGGGGACAAAATAAAAAAAAACTTAAAGCTATGAACTACTACGAAGGTTAAAAACACAACTCCAATCAGCGGGAGAGAGCAGAGCCACGCTCCATTTGATTACAAATGCATTTCCAGTCCATTTGGAATTGAGTACTATTACTCTTCTAGTCGTCCAAGCTTCTTCTTCCTTAGTTCCTGCCGCTCCTAGTGTTCGTCTGTTGTATCTTCCTTAGCTCCTGCCGCTTCAGGTGTTCGTCTGTTGTTCCCTTTGATAAGGGTAGCGACCCCAGCACCGAAAAGGTAGCCAGACATTGCAAATGCAGCAATCATCAACAAATGCCTTATGTTGTGTGTGCCAATCTTCTTCCTGCGCTCAAGGATCAAGCTGCAGTACATGGATCAAAAGGAAGAGATCGATTAGGGTGCATGTGCAGACAGATTACATTGGCAACAAAAACGCTTGTAGCAGCATCACAGCTAGAAAAGTACATATATATATATATACCTCTCACCGCTTTCTCTAACCAGATCGCGTTGAGACAGAACGGCTGATGCTTGCTCCGCCTTCCGATACACTACTTGAAACTGCATATATAGCAACATGTCGAATTCCGTAAAATAAAGTTTGGTTTATGATGACAGGCAACTCCCAAAACAACATAAAAAGATTTTGGTGATCTTCTCTATTAACTGGTGAAGTCCTCCTCTATTAACTGGTGAAGTCCTCCTCAGAAAAAGAAGAAGAGGCCTTTTAACTTATGGGTTTCATTCACTAGTAGCAGTATAAAGTTCCAGACCAAATAACATTCCATGTTGTGTGTATACTACTAGATTTAAACAACACATCAAAAATATTCTTTTTTTTTTTGCTGGTGGAGGGGGATTGAAACATGCACTATCGAAACTAGATCGAATGGTATGAAGGAGCTAGGGCTATGAATGATATAGTAATAATTATAGAAGAGCGAAAAAGGTAGTAGTAGTAGCAGGATTGGAGAGGAGGATCGAGTACGCACAGACTCAGCATAGTAGCCGCGGGCCATCTGGGAACCATGGCGGGCGCTCCTCGTCGAGGAAACGCCATACCGGCGGATCATCGCCGCCGCCATAAATCCCTCGATCTCGACCTCGATGTTGCCTGCTAGGGTTAGGGTTAGGGTTAGCCAGCTCGATCTTTCCCTTCCCTTCCGATTCGTTTTTGTTTGGGTTGCGTTCGACTTCGATCGCTCGGAAACCGGAGAATAATATTATGGTCTAGTCAGTCTCCGATTTAGATGGTGCTGCTCCTTAAAATTGCAACTTGATGGTGATGATTGATTATTATTTATAAACAAACCAAAGGAAGGAAAAAAAACGTTGCAAAGGTGAATTAAAGATTTGGGTAGTTTCATGTAGTAAGATCGAAGCACTGCACAATCATATATCTCTAATATTATAAAAATTAAAGGTGTTTTTATCAAAATTTTCGTACAGTTGGTTTTCTAATTTTACAAAATTTCGTCCGATTAGATTTAGTGTCGGTTTCAGCGCATGTCCGCGTCCCCACCTACTGCTAAGAAGCAGAACTTGCAAATACACCGGGCCATCGATCCCTCGACACGCGACACATGTGCAACGAGTTTTTGCGGCTTCTCGAAGTGCTTCCAAATATCCGGATCGGATATTCAAACTGATTGAATATTATCACGAGACACTACATGTGCAATATATCTCCCCGGTCACAAACGCGTGTACGATCAATCTTTTATAACACCAATTACTCTTATGTCAACTATTCTAGGTGATTGATTATTTAACTCTTAAGTTTATCCGTTTAAATGATCATCGTCATATCATAATTCATTCAATAATATGCGTTCTTTGATTTTATGGTCTTGCTTCCCCCTTTGAAAAATTTAATTATAACCACTGATGTACAATAGTGCAAACGATAGGCCAGTTGCAAAAGAGTATAAACAGTAGTATGCTTACTATTATAGCTTTGTACAGTAGAAATTGCATATGAACTATATCACCATGAGAAGTCACAAAATCTGATGTTTTTGTACTTTTGATACGATTCGTGTTTAAGTTGGTTTTTATGTTTTCTCTCGAGTCATAAACATCGTCAACTATATTCCGATCCGTTTCATCCATCGTCCAGTATACGTCCATCTCCAAATCAGTTGCCTTTTGCGTTTGCCGCTGCAGCCCACAAGCGGATGCAGTACGTAGCTCACCAGTAAACGCATGTAGCCATATGATTAATTATAGGACCATTTATTTTTCCAATCTTAGATCAGTAAAATTTCTATTTGATCCTATACCGGGACTCATGCAGAAGACAAGAGAACATTACAAGTATATATGTTTGTGTTTGATCAGCAAGGGGGATCAAAGTAGGAATAATTGTATGATCAAAATTTTGATTTTAAAAATAAATATTATTAATGGTTAGAGTTATATCAAATAATAAAAAAATAATTGAGGAATATCTTCACTACCTCTACCTGAAAAAATCAGCGTTTTCATTTATCATCCAATTTTTTTCCATCCATCGTTGGTCACAACGTGGGATCATAAGGATTTTTTATCTTTAGGTGGATTTTGATATATGAGAAGCTGAACAAATTTTGAACAAGGAAAGACTATTGGAAATAAGTAATCTGGAAGGAAAAACATGAATTCGCTTTCAATTTTCCGAATTGAGCTTGAGGATTTTTTTGGAACAGTTTAGAGTACGGATATATATGATGTTTATCAAACTTCAGTTTGTCCCGTTGCAACGCACGGGTACTCTTTCTAGAGATATAACAAATTAAAGATAAACAAAATCACTGGCACACGAATAGCTCATGTAGAGGGCATAGAATGACAAGCGATAATACAGAGAATTGGAAAAGAACCCCCAAAAAAATGCGTGAGCTATAAAATATATATATGCAAGCAAAATGGGGAATGGTCAGCAGTGGTAGAAATAAAAGGGCACCACCACATCAAATAATTAACCAACTCACATGCTTACACCAAGCAGCACAATATATACTTTAGTTACAATAACCAACACGAAATGAACAGCATAAACACAATATATATTTAGCTAGCTACACTATAGTCAGAAGCAAAAGCCATCGCGAAGAGTTGTGTCAGGTGCAGGCCCTCCTCCATCTAACAGCTACTCTCCCTCCGTTTCACAGTGGAAGACTTTCTAGCATTGCTAACATTTATATAGATATGCGTTTAGAAATCTTATATTGTGAAACGGAGTAAGTAATTAAACTTGAAGCATTAGTACCAAACTTTGCACGTTTACGCCGCGCATCTCTCCAGCCAGCACTGCATGCCCCAACTGCACCGGATGCAACAAACACCGCAACTACATTACATCCAAACACTAGATTATCTCGAAATGCACCCCTGGGCATCCCGCAGGAAGTCAACAACCTGTGCGAACGATATACACAACACATATATATGAAGCTGCCCCTGAAACCAAGGTGGAAAACAATGACAAACATAAACTTGCAAGCAACCACATACCGGCTGAGCACATTTCTATCTTCATTCTCCACCCTTTTTACCTTCTCCACATCTTCAATCATTTCCCTGTTCGCCTTCGCCTTCAATTCATCAATTTCTCTGGAGATGTTGGGCCTTCTGACCTGATTAGGATTCACAGGTTTGAGCACAAATCAAGACAAAAATGATCAATTACTCCCTCATGGTATCAGAGGACGGTAAGTCACCAGCATTGTTAGTGTTAAGTTGTTACTGACAAGCATTCATAGGCCTCAACATCGCTGGCTGATTTAGAGAAGAAAATAAAACCCACAAGCATACGGCGGACTGAGGTTACAAGTTAGAACAAGAGCAACATCAATATAAGAGAAATTCACATACTCTTTTAGAACCTATATTGATTCAGCGGTAACACTTAAAAAACAACATTTTGGGGGTGGGGATATTTTAATTAGTAACTGATGAAAATGAGCTTGTAATCACAGTATGAAAATTAACTATGAACATTCAGCAAGTGTGTTCTTAACATACTCCATATCAGAAAGCCGACTGCTTTATAACTCCAAAACTGTTTTATGTGCCCATGCTCCTAATACATGGTATTACTGTTACATTCATGCTGTCATTTTTTAATCTTTTAGAGAAAAACATAATCTCTTCTAATATAACAAATACCAGCCAACTTGCACATACAAGACGATTTAACTTGATCTTAAGGAGTTAGGGAAGAGGAGTTATGACAGCCCACTACCTCTCCAATCTCATCTTAATCTTATGTTTTCCCTTCAGTATCCACCACCCAGACCATGATTTTATATCAGCATAAAGCTAAGATGCGCTGATAAACCAGGCCAGATAAAGGCTATATAAATGCAGGAATTGACATATAGTATATTGCAACGCGTAAGGAAACTCGAAGGCATATATACGTACTGATTTGTTCATTCATATGCAGAAACCAAAAGAAGAGTTTTTTTTAATCGATTTCTAAATAGGATTAGAGAGGGAGTACCATAAGTGAAATTCTCTACAGTTATCTACTGCTGCCGAGTATTAGACTGTTAGAGGGGAAAAAAATAGGTGCATCCCGGCGAAAAAAAATAAATAAATTAGGTGCATTGGAAAGTGGCCTAAAATTAGGCGGGCAAGCGAACCAAAGCATTCAATCATGTAGATTTCGCCGTCTGGAGAAACACCCAGGGTTTTCCGGGTAGCTCCATAAGGTGGTGGGCTAGACGACCTGGGTTCGAAACCTCACCCCTTTTAATTATTTGATATCAGATCATTCCCTAATATTCGCGTCTTTTTAATTTCGCTGTCTGTGAAGTCTATATTCGATACCGCATACACAATTTCTTTTTTTTAGGAGTAATGGGCAGGAGCTCTGCCAATTTCATTTAAGTAGAAGAAGAGAAAGGCAACAAAGGTTTTTGTACAAAACTAGATTACAAAAAGGATCCCAAGGATCCTTCTATAGTAGACAGGATGGGGAGATAAAAACTAAAATTTTAGAAAAATGAGAAGCAACTAGAAGGAGAATATGTGCGCTACTCATCTAGAATATGTGCTCCAACGTAGGCTTTGCACATAGCGATGATTGAATCAACAACTTGTAACTTGCATACACAATTTCAGCAGAAAGATGAGATATATGTAGCGTGTACGTAGGCATGGTCTCAGTGATCAGAAGGAAGAATATGAGTTAGTTACCTGCTCTTGATCCGTGGCGCCGGTGGTGGAGAAGATCCGACGGCGGGCGCGGAGAAGAAGCCCCCGCGACTGCATCGCCACGGTGCGGCAGAGCGACATCACGAATCGCTCGAGGAGGAAGGAAGGGGGAAGACGAAGGCTAGGGTTTGGAATTTACCCACACGGACGGAGTCACTTCGATTAGTACTACTTATTATTTCTTTCTTGTTTTTCTTTTCCTCCCCCTTTCTCCAATTTAGTTAATAGGAGTTGAAGTAATAGGAGTATATGGGTAAACAAAAATAAATGAGTCTCTTAATCCAGTTTGTATTATATTATAGTACTACATTGTTTTCAAAATATACGACTCCTTTGACTTTTTCACAACTTTGGATCATTTATTTTTTTCAAAAATTCAATATCTCTACTATTTATTATAAAAATTGAAGATGTTTTTACCGGTGTTTTCATACATCATCCATGTTTGAATCGATTTTAATCTCTATATATTTCTATCTCTACTTAAAAATAAGAAATTTCCAAAGTTGGTTAAAAAGAAAAAAAAGTCCGATAAAAAGGTAAAAACAAAGTCCGACTCAAAAAAGGATAAAAAAAGCTTCTGTCGTCGGTAAAAAAGGAGAAAAAAATCGTCCGACTCCAAGGAAAAAAAGGAAAAAAAAGTCTTGCCACTAAAAAAACCAAAAAAGGTCCGTTTGGTTTTTTTTTTTGCACCGGCGACTTTTTTTTCACGTGAAAGAGTTTTTTTCTCTGCGTTTTTTTGTCTAGTTTTTTAAATCACCGCGCGCCTCCCGGGCGCTTTTGGTTTTTTCGTCAATTTTTTTTGTCACCGGTTTTTATCCCGTGCACTTTTACTTTTTCTCGTCTGGTTTTTTAATCCGATCTATTCACGACACGTCTACCGAGTTGAACTCTAGCGCCGCGCCGGCGCCATATCGATCGTGTGTTTTCTCTCTAATTTGATTGCAAAAAAAAAATTGATTCCCACTCCTCCCTCATTATTTTCTCCATGATTTTGTTGGCTTTATTTCGCCGGATTTAATCTACCGGTTGCCGATATGATGACGATCTTCCTCGATTGTTTTTATCCTGAATTTTACACTCTGATTTTGGGTAAAAAGTAAAGCGGTGAGTGGATCAAAAACCCTCAACCAATTCTGGGTGATCGAGAAAAATTCGGCCGGATTTGATGGGTTGAAGGAAACAGGCCAAACGAGGGAGGTAGTGAACCGGCCTAGGGCTGAAAATAGCTTTGCTTGTGGCTGGGTCGAAGCAAGCATGCCAAATGAAGGGAGGTAGCGAACTGGCCTAGGGCTGAAAAGTATGGACTAAAAACGGCTTCACTCATAGCTGGGACGAAGCAAGCATGCCAAATGTAGAGAGGTAGCGGACTGGCCTAGGGCTGAAAAGTAAGGAAGGCTTTCGGCCCAAAACCCAATAAAAATTTTCATTAACTTTTCTAATTATAATATATAGCGATCCCAATATTAGGATTTTAGTTAACTTTTTTAATTGTAATGTATAGCTAGCGATCATAATATTTCAATTTATTGTTCAGGTCTTAATATATCATTGAAAAAACGTCTTTACCCGTTGTAACGCACAGACATTTTTTCTAGTACATATATATAAGTATAAGGTAATATTACTTATATTATTTTATTTGATGATAAAATAAGTTACAATGAAATATATTTTTTAATAGGATGGATGGTCTAACGTTATGCGAAAAGTCAATGTTCTAATATTATGATTTGTTATCCGTATAGGATTAGGATTCTTTATCGATCTCTGCTTTATTTTTTTTTGCTTTGGCCACTGCACGCGCGTGCGGAGACAGAGGGTGTCGTTTGGTTGAACTTTACTGACAAAAAATTGTTACGATCGAAAAGTTACTGACGAAAATACTCGCCCTTGGGCGACCGGCGCGGGGGAGCCGGATCGGGCGCTCCCCCGCGCGCCTCCTCCCATGTGCGTATTATTTGGGGGCCCATCCACTTCTCCCTCCTTTTTTCAAAAAAAATGTTTCACCTAGTGTATTTATAATGTTTCACTTTTTATAAATCTAATGTTACACTGAATTAAAATATTCTTTTGCAAAAAAAAACCTACATATTTTGGAATCCCTCTATTAAGGGAATTTGGCTTATTTTTTGTTCCACAAAAAATGTTTCACCTAATGTACTCACAATGTTTCACTATGTACAGTGAACTGAAATATTCCATTGCACCAAAAACCCACATATTTTGGAAACCCCCTATTAAGGGAATTCATTTTATTTTTTGTTCCACCGAAAAATATTTCACCTAGTGTACTCACAATGTTTCACTATGTATAGATCTAATGTTGTAGTTAACTGAAACATTCTTTCGCTATTTGCTGAAACATTGTTTTTATATAAGATGAAACAACACCCAATTTAAACGAGTGAAACATTTTCAATCTACTTTGTGAAACAATTCCGATATACCTGGTGGAACATCGTACAATATTTAAAAATAATTCAATAATGAGCTAAAAAATTTTTCGTCGGAATATATCCATGTGTGGTCTTGTTTTGAAGATTTAATTGCAACGAATTTAATGGTGCAATCGGATCATGATTTGGATAAGTAATTTGAGAGAAAAATCAGTTTAAAGTAGTTTTGCACGTAAATCGGGCGCTGACGTCAGCGCCCTATTTTCCTCCACCCACGATTGGGCGCCCGATTTGTAGGGGGATATAGTTACTGATTTAAGCAAGTTTAGATTTAAAAATGTTAGTGAATCTAGATAGATAATAGATGGAGAGACCAAAAAGTCTTTTTTTAAATGTGAAATGAAGCCATGAACATTATTTCTCTATTATTATAAAAATTAAAGATATTTTTCCCGGTACTTTGGTATGTTATTTGTGATTGAGTCGTCATTTGGTTTTTAAGTTCATTCGCTTTTAGAAATAAAAAAGAGTTTTATAAGAAATTTATTTAAATAAACTCGCATGCTAACTTGAGACGATCGGACCCCTAATTACAACTTATGATTTTGTAAAAAACAAAATCTTCACCCGTTGTAACGTACGGATATTTTTTCAGTTATATATAAATCTAAAACGAGCATTGGAGTATTTGTTTTTTCTTTCTCTTGGAAATCGAGTCGAAGATCGTGCTGGGCTTTATCCTTTTTTGTTGGAAGTAAAGGTGAGAGGAGAGAGAGAGAGAGAGGGGTAGAGCTTGTGGAACCCTAAGCCTAACCAGGACGGACAGGAGGAAGGATGGGAGGAAGAGAGGAGTAGATCCGATCGATCCCATGTCGTTCGCCGCTACAAGGATGATGGCGGCAGCCCGGCGCGCCTTCCACTCCAAGGCCGCGTCGACCATCGAGGAAGACGTACGTACCCTACTCCGTCTCCTTCCTTCCTTGCTTCTTCTTGCCTTAATTAGCTTGCTTTTTGATTATTTGATTGATTAATTGATGATCGCTAGGTGCGTAGACATCTCGATGCCATGGAAAAGGCCAACCTTGAAAGGTTGCCACAGCTCTTGGATCCCATCATCCGGCAGCGAGCCGCTCGAGATGTCCACCGCAATACCCACAGGATCAAGATCTATGCTAATCCTTGCATAGGGAGGTACTTAATCCATCCATTATCTATCACATATATATGCGTCAGCACTCATGTCCTTTATATATATATATATATATATGATGAATCAATCAATGCGATGAGCTAATTAATTTATTATCCATCTTAATTTGCATTGCAGGCCACCGCCCGAAGGGCACATTTGGTATGATGTCGCCTGGGCAAAAAATCTTGGTCTAGTTTTTTTTGTCACCTCATTTTTTGGGATGTACGATGTTCTATTCGAGGAGAGTACTCAACAGTCTGACCACCATATGTCCTCCTCGTTGCCAATGCCACCCTCCTAAATTATTCTGTGTAAAATCATCGCTGCCGACCGATTTTAGATTATGAAATAATAATCTCCATGTCCTGTGGTCTTACTCTATGAGGACCTTCTTAATTCTAGCCTTGTGGTCTTATAATCTATTAGTACCTCCTTAATTTAAGCCTTGTGGAAGCACCTACTTAAGTTAAGCCTTGTGGGCTTGATGTATCAGCACCTACTTAATTTAAGCCTTGTGTGCTTGATGATTTAAAGTAAGTACATCCTTAAACTTAAATTAAGCCTTGTCGTCTTGATGCACCAGTACCTCCTTAATTTAAGCCTTGCTGTCCTAATGTTTTTACTACCTCCTCAATTTCATTTGTAGGCCAGTGTCACAACTTAAGAGTAACTTTCCGTGGTAACAGTACCACTATATGTTTTTCTCAACTTTAATTACTGCGTGCACCCAAATATCCCAAACACAACTTGCTCACTTTTTTTTTCATGCTGCTTTTTGATTATCTGTTTACAATAGGGTTGTTCGGCTGCCCTGGCTGCTGCTACCGTAAAATTTCAATACTAGATACTGTATTGGCTGGCTGCAAAGCGGCCATATATAGCTTTACCGAACATCCCTTATGTTGCTAAGATTACAGAAACATTTGTGGTTTAGACGCTTCTTTGTTCACTATTACCGGTACTTAATTGACGGTTTTATGAAACCTATTCTCAAACATCTTCCTAGCAAGGTGACATCATGTTTCATCTTTTCTTTTCGTGGGTTAGTTAGTTACCTGTGGCGTTGTTTCAGTAAATGGTAAACTCTTTTGGTAATTCTTGAAGTGATTTGTATTTGAATGGTTTCTTCGAACTGTTTGTGATTTGGCATGTTCTGCAATCAGTTGACATTGTTGTTCTTTATAATTTGCTTTCCCTTGTTCTTTCATGATTTTGTGCTGAAATATTATCAAGGTTGGGATAGTTGTTTCCCCTTGGGTTATGATGATACTTGAGCTTGGATTTGGCATATATATTATATTACTACTCTCTTACAATGAACCAGAGGGGAGTGCTTGGGTTCCAATACTGCAGAGCTGCTAGGGTGCATGTAGGCAGTGTTGCCCTTAGCCCTGGCATGCCCTTTTGCCTATAAGATGGGCTTGGTAGCCAAGCGCCTAGTCCCTCTTGTTTGCTGCCAAGCTGCATTTTTGGTGTTAATTTATGTTAAGTGATGCATAATTGCGATGAGCAGGTACTTTTGTTCATACTGCAATTTCCATCAGCAGAAATTTCAGTGCTATTGGTTATGGATTACCTGTTGTTTGTCTTTTTTGTTCAGTTTATTGATTTCTGGTTAAATTAAACTTGTGCTGCTGTTTCAATGTTGGTATGTTTGTTGATGAGACGAGTCAGATAGTGTGATGCTGAGCTGAGTTACTAGCAACATTTGTACATCGGAGTCGAAGCGATGTAATATATTTGTAACACTTCAAAATTTTATGAATAAATTGTGTGTTTGGAACTTTGGACCGATTGTTTCAGTCTTTTAGTTACTGCTTTCGGCTTGTGCCACTTTTGACCGCACCAACTATTGTTGGTTTCATTTCATCTTAGTGTATAGCCGAGATCATTTGTGATGTAGCATGCGTCTGCTATTTCCTTAGCACAGGAGGTGGCAATGGCATAATGACTTGCTTCCTTGACACCAACAACAGTGCCAACAAGGACCAGGATTAAGACATTCAACCAATTTGATTGATGTCAAAAGTTAAATATTTTGGTGATCTACTCTGTTAACATATCTAGTTATGGGTGTTTTGTTGTTCTGTGAAATCGAGCCAAGATACATAAGCAAATATTATCCATGCATATTGCTGCTTCACAAAACATTCGCCTAGGAAAAATATGTTTCTTTTGACATGAGTTTTCACTAATGCAGGCATGCATATATGTAATTTATCTAGACCAAATATAATAATTCAAGTGTTGAAATATGATTTTTTAACATCACATTTAGAAAAACTTTATTTCGTGAGATGAGTGCTGCTCAACTTTTAGATGGGACTAAAACTTTTTAGTCCGTATCACATTGGATGTTTGGACACTAATTATAAATATTAAACGTAGACTATTAATAAAACCCATTCTATAACCCTGGACTAATTCGCGAGACGAATCTATTGAGTCTAATTAATCCATGATTAGCCTATGTGATGCTAGAGGAAACATGCGCTAATTATGGATTAATTAGGCTTTTAAAAAATTTGTCATGTGAATTAGCTCTCATTTATATGTAATTAGTTTTATAGGTAGTCTATGTTTAATACTCCAAATTCATCCGATATGACAGGGACTAAAGTTTAGTCCCTGGATCCAAACACTACCTAAATAGGTTTTTGCTGTGTAACCTATCCACTCGGGTACTTGCATGTGCGCGTATGTTTATATGAGTGTATGTATTTATATTGTATTCTAAAAAAAAATTTTGATTTTGTTTTTTCTAAAAAAAACTTTTTTAAACACGAATGCGCTTGGCCCGATAGTAACCTGAAAAAGAGAAAGGAAAAATAAAAAAAATTGGAACCCTTACAAATTGGGCGTCCTATTTATTTGTCAAAATTGAGCGCTGTTTCGTTAGTTAAAGAAAAATGTTACACCTAGTAGATGGAGAATGTTTTAATTTATACTGAAACACGTTTGTACTATGACTAAAACAATTTGAGGTAGCATATGGAACATGGAATTTCACCCTAAGGAAACACCAACAAATCTATATCAATAAAAAACCCTGTTAGTACAACATTTCAATCCAACACACCCATCCACCACTCTTCCCGGCGAGCATCTCGCTCTCGCTGCCGGCACGGCTCGCGACTCGTCGCCGCCGCCGCCCGAAGCGGGGCGCCCCAAAGGCCGCACGGCCGCCTCTCCGTCCAGCGCCGCGGCGTGGCGCGGGCGGTAGTACGACGACGCGCTCATCCCGGGAGCGGCAGCGGTGGCGAACCTCCTTGCGGCAGCGCGTCCTGTCGTCGTCGCGCCGAGCTCCGGCCTCCTACTCGGCCAGCGGCCGGCGGCGGCGGCTACGGCTACGGAGGAGGAGAAGGAGAGCGAGCGAGGCGCCCCATTTTTCGGCTTCCATCGGGCGCACTTTTGACAGCATTTTCGACAGAAATCCCCAATTGAAGAAGAATTGGAGAGGAGAGGCGGCGGCGGCGATGGCGGGCGGCGACAGGGAGAGGGATGTCGAGGAGGAGACGAGGAACCAGATGATGCAGAACCTCTTCGGCGACCAGTCGGAGGACGAAGAGGACGACGAGGCCGTCGAGGTCGTCGACGAGGACGACCACCCGCATCCGCAGCAGCAGCAGCTTCTTCGCCACCAGGTGGTGGACGACGACGACGACGAAGACGACGCCCGTAGCGAAGGCAATGCCCGCTCCGGCTACCACTCGGTAAAAATCTCAAATCTCCCCTCCCCTGCTTCCTGTCCCCGTCCCCCCCCCCCCCCCCCCTCGTCCTGGGGTTAGGGCTTAGGTTTGTTCGGGTGGAATAAATCTCGCCATTGGGATACTGCAGTTTGATGAACCAGTAGATTTCTGCTTCGCTGATCCCCAATCATCTGTTCGAGAATTCTGAAAGGATTGATGTTCCTTTGAAAGGAACATCTTGATAATAAACTTGCTAGTAGAATATTGTACTTTTTTGAACCAAAACTATTGTAATTTTAGGTGACGTGATATGGAGCATTGCCTCTTGAACACCACTGGCATCTCAGAAATCCATCATTTTGTTTCCTCACACTTTGCGCGCAAGTCTGTCAGTCTCAAGTGTAAATCCTCTGTGTGTAATGCTAGTTTTTTTAGTGCCCAGCTGTAGCAAGTGATTTGGAGACATACTGGACCTATCATGGTGTAAAAATCGAACCGTCATTCCTTGCTGATCTTGCCACAGAGTTTAGCTCTTGTAGGCTCTTCTAGTGCCCCAGTTCTTCATCGATGCATTCTGTATACTTCTGCTGCAGCTATCTGATGTGATGCTTGCTTATTGATTTGCTTGTACAGGAAGAAGTGGAAGGTGAGGCTGATAATGGAGGGGATGGTGAAGCGGAAGGAGAAGGTGAAAGTGAGGGGCAAGTTGGGATGGAAGAAGAAAGTGAAGCTGAAGCTCACCGTGCTGATCTTGATCAAGGAGAAAGTGATGGGGAAAAGGTCCAGAGCTCCCCAGAAAGAGAATTTAGTGACCGGGTGATGCAAAATGATGCAGCAGGCATGGATAGTGAAGACGAAGGCTATCAGCAGCGGCCAGTAGCTAGCAGAAGAAGAGGAGTTGTTGCCTCTGAATCTGAGGGGTCTGAAGATGACTATTATGCTGGTCGAGGTCATGAAGATGAGGAACCTCATCAAACAAGGAAAACACCAAGGTTAAGGGAAAACAATCAGAATCCTATTTATTGTCTGTGCATTATATGCTTTCTAGATCTGGCATTACGACGTACTCCCTCCGTACTTGTAAAGGAAGTCGTTTAGGACACCGACACGGTCTCCAAAACACAACTTTGACTTATTTCTATAAAAATATTTATTAAAAAGTGGTATATGTATACTTTTATGAAAGTATTTTTCAAGACAAATCTATTCATATAATTTTTACATTTTTAAACTCAACAACTTGAGAGTTATTCATGATTTATATTCCCAAGGTTTGACTTAAACATTGTCCTAAACGACTTCCTTTACGAGTACGGAGGGAGTAACAATCTATCCACTGCTTCATTAACTGTTTCTTAGTATTTTGCTAGTGACTCAATATGCACTCTTTGCCTATGTATATCCTCCCTACCTTTGTAGTAAGTAGTAACTCGTAAGAACCATAATCTTATGCAGCTCGCCAGTTGAGGAGGAGAGAGATCATGAAGTTGTCCGTGATGTATTTGGTGAAAGCGATGAAGATGGACCTGCTCCATATCGTGATCAACATGAAATTGATGAAGATTCCCATGTGAGATTTTTATGCTCAAGTTACCTACCATTCTAGGCTTAAAGTAGGAATATCTTTTGTCGGGCTTAAAGAAAACCAGCAAAGATTTTCACAGAAATTCTAAACAGAGCCATTTTTTTATACATTCTGCACTGAGCAAGTACAGTATGCTAACGATGACTTGGTGGCATGTTGTTTAAACTGAATATCAGCAAAAGTATTCATGTAATTCAATATGTAGAGAATTTTGTGTTTTATATTCTTTTAAATTCAGAGTTACCATATGATGCTTAACTATGTAACAAATTTACTAATGCAGGTAGCATCTTTGCTAATTATGTATTTATCTAAAAATCTAATCTTTCTCCCTATTCATTTCTTGTATGTACCCTGCATGAATATAGATCTGTGCTCCAGTCAGTATTGATCAACTTTCACACCTAACTTTTTTCTGGATGCAATAGGTACTCAAAATTTCCTCCTTTCTTTTTTAGAGATCACCCATGGAAGATGAAGGTCACTATGAGAAGGATTTGCAGCCTGAGGATGTAGTAGCTGATGAAGATATGAGATATGAATCAGATGAAAATCGTGAATTGAAACCAAAAGAGAAACCAGTTGGTCCACCGTTGAACCTGGTGGTTCCACTTAAGCAGCCGCCAGCTCAACCCGACAGAGTGAGTTGACTACACCTTTCGAACCATATTTCTTTCAGTCTTTGACCATACAGCACTGTTATCTTTTCTGACAAGATGATTATATATTGGCAGACATCAGTTATCTTTGATGGATATTTATTGCGTTGCTGTATATACACCAGATTTTTATTTGTCATTCTTTGTATCTGTTACTGTTTAATTGCTGATATTTTGTGCTTGTTCGTAAATGTTGTTGTGCAGAACTGCACAATTGACTGGTGCAGTACAATGTCAGAAATAAAGAACCTGTGCTGCTATGAACTCCATGCTTGTACTTATTATGTGACGTTGGCCCTTTAGTAGTTGAAATTTCTTTTTTATGTCATGGTATTATTGAAGAGAACTTTGCTGTCATGTTATAGGCTTGACTAGGAATATTAATGATTGGTGCTTAAATATTTTGTGCTTTTGCAGCTATTCATAGATTTTTTTGTTACTGACTGATTTCTTAACTTGTAGATGAATGTGATCAAGGTATCAAACATTATGGGGATTGACCCGAAGCCTTTTGATCCTAAAACATATGTGGAGGAGGATGTATTTGTTACAGATGAATCTGGGACTAAAAAAAGGATACGACTGGAGGACAATATTGTGCGGTGGAGAACCGTTAAGAATGCTAATGGCACTACATCTGTAAGTGGAATGTTTTTCAAGTAGCATTTTGAAATCCTTTAGCATTACAGACTCAGTTATGCTATGTCGCCATCTTCTAAGTTTCCCTCCCTGAAGATGCTCTGGGCAGCTTCTTAACTTTCTTACAATAATCAGGGTTGTGAACTAGCCTTTAGTGATGCTTGCACCGAGTCTTCTCTCATAGCCAACTTGCCCAACTGTTATTATGTATTCCCTGCAAAAGAATATATATGTTATTATACATACCATAAGATGCTTGCTCTGTTTCTTTTTCTTCCTCCTTTTTTTTGGTCATTGCCCTTTTAAGTAGTTTGTGACAGGTGGTCGGTGCACTATGTGGCTATGCATATGATAAATGAGCATTGTTGCAGTGTGAAAGTAATGCGCGCATTGTAAAATGGAAAGATGGAACGATGCAGCTGCTGATTGGCAATGAAGTTCTTGATATATCTGTACATGAAGCACATCATGATCAGTCCCATCTGTTTCTGAGGAATGGGAAGGTAAAGTACTTCTTGTCTGCAATTCAACAATGTTCGCTACCACTGTTCATTCATGCTCTTACCGCATAGGTCTCACTAACCTGATATAATTTTGAATTGTAATGCAGGGAGTCCTTCAATCACAAGGAAGGCTCTTACGGAAAATGAGATTCATGCCATCTTCCTTGTCTTCGAAATCACATCGTTTATTAACTGCTCTTGTTGATTCTCAGAATAAGAAAACTGTTAAGATGCAAAAATGGATCGAATCTAAGGATCCTGAGAAAGTGAAGCAGGAAAAAGAAAGGGTAACCAAAAACTCCATTTCTTAATTCATTGGATGTATATGCAACACTGAATGACATGTGTATGACTTACATTTGTCCAAATGCTGCTTCTGATATGGTTCCTATGTCAAAAACAACATGATTTGTGTTGTGTTATACTCACTTTCCATTTTTTTCTATAGGGGATAGCCATTGGGCTTGACGTAACATGTACATTTATATTTTTTCCCTTATTTCTTTAGATTATAGGAGTTGGATGCATGTAATACTTAATAGAGTAGAATAATCAGCAAGATAGTCAGAATGCAAACTTCAAATTAAGTAAATATAATTTGGTATCTGACCATGAGAGATTTGAGCAGATACTGAATTTGTACCAGATAACTGACAAACAAGTGAATATGAGCATAACTGGTAAGCTAGTACCATTAAGGAAATGCTACTAAAGTACTAACTAATGTTGCAAGCTACAATAATGGTCTTCTTCATGGAAATATGAGCTTCAAATTTGATTATTCTTGGGCGCATAGCTAGTCAGGATCACTATATAAAATGATTGAGAGGACAATTGATGCTTTTAGAGCAGGATAATCAGCAAGCAAATTTAGAGCATGACAATCAGCAAGCAAATTGTTTTTCTTGGATCACAAACACGTGATAACATTTTTAGCTATAGTTGGTAAATTGACGATTCTCCAGTGTCTAAAAACATTACATGCAAATCTTGGCATGTTGACTGTAAATCTCTTGAATGGTAAAGAGCAAGATTTTCATCATATTTATCCTAAAAATAAAGATGTAATCATTATGAAATCATTTGAATGAGTTCCACAATCTTGTTGCTTTCTCTGTTTTTTTTCTTCCTTTTATGATGAGAGGATGAGTTCTAAGATTAAGAAATTTATGTCGTCATTCCAACAAATATCAATGTGATATCAGAGGTCCCATTTTCCAACAATACTGCAATTTGTATTCAGCAAATTCTCTTGTTTGTGTGTTTTCATGTTTTTCTCCAATGCATAAGCAAGCATTAATTAGCTCAATTTCTGTGGCAGTTCAACACGCGTTCTAGATCCTGTGAGTTTCAGCTTTGATTTGAGAGTCTAAAAGTTATTGTAACGTGATTTGTTCTTACTGCTACGCTGCATAGCATTTATTGTGGCTTGATCCAGTGAACTTCTCACAAAAAGTAAATCACATAGGGTTAAGTTTCCTTTTGTGAAGGCGCAATAACCAAATAGTTGACATGCCGATTTAGTAAATGCATTTAATCCTGTTCCATGCTTTGCTGTATTTCCTTTCTGTTCTAAACTTGTTATATATGCATTTTGAATGAAGTTTGTCCCTTTTCACTATGCAGGCCTTGGGCCAAAATATTCGAGCCCATTCAATTCTTCAACGCAAAAAAGAAAAGGTTAGCCGCAAGTACACACAGCCTGCCAGGCAAAGAAGGCAGCTTTCTCCTGGATTTTTGGAAGATGCATTAGATGAGGTGGGTTTCTTGTCATTTCTCTTATTTCTTCCACTTAAGGTCATTGATACAATCAGTTATTGTTGTTCATACAGTTCTAGTATTAGTGATAAATGATATTTAGTCCAGACGCATCCTATTAAATCTCACTAGTAAATGCCATTTGAATGATCGTCGGTCTTTCCAATTTAGCTGTGCGGCCAATTTTGGCTGCAATATAATGCTGGTAAAGTGCAAGACCCTCCACACCTTTTTCTTTTCTCGAACATGCAGGAGATCTGCGTAGGGGCGGTGCAGCACAGGGGAGTTTAGAAAAAATCCCACTCCCTAAACACCGTCATGTCTTACAAAAGAACCAAACAAACCGAATGACCTAGTTAAGTTGCAAGGGCTATCGACCTAGCAAACAGGTTTCGAAGCTTTGAAACTCCAGGCAAGCACCAAAGTGCACCTTCATTTGCTACTGATTGGATCACCGCTGCCACATACAGAGTTGCACACTGCCACAAACAGTTGTTCCTATGCTTCCAAATTTCCCTCCACATCTTATTAACACTGCCCACTCCTTATTTGATTTTAGCAAGTGATTTGAGTTCAATTTCACTTTCCGACCTAAAGCTGTTGCATGGTAAAAACTCTGTTCAGTGAAAACTGAAATCCTCTTCAGTCCTACATGTTATTTACGCGATGATATCCAAATTTTTCTTGTCTGGTTAATTTTATTTCCTTTTTTGAAACCATGTAGGCTGCTATCGTATGCCCATGGCACGCACACATAAATTGTTTATCTGTAATTTCATAGGGGCAATATGGACTTGTTTAAGCTTACTGTAAATGGCTCAGATACATAGATCATTATGTTGGCAGTTTGTTTGTGTGAGATTTTTTTTTCTATGCTTAGCTGGTTTACTCAACTGTGAGTGTACCTTACTGAATGGTTACATATTCAGATTCTGGGTAGATGGTTAATTTTATTCTGCTGTTGTAGCTCACATGATGTTTTTCCTTGGATTTAGATACACGTGTTCAATAGCTGTTTTTGTAGGAGTAAAATGTGCTGTGATGATTTGCAACTTGTCCTTTTGGTGCATTCTGGCAGGAGATTGGATTCGATGTGACAATTAATAAGACTTTAGTACTGGTTATGCCCAATAATTTATTCAATTTCATTTTTGGCAGGACGAGGAACCTGACCATCAATATGGTTCTCGCCGAATGCCAGCACGTAGTCGTTTTGAGGATGAACTGGAGGCTGAAGCACTAGCTGAGAGGCGCATAGTTAGTGCAAAGAAGGTGAGCAACTCATCAGCATGTAACCCTTGTTATTTTTAACCAATGTATTGCTGTTTATACATAATCTGTATTGTTTGCACATTTTCAGTCAAGTATGGGCAGAAACATTCCTCGCAAACCATCCTTTCCTGCTCGTCCGCCTAGACGACAGGCAAATGAATATTCTGAGAGTGAAAGGGAGGAGTCAGAGTATGAAACTGAAGGAGAGGATATTGAGCACTCACCAACCCAGGGGAGGGAAGATGAGCTTGATGAAGAAGATGAATATGAGGAAGATGTGGAAGAAGAAGCAGCCATGTCAGATGAAGAAATTGAGGTAAGACCGATGTCATGGCCTCAAAACTCTTGGTTTTCTTTTTCACAAGTTAGCAATGTGATTATGTAAATGTGATACGAATGAACATTGTCGTAAGGTTCAAATTTTGCAAGTCAGGTTCTTTCTTGGATATGCCCAGTAAAGACATTAAGGAATTAAATACTTTTGCAGCATATGTGAGGGCAAGATTTTCAAGAATCCTGACAGTAACCACTAGGAATATGACCAATTTGATATTTTAGTTTACATTGCTGACATTTTGTAGTTTATGCTCAGTAATTCTGCAACAGAGTAATTAACAGGTCAGCAGGCAGACTTGCTGCTTTGTTTATGTTGAAGTGAAACAAAAGGAAACAGAAAAAATGTACTCAGTTCATGTTTGACTACTTCTGCACACTAGTTAGCATATAATAGCTGAAAGGAATCTACGATTGGTTTTTTGTTGTAGTAATATAGCAAACTTGAAAGAAAAACATGATGAGGCTAGCTGTATATAAATCGAAACTGAAAGAGGAGCCTCTGCTGCAGGAACCAAAACGGAGAGAATCTGGGGGTGTCAGTGCCAGCCAAAGGCGCAAGGAGATCGACTCGGACGATGATTCTCCACCAAGAAAACAGCAGGCAGTTCATCGTCGGAAGGCGGTCGTTTTTGACAGTGATGACGAATGATGATGAAGAAAGAACTGGTTTGCAAACACCAATGTTGGCATGGCACCATATTATTTGCTTGAGGATTATTGTTTAGTAATAACAAAAAAAGAAAAAAAACGTTGTCAATTGTTAATGTATTTGGGATGCTGTCTTGAAATCAAATGTTAGCTGTGCGACCAGTTTTCCTACAGTAATATAGATGATGATCTTGTAGTATTATATTTCTAAAAAAAATATAGATGATCTGGTAAACCATCACCAGTCTGTGCTGTTTTGATGCTCATTTGCAAATATATAGGCGTTGAAAATAGCCAAGGAATGTGGTAGTTGAAAGGCACAATGTACTGGAATTATCCTTTTTCTTTCTCTGTAAGAACATTTTCTTTTCTCCTTTTTGAAAAATATAGAAAAGAACAGTCAGTATCTTGCGAGCAGAAAAACTCTAAGAATGAGGCGTAGAAGAGCCCATGGTAGGCCCCATGATACAAGGAACATGTTGGAGGCCCAAACAAAAGTAAGCCCAGAAAGGCCCAGTGCGGCCCATTATCTATGTCCTCGTCGATGCCCCACCTATAAAATGAGATTCATTCGTAAACCCTAGAGCTTCGCTTCTCTGCAGCCGCCGCCGCGTTCCACCTCCTACCACCCCCACCGGAGAAGAAGAAGAAGGAGAGGAAGATGGTGTCGGGTTCGGGGCTGTGCACGCGGCGGGTGGTGGTGGACGCGCGGCACCACATGCTGGGGCGGCTGGCGTCGCTGGTGGCGAAGGAGCTCCTGAACGGGCAGCGGGTGGTGGTGGTGCGGTGCGAGGAGATGTGCATCTCCGGCGGGCTCGTCCGGCAGAAGATGAAGTACCTCCGGTTCCTCCGCAAGCGGATGAACACCAAGCCCTCCCATGGCCCCATCCACTTCCGCGCCCCCTCCCGCATCTTCTGGCGCACCGTCCGCGGCATGATCCCCCACAAGACCCCCCGCGGCGAGGCCGCCCTCGCCAACCTCAAGGCCTTCGACGGCGTCCCCCCTCCCTACGACCGCACCAAGCGCATGGTCGTCCCCGACGCCCTCAAGTACGCTCGCTTCGAACCCTTTCCTCTCCTCTCCTTTTCATTTCCTCCATGAACTAATCCATGGCTTCTAGGGTTCTTCGCCTCCAGCCCGGCCACAAGTACTGCCTCCTCGGCCAGCTCTCCAAGGAGGTCGGCTGGAACTACCACGACACCATCAGGGTACATTTCCTTTCTGTATTCATATTCACGCTGCTTTTCGTTTTAGCTTGAATGCATATGCTGCTCTAATGCTTTTAGTTTTAGGTTGAATGCATATGATGTATACATGTGCCCCCTTTTACTTTTCGGATGAATGGATATGCTAAATACATGTAGGAGTACTATTGAACTGAACGTGTTAGGATGAATGCAATGCTGAATACATGTGTTGGACTGTTAAGAATAGTTCATCTTGGAATGTTATGGTATTATGTGATCACTTTTGTGAATATTGGGCCCTTGTAGCTATTTGATTGTACAACTGTATGGTGGTAACGCGTTGAACTCAAACTCAACATGCTCTGGATTTGAATATGTAGGTTTTTGCTGAGCTACTTTTATGCTGTACACCTCTCTAGCTCTTGTTTTACACCATAGCCTCAACTGTCTGAGATTAGTTGATGACTCTGATGATGCACGAAATCTTAAGTATCCTATTTATTTATTTGCACAAAGATGATGGAATTCCCATAAACCTGTGATTACTTATGCTATGGCTGTGAATTTGCAAATGCATCTTTTTTTTCTTGTTTGCATCCCCTTTTGAATTGTTACACAGCATGTTTTTTTTTCTAATCCATGTTGAGTTAAATAGCATATTTGGCATGATTGGTAAAATGAAGAAAAAATACATGTATTCTCACTGATTTTTCAGAATGATGTTTACAACCAGCTACTTCTGACCAACTGTGCCATTTCTCACAACAAAATATTCTGTTTGATACATTTATCTGCTTTGTTTCTGAGTTTGTGCTATTATTTCAACCATGTCCTGCATTTCTAGGCTGTTATCATCTCAATTCTGGTTGGGCTTTTTATGTTTCCCTTTAGTTCTTATGCATGAAAGCACACTGATCACCTTGTCTATTGCACCTGCAGGAATTGGAGGAGAAGAGAAAGGAGAAGGCTAAGGTTGCATACGAGAGGAGGAAGCAATTAACAAGGCTTCGTGTCAAGGCTGAGAAAGCTGCTGAGGAGAAGCTGGGTTCTCAGATAGATATTTTGGCCCCAATCAAATATTGATTGGCCTGATTGTCATCAATTTTCTTTTCGCCTTTATAATATTTCTGCTTATCGGTAACCATGAGAAGTGAAATGATATGTCTGTCGAAACATGATAATTTTGTTCCAATTGAATACTAGAGAGTTATATTGGCTTGATCTGATTTTCCCTCTTGAATTTTCAACCTTGAACTCTCCTAACTGGACAAATTACCCCTCTGGTTTGTTCTGGGTTATTTTGATCCTACTTAACGAGGGAGTAATTTGGCCTGTGATTTTTACCCTGTGGTTCGGAACTAATTTTCTCATTCTTTGCAATGATGTCTGTTAATATTATGCTCGGCTAGGTTCCTTCTACTACGTTTTATCCCCTAGCCCTAGCACCTTCGCTTGCTCATTTCTTCCTTTCTATTCGCCAATTGTACCGTGTAATTAGCTCTGTTGTGTATTTTTTTAAAATTGTTTGTGCAGAACACCAGATTGTAGACTGTATAATATAGATAGAATCAATACTCCTCCTGAATATTTTAATGTCAGACACTTTATGCCTGAATATTTTAATGTCAGACACTTTATGCCAATGTTAGTATTAATTTTCTGGAGTAATGGTATTGGAGGTCATAGGAAGTGTGTAGTGTCGCACAGATGCGCACATACTTCAGCGGAAATATATAAACCCATTCTGATAATCAACTTCACTCGCTAAACGTTCAAAAGAAAGTGCTCAAAGAAAGAGTGAAACTAAAATTAAGGGTTCGAATGCATACGCACCAGTATCAAATTAAACATAGCATTGTTCTAGTGATGATCGACTGAAGCTGCATAATAAAGGGGATCCCAGTCCACAACGATTTAAGCATGGAAAGAAGGTACTTGAATTTTGAGTACATAATAATAATATTATTATAATAATTGGGCTTTGTGGATACATATATGGTGCATTATAAAACAAGCTAGGGGTACACCTTCCAATTCCATGGCGTATTACTTGACTTGGGTCAACTGATAGATACACTAACGTCCTGTTTAGTTCTAGGGGTGAAAAGTTTTGGCGTGTTATATAGGATATACGGACACATATTTAAAGTATTAAACATAGATTAATAACAAAACAAATTACAGATCCCGTCTGTAAACTGCTAGATGAATTTATTATGCATAATTAATTCGTCATTAGCAAATATTTATTGTAGCACCACATTGTCAAATCATAGAGCAATTAGGCTTAAAAGATTTGTCTCACATTTTATACGCAATCTGTGTAATTAGTTTTTTTTTCTATATTTAATACTCAATGCATGTATCCAAACATTCGATGTAACAGGATGAAAAGTTTTTACATGGAACCCGTGTCTCTTCTCCCGATGCTTCAACCACGCAAGCACATTTTATCTTTTGAACCAAGCCGTCGCCTTCCATCCTTGCATATTTGGCATCAGCTGTGCTCCCAAACATGTACTACCAACAAAACCCGGGACATTTAACTCTATAACATGTGGGCCCTTATGTTTCTATGATATGTGGGTCCAGTGACAAATAATTTATCACCACTTATAAGAGTGGCAAATAGTTAATTATTCTGCAAAAGCCACTCCAGCAGCGACCCACACATTCCTCACATTCCTTAGGTTGTAGGCGCCGATCTTCTTCTGACGGTCAAGAATTAGGCTATAATGCACATCTGAAGGGAGGGGAAACAAGGAGGAATGCGATGTTATCATTACATTACAATGATCAATTGCTGTGGAGATAAACTACATACTACAATAAGAAACTACCGAGTCATTCTAGATAATTAAGAAGTACCTCTCGGTGCTTTCTCTCACCAAATCTCCTTTAACCCAGTTCTTCTTAGTATCATTTAGGTTTTTTGGAAACTTACATAGGTTATTTTTCCTTGTAATCACGGAGGGAAACTTCCGAAAGCGTGTTCGGAGAAAGAATGTGTGTTTAGGTTTTTTGGAAACTTACATAGGATATTTTTGCTTGTAATCACGGAGGGAAACTCTCGAAAGCAGCCGTCAGAAAACTGGATCCCTTGCTGCTCATCACTTGGATCCCTTGCTGCTACTCCAGTGATAAGATGTAAAATGTCAAAACAAAAGTAGAGCAACACAATGCAAGAAAACTGCCAGTGTCCCAGGTTATAATTTCACTTATAATATTTATCGCAGAAAAACAACTAGGCAAGTGCCTCAAACATTGCATTCCTACTTCAGGTTTCTGCATTGCTCTTCCTCCTCTCTCTCTCTCTTTAGACAAATCAAACCTCAACAATGGACATGCTACTACTAGGTACAGTATCACACTTCACACTCCAATGCAAGTCAGCAGCCATCACTAGTGACTGTCAAGCGAAGAGCCTCCTTCTGCGCCTTCCGGCCGTCGCCGGCTGACCGTCGGCGGACTCGCCGCGCACCACCTCGTCGACGAGCTCCTTGAATATCGACCTCTCGATCTCCAGCACCATGCCTGGAAGCTCCCTCCTGATGAAGCTCGGCGACCACCCTTCCAACCTGTTGAGGATCTCTGCGTCAGGGATCACGCTGCTGTCTTCTTGGCACATGCGCGATCTCTCCGTCTTCAGGCATTCGATGCCGGAGCATATCATCTTCACCAGCTGCTGCCCGCTGCTCATCACTGGATCCCTTGCTGCTACTCCAGTGATGAGTGTGGTTTCCTTCTCAAACTTGTCAAGGAGAAGCTCGTTCACCGCCTCGAACATTAGCTTCCGGTGCGCTCTCTTGGGGTCATCTGGCTTTGTGGTGCTCCTGCTCTGATGGATCCCCTCAGGTTTGGATGTCCACCCAGATTTTCGTTGCTCAAGAACAAAGAACAGGTCAGGGTTGATTGTGTAGTCTGATGTGTGGAGCTGCATTTGTGACAGCCCTGAACCAAGGTCTTTCATCAGAAGCCCTGACGCCAGTAGAATCTCGGATACATAGCGATGGTCTGGGCTTGGCGTCTCGCACAAGAAGGCAATGTGATCGACAGGAGGTGCCTCCTCATCCTTGTTTACGCTCAATTGCTGGAGCTTCTCAAGGAGGCTGGCTATGTTTGCGAGCTTGCTGTTCTTGGGTTGTGTGGGGAGCTCTGTGGACTTCTTTTCAGAAGGCTTGCAGGACTCCTCTGATGGTGATGGGTGATGCTCATCATCTGCAGATTTCAAGAAACAAGGCATCAGTCTTTGGAACACAACATCAGTGCCACTGGTAACAATTTCAGTAACCAGTCTACCATGTTAGGTTCATGCGTTTTCTACTTCTTTTGTTCAGATAATGGAATGATGATGTCCCAGCAGGTGCATCTAAAGATACACAAAGACAAAACTAAAGCATTCTTGAGCTGATATTCATTCCGCATCCATATGAAATATAGTACATTTTGTTGTGGCTATTGTAATTCTCGCTGTTCTGTTGTTAAAACGAACATGTCGTGCAGCAAATAAACGCTGGTCTGAAGGCAGATTCTTTAGCACTCCATACTGATATTGCAACATTAATGAAATTAAGAATGTGACTAATGCTACTGCAGAAAAAACGACAAGCACTCTATCATTGAAACTCTACTGTTCACATTACTTGGGGGTTGCATACTTGCATTACGACATATCACTTTATCTAGCAAGCCATGTGGATAAATTGTAAAGGAACTATGCGTACAGGAGATCTTTTGATTGGTAGTGGTAGGTGCAATCATAGTACACCACAGTAGGATTTTTGTCAACTCTCATTTATGTTCTTTCCCTCCTTGAGGAAATTTCAAAACCCTATAACTATGGTGCATAATGCACACACCATTCTATATCAGAGGAACACTATTGGTAGCAGGAGATCTCTATTTGCTTACTATGTGCACGTGAACCTCAACCCACTGCCAGTGTTACTACTTGTTGAAAATTAATATGAAGAAACCTAATTATCGAGGCATGTAAACATCAGCAGACATGATTCATGAATCATGACCCTTACACAAGAAGTTCCATAACCAACCAACTCTGGAAAACTAAGACATCAAAGCAGGAAGTAATTCAAAGGACACTCGGGAAAACCTATTCGAGTTCCCATTTTCTTTTGAAAAGTACTAATACTCCATTTTATATGAACAATGAACCAAGTAGTATGAAGCAGCAGATCTTACCAACATTAGATGAATTTGTGGTCTTGCTGGTACGGAAAAAGTCCTCCTGATCAAACGAAGAGTCCAATACAGAGACTGGACTAGGCCGCTCAGTAATAGTTGCTGCAGGATCCATAGATGGCAGGTCCTTGTTTGCTTCATAAGATGTTTTCTGAATTTATGTTAAAAAAAGGTCATAATTAGACAAGAGTTATGGTATTTTTGTACGATTTCAAATCTCCAGCTTGAACCCAACTAGAGTTGGACAGATTTCATTTTACAGAAAACTATGACCAAATATTGTAGCTCTTCCTAAAATATATGATTTTTCTGTTACAAAGTTGATTTTTTTTAGATAATAGAAAGGTGAAAATTAGGAAGAATAATACTGTGTTTTTACATTAATAACATCATCTATGAGTATGGATGAAAGAGCCAACTGGAGGAAGGAAAATTGTTTACCACTTTTTGAGGATTCCTTCCTGATGGAGTTTGAGTGCCATGCTGAGATCTCAAAACGTTAACTTCTGCAGATCTGTCTGTACTTGTCACTTCTACATCCAGCTCTGATGCAACACTTATGCTACCATCTGACCTTGCGGACATATCATTGCCTTCCTGGTTCAGGCTCCTTGTCCTGCTACTTACACCATTTTGATGGAAATCTTCACCTTGTTGTGCTTGAGCAGGTTTTCTTCTAAATTTACTTCTGGGTGATACTGAATCGAAATGGCTCCTTTCCGCAGATTGCCTTTGATTCTTGCTTGAATCGGGAGAGGGAATAGGCGGTCTTGCCCTCCGCTCTGAATCAGGTTTTTTCTGTTGTACTCTAGGGCTAGTGGAATTTTTATGCTTTAGCAAGCTTCCATTATTTTCTCTTTGCATCTGCTGTCTCCTAGCTGAGCTCTCAGTCATCAGCTGTGAAGTAGACTTCTGTTTCCTGCTAATTTCTTCATTCCTTCCATTTGCTCTCTTGTCAAAAGAAGCAAGGGGTTGAGGTGCAGGTGCCCTTGAACTAGATTTGGTATGTTGCTCCACAGCTGCCCTAGTGACCTTCTTTGAGCTTTTCCTTTTATCAGCACTATTGACTGTTCTCAGCTGCGGTAGCTCTGATAAACCGCCTAATGGACCAACAGCGGAATCCTCGGCTACATCACTCAACAGGTCTGCAGATTTTGCAGGTTTCATGATTACAATGGGTGATTTGAAGCTTCTTTCTGTAGTGCTCTCTTCTTCCGTTGTAAATGATGGGGTTCCTTCAGGTGCCTGTTTGGTGTTGCTGGTGCTATTCAGTCTCAGGTTTACATCAGTCACATCTCCGTTATCATGGTCTCCATCATATATCTTCGGTATCGATGGTTCCTCACGTTTCTTGTTCTGCAACAACCCTTTCGCTTGCATCGAGTCCAGGATCTGCTTGAGTGCCCTGAGATCCTTGTTCGATTGCTGAAAATCAAGGTCCTTGAGCCGTTTCTCTATCTCACTGTAAACTGATGCAGCATGTTGCTCTTTTCCATGAGCTCCCTTTGATCCCTTCGGCAATTTTCTAGGTAGCACAATCTTCTCCTGCTGTTTCCAAGGTGCAGTTTCCACAGGGAACTTAGAGTTAGGAACATTCTTGATTGTTGCATCTAGATTCCTCTGCTGCCTAGGAGTAGCCTCATTTTGGGAAGAAAGGCTCAAAGGCCTCAGCATGGTGGGTTCTTCACTCCTCTCTGTAACTGATTTGGATACCTGTGAAGATATCACAGTATTGTCCTTATGCTCTGGCAAGTCTTCCAACCCCATGAGTTTCGCAACAACGCTAGGGAGACGTTTACAGGCATTGTGTTCTTGCTGGGTCTCCAAGGGTGGACTGTAATCTTTACTGATGCTGCTTCTCCTGTCTTCATCAGTCACGCTTGGCTTTGGCCTTACGTCGATTTCGCGGTTCCTAAGAGGGCTTTCCTTTATGTCTAGTGACAATCTTGGCACCTCCCTAAGTTTTGACGCTGATTCCCTTCCTTCACACGAGAAGCGAGGAGCATCATATGATAGCCTTGGTTGCTGGACTGATTCAGATGGATTCCTGAGCTTGGCTAAAACTCGGAGGGATTCGTCAATGTCCATGGTTCCTTTGTTTTTCTCTTGGATAGCACTGCTAGGAGGCTCATCCAAGATTCTAGGCGGATCTCCACAATTGAATAGGTGATCTTTTTCTGCCTCTTTGGTGAAAGTTCTGATTGAAAAATCACGAGTATCTCTATATATTGAATCCTTTACGAGATTTCTTATACCAAGAGTTGGGTAGCTAGGTTGGGCTGAGAGCTTGGCAAGGGCATCATCAAGGTAGTAATCCACTCCACTGTCACTGTCAGAAGAGCTCTTGAGCTTCGGTGAGCTTTTGAATGGCTTCTCCGGAAATAGCATTCGATCAGTGGAGGATAGGTCTTGCTGTCCTGATCTGTTTCCATCAAGGGAGGACGACGAAGAACAAGACGACGATGAATAAGATCCTTGCGACAACTCCACTGTTAATGGTGCTCTTTGATTATCGATCCAGCTTTTACTCATGTTCTTGTCCTGAATGCAGATTGCAGCCAGTCAAACAGATTGTAGAAGACAATAAACAATGCATCCATGCCTATTGAATGTAAGAAGAAATATTGAAACTTACAAGAACAATCTGAGATGAATATCTTGTTCGCTCTTCCCCAACACTTGGACTGCTTGACAGTGCATGGGCTGTTTCAGAGAATTGAAATATTAGAAGGGATCTTCTGATTAAAAAAACATCTTCAAATGGCTACAAATTAAATGAAACAAAGAAAAAACAAATATGTCAATGTCGTAGTTCATCCAAACAGCCACATTTCTCGGAAAGAACCTTCTTGTAATTTAATAATTAGTGCTGTCAACATTTGTGAGATAAATTTATTATCCAAAACCAGGCTCATAATAATCTGTCTACAGGGTGTAACGGCTCTCTGTTTTGTCGGCTGCTGCAACCAACTCCCAGCGATTTAGCACTAGTACAGATTAAAAAAAAAATCTTAGTAGCTGCTAAAGATTCCAGAGAAAAACTTCCATCTCACTCTCACAAAAACTAAATGCACCTGTAAAATCCGGCACCTGGCCCAAAATTGGGGAAAAAGCTAGATCTCACTAATTGTCATCAACACCTAGCAATTCAATGCAGGATGAAGGAACACCAAAATAAACCGGAGCATGCATAGCACCCATCCATACAACCCTGACATGAAGATTTTGGAAGCTTCTGAGACCAAGCAACTTCACTCATCTTTCACACCAATTATGGGTTTAAGCCTTCAATTACACATATCAAACACTACCAAAGACCAAGTCTTTTATGCACACACAAGTCAAATCAAGACTGATAGTCTACTGATTGTACAGAGAAATGCAAACAACTAAAAAAATCTCGATGTAGCAGGATGAACAGAAAAGGAAGGTAAAAAAAATTGCATCTTTGAAACGAGCAATAGCACTAGGGAGAGGTGGGGGAAGCAAGCACCTGGGGGAAGAAGGCGCTTGTGGGAATGGTGGGCGGCGAGGGGATACCGGCGGTCGAACGCCTGCAGGATCCCGGTGACGCACCCCGCCTGCTGCCGGTGAAGCTCCGGCCGCCTCTCCTCCCCGAGCATCTGCAAGTACTTGGCCGGCATCTCAACAACCACCACCACCGCCTCAAGAGGAGGAGAAATCCCAAGAAATTCCAGGAATGCAGGGAGGTGGAGCCACCAACCAGTGGCGCCCTTGCTACCAGCTCAAGCACACCAACAAGAACATCTCAACAAATCTTCTCTGAATGAACCACAGCCCAGAGGGAGGGGATCTTGTGACTGTGTGAGCATCAGGAACATCAATGGCCTCACTGGAGAACAAGTGTGAGTGCAAGAAGCTGCTGCACAAGCACCAAGAATGGCTTTCTTCTTCCTCCACCACCTATTCTTCCTCTTCTTGGTGCTGCTCCTGTGTGAGACTAGTGTGACATGGAGTAACTAGCAGAAGACAAGGAAGGAAGGAAGATTTGTGAAGCTCAGAAAAATGGGTGAGAAAGGAGAGGAGACTTTGAGGCCAGGCAGTGTACAGGTTTGCAAGATGTCACCACCATATGAGGGAGGAGGACTTTGCTCCCTTTTTCTAATGCAGTTTAGCATAATGTGAGTACATTAACTGCCCTGCTGCACAAGAAAGACACTGGCAATGCTGTATTAGCAGGCTAAGTATGTATCAAGGGCATCATCATCATCAGGCTAGGAAGGGAGATGTTAAGGGTGGGGGCAGAGGGGTGCTTTTGTTCTCTTCTCAGCACCCCATGTGCTGTTCCAAGGTCTTTCTTGGCCCTACCCACCATCAGAGTTGGATGGTGCCTGCTTGTGCACAACAGCACAAGCTGCACACCACATCAGCATCTCTTTGTCATTTTGGCATTCAGGCAAGCAAAAGCCTCTGAAGAGTTAGTTGTGCTCAGGTAAAAGAAATTCTCCTATTGTTCCTAACTGGTTGGTGAGATGATCTCACAGGGTGGCCTTACTTACAAAGATTAGCTGTGTCATTAGTGTGCAAATGATCTGTTGTCTGTACATGTAAAACCGCACTGCACTTTTAGTCAAGGAGGCATTAATGTGAGGGAGGGAGGAGGAGCGCAAGGGCCAACTAACAAACAGTGCATTGATGGTGTTCATCCGTGAGCTCAAGACCAGCAGCAATTCTTGGCTTTGAAGCATGTATTGGTGCTTTGCCATGCTGTGCTGCAAGACTGCTGCAACCATGCACGGACCTAGAGCTACAGGAGTGATCTCCTTTCTGTACACCATTTTTTCAACAAGATGTTAAGGCATAGGGACATATGGATTATATGGATTCATGGCTAAATGAAATGACTAAGTAACCCCCATATAATGGTACAAGAAATGTGACTATTAGCCTTTCAGTTAGGCCACTGTTTTAACTGTTGAATGTTGATGACGAAAATGGCTTTTATTCCACATTTTTAGTGTTTACCTAACAGAAGAAACTGCTAATAAGCATGAACAACAATCCAAGAAGCATTTGCTAGAACTTTGCACTGGTTTTCATTTTTCAGTGGAAGCGAGAAGCCAAAGAGGATGTATGTATTTGTCAGTTACCTACTCCAATGTGGATCTTGTAGCTAATTACAAATATTGGTGCCTTTTTATGCTTAAAATATTTATTAGATCTTGATGAGAACTAAATTTGCCAGATGGGTGAAAGGAACATGACACATTGTGACTCAGTGATGAGTATATTTGACAGTGTCTCCGACTAGGGTGAAAGAGGCAGACCAACTCAAATGAGTGATCATTCATACTAGTATTTCTCTGTCAGGAATACTACAATCTTTCAGTCGTCTAAAATCATTGATGAACAGTGGGTGGAATGAGATACCTCATCCATCTTCATCAATCATATAGAGGACCCCTTTAGCTACCAACTAAAATTGATAACAAGCGTAATATGATACGCAATGCAAAATTACTGGTAGTAATTAATGTGCAGTAATTGTACAAAGAAAAGGATTTGCAAGAAGAACACACCTCTACTCCTTGCACCAAACACATGACTGTCCTGATCAGATACCCTCATGCACCAACCTGCAATTTGTTTAGATACCTGTAACAGCTGGTACAGTCAGGCAAACGTGATTGTGAAAGAGCCATTACTGGCTCTGCTAAGCATGATAAAATAATGATTAAGAAATTCCCTCAGCAGTAGGCAAGATCTGATCTTTGTCTCCATCTTTACTTTCCAGTGGTTTTCTATCTTTCCTGGCAGGAATCATGATGTGGCATTCATTTGATTCTTTCTACTCACATAAAGTTAAAAGGCACTCGCTCACCTGTCTGGTAGATTATTCTCCAGTAGTACATTTCAGTGTGGACTCCTGCTTCACTTATACTAAAATGTGATTTCCCTTGATCTTTTGCTTAATCACCAAGGCTTTACAATAACTACCAAACATGTCTAAGTTAATGTGGGAAGGTAAATAACTAATCAGATAGGACAATAACTTTGCAGAATGCCTAGAGATAAGAATATACTGGTATCTAAGTGAAGATCATTAAGTAGTAATTAGGTTTTTGGACAAGAACTGCAGCTGCACCAAGCAGCACCACATGGGGGGAAAATGTAGGTGTGCAGTGACAAATAGCAATAGCAATTAGTAGCAAAATTATCAAGGACAGGACACAAGGTGCCCCCCTCAATAATCACCAAGCATGTTCAATCAAACAAACAAAAGACCTGTCTGCAACCAGCTAGGCTGGCACATGATGAAGCACAGTTCTTTCTCTCTGCATCAGAAGCTTCCCCCACCCACATCTACATCCACATGCACCTGCACCCATGTGATCCCTAACAAGACCAGATCAGTGTTGTTCATGGTAGGTCAGGACTCCTCAAACAGCTTGATTGATTCCTTCGACACGCTAATGCTAATTAACGAACAGGCAAGCAGTGATCAATTCTTCTAGTATTGTGAGGCCAGTCAAAATTGCAGTATGGTCCAAGCATATCATACTTGTAGGTTTTTCATAACCAATACTGTATGTATATAGATCACCAGTGCACATGGTAGCCATCGCATTGACCAGCTAGATCATCACTAAATTAATCAACATTTAGCCAAGATGCATCGAGATTGCAGCAATACCGTTAAGGACAGGAGAGATGGACACTTTGACATCCTTTGGCTCGTTTAGTTATTTGATGAAATCAAGATGATAGTAGTATGCAATTTAATAGTCGCACAAATTTCTTTATATCTGTGGGTGGTTTCACTTCTCGATGCATCAAACTATGCATTTGGCCGTTTGCAACGGCATGTCTTCTCCCTCCTTTGCTTGGACGTTGGGTCATCTATAAGATGCATATGACAAAACAAAAATTAATCTACTATGCTAAGTATTAAACTAATCGTGCTCTTGCTAGCCAAGAGAACAGAAAAGGCAATCACAAAAGGGAAAAAGAAAAGGCAAGGTTCACGCATGCTGCATGAGACGATGTTGTACAATTAACCTCCTGAGCAAGGAAGAACACAGAGATATACAGGGCACCTGCAAATCTACAAGAGCTTTGTGCCCTTATCACTGAAAGTGATATGCTTGTTGCTACCTCTCCAGAGAAAGCTGCCTCACAGTCTTCATGGTGGTGTGGTGTGGTCCATCATCTCTTGATGTTGCCATTTTCACAAGTCATGCATAACCATGAGCAGAGCAGCAATTGAATTGGTGTGTTTGATAAATGCATTTCATTTCACAGCATGCAGGTCCAGTCTGACTGACTGGTATAGTACTATACTGTAGTATAGTATGCCAGTATGGCCAGATGTGTGTAGACATATGCCATTGTTGGATGTACCACTACTAGTTCAGTAGTACAAGAATTCAGCAAAATCTAGCAAAGATGACAAAAGGTCTCCCGAGCTAGCAAGTCATGCGTGTGGCATTTGCATCTTGTCTCCTTGTCAATTGTCATTTATGAATATCTCATTGATGTGGGTAGTGAAGTAGTATCCTTGTAAACAATGGATATGATTTTACTGTTTTACCATTGGAATGGCATCTAGGATTATTTTCCAAGTAACTCAAGCAAGAGTAGAGCTTATCCTAAGACCTGATTTGTGAGGCATATTGGACCAACCAATAGTACAAGGGTTAAGCTTCACACATGAATGACACTACGAAGGAAAAGCAGGAAATATCCCACATTTCAGTGAACCATCAGCAAACTAATTGGTGTAGAATAGATCTACTGGGAGTTTAACTGAGCTTCCTGAACCAAAGGCGAGATTTTCAGAGTAAGAAAAAAATAAAAAAATAACTTGAAAATTCTAGTCTTAAAAATTAAATTTATACCTATCAAAGAAGTTCAACTAAGCAGAACCAAATCTGCACCAGGCATAACCTAAGTCAAGATAACAAATAAATGGGACTAAATACAGGTTACTTACTTCATTTGCCCTCATTCATCACACTCGCTGACAAGTGGCAAAGACTTTTGATATTATCAGAATAGTCAGGCAATTGAAGATTTTAGGCTGAATCAGGTGGAAGCTTTCTCCAGGATGGCAGGATGTGCTGCTGCCAGTACAGCGGCTGTGACCACACACACAGACACACTGCACCTTGAGCAAGCACCTCGTGACTCTGCAACCTGCACTTAACATTAAGCATACAGACTCATCAGGCGCCTCCTGCTGCATTCATTCATCAATAGTACAAAGACAAGCAATCTACATGTAAACTTACATACCTTCCTGTCTTCAATTATGTGTTCTTGCTCCATCCATCCAAGGCCAAACAGCTGCAAGCATGTATCATGTATCTGAGGAGTTAAACGTGCACTATCAAACAGTGTAGATAATGATTTAGGAAGCATGAACAGAGACATGTTTCGATCCTGGAGCGATGAGTTGGCCTGATGGTCCATACAGCATCTTGGCGATAATTGGCATCCATGTTTACAATGTCTCACAGAAAGATATCAGGTTTTGCATGAACCTGCAAATCCTGAGGCACAATTCCTGCTAATCAAATCGACAAAAATTACCATCATCACGATCAATAGGTTCAGAAGTTATCCTTCCATCACCACAGCCTTTGGATTTGTCCTGCACAAAAGGCCACTCTCGAATATTGCTGAAAAGGCCTACCACAGTTGGACGTTTCAGAGCAACGTACAACTTCTTTGGACAAACCAATCACATTCAAAATGATAATATTTTGTTCTGTTCCTGGCCAGAATTGAGGTTACCAGAGAGTTCAATGATTGTTACAAGATTACATCACTTTGTGCAAGGGAGAAAGGTTACAGCTTGCAACATTCTTACAAGTTACAACAAATAGTTCACCAAAATTTTCCAATGGGAACTAACAATTACAACCCTGTTACCCTTGATGCCGGGAAACTAAATGATTCAGTGTACGTGCGACTGAAATACAGGCGAACAGGTATTACGTTCTTCCATCTCATCACTAGTTCAGAACAGGAAGCGACCAAAACAACAGGCTATCAAAACTGGGCAATTGCCACATTGTCTAAGGCTCTACGGAACTAGTACAAAAGTAGCTACAGGTAGGTGTGTCAAGCGAGCAAACAGAACCAGGGGTCAAAAACTTCATGCCCATGCAAATGCTCAATGCTTAGCAGACTGAACCAAACGGGGCCATCAGGCAAAGGGCTTCTCCAGTTTATCAAGTATTTTCACATAGAAATTCCAATGTCGATCACTCTTTGTAATGGAAGGTTGACCAAATGGGTGCTCCTGTACATAGCGCTGAACATCATCTGCAGTAGCAAGGTTCTCCAGATACACCCGAAGATCTCCACCTGGTCCTGCTCATGGAAAATTGGCATCAACACTAACCATTTTGAAGCACCACGTATAAGAAATAAATACTTAAATAGATCTTGAAATAATGGAGCATACCCAATGAATCATCTTTCTTGTTAAGATAGCTGTAGGGGTGAGGAAAAATGGCAGTGTGTGGCTGCAAAATACATATATCAGGAGAAGAATAATGCGTGCGAATTACAACAACTTGATCTTATCACAACAGATATAAATTGCATAGGAACAGGGGTGATGTCAGTACCGGATTGCCCAGAGCCTTGTAAGGGGAATCATCCACAAGTAATGTATTTGAAGGTGAAAACTCTTCTTGCTCCCATGGAAGATCAGGATCCTCTTTATTCCACAGTTTCTTTAGCTCCTTCAGTACTAATGGTTTGTTTTTGTTTTCAAGAGTTTTAAACCCAGTACCAGTGCATTTCGACATGTCCTGGCAAATTATAGTGTGTGCATTAGGACCTGACTCGCAACCAAAGCTACAGAAAAAGAAAACAAACAAGAGTACTAAAACAAAAAAAAAATACAGTAGCATAAAATTTGGAGTTTTTCAACAACCACTTGGCCTTCTTTCAATTACTAGCTAGGCAGAAACCATGAATTTAGTTGTAGGCTGTAGCAACTATGCATACTTTTCTGTAACTTACCCAACAGAATAATAGGGACTGTTTCATATCCTTCTTCATAATGATATTTACAACCGAATCCACATTTGCTCTGCAGAATAAGAATGTTGTCATTAACACCATGCAAGAAACTCTAGCAAAAACAAGAGATGTAGGGGAGAGGAATTAGTACTTCAATCTCGATGACCATATCCCTAGCTCAAAGTTCTCGAAGCAAAATCTCAGAAAATCATCGCAGTAGGGTCTTGTGAAGACTGGCACACAAACAATAAGCCATTGCAAATTAGTATATTGTATTTGATATGTTGGTCCTTTATTTACAGAGAACACTAGTATGTGTACAAATATAATCATGTATCAAGTATTAAATAAGCAACCTTACCTAATTTTCCCCGAACCTTTGCATGTGACAGGTGAGCATTGTGGTGGTCCTGATTGATATCCGCAAGCAAACCATTAATATCTAGAATAAGAAGTTTTTTCCTTCGAAATCTTATCAATGATCCTCTTGGTGAGTAGATGTGCCGAAAATTCTCTTTGTGTGCCTGAGCTACATTTGATCTATCGCTCCTCGCACTTTGGCAATCGGATAAGACAGCTTGAACTTCACATTCACCATCCATCACTCCAACCGAAGCAGTCTCACCCAAATCCATCCTTTGCACCGAGGGTGCCTCAGGAACACTTGTTTGATTTCTCTTCATCTTCTTGTTTGATTTCTTGCATTCAGAGCCTAGAGAATTATTTCCATCAGCTGTCATCACCAATCCAACCTCGTCAGCAACAGGTTGCGAAGGATTCTTGCATTTAGAGCCAGGAGTATTATTCATGTCAGCTGTTGCCACCGAGACAACCTCACCAGCACCAGGTTGCAAAGAAGGATTCTGCACATTGCTCCTTCTATTGGCATTTTCCTTCTTTCTCCTCCGCCTATCTCTTTTCTTTCTCCTTTTTCTTTCTATAGAACTCTCATGCAACGAGCTGCAGAGCTGGGAGTTATTATCCTTATTCCCTTTCTTTCCTGCCACCAAATCTTCGGCACTGTTTACCTCAGGACATTTTGGTTCTTGCCCATCTCTGGGACTCGCAACAACATCAGCATCTTGTAATGCACCTTCCCCACTCCTGCAACCACCTCCAGATTCATTGGCCAAATCTGTGTCCATCACAACAGCACTGGCATCAGATACAGCAGAAGGGGATTGCTTCTTTTGTTTTTTTGACTTTGATTTCTTCCCTTTTGGTGCCACCCCCTCCACTGCAGAAGCCTCAAAGAAAATACTGATAAGAATGATTAATTTTTTAGACGCAATTTGAACTAAGACTACATTCAGAATTCATGAGGACATGGTCAGCAAGTTGGTGAAATGCAATTAGAATCAAGGCATCAGGGTGCTGTGTAGATGCAACATTTTTCTTTTGAAAAAAATGTGTGCAGATGGTTTATCAGTTCATGAAAGAACTCTGAACTCACAAAGGCTCGTTGAATCAATGGCATCAGAGGCAAGAAATCAAGAATTGGACTCTCAAATAGCTGCTTAACCCTAGGTGGCAAGGCCAGGGCCATCAGCAAAAGCCCTGGGCACGCGCACAGCTGTTGCAACCTACAGCAGGAGGGAACGGTCCATACCTGAAGCAGAGGCGCCAGGAGCCTCCTGGTCATCCACCTCCTTATCCCCCTCCGGAACCGCAGCCGTGGAGGTGGCACCGCCACGCCGCTGTTTCAATGTCTTGCTCTTTCCCGGCGTTCGATCCATTTCTGGTGTTGGATCATGCCCACTACTCGCAACAACATTATCAGCTCGTAATGCGCCTTCCCCACTCGTGCAACCATTTCCAGGTTCATTGGACAAATCTGTATCTGTCACAACAGCACTGGCATCGGATACAGCAGAAGGAGATTCCTGCTGCTTATGCTTCTTCCGTTTCTTGTCCTTTGATTTCGTCCCCTTTCGTGTCCCCTCCACTGCAGAAGCTTCAAAGCAAATACAAGAAGCATGATTAATTCTTTCTCAACGCAATTAAAACCAATACTTTACTCAGAATTTCAACATGCGGAGTTGACAAAATGCAATTTGAACTATGGAATCAGGACGTTATGCAAATGCAATATTTTTCTTTTGAAAGAAATCTGTACAATGCAGTATCAGTTGAAGAATTTTACTTTCAAAGGCTCGTCGAATCAATGGCATCAGAGGGAAGAAATCAAGAATTGGGCCCTCAAATGGCCATGCATCAATAAGCCCTAATCCTAGGTGTCAAGGCCCTAGACTTCGGCAAAACCCCTAGGCATGAACACAGCTTTTACGACCTACAGCGAGGAGGATATGGTCCGAACCTGAAGCAGAAGCAGCAGGAGCCTCCCTCTCGTCCATCTCCTCTGCCTCCGGCGCTGCTGCTGTGGACGTGGTGGCATCGCATTGCCGTTTCGACGCCTTGCTCTTCCCCAGCGTTCGATCCACATCTGGTGTTAGATCATTGCCACTTCTGGAACTCGCAACATCAGCATCTCGTAATACACCTTCCCCATGCGTGCAACCATTTCCAGATTCATTGGCCAAATCTGTATCCGTCACGACAGCACTGGCATCGGATACAGCAGATGGGGAACCCTGCTGCTTATGCTTCTTTCGTTTCTTGTCCTTTGATTTCTTCCCCTTTTGCGTCCCCTCCACTGCAGAAGCGTCAAAGCAAATACTGATAAGCACGATTACTGCTTGCTCAATGCAATTCGAACAAATATCCCTATTGAGAGTGTCATTAGGGTGTGATGCGCAAGTAGGCGAAATGCAATTAGAATTATGGCATCAGGGCTATGTGGAAATGAAGTACTTTTTTATAGGTGCAAATGCAATATCAGTTCAAGAATTGAGCTCGCAAAGGGTTCATGGAATCAATGGCATGACAGGAAAGAGATCAAGAACTGCGCTCTCAAATGGATGCGCGTGGTTAAACCTAGGCTGTAACAATAGGCAAAAGCCCCAGGCATACTCACAGCCATTGCAACCTACAGCGAGGATGAGATGGTCCGTACCTGAAGCAGATGCAGCAGGAGCCTCCCGCTTGTCCACCTTCTCTGCTTCTAGCGCCGGGGCTGTGGAGGTGGTGGCACCTTCCCCGCTCATGCAACCATTTCCAGATTCATCGGGCAAATCTGTATGCATCACAACAGCACTGGCATCGGATACAGCAGAAAGGGAATCCTGCTGCTTATGCTTATTTCCTTTGTTTGACTTGGATTTCTTCCCCTTTGGCTCCCCCTCCACTGCAAAGCGTGAAAGCAAATACCGATAAGCATGGTTAGTGCTTTCTCAATGCAATTCAATGCTCAGAATTTTCAGCAGGGTTGAGTTGGTAGGTTGGTGAATGAAATTAAAACTATGGCATTAGGGCGTTGTGCAAATGCAGTACTCCTATTTGCTTGGAACGAGACCTGTGCAAATGCAATTAGCCAATTACGGTTCAAGAAATGAACTCCACAGGCTAGGCTAGTCGAATGAATGGCATCATCAGAGGCAAGAAATCGAGAATCGGGCTCTCAAATCGCCGCGCATGGGTAAGATAAAGCCCTAACCCTATTTTCGGAAGGCAAAAGCCCGCGCATGCGCCCAGCCGTTGGGACCTACAGCGAGGAGGAGGAGGAGGACATGGGCCCGTACCTGGAGCAGGAGCGGCGGGAGCGTCCGGCTCGTCCATCACCTTCTCCGCCTGCAGCGCCTCCGCCGTGGAGGTGGTGGTGGCTTCGCGCCGCCGTTTCGAGGAAGGCTAGGGCGCCGCCACCCACCGGCTCCGCCTCCCCTTCTCCTCCGCGGAGGCTACCAATGGAGTCAGGGAGAGCAGGGCAGCGCGCGATGGCGGTGGCGGCGGCGGCGAGGCGACGGCGGTGGGTTTCGTCGGATTTGGTAACGGGCGCGGCAAGGTCAAAGCCGGGTTTCGTTGGCCTCCTCTTATTGGGCCTGACCTGTTTGTTGGGCTTTGTGGGCCTCCATTTGCTATTGGGCTTCTGTTATCTAGAGTTGGCCTTTCCTCTCATCTCCCACGAGAAGTAACTGCTGCTCAAAGCTGAGTGTTAATTTGGTATTCTTCCCGAAAATGGGTTCAAATTAATTTTATTACAAATTTTGTCAGATTATGCAATTTTTATTATATTGATAACTGGATGAGACGGCAGCATATACATATCACGACGTGATTGTTACTCCCTCCGTTTCACAATGTAAGTTATTTTAGCATTTTCCACATTAATATTGATGTTAATGAATCTAGACATATATATCCGTCTAAATTCATTAACATCACTATAAATGTGGAAAATACTATAATGACTTACATTGTGAAACGGGAGAAGTAGATACTTAGAAAATAAGCGCGCTCGTTGGCGTGCCATTTTCATAGCCCGTGTATAATGTTAATGTTGATATTTTTCCGAACCATACCAGACTCAATGTCCCTTTAATGTCATAAAATTTGATTATTAAAAATATAGTTCGTCAAAATTAGCAACTTAAAGTCAAAAATGTATTTTGTGAAGGCAAGGAGTATTTTTAATGGTATATTATATTTACATGTGTTTTATGATAGTATAAAATATCAATTTCTCGATACCTACTTTTTTTAAGAAAATAATTTTAATCCGTTTGTTTGTGTTCTCGAATAATTATCACAAAATCGGTTTCATTTATCATCCATTAGCTCGACATGTGTTCATAGTTTTCTTCTTTTTTCCACAACATAAATAAATTCGGTCTCTTCTTGGGACATATAATGCGTGCACTTAACTATTACAAGCACATCATATAGTTATTTTCATGCCCTTTCTCAAAAAAATTCATGCCCCCAACATTGAAAAAAATTGCTATTATCATATATATAAATTTTTTATTCGATGTTCTTTTAACAATTGTACATATAAGCCAATTTTTCAATGAGTAGCTCACATAAGCTACTCCCTTCGTCTTAAAATATAAGTATTTTTGGACTCTGACATAGTCTACGAGATACTATTTTGACTAACAATATCTATAAAAGTGATGTTTTAAATAAAATGAGTTACATATTATGATAGTTTGTTTAATGATAAATCTAGTAACATCAATTTTACATGATATAATCTTTTTTATATTTTTGCTATTAATAGTTAAAGTTGAAAATGTTTGACTTGTTACTATGTAAAAAAAGTTTATATTTTGGTACGGAGAAAGTAGCTTAATAGCTATGATACGTTGGAGTATATGTTAATACATGGAAACAATTAATCAAGTTACGACATGGGATTTCAGTTACACAGACATATAACGGTTCTAATGATCAGGTGGATTAATTCCCTTGAAGCTGCGGCCACGGGAAGTCTCTTGATGTTTCGTTTTTTGTCACCTCACACGTCATTTTTTTACCTCATAGCTGCAGTTTATCTTCATATCCAACCCTGCCACGTGATCCAATCCAAATCCGACAAAACGCCGGCTTGAGATTAGTTGATTGGGCCACTTGGCGCTGTTAAAGTTTAAGATAAATCAGGAATTTACGGATAGTAAAAAAGATAAGCTAATCACCGTTCACATGTAGTACTACGTTAGTAGCAACTTGAAGAGAGACAGTAGCAACAACATCCAGATTCTAGAGGTTTCCAATTCACCCGTCCTCTTTGCAAATCAAAAGGAATTTATATTCCTCATAACTATAGCTCATGCTTGTGTTTTTAAAATAACAGGCTATGTTGCTAAAATGTTTCATTCATATTGTAAAATGACTTTTTCTTTTCTTTGAAATATGTGAAGCACAGCGATTAGTGGCATCTGAAAATGCTAGCCATTATTTTATTTATATATGACCATGAATTCAAGTCTACCTTAATTATTTCAGACGATTACTAGAGCATGAGCAAGTTTCGTTCAAAGATATTTATGCACGATTTTCTTTATGTATAGAAAAATAATAAATAATTAAATTAAATGTATGATATAAGAAGGATAAAGATAGGATGAAAATTCTTAATCCTAGTACTCGATAGATTTTAACAGTGTATATATACGGAATTTTTTTAATTTGTGAAAGTCACATTCCATAAAACATTTTTTAGAAAAAAAAAAGAAAGCTTGGTGAATGTCTTTTTAATAAGCCAACAAAGAATAAGTTTTTATGGAACTTTAAGGGAATTAAAATATTTTTTATAAATTATTTGTAGAGTAATTGTTACAGTCTAAATGCGCTCTATGTTAAATACATAGTATCCGCGCCGCCTCCAATTTAGCCATACTTTAATGCATATTGGTTAGCTTATTTTGCATAAATGGTTGATCAGTCAAAGCATTTGGCTATCCGATGAGGCCCTATAAATATACGTAGTGCAGAGTAGGCAAAGAGTTTAATGTTGGTTGTTTCGTAGCCATTTGAGTTCAAGGATACCCCGGTTAGATCTTCACGCTAACTTTCCAATCGCTGGTTCTTCCTGCTTGCGACTATGTTGCTTTTGCTTCCCTGGTTCTGATCGCTTGCGCACATGAGAGATCGGAACGAGCAAGGCCTCCAGAACCACACCTTTACCTGAGATCTGCACCGGGTAGGCGGGTGATTAGGTTTTTGGGGAGTGCTTCCGCACGACTACTCCTCTTCCTCTGTTGTTCGCCGTCCGTTCGTTTGCATCACCATGACTGCTGGAGATGGCACACCCGGACCTGCAGCTGGCACACCGATCGACAACACCAACGGAGGCAGTTCTGCATCACAATCCAGCGGAGGGACTTTCAAAGGGGAAAACTTTCTACCGCTATCTTTGTTTGTGTTCCTTCTGTTAGTCGCAATAATATTGCGTTCTCTCCGTGAAGATGATGCTTATTCTATTCTAAGCATGCTCCTGGTTATATTTAATTTTATCACTAGATCACCTCACATTGTTCATACCAATATGCTATTGCCGATATATGTCTGTATTTCCAACAGTATCCGCGCTGCCTCTAATTCAGCTATACTTTAATGCATATTGGTTAGCTTATTTTGCATAAATGGTTGAGCAGCCAAAGCATTTAGCTATCCGATGAGGCACTATAAATATACGTAGTGCAGAGTAGGCAAAGAGATTAATGTTGGTTGTTTCGTAGCCATTCGAGTTCGAGGATACACGGAGAGTCGATCATGTCAGCTTCAGAGAAGAGCAGCAAGAAGCAAAAAATGCTGAGAAAAGAAAAACAAATGAAATGGACATAAAAAGCAGAACTGATGCAGAAAATGCTGAGAAATGGCAACAGAAGAAAAAAAGAACGCCGTTGCCGGGGATCGAACCCGGGTCACCCGCGTGACAGGCGGGAATACTCACCACTATACTACAACGACCTTGCTTGCTTTCTTTTTATGTCTTTTTTTCAAAGATGTTAAAAGTGTCCAACTAAATTAGGTACAGCATGGGGGAAAAGCCGCTACCATCTTTAATATGTGAGGATTACATTTTATAAAACTATCATTAAACTAAAAATTTAAAGTATCATATCACAAAATTGTAGATTTACTGATAAAGCTATCAAAAACTACATATCTTAACTCTATTGCTTTTTAAAAGTTACAAAATCTACAATTTTGTGATAAAATTGATAAATTTGTAGTTTTATGATGAGATGCCTTAAATCTATAGTTTTATAAAAATATGGTGCTAAATTTGTAGTTTTTTTAATTAATACACATCCTTAAATATATATATATATATATATATATATATATATATATATATATATATATATATATATATATATATATATATATATATATATATATATATATATAATCTTTCACAACGAGGTCAGCCTACCTAGCACAATTCGATGATCAAGAAGCTGACGCAGTGGTCAAAACAAATTTAGAAGACCTGGGCTCCATCAAAATACAAAATGTTTACATGGTTACTTAATTATGAAAAATAGGATCGGGATACCTGACCGACTATAACGAAGAGAGTAGCTGAAAAATATTACTTCTCTCAGCTTTGCCATCGCTTCAAGAACTGCCCAGCATCACAAGAAAATATATGGCAAGCAGTGGCGCCAAAACTGCACAATGATCAAGTTAACACTAACCATTACGCCAATGATACCTTGCTTGAGCAATGACAGATGCACAGTGCAGACGCCAGGACAGCAGGGGAAAGTCAAAAGCATTGTGAGGATGACACCAATCCTGGTGGCTTGGGAAATTTGAAGCGAATGCAACAGGATAATCTTCAGCAAGAAACAAATAGAGGCGTCTGAAATTGCTGGCGGAATAACAGAAGAAATTATCACTAGGGCTATGTGCGACAATATTGGATTGAGGTGGTGTTTGGATCAGGGACTAAACTTTAGTCCATATCATATCGGATGAATTTGGAGTATTAAACATAGACTACTTATAAAACTAATTACATAAATAAGAGCTAATTCGCGTGACAAATTTTTTAAGCCTAATTAATCTATAATTAGCACATGTTTACTATAGCATCACATAAGCTAATCATAGATTAATTAGGTTCAATAGATTCGTCTCGCGAATTAGTCCAAGATTATGGATGGGTTTTATTAATAGTCTACGTTTAATATTTATAATTAGTGTCCAAACATCCTATGTGATTGGGTCTTGACCTAAACTTTTAAGTCCCTACCATTCCAATTCCATTCGTGATACGTGCGAGCAAACTCATTCCTCTATGATAGCAAAGCAAGCAGAGTACTCCAGATTTACTTTCACTTTACTCTTTTTCTTTAATTCTGTTGGAAAGGAAAAAAAAGACTTATTCCATATAAACTGTGTAAGTTAGAAGCATGTCGATCGTGGATCGCTAGATCAAATACACACTATATATATATACTGCTGCTACCATTCATTCAGCAATTAACAAATTATTGCAGCAGCAAGTCAAGTGTGTACTGCATCCACGACACATATGCATTATCGATCGTAGCACTGGTGCGATATTTCAATCACTCAACCTCTAATTATTCCTTCCTATTGAGTAGCTTTGCTATGTAGCTCGCATAACTCTCTTAAAGATATATTCATTCGTTTCTTGCATATTTTCTAAATAGCTAATGTACAAAAAGTTTAAGAAAAAAATAACAAGATAAATTAATGTATGACATATCAGCTTCATAAACATAAAAATTCAACTTCGGCTTTTACTGTTGCAAATAAATTAAGCTGATGTAGCTCGTATGTGTATATTTATAGTCATATTTAATTTGTTTGTTTTGTGAAAATTATATAAATCGAATTTAAATTTGTATGTTTGTGTGATAATATATCACATATTAATCTATCTCATCAAGTTTTTATAGTTTCTTTTATAAGTATTTAGACGACACGAAAAAAATATAGTAGTTTCCTGCGTATATATGTTGTTGGGAATAAATCCCACGTTAGTTAATTAAGGGGAGTTAAACCAACTTAAATATGAAAGGAGTCCCTCACCTCTTGCCTTTTTTTAACAAATTAGTCCTTTACAGCGCTAAAAATATTGGCGCTAAGCTCTAATCCGAGATGGCATGAATTCGCTGAGTTATTGTAGCTCAGCACCAAATAACTTGGCACTGAGGTCCCGACGAGTTAAATTAATGCGGAGGGATTTCTAGCAATGTCCGACTGATAGCACAATGGTAGTAGAGTTCTACTCTAATCTAGGATTAAGCAGGGTTTGATTCCCATCTGTCCTATTTTTTTTCTTTTTAGTTTTCCTTTTTCTTCTCTCTCTCACTCTTTATTAATATGTTTTTTTATTTTTGTTCTCTCGTTTTATTTTTCTTTTTTTTTTCTCGTAATACTATCTTCAAAATATAATTTTTTTGAATTTGGAAAAAAATATTAAAGTGGCATATTATATAGCAAATGAGAACTTAAACTGAAATTCCAAATCAAATTCAAAATAAAACAAATTATAGAAATTTGAAAAGAATAAGAGTAAGTAGTCAAGAGAACAAAACTTATTTTGTAAAACATATTAATTCTAAAAGAATGCTAGGAGGAAGAGAAAACATATTAATTCTAAAAGAATGCTAGGAGGAAGAGAAAAGGAAAAAACCCAAAAATACAAAAGAAAATAGGAGAGGAGAGGAGAGGATTCGAACCTAGCAACCTAGGGCTCACAACCTAAGCCATCAACCACCCGCTATAACGGTTTTGCTTCCATATGTTGCTTGCGCAACTATTTAAATCGTCGCGACCTCAGCGCCAAGTTATTTGGCACTTAGCTATGATGACTCAGCAAATTCGTGCCACCTTGGATTAGAGCTTAGCGCCAATAAAGTTGGCGCTGACACGTTGTATCTCAGCGCCAAGGTCTATGGCGCTGAGTCCACGGCCTATTTTTTTGTTGAAGTTTTTTTCTGGGACTAGTTTCGAAATAAGTTTTTGAAAATAATCAATTTGTTAAAAAAAAGGGCACCTCTTGAGCTAGTTTTTTTAAGGTGTAGTAAGGCTTCCTCCAGATTTCTTTTGGCAAACATATGTATGTGCGCAACAATCAATAATGCCAATAATTAATGCAGGTGTGTTCTTCCGTTCTTCTCTTGTTTACCATATAAGGGCATGTATAAAGGTAGAGTCAGATATGAACTTTAGTTATCTAGATACTAGCATCCTACAGCAGTTATAAATAAAATTGTCTCTAATCATTAATGTATCAAAATACGTTTTCTTACTTTTCTTTCCTTTCTTTCACCACCATGCAACAAAATTTGCTCTAATAAATTCTAAGAGTCGACTCTGAGCCGTTGTCATGAATAACAACCATACTCCTTTCTCTTTCATCCATGTCATCAAATTTACTTGCATGGCAATAGAGGGACCACTAATAAACACCGTTATGCATGCCCTAAGAGTATATACTCCCATCCATAATCATGAATTCATGATATCTGTCTTAGTTAATTTAATTTAATTTATGTTGGGTGGACGTGGATGCGCATGATGAGCGCTATAGGCAGCTGAGCACAAGATCGATCGATCGATCGAAATAATTAAAAGGAAGGAAGGGATCTAGTGGCCGGTGGATGGGTTTCAATCCGCCGGTGCCGCAGAAGGACAGCGAGTGGGAGATCCGGGTGGCTGTGCTGCTCAGCCTCCTCCTTCAGGTCATCCTCATCTTCGTGGGGCCCATGCGCAAGCGCACCTCCCAACCTGTCCCGCGCTTCGCCATCTGGGCATGCTACCTCCTCGCCGACTGGGTCGCCGACCTCGCCCTCGGCCTCCTCCTCAACAACCTCGGCAACATCGGCAGCAGCAGCAGCCACCTCTCTGCCGGTGCCGGCGGCGGCCCGCCCATCTTCGCCTTCTGGACGCCGTTCCTCCTGCTCCACCTGGGCGGCCCCGACACCATGACCGCCTACTCCGTCGACGACAACGAGCTCTGGCGCCGCCACCTCATTGGCTTGCTCTTCGAGCTCTTCTCCGCCTTGGTCGTCTTCTCCTGCTCCATCAGGAGCAACCCCATGATCCCGGCCACCGCCCTCATCTTCGTCGTCGGCGTCATCAAGTACGGCGAGCGCACCTACTCGCTCTACTCCGGCAGTGTGGACGGTGTCATCGCCAAAATCTTCCGGGCCCCTGATCCTGGCCCTAACTACGCCAAGCTCATGACGGAGTTCGACTCCAAGAAGAATGCCGGACTGCTGGTGGAGATCACCATTGCCAACGGCGAGGCCAGCAAGGCGAAGGAGGTGTTGCAGCAGGGCAATGAGGTGTTGGAGACGACCAAAAGCCTGGAGGCAATAGCGTACGAGTTCTTCACCATGTTCCGGGTGCTGTACGTCGACATCAACCTCAGCTACAAGGAGAGGAGGAACAGCCAGGCCTACTTCCTGGACCGCCGCGACATTACGGCGGACAAGGCGTTCGAGGTGATGGAGGTAGAGCTCAACTACCTCTACGACATGGTGTACACCAAGGCGCCCGTGTCCCACAGCTCGGCAGGCTGCGTCCTCCGCTTCATCTGCACCACCTGCCTCGTCGTCGCCATCGTCCACTTCGTGCTCCTGGACAAGACCGGCATCCTCCCCGTGGACCGTGGCATCACCTACGCGCTGCTGCTCGGCGGGCTGGCGCTCGACGTGGCCGCCATCCTCATGCTCCTCTGCTCCAACCGGATGATCGTCTTCCTCGAAGCCAAGCACATGGCGTGGCTTTCCCGGGTGGCCAGGGCCGTGCGGCTGCAGCCAAGGCGGTGGTCGGAGCGGACCTCGCAGCTGAACTTCATCTGCTACTGCCTAGGCAAGCCCAAGGAGCAGGAGGGTCGCCGCCACTGCTGCAGGCGGAAGACGATCCCGCCGAGTGTGATGCGGTTCCTCATCTGGGTCGCCGACAAGGCGAGCCTCAGGGAGACCTTGGACGACTTCTTCTTCATCCAGCGCAAGGAGGGGGATGAGAGGGCGCCGACGACCATCGATGCCCTTGCGTATGTCTTCGTTGGTCTCCAGAGGGAGGCCATAAAAGTCAGGGACTCCGAGGACTACAGCTTGATGAAGAAGCTGTGCAGCTACCGTGGTGAGAGGACCCTCAGGGATGACGAGGAGCTTGTCAGAGACATCCAGATGGAGCTGACCATGGCAACACGAGAGGAACTCAACCTTAGGCTTACGGAGGAGGAGAGCTCGAGCTCAACAACCAAGAAGAAGGAGGCCGAGGAGATTACACATGACGTCCTGCAGCTGGCCGACAAGAAGAAGAAGGAGATAGACGACTTGGTGAAGGAGAAGCTGGATGGCGTCCTGCGGAACAGCATCGAGAGGGAGTTCGACGAGTCGCTGCTGCTATGGCACATCGCCACTGACCTATGCTGTCACCGAGAGTGGGAAGGGACTCGGACGCAGGACACCAAAGGCTTGGTGTCCATGAGCGAGACCCTGTCGGAGTACATGCTCTACCTTCTCGTCTGTCAGCCCAAGATCCTGCTGGCGTCAGCTGGCGTCGGCCAACTGACGTACCAGGACACGTGCGCCGAGGCGCGCCGCTTCTTCAAGTCGGCGGAGGCGTGGGACCCCAACCACGACGACGCCCGCCGGATGCTGCTTTCCGTCAACACGTCCAAGAAGCCGGCCGATGTGAAGGGCGACCGGAGCAAGTCGGTGCTGTTCGACGCCTGCATCCTGGCCAAGGTGCTCCGGGAGCTGGACTACAACACCATGTGGAGGGTGGTGGCCGGAGTGTGGAGGGAGATGCTGACTTACGCGGCCGGCAAGTGCCAGGGGAGCACACACGTGCGCCAGCTCAGCCGTGGCGGCGAGCTCATCACCATGGCATGGTTCCTCATGGCGCACATGGGGATGGGCGACGTGTATCGGATCGACGAGCTGGCCGGTGACACCAAGGCCAAGCTCATCATCCATGATCAATAGCTAGCTAGCCATACTCAATAGCTCATCGACGTCCAATCTTCACCAAGAAATAATATAGGCACGTACCTCAAATTGCTAGCAGAATAAGAGCATAAATTATTAATTACTAGGGCAATGTGCGGAGCAAAAGATTTAGCGAGAATATTGAGCTGATTAAGACTATTGGTACTATGCATAGTACGTGTTTTCCTTAAGTGTAAATATTGCTGCCTGCCCCTACTTAATATAGCACCAGCAATTGTTGTCTTGGATTCAAAAAAAAAAGTATATGTAGTTTTGTGAAAGATTGAATAAAGTATGAGTAGTTTGTGAAATTTACTCATAAATTCATAAATTCACTAGGGCTATGTGTGTGGAGCGAAAGATTTAGCGAGAATATAATATTGGATTGATTGAGACTGTTGGCCGCGCTATCCAAGCATAGTGCAGCTCACCTTGGTATTATAGTGTTTTCCTTGAGTTTCTGCCTACAAGCCTTGCTTGCACTTTAATTTGTAATATATTGCTGCCCCTATTTAATATAGCACCAGCAATTGTTAGCTTGGATTAAAAATATATATATATAGTTTTGTGAAAGATTGATTAAAGTATATATATATATATATATATATATATATATATATATATATATATATATATATATATATATATATATATATATACTTTATATATATATTGTCAAAACAAGAGCTTTATGCAAGAGTGGAAGCCCCAAAAGGTGAATTAGGAATTTATCTGGTAGGAGATGATAGTCTTTTCCCCTGGAGATGGAAAATTCGTCCACCCGGTTTTATTAATTTGTAAATTCTTCCTCAGCTAGTCAAAAAAATGAAATTGGCTGATATCATGACGATATTAGGTAGTATAGATATCATTATGGGAGAAGTTGATCGTTGAAATGATAATAGACAGGGTACAGGTAGAAGCTATCAATTCTTTTTCGAACTTGAAATTATTAAAAGAAGTCTATGGACTGATATGGATTCTACCCATTTTGACCCTCTTACTGGGAATCACAATAGAAGTACTCGTAATTGTGTTATATATATATATATATATATATATATATATATATATATATATATATATATAAAGTGTATATATATATATATATGTAGTTTGTGAAATTTACTCATATATACTTAAGTTATTAAATTATTTGTGTTTTTCTATGTTTAAATGGAGCTTGTTAATTAGTTTATAAAGTGATGTATGACACCAAAATATATGTGGTCAAATGTTTGTCTATTTTGTTTTCAAAAATATTTTGATGGCGTGCATGAAAACAGAGCCCTAGCTCAAGCCTCTGAAAAGGGGTGGCACAACATTTTGTAGCGAACACGATTGAATAGCATCTGTGTGGTGTACTCAACTATGTAGGCCAAAAAAGAAAGACATCTCAAACAAAAAGTGAAAAAAAAGACTGAAGCAACCAAAAGGTACTTCCTCCGTTTCAGGTTAATTATGAGATGTTTTAACTTTGGTCAACGTCAAACTGCTTCAAATTTTACTATAGACAATTTAAGTAATATTTACATTACCAAATTACTTTTATTAAATTAGTAATTAAATATATTTTTTATAATAAATTTATCTTAAGTCAAAAAGATTACTATTTTTTTCTATAAACTTGGTTAAATTTGAAGCAATTTGACTTCTTTGACCAAAGTCAAAAATATCTTATATTATAACCTGAAACGGTGGGAGTACTTGTCTCTCTGTGACATGAGTGTGATATGCAAATTAGCCTACGTACGTGCGACATGCATAACATACACGCATTGCATTTGCATGCATGCTACATAGCTATCGCTTGCATTTCACTCCACGAATGAGTATATTTCCTGTGCAAAAGAGTATTTGAAGTTATACCTTACGAATGGGTAACAAAGACAATTACTGAGTCACATATCAATGCACAAGCAAACAAGATCAAATTTAATTAACATAGAGAGAAAAAACATAATAAATCATTCTTTTTCAAAACATAGTACAAGTATTAATTATGCACTCCTATACACTTACGCACACCCACTAATATAATATAAACATACACGTACACCATACACCTCCGAAGACCTTCGATATATCTGAGATAGATAAAATCATCAACACAAGTGTCGACGTTTGATGTCGCGATTCCGGTATTTACATAGTATGGGGATCGTTAGTACTAGGATATACGCGAGACTGAGTTAAAAGAGACGGAGGCGAGGATTTTTATACATGTTCGGGCCACTGAATTGTCAGGTAATAACCCTGCATCCTGTTGGCCGAAGCTGGTCGTTGCTCTTATTCACCATAATCACACAAGTACAATATTTGGGGTAGTCTATCTAACTATTGTCGACATGGCGGTCTGAAGGTCTGACTCGTAGTCGACAACAGGGTAGTCTTCCTCCTCGAGTTCGTGCCCGACGAGATCAGAGATAGTGCTTTCGTCTCTCCTGACAGTATCCGGAGACACCGTAGGGGACTAGCCGTGCCTATCTCTGAAGTCGATATCCGGCGTCTTGTCTTGGCGTATGTAGGCTTGTATTGGCTTATGGCTTTGTGGCATCTATGTTGTCCGTAGATTGTGGTGGGTGTTGATTGTATTGGTTCTCCCCCTCTCCTCCTAGGGGCCTTGTATTTATACCCATAGATGTCCTCTTGTCCAAGTAGAACTAGGGAAACCAATATGGATACAATCCGAGTAGTCCTTGTCGTTTTCATGTATAACTCTGGTTGCCTTTCCTTATCCGGAACTCATCCTATATCCGCAGTTTGTTTCCATATAGGACATGGTATGTGGTGGGTCCTGCCGAGATTTAGTCAACTACTATTAGGTATGTGGTATCCATAACCCTGACAGTAGACCCCGACTTCAATGCAAATGAACAAATTCATATTCTCAACCGCAGACCTTGGAGTAACTGTTATCGAGCTCACGTGACCGTTCTCGGTGAGTTCAGAGATAACGTTAGACTTCCTTTATTAGCCTCGTGCGGGCACCTAAAGGGTTTGTCTGAGTCAAATCTCCGTCGTCAACCAAAAAAGTATAGAGCATACGACTAAGTCTCCCATCTTGCTGTAATCGAGAATTTAGATTGAAGTCAAGAAATTTTATCTCGGCGGGTACACCATCTCTTCATTCCGTAATCCTTGTCGAGATCCACTAACCGTTCTCGAGTGATCGAGAAGGCGCAGAATCTGCGACGGAGCCTTGTCAACATTTGTCGTACTCGCCTTAGTCGATCTTGGTGTAGAACCATAGAGACATGGAGTCTTCAACAATGTCGAATAGAATTTTCCTGAAATCAATACTCAGAAAAGAATATTAGATAGAAATAGCCCCCGAGCGAATGCTCAAAGGGTGACATGTTATAATATATATGGAAAACTGAAAATGAATTAAACTTACAGACCAATGTTTTGTATATGAACGTCTTCTCTTTTACCGACTTCGATCAGTCAGTTTGTTGAGTCATACACTCTCCTTAGCCCCCAGCCTTGTCGTCGGAGAATCGTTCTCGGAGGATAAGGCTCTTAGACCTTCGACCTGCCTCGGTTGAATAAGCACTGATCCTAGCCCCCAGCCGTGAAGTTGGAAAGTCCATTTCCAATTACACGGCTTGGTTAATACGCACGGCGAGAACTCTTACACAACCAGATCTTACATGGTCTTTCGTCTCTACAGGATTCGACAAGGCCTTATCCGCTCTGGGCGTCCCCAGCCGAAGTTCCCTTAGGTTCCTCAAAGGCCTTGTCAGGACGGCGTAAAGGGACATGAGGATATGTTTCAACTCTAGGTGTCGTCGTGGTAAGGGATCTCTGGGTAAAACACTTGGCGATATTGTGTACCTGATACCAACTTTGTTGAGGTACAGGTAATGGGAGAATCGCTGCACCTCTGGTCAAGGACTAGGTAGTAGTCATAACTCGATCACTTGAAGTAGAAATAGTGGGAGATTGCTACGGGTTTACTGGTTCGAGAACCAGCACGTAGAATTATCTCTCGAGCACCAACGGAAGTCACGGTGTGAGGGATTGCTACGGGTTTGCTGGTTCGAGGACCAGCGCGTAGAATTATCTCTCTAGCACCAACGGAAGTCGCGGTGTGAGGGATTGCTACGGGTTTGCTAGTTCGAGGACCAGCGCGTAGAATTATCTCTCTAGCACCAACGGAAGTCGCGGTGTGAGGGATTGCTACGGGTTTGCTGGTTCGAGGACCAGCGCGTAGAATTATCTCTCGAGCACCAACAGAAGTCGCGGTGTGAGGGATTGCTACGGGTTTGCTGGTTCGAGGACCAGCGCGTAGAATTATCTCTCGAGCACCAATGGAAGTCGCGGTGTGAGAGATTGCTACGGGTTTGCTGGTTCGAGGACCAGCGCGTAGAATTATCCCTCTAGCACCAGTGGAAGTCGCGGTGTGAGAGATTACTACGGGTTTGCTGGTTCGAGGACCAGCGCGTAGAATTATCTCTCTAGCACCAATGGAAGTCGCGGTGTGAGAGATTGCTACGGGTTTGCTGGTTCGGGGACCAGCGCGTAGAATTATCTCTCGAGCACCAATGGAAGTTGCTAGAGTTGGTTTATTACATGTGTATCTCATGTGGCCAGCATGACTCACATACCCAACTCGTAGCATATCTGGATATCCGTCCGCGATCATGTCGGGTGATCAAGCCGACATCGTTCGCGAGCAATTATCCGTTAACAACCTTTTCCCGAGTAGTCCAGCCATGGCCGGTGCTATGAGATAGGTCGTCGGTCTTCGTTGGTAGGTTGGGAGCAACAACTATGCATTTGTCGAGAATGTTCTCGACAATACGGTGTACTCGACCACATCCTACTCGAGTGCTCAATTGTTCCTGAAAAATATTGTCTAGAAGGCAAGACATATAGCAGATAATATCGAGTATGTACTCAAAAAACTGCATGGATCTTCTAGTACTATCTGGATGTAACGAGCAAATGTAAATATCAGGCATTATATAGACCGTAAACAAGCATGATTTATACAGAAGAAAATAGAGCGAGCCCCCAGTGTTAGACCGTAGTCGATTTAACATCGGGGACACTCGCGCAACAGATATTGTATAAAAAAACATGCTCTAGGTAAACATAACAGATTATAGATCTGACAATTCTGTATGATCTGAATAGGTACGATAAATTGCATATAAAATATTGCGTACCTTTGTAGATACATGCCGGATGTATCTACGAAATTAGTAGATTAATTTAAAAAAACAATCTACCAATTACCTTGTAGCGTACTCGTTCGACATCACATGATCTGACGTCTTTTGGTACGCCGCGTATCTTGAGGCTCGGTCGATCTCGAGAGTTCGAGTTGTTGATGACGATGGTTCCGATCTCGTCGAGAGACATCCCAACGGCGAAGTTGTCGAGTAGCTTATTGTCGGAGAATCCATCTTTTGAACCCATCTCGTCAAAATCCTGAAGCACCAAAATCCCCCTACCTGGCACGCCACTGTCGACGTTTGATGTCGCGATTCTGGTATTTGCATAGTATGGGGATCGTTGGTTCTAGGATATACGCGAGACTGAGGTAAAAGAGACGGAGGCGAGGATTTTTATACATGTTCGGGCCACTGAATTGTCAGGTAATAACCCTACATCCTGTTGGCCGAAGCTGGTCGTTGCTCTTATTCACCATAATCACACAAGTACAATATTTGGGGTAGCCTATCTAACTGTTGTCGACATGGCGGTCTGAAGGTCTGACTCGTAGTCGACAACAGGGTAGTCTTCCTCCTCGAGTTCGTGCCCGACGAGATCAGAGATAGTGCTTTCGTCTCTCCTGACAGTATCCGAAGACACCATAGGGGACTAGTCGTGCCTATCTCTGAAGTCGATATCCAGCGTCTTGTCTTGGCGTATGTAGGCTTGTATTGGCTTACGGCTTTGTGGCATCTATGTTGTCCGTAGATTGTGGTGGGTGTTGATTGTATTGGTTCTCCCCCTCTCCTCCTAGGGGCCTTGTATTTATACCCATAGATGTCTTTTTGTCCAAATAGAACTAGGGAAACCAATATGGATACAATCCGAATAGTCCTTGTCGTTTTCATGTAGAACTCTGGTTGCCTTTCTCTATCCGGAACTCATCCTATATCCGCAGGTTGTTTTCGTATAGGACATGGTATGTGGTGGGTCCTGCCGAGATTTAGTCAACTACTATTAGGTATGTGGTATCCATAACTCTGACAACAAGTATCTCATAGTCGACAGATCCAAGTCTACCACTTACAAAATAATTAGCCGTAAATATGATCACACCTATAAATCCAATATTTAGATCACATCCGTACAACAAATAAGGATGCATTCTCAAAGGCTCGAATTCTAATTAAAAAAAATTGAAGGTAGAGGTGTCCCTACATTTTTTAAGAATAAATTGCAAGCGTGTTGGGGATTTAACATGGAACGAAACCGCACACAAATTCCAATTCTATTCGTGGCCAGGCTCGACGGCAACGGCCCACGGGATCTAGAGTTGGCGACCCACCTCTTCGTCGACCTCCGTCCACCCTCCCGCCGGCGATGGAGGATGGACACGACAGTGGCATCGTGGAGCTCGATTTTCATTTCTTTTTCAAATTCTGGATCCGATTTCTATTTTTTTAATCCAAAAAATGTTTTCACCGGCGGTTGTCTTTATCTTGCCCTCAGCAAAAATAGTATTTTTGCTAGCGGTTATCTTAGCATGCCTCCTGTGAAACTCGTTTTCGCTGGCAGCTAGCTGGCCGCTAGTAAAAAAACATTATTTTCACTGGCCTTTGGTCATTGGCGGTGCCGTTGGCCGCTAGTGAAAATCCATTTTAGCCGTCAGCGAAAATGATTTTTGTAGTATTGGGTGAGAAAATATCTGTTCGGGTGTGAGCATGAGCTCACCGATTTTTAAAATATTGTGTGTCACGTAAGATTAAAACCACTTTGATTGAAAAGGGGGTAATTCGTCTGGTTTGAAGAGTTTAATTTAAGGTGTAACATGTTTGGTATTTGTATTGAAAGGGGTATTTTAGGCTGTTGTTTGCTTAAGACAAGTATCATCATGTTGTTTGCTTACTAGATGTTTATCTTTTGAGGAGGACATGTGCATGGCTGTCGATCCAACGATCATCAAATTCAAAAGTCATAAGCATGATGGTTTCAAAGGGTCTTGTCAACATGGATCAACCTTTAAGAGCACTCATAGTGGCTAGACCATCCTGACAGCTGCTGCATGCCCTTTACCGAGCAGGGAATCCATCCAACTTCGATTCTCATGTGCTCCTTGCCTTTTGCTGCTAGCTACTCCCTCCGTCCCAGAATATATCTCTAGTCGTAGGTTGCTATATTCTGGGACGGAGGGAGTATCTATCTCTCTCATCCGTCCTAAGAGGATATCACAGATAGATTGATGAGCATTCAAGTTTACAGCGGATAAGTCTGTTATCCAAAGTACATACACTCTCCGTCCCAAAAAAAAAGATAAACCCTGAGTTTCCGTGTCCAACGTTTGACCGTCCGTTTTATTTGAAAAAATTATGAAAAAAAATTAAAAAGACAAGTCACGCATAAAATATTAATCATATTTTATCATGTAACAACAATGAAAATACTAATTATAAAAAATTTCATATAAGACGGACAGTCAAATGTTGGACACGGAAACCAATGATTTATCTTTTTTTTTAATGGAGGGAGTATATATGCTGTTTTGATCTGTTCGCGATGAAAATACTACTTATGATGCTGAAAGAATTACATGTTTCCCTAGTCATGTTTGTTGTCCTGGTCGTGATATAAAAGACAAGTAAGAGAAAAAAAGTTCCTTACATACGTACCATTGATACATGTCATTGGATTTCTTCTATATTAATTCCTAAGAAGGAAGAAGATAAGGGAGGGTGAAAGGAAGAAGATGAACTTGATGGGGGTGGGTCTCACGTATAGATGGTAAAAAAAATTGAAAAATGTGACGGCGATGATATGGGTTTAATTTTGCAAATTTTAATATTTATATGAATAGTTATATTTGCAATGATACGGATCAAATTAACCAATTAACAAAAGGAGAGAAAAGGTCGTCCAAAACCACCGTTAAAATAGTCCGACAACACCACCACCATTAACTAAAGGAGAGGGCAAAGTCGTCCATAACCTTCGCTACAATAGTCCAACAATAGGTATTGTCAACAACCGTATAGAGCATTTCAACTACAAGTATTATAGAACTAGAGTGAGTTCTGAAGATGTTACAAAATTGCTATGTTTTGACTTCTTTTTTCAGCCCTTGATTAAAGCTAATTTTTTTTTACAGTTATACTTCCATATGCAAAATCCGATTAAGCACCCTTTGATCAATGTTGCCTAGGTATGACCATACTTACTACTTCCATATCCAAAATATATGATATACCGTTCGACTTTATTAAAGGACGATAATCCTACCATATGAATTTTATGTTTTGCAAACTAAATATTGATGAATAATGTTTTAAAATTTTGACATAATAAAGTCAACAACACCATATATTTGAATACGGTGGAAGTATTTACAATGTCATATACTCCTATTTATGAACGATGACAGTATTTTTACTACAAAAGGAGTGACATATAACATATTTTCCTCTGTTTCAATTGACAAGCTGGTGTGCAAGTTGCATAGTGGGAGCCAAAATATATTCGCGTGTCCCCTGTGTGTAGAGATATGGCATGAATAATGAGCTAAAGGAATAATGTACTACCTCCATCCGACACCGTTGACTTTTTTAAAAATGTTTGACCGTTCGTCTTATTTAAAAAATTTAAGTAATTGTCAATTCTTTTTCTATCATTTGATTTATTGTTAAATATACTTTTATGTATACATATAGTTTTACACATATCACAAAAGTTTTTGAATAAAACGAACGGTCAAACATGTTTAAAAAAGTTAACGGTGTCAAACATTCAGGAAGGAGGGAGTATATATAGTTGGTGGTACGGTGTACGTAGGTAGGAATCGATCGTGTCCATTGCTGGAATATAATCTCATTATCAATCAACTCGAGGTTCTTCTTCTTCTTTTTTTTTTTACACATCTCGATCCCGATTCTGCGGTGAGCTATATATATATTTTTCACTTGCGTGGATTACAAATTATTATTCTTCCTTCTTCAATTATCCACGGTCCATGCGTGCGTACGTATACGGCCGTAATTATGTACTCCCTTCGTATTTTATTTAATGACACCGTTGACTCTTTTAACAAACGTTTGACATTTCGTTTTATTTAAAAAATTTATGTAATTATATTTATTTTATTGTGACTTGATTTATCATGAAATGTTCTTTACGCATGACATAAGTATTTTTATATTTATATAAAATTTTTGAATAAGACGAGTGGTCAAACGTTGGTTAAAAAGTCAACGGCGTCATATATTAAAATATGGAGGGAGTATCAGCTAAGTACATATAATTAATTAATTAGTACGTATATTTGTACCTATGTGTTTGACAACTGGCTTGGTAGAGTATAGTGCGCAAGTTTGGCGAGGAAATTTTCCTGGTTATTAATTAGGGGAACCAAACCTATTCCCTTGGCCCTAATTGGACCTACTAGCTAGCAAACATATCCGCGTACAAATTAAATATCCGAGAGAATGGTTTTTTTTTCTCTCTCTCCCGATATGTCAGTGTCAAGAGAAGAGTTATAGACGTACAAAGCATCTAATTAATTTCCCGATAAATGTTAAGGGGAAATTAACAAAAGCCGCACCATTGATCTTGAGCAGTGTTGTCTTTATCAAGAGAGATACACACAAGTACGTCAAGCTAGCAAAGATACCTAATTGAGAAATGCCATACGGCCATACCGTACCATTGATTCTGAGAGTTCTGTCTTCATCCCTAAATATTTGACACCGTTAGTTTTTTTAAACATGTTTGACCATTCGTCTTATTCCAAAAATTTTGTGAATATATATTATTAAAAACTTGAGTAGTGTAGTATATTTAATAATAAATTAAATGATAGGAAAGAATATTAATAATTACTTAAAATTTTTAAATAAGATGAATGATCAAATATGTTTAAAAATTTCAACGACGTTAAATATTTAGAGACGGAGGGATTACGCAGCGAAGATCTTGAATAGTCCTAATTAACTTGTCACTTTCATTGCAGAATTAACGGAAGGGAAAGGATATGCGGAACTGCAGACAGAGAATTTTACACAAAACACCTTTTTCTGAAATTGTATCGATAGAGATGCTCATATACACGTGCAAGCACTATAATTATCTGTCAATGTATACCCGCTAGCTTATCCTAAATATACACCTTTAAAAATCTTATTCGTCCAACATATTTTGAGATCGATGGAATTATTACAAATTGCCTTGGCTTGTACTTGAAGTGATTAGGTAAACTTTTTGTCCAAAACAACAACAATAATTAGAGAACTAGCTAGTACACCCATCCAAAAGGAGAGCGACACTATTATTGCCCATGAACACAAAATGAATATATGGACGATGTCATTTTCCAAAGTTGTGAGTTTTTTCCATGGCATATATTGAAGCGATGTCCCATCGTCTCGTGGTGGTATTTTAATTTCAAGCTCGATGAGATATATTATTGGATTAATGCGATTATTACATCCACTTTTTTCTCCTAAAAAGGGCAAATCTTTTTGAAAGATTTAAAGCAAACATATATATTGAAGTTGATTAATTTCGTACAGCTAGTCTAGCTAAGCATCTGCTATATATCATTTTGTCCTAACAAGCGAATAACTGAAGAGATGTGCTAGTGCACTATACATATGATGTCCTTTTCTATTCTGTACAAGATTCTGTTTCTACCTTGAGCTTTCTCTAAAAAGCCGGATCAACGAAATGATATACTCCAAGGGTATTGCTAGCTCTGTATTGAGAGATTATATTGCTCATGTAAATATATCCTCGTGTTGTTTTTCTCTTTTTCTTACAGCTATTTTTCTGCCTTGTAACTCCAATGATTGGATCTAAGGCCTTGTTTAGTTAGGAAAAATTTTAGAGTTTCGTTGTCACATCGGTTATACGGACACACATTTAAAGTATTAAATATAGTCTAATAACAAAATAAATTACAGATTCCGCCATAAAACTACTAGACGAATGTATTAAGCCTAATTAATCTGTCATTAGCAAATATTTACTGTAAGACCACATTGTCAAATCATGGCGCAATTAAGTTTAGAAGATTTGTCTCGCAATTTACATGCAAATTTGTGTAAGTGGGTTTTTTTCCTACATTTAATACCCCATACATGTGTCCAAACATTCGATACGTCAGCGTGAATTTTTTTTAACTAAACAGGGCCTAATAAAAAATAGAAAAAAAAAAGGGGAGGAAAAAAAAACAAAACCGTTGCATCAAGAGTGAAGAGCCCTATAGTGCTAGTTGTGGATGAAGTCGACAGAGTACACTAGCGGTAGTTGGCTTTGTTGGCTCCATTTACTACAACTAGTCTTCCAATAGGCCAATGTATATATGCAGACAAAAGAAGCTGTGGTGGGCCGGCTAGCTACTCATCATCATAGACAACACATCCATAAATAAGCTACAGTAGTGCGTTATGGTCTCCACCTGTGACTGATTTGAGAAAGATGCTACAAACAACAATAATAATTTCAATTAAGTTAGGAGTAGCTAGCAAACCCGTGCATTATTATTAATTCATGCATGTCCAAGTCCAACCATGGAGTAGAACCAAGGGAAATGTGGTGACACGTTTCACTACTTTTGGCAAATAATTATATTTCTAGCATGAACTAGCACTAGCGGTATATATGTATGTAGCTGTCATGCATTGCCATGAAAAATACATGCATATTTATATGGAGGACTACTATACAAATAAGTATATCATATTTCCAAAGAGAATCTATATGGATCGGCCCAATAAAGGAGAGAAGAAATCCAGGCCCACACACAGCTAGAGCCTAGCATGCAATGGCCAATCGCTGTCTTTTCCTCCTCCTCGTTGCCCATCAGATTCCCAAGAATTTTCGAATTGTCCTGTTCTATATTTCCCAAATAAGTTTAAGAAAGATCGCTCCAGACATGCAGCAACAAATGGAGTTATGAAGTGGTTGGATTGGGAGAATAGCACTCTAGAAATACTTATATTTACAGGATAATTTTCAAATGCTAGAAATGCTTACATAGTTTCAACTTATTGCACTTATGTAATGGAATCTTTACATATTTCAGTTAAAAATAAAAAGAAGCTACAAAAGCTAACTGCTCTCCTTTCACCAGCTTGACCATTTAGCTGCTCCGACTGTCCCATACCTGCACAGTCCTACGTCATCTTGCTCCTAGTTTTTTCCCCTAATTATGTTAACTTACAGCTTTTAATTATCTACTCTGGTTGGTTAGCAATAACCTCTTTCTAAATGGAACTTAGCAATAACATTGTGCACGATGAGCCTCATTTTCTTTTTGAAAAAAAGAAGAAGAGAAAATTAACTACCGTGCACCGTAATATCGGATCTATATATCCTGCTCTAGCTCTTATTGTTAGCTTAGTGATGCTACACATCTATCGTCCTTAATTGTTTTTTTTTCCTCCATTTCGTTCACCCTAACTCCCTAAGGAGTAGGGATATATGTATGGTGATGGTGGCTAGAGGGGCTCAAGGGCTGACAATGGCGGTAAATGTGACCTGACGACTATGCCAATATACTTCAATTTAGGGCTTTCTTTGAAATAAACGCTACTGGAAAACTGATCTTTGCTGGGTCGACCCAAAACCACAATAGTCCCTATTCCAAAAAGAACCGAGACTAAAGATGATATTTAGTCTCGGTTTAAAATCTCACAGCCATTTTATGATCTTTAGTCCCGGTTGGTAACAGACTAATCTTTAGTCCCAGTTCATCCGGGGCCGAGGATCTTTAGTCCCGTTTGGTGTCACAAACCGGGACTAAAGATCATCTCCACCACAACCGGCCCCCTCACACTTATCCTCTCCTCCACAACCGGCCTCTCCTCTCCTCTCCTCTTCTCAGATCGTTCCCTTCCTCCTCCCCTCCCCTCTCCTCCGCCCCCCTCCTCCCCTTCCTCCTCCCATCCCCAGCCCTCTCCCCCTCCTCCCCTCCTATCCGGCTGCCAGCGGCCGGCGAGGCCATGCCCGGTGGGGCCACATGCGGCAGGCGGCTGGCAGGACCGCGCCCGTGGCGAGTGGCGAGCGGCGGCAGGCGGCAGCCGCTACTGACATCCTTTCTCTTTTTTTTTTACAATTTGTGATTTACTTAGATGTATAATTTTGTGATCCATTGCATGAATATGAGATGTATTTGATTTGTATGTAATTTTTTTAAGATTTGTGATGTATTTGATTTGTGTATATAAGTAACTTAAGATTTGTCATGTGAATGTTTTGGGATGTTACTTTGATTTGGGATTTGGGGTTTGATTTGGGGATATGCATCCTACTCGATTTAGGAGAAAATACAGGGTTTGATTTGGGGATATGCATCCCACTCGATTTGGGAGAAAATACAGGGATTAAACTCCTAAAGAAACAATGAAAAAAAAAGGAGACCTACTGGAACTGTCGCTACCCTCTCTTTAGGGGATATGCATCCCACTCGATTTGGGAGAAAATACAGGGATTGAACTCCTAAAGAAACAATGAAAAAAAAAAGGAAAGAACTGTCGCTACCCTCTCTTTAGTCCCGGTTGGTACCAACCGGGACTAAATATACATTCTCTCTAGTCGTCCATCTTTAGTCCCGGTTATTTCAACCGGGACTAAAGATGAGCATCTTTCTAGTCCCGGTTGGAAAACCGGGACTAAAGGGGGTTACCAACCGGGACTATAAACGGTTTCTCCACCAGTGAAAGGAAATTCATAGGAAATTTTGAGGGATCAAATTCTTTGAAAAAAAAAATCCTATAGTATCCTTTGGAACAAAGGAACATGATTGCAAAATTCCTATGGATTACTTCCCTACACCCACATTCCATAGAAAATTTAACATGAGCTGCATACAGCATACCTCATGTTTTATTTTCCTATAAGTCCCCACTGTACATTCGATCTTCCTATCTCTTCTCTCTCTCCTCCACAAAGAATTTCCTGTAAAATTCCTGTGTTACAATTCCCATGCACCATCCAAAGACATCACTTATATTTTTACCCTGTTTCAAAATCCTAGAGCATTGCGTAGCATGTGACAAACTATTTTTACATTTTAAAAAATCATGTGTTCCAAAGGAGCTAGCACTTATATTTTCCTTTGATGGACGGATATGGCTATTATAGGCTTCTAAAATTACTACTCCCTCTATTCATGATTATATGCTTGTTTTAATTTAAATAAACATTAAGACTACACTTTTACCATTAATATGTTTATAGTATCTACAAAATTATAAAACTAATATTGTACGAAATTACCTTAATTAGGTATGAATCTAATGGCACAAATCATATATACTATATTTTCTAAAACTTTCTATATCAAAGTTATTCTTTTAAATCAAATAAAATCAATTCTTTCAAGTATATAGTAGTTAATACTTAATTAATAATATACTAATTATCTATAGTGTTTTCCATGCTGGTGAGTAGCTAAACCAATCAGCTCCATATAACTCACCTAAATATACTTACATGTTACTTCCTCTATTTTATATATTATAAGTCATTTTGATATATTTTTTCTAGTTGATTTTTTTAGGTTTGACTAAATTTAAAGAAAAAAATAGCAACATTTCCAGCACCAAATTAGTTTCACTAAATATAGCATTGAATATATTTTGATAATGTGTTTTTTGGAAAATGTTACTATATTTTTCAATAAAAAGTTTTACTAGGAAAAAAATCAAAACGACTTATAATAAGAAATAGAGGGAGTAACTAGCTAATTGTTGGTCAAAATCTTTCAAGTATGGCTTTCTTTTTTTTAGAGAGAAGGGTATTTTTTACCCGGCCTCTACATCCAACCGGATATATACGGCCGTTGAAATAGGGAACTTAGCCCTGCAAACAACCCAATCTGAAATTGGCTCCATAGGAGATTTGAACTCAGGATCTTGGGGTACTACTTAGGTCACCGTAACCACTAGGTTACATGCCCTTTCGTCCTAAGTATGGCTTTCTAGAATCAAAATATATACAATTCCTTCCGTCCTATAATATTGCAACATACGATCGGATAGGATACGCTCTAGTTTTTCGAATCTGGACATTTGATGTTATGTTGCTATATTGTGGGACCGAGAGAGTGTGTGCGCGGTAAAAGTGAACGGAGAGAGTATCTCTTGTGCCGTTAACGTTGTGCGATATTTTTAAGCATGCCTCGCATCAGCATGCAGCCTCCACCTCATGTTGAAATAGGCTGAAGACGCTGAAGCTAGCTACTCTCTAGCTGCTAATGGCAGTAGCAATATATAGCTGGTTAGACATCACTAGCAAGCGTCATGTCGCCTCTTGACAGCTTTATTTTATCAATTGACAGCTTTATTTTCTTTGCTTGATCTCATCATATTCTTGATGAAATAAACTAATTAATGCTATTAATTTCGTCTTTCAAGTCAACATCAAAATTAAGAATCCTTCGGAAAGATCACCACACGGGAAAAGCCATGCAGTGCACATTTTGCTCTCCGTCCATATAAAACCAATAGTATCTACATATCCTTGGAAATCTATATAGAATATAACTAAACATGTTGACTTTTCACTTATTTTTCAACAATAATATATTTCCCCTTCCACTATGGTCGTCGCTTGTACGTGACTATAATAGGCCCTGTTAGAAACGCTAGAAATGTTGAGAAGCAAATGGTGAATAGCCAACTGGTGATAATCTAGAAATGTGTGTTTTTTACTTATAACTTTATGGAGTAAAAAAAATATCCGTGCGTTGCTACAGTAAAAAATATTTTTTTATCCTATACATTATACTCTCTTGGTTTTGGACCAAACGCTTATTCCTTCCTTCATTTTCAACTCCAGTCCTAGCCCAGTTCGCTACCTCCCTCTACTCAACCTACCTCTCTTTGGCTCAGCTCGCCCACAAGTGGAGATGTAAGCCCAGCTCGAATAGTCCCATGCCTGTACCATGATGGAGCCTATCCTCCCATCAAATCCGATAATCCAGTCGAGCTCGCATAGTCCTGTGTCCGTACCATGGCGGAGCCTATCCTCCCATCAATTCTGGTAATCCGATCGAGCTCGCATAGTCCCGTGCCCGTACTATGACGGAGCGGATCCTCTCCATTCAAAGGGAATATGATGAGAGAGTAGTGGGGAATCAGTTTTTGCAATCAATTGGAGGAGGAAACGTATGGGGGAGAAAAATCGACGTGGCGGCGGCGCTAGGGTTCAGCCCGATGAAAAAATCGCGAAAAAATAGAGACAAAAGAAAGAAACCGTAAAACCGGTGAAAGAAAAAAAGGGGGAACGGTGAAAAGAAAAGAAAAAAAAGGGAAAACGGTGAAAAATAAAATAAAATGGAAAAAGATGGGAAAAAAAGGAAAACATACGAAAATTATAGGTGGAAGCCTTATGTATTTTTATTAGGTATAGATTTCTAGATTCTATAGCTTTTGATCGTTGTAATCTAGATGAAAATCTTAAGGGCCTCTTTGATTTAGAGGATAAACATAGGAATTTTGGAGAATTTCAATCCTATAGGAAAAAAAATCATACAAATACATTTGAAACAAAAGATTGAATCATATCCTATTAAAGTCCTATGGAATGGACAATTCTACAAAGATTTTGACGAAAATTTAGCAAGAGCTTCAACCTCTTGGAAATTTTTCTTTAAGTCTATCTCTCTTATCCGATTCCTACCTTTTCCTACGATTTAATCAAACGGTTATTTCTATGATTTTCCTGTATTTTACAATCCTCTATTCTGCACGAACACCAAGAAGCTATGGGTTATGATGTTCACATCCTCCGTTAGTAGTTGACTGTACTATTAAACTATACCATTAATAGCATAACCAACTATTAACTTCACATCATCTATCAAAAACTCTCTAAAAGACAGGTCCACATACTCAGGGGGTGTTTAGATTCAGGGGTGTAAAGTTTTGGCATGTCACATCGGATATTATATAGGGTGTCGCATGGGGTGTTTGGCACTAATAAAAAACTAATTACAGAATCCGTCAGTAAACCACGAGACGAATTTATTAAGCCTAATTAATCTGCCATTAGCAAATGTTTACTGTAGCACCACATTGTCAAATCATGGAGCAATTAAGTTTAAAAGATTCGTCTCGCAAATTAGTCGCAATATGTGCAATTAGTTATTTTTTAGCCTATATTTAATACTTTATGCATGTGTTCGATATGACGGGGTGTAAAATTTTGGGTGGGATCTAAACAGTGCCTCATTAAAACCAGCCATTGACAGGGTCTAGTGTGGATGTAAAGTGTGTAAACTAGAGTGCTCTGTATGTAAAGATGACTAATTTTATACAATTATTTGTATTGGGTATATATATCATTTGTGCAACTACTAGTATACATAGGCCATGCTCTCGGAGAGAGAGAGAGAGAGAGAGAGAGAGAGAGAGAGAGAGGCCAATTGGTGTTGCGATCGAGGCTAGGTCAGGTCATGACGCAATGCAAATGTGTTATGGAATGGATCAGAGTGATAGAGGAGAGAGCTGTCGAGCTGGGATTGCAGCATCTCCAGCGCCAGGAGCACCAGTTGCAGTAAACAACACCACACAGTTTTTGCCACCAAATATAAAAGATCTTTCTTGGCACAGTGCGTTCAACAGTTGCAAGCAATAATATCCTTGGCTAATTAGTACTGACTTTTATTAATATTCGCCTATTGTACAATTGATACCACCTCCGATCCATTCCTAAATATACTGACCAATGTCATATGAAAAAAGAATAGAGAGAGAAGTAATTAATTAATGAACTATATCAGTGAACATTGACAGACAAAAATAAAATCATACTAGCCATACTGTGCAAAAAGCACCATATATAATTTGAAAACGACTGGTATAGTTTACACTCATATATACTACTCCATCCATTTTATGTTATAATACGTTTTGACTTTAGTTAAAGTTAAAATGTTTTAAGTTTGACTAAATTTATAGACAAATATAATAATATTTATAATACTAAATTAGAGCCATCAAATTAATAATTGAATATATTTTCATAATAAATTTATCTTGGGTTAAAAATGTTACTATTTTTTTCTATAAATTTAATTAAACTTAAAACAGTTTGAGTCAAAACGTCTTATTATAATGGAGTAACTCTGTAAATCACACTGAGTGTACTGCGTGATTTCTTAGGATGCTACGCCATCTCACAAGCGACTTACGTACTATAAATTAATGCAGTGGACGTACTTAGAGAGTTGAATTTTACCACGATTTAATTTCGATGGACTAATTAAAGAAAATCTCAAGGTTTCGAAAACGACATGGTACGTCGTGCGCGTATATGTAACTATTGACCATGTATTCATATGCACGAATTGGTACAAAAGGGTGCACAGATTCTGCAATAACTGTTGGAAATGTATATATATTCATACATATGTGTGTACACTGCTCTCTCCATCTCTAAAATACCTTATACTCCATCCATTTCATATTGTAAGACTTTTTAGCATTGTTTATATTCATATAGATGTTAATGAATTTAGACACATATATATATATATGTATAGATTCATTAACGTATATATGAATGTGGGTAATGCTAGAAAGTCTTACATTGTGAAACGGATGAAGTACTATTTAGCTGGTCTCAGATATATTAGTGTGATTGTGAAAAGACGAATATGCACTTCATTAAGATTATATGCTTCTATTATACTACATGTTTAGCTAGACTTTTGGCATGCCCAAGCTCTAACAAATGATTTTTGCACCTAAAACGATTTCAAGTAGGTGGGCGAGAGTGGGGTTTAACCAATAGAGATAAATAAGGACAATAAAAACAGCTAGTGGACCACACATCTCCACATGTCTCTTAAAAAAGATTTATTTTACAACTGAATCAATTTGAAAATAAGGTATTTTGTAATTGAGAAAGTAAATACCAATATACTCCCTCCGGTTATTTATATTTATATTTAGCGTTAGAAAGTTAAACTTAGTTTTCCCATCTTTAAATATATATAGTGAATGGATCGTATCGTTAAAAAAAAAGACAACCGGATTATAGTTAAATAATTGGCCATGTATTGATATGGTGCAAATTAACAAAATTTCGCAGTAATGATTGGCCATGTATTCATGTGTACATTTATCAATATATCAATAAAAAAGACAAGATAATAATAAAGAAATGGAGAAAAGGAGTTGAGGGGTTGGGAGTTCGACCGTACGAGGAGGTAGCATAGCAGCAGAATCGACCCCAAGCTTTCCTTCTCACGTAACATGCCGTTATTATATTATATATATTAAAATAATTAATCCAATTATTTTTTACCAGATTAATATTAATGTAATCCGTGTGACAGCAGGCTTGAGAGGCTGCAGGTGGGCCCCAGGATTCCGGGACCAATCACAGCTCGACAGCATACTGACACCCGTCCCCAAAAGCAAAGAGGCCTCTCTCTCTCTCTCGCCGATCCCTCTCCTCCTCCTCCTCTTCTTCCACTAGCTAGTTCGTCTTCCTCCTTCAGCTAGCTTTGTAGCAGCTAAGGTTATTAGCTCGGATCGAGATCGGGATCGGCCGCCGGCGAGCGGCGAGCGGCGAGGATGGGGCGCGGGAAGGTGCAGCTGAAGCGGATAGAGAACAAGATCAACAGGCAGGTGACGTTCTCCAAGAGGAGGAATGGATTGCTGAAGAAGGCGCACGAGATCTCCGTCCTCTGCGACGCCGAGGTCGCCGCCATCGTCTTCTCCCCCAAGGGCAAGCTCTACGAGTACGCCACTGACTCCAGGTACATATAATCCTTGCCATTTCTGGAGCACCTGAGCCGGCCTGAGATGGATGAACTCAATCGATAATTCTCCTAGCTTTTTGCCGTTTCTGGCCGGCCGCTTCCATGGATTTCAGCTGCTGCTTCTCTGAATTTGCCATGTTTGGTTTGTGCATCTGGTTGCATGTGTGCTACAGCTGATGATTTTATGCTTCACTAGTGCTGCAACACATGCAACACAGTCCAATCCAAGCTAGCTCAGCTACTCCAGGAGGAGGAGTCAGCTGCATGCCTCCTCATTTCGGGAAATCATCTCTCTCTCTCTTTCTATTTTTTCCCTTTCCTTTCTTGTTTCCCCTTTTGCTTTCCTGCTAGCTTGCTTCTCTCTCTCTACACCCTGCATACCCTTTTTGGGATTGATGGCCGGTTTTAATTAATTTTCCCCTCCTTTCTTTAGTTAATTACTACCCTACTACTAATTCATCTCCTTCCGATCCTCTCAATTTCTCATCATATGGAGTACTACTAAAATATATATATGTAGTACGCACTTGGTGGCCGGTCTTTGTTAACATCATGTGTTTGCTTAGATTCAAGGGGATTATATATATAAGAGGATCTACTACTAAGTGTACTTTGTGATTACATCAGCTATCTATGTAGCTGATGATCTTTCTTTTGTCTTTTGCTGATCCATTGAGTGCTAATTCATCACCCTTCCATTTGATGTGTACTGCAAATAGTTTTTTTATTCATTCGCTTCTTCTCCCTCTTCCCCATGTGATTTGATTGCTAGCTCCTTCCTGCCTTTTATTTGGGTTAATTTTCGTTCCATCTTCCTCTCAAATTAATCTCATGCGCGTGCGTTTGTTCTCCACTTGTCAAGAAATTAATTAAAGAATATATCACACGAATTACGAGGAGTCCACCACCAGTGTCATGCACTCCTCCCTATTGTTCACAGTCTGACAGCTGATGCATGCAAAACATCTTCTGTTTCTCAAGTAATTAATTCCCCTCTTCTTGTGAGGCTTGGTTAATTACTCAAACAGCTGTTTTTCTTGCTTATGCACCATCTTCCTCAGATACCAAAACGTTGGACATGGACAGATCTGGCCTTTCCTCTTCCCTTCTCTCTCATCCTCTTCTATGTTTCTGCCTCTTCTTATGATGAATCTTTATTTGGTATTACTCATGTTAAGCATCTCTTTAAAGAGCCCTAGATCAAATTTGATCTATCTCTTTTGGTTTAACTTCATGGCCAGTTGCTTGTGTGTTTTGGTCTAGAACGACCACGTACGCGAGATATTTCCTTTTCTGCTCAGCTGATTAATTAATAATGATGGGATAATTCACTAATTACTCTGGAGTTAGATCAAGAGAGGTACTTAAACATCCTGTGACACGATGACTTCAGAAAATAATCTTGCTCGCTGTAAAATCACATACTAATAGCTTAGCCATCGCCTGTGTTTCAGAAAAAGTAATTTATCTTGCTAGCTAGCTTTTGCTCAAAATGCGTTTCTGACGTCTAGGTAAAGAGGACTTTTACGGTCGTCTGTGTTGTACTGGAACAGTGCCCTGCACACTCCCCAGCGTCAAGATCAGTCTAAGGCGCTTCATTTCTAGCTCAGAAATCTTCACTTATATATATTTCATCTTAATTAGCTCTTCCTGAGATAGATCTAAGGGTGTTCCAGTAAAAAAAGAAGTCAAGTTCTTCAGGATCCTCTTGTTATAACTTATAATTAAACTGTAGTCTCACAATCTTACTGATCATCAAGGAGTCTGTAAACACCTATACGTACGGCTATAGGATTATGGGAGGTTGGTCTAAAATAAAGGTGTTAATTACTTGCAAGTTATCAAGATGTGCAAATCATCACCCAGTTCAAATGCTGCTATTTATATATAGTCTGTTTTGAACAGTTCCACTGCTTTTGTTAGGGTCCTTGCTGATGGCTGTTTAACGGTGCTGTTATATATAATCTTGATTATTTTTTGCTAAATTTTCCTAAGCAACCCACTTCAAATTTTGGAATGGGTGAATTCTTATGTTTACACCCTCATATCACATGTGTCATGTGGTGCTTTTTTATGGTCACACAGTCCCATACAACGTCCCTGTTTTCTTGAAGATAAGATAATTCATGCATGCACTTGAATATAACTGAGTGTCTTCATGTGCATGCTTTTCATTTGGATGTACATGTGCTGCATTCTTACTGTATAGTATACTTGTTTAAACAGCAAGGGTTTTGTGCTCATGCCGATCTCTATATATTAATTAGTCTTAATCCACATTTCAGCTTTGATTACTTGGAATAGTTTGGTAGGCATTCCTACCTTCAGACTATTTAAATATACTTCCTAAACGTTGTCATGAGAATGCTGAATGCAAAGCATTTACATAGTGGACTAATTTCAGATTCTGCTCATGATGGTTTGCCCTGCAGGATGGACAAAATCCTTGAACGTTATGAGCGCTATTCATATGCTGAAAAGGCTCTTATTTCAGCTGAATCCGAGAGTGAGGTAAAATAGTAGGTTGTATGCATGATATCTTTTACATGAAGGGAATATTATTGTTCCTTTTGTTATTGCATTAGCATTTCAATCATTTCCTTGTGGCCTTTTAAATCACATGTTAACAAAGCAGTTTTTCTGAATTCTATCGTTCTACTTGCCAAAACTAGATGTTGTTAACCTTCTGTTTTATGCTTTTTAACTTCAAACCTCGTGTCTTTTGCACTCTGGTATATTTCTAAAATTTCTACTTATTGGGATATCATGCAGGAGAGTCCTCATTTCCTTCATTTAATCCCCTCAAATTTTATTTATTATGGTCATACAATGGGCCACATGCATGGAAGACGATCGCCAGCTTGCGATCAGCATCCTAACAATGTTATGATCTATACTAATTCTTCTGTAAATAAATTAAAATTGCACTGGCCGGTTTTTAACTAAATACTACTATTCTATTTGTTTTTATCCATACTCCGTTTGAGTGGTTTCTTTTTGTGTTTCATGAAGCAATATAATATGCTTAAGAAAACATAGAAACATGCACAATACAATAATAGCGCTGGTAGAATCCGGTTGGAGACCAAATGTTTCGATATTCAAAGTGCATATTTATATATACTAAGTAAAACTGTAATCATAAACATGCATATGGACTGTGATCGATGAGATGTTTCTTCAAATTTTTTTCTCAAGATAACTCTTCCCCAGTTGACAACATGCACTGCATCCAGAAGTACTCATGGTATTTGTTTTCAGTACTGTCTGATGAGTAAAACTTTGGATAGTGTTAAAAAATGATGATAAGTGCAAATATTTGTTCCTTTACCACTTCCACCTTCTTGAAGTAAAGAAAAAAATGTGTGTGCATGGTTTGACAAAGTCGTTAAATATATCACGGCATTAGCGTGCGGATAATGCGAATAAATGCATCAATAAGCACTAGGAGAGTAAGTTAATTAGTTCTTTACCTTAATTGAAAAGTTCATGTACATTTAAAATTTTTAAACATGCCTCTTTTTTTTCATTTGTTGATTTTTTTTTCTACATTTATCAAGACAGCAAAGGAGTTCTCAAATATTCACATACACGGTTGCATTTGAGGATTTTCTATATACTCCACTAAATGAGGATGCATTTAGGTTCTTTATAATATTTGATCTCCATCGTTTCATCATCTGTTTATGTTTACAGTAATATATAGTAATAGTTCTCCAATTTTTACAGTAATGGTTGGCTCACAGAAAACATCAACCAACCATATATATTGGTTTATACTGACAAAGAGTTCTTTTTGTACAGGGAAATTGGTGCCATGAATACAGGAAACTTAAGGCAAAGATTGAGACCATACAAAAATGTCACAAGTAATCAATATATATATATATATCCAATTTCTATAATAATGTTAAATAAATTTCGAACTAATTTCACTAATTATTATTTTTAAACCAATTTAAAAGAGAACTTCCGGTATTGACTGCTGAAGATGACGTGAAACTATTTATGTATCTTGTGTAGACACCTCATGGGAGAGGATCTAGAATCCCTGAACCTCAAAGAACTCCAACAGCTAGAGCAGCAGCTGGAGAGTTCATTGAAGCACATAAGATCAAGAAAGGTAGTATTTTTTTTGGATAATTTAAACTCCCGGCCTCTACACACCAAATGCACAGAAAAAAAAGAGCAAATTATTACAAAGAAATTAATGTAGTAGTTTAGCATGTTCTGTTTCAAAATGGACTGAATTGAAATAATTCATGCATGCGCATGCCTGAGTTACATAAATATCCAAATGTCTTGTTGTCACTGCTACTTTGAAACATATGTTTTTTTTTTGCCTTTTTGAGAAAATATATGAGTATATTTTTTTCAGCACGTTTTGGAGGAACAATTACCAAATATAAACATTTTAGCACATTCTGGAGTACAATTACTAAATATGACGGACTAACTAGAACAATATGTCTGTGTTTGCAGAGCCACCTTATGCTCGAGTCCATTTCCGAGCTGCAGAAAAAGGTGACCAAATGAACTGCACTGTGTATGCATGTATATATGAATTGTGCTTGCAAACCGTTATTAGCTAGTTAGTTATAGTTTACTCTTAGTTAATCTCAACTGATAGTGCTGTTTCCTTGCATGAGTGCAGGAGAGGTCACTGCAGGAGGAGAACAAGGCTCTACAGAAGGAAGTAAGTTGTCGAAAATATAGTATTTACTGCTGCTTAATCAATTCATTACTGCTTGACTAACCAATGGAGGCACTAAAAATAATTAATTCATGCGCATTGGTTTTGCTCAATTAACTAAGGCTGTGTTTAGATCCAAATTTTGGATCCAAACTTCAGTCCTTTTCCATCACATCAACCTGTCATACATACACAACTTTTCAGTCACATCATTTTCAATTTCAACCAAAATCTAAACTTTGCGCTGAACTAAACACAGCCTAATCTTGTTGACAATTTTCCAATCTATCCATGGGTTTAATTACTAGATTGGTTTTGCTCAATTAACTAATCTTGTTGACAATTTTCCAATCTATCCATGGGTTTAATTACTAGTTTTGTCAATGGAGACATTAGAGATAATTAATTCATATGCGCACTCGAAAGTTTGAAATAGCTGTAGTTTACTTGTTGGGTGGATCATATCGCCAATAATTTTTTTCCCCCACAGTTGACCGCAAATGAGAAGTAATTTTTTTTGCCTTCTAGACTTGACGGCTATTTTTTTAGCGTGTTGGCGATTGAACATATGACTTTGGGTTAAAACCACACACTCTTTATCATTGCGCTATCAAATGCATCTCGATAAATTTATCCCTTACTAGCGGTTTATGTGGTTTACTTGGCGGTCTGTTTGTGCCTCTTAGAAAAAAAACGTGATGTTTGTAGTGTGCGCATGCAGCTGGTGGAGAGGCAGAAGAATGTGAGGGGCCAGCAGCAAGTAGGGCAGTGGGACCAAACCCAGGTCCAGGCCCAGGCCCAAGCCCAACCCCAAGCCCAGACAAGCTCCTCCTCCTCCTCCATGCTGAGGGATCAGCAGGCACTTCTTCCACCACAAAATATCTGGTACGTATATATCTGCATTCATGTCTCATCAGTTGCTACTCAGTTATAAATTAATCAGTTACTGCACTAATTAATTAAGATCGATCACACCCTTGTTAAGTTCTAAGTCTCTAATTAACTGCATGTATATAATTATGCACATCTGTGCATAGTAGCTACCCGCCGGTGATGATGGGCGAGAGAAATGATGCGGCGGCGGCGGCGGCGGTGGCGGCGCAGGGCCAGGTGCAACTCCGTATCGGAGGTCTGCCGCCATGGATGCTGAGCCACCTCAATGCTTAAGATGATCATCATCGTCGTCGTCGGCCAAACAGCTGCCGTATGCACCGAGAATCATGGGAGCAACCTTGAATGAATTGAAGTCATTGATATCGATCCTAGCGATAATATATATCATTCTCCTAAAATGAAATTGATCTCAAAAAAAAAAAAAACCCTAGCGATTAAGCTATTCTTATATATGTGTTTGCCTGCTGCCCCCTACCCTACATATGATTTGCAAGAAATTAATTATGAGCAGGGATCAGGATATGTGTCTTTGTGTAATCATCAGCACGTACCTAGTGCTTCCTACTGATATATATGCATGCAATTGTGTGCATATAAATATATTTGCATGCCATGCTCCCGTGATGGTTAATTAATTTATGATTGTGTTTATACGCTAATTAACTACAGATGCAAACTAATCAATCGAATTATATATCTTTTGTGATTGGATATATGGCAGGGGATTACATTTGGTGGTTTCTCAATTAATTCATTATTATGGAAATTTAAGAGTTCAAAATAATTGATATGATAATAGTGTTGTGTGTATATATATAGATTAATCGTTAGTATTTATTAGTGACTACAAATGAATAAATATGTACTACTGGTTAATTAGAACTGCAAGTTATCATGTATATATATATTGTCTCCATATATTTATTAATTAACACGACTCATTATGAAAGAGAAGAACTATTCCATGGTAATTGTAACATCAGGTATGTGCTATAAAAATTGTTTCTCTTTTGATGGGATCGAGTTATTCACATTGAAACATAAATGAGTGAACTGATCATCCTTCTCTTTCTAGCTGATTGAACTTTTCATTGAATTGTCTAGTCCACAGCAGTACATCACGTTGAAATATATAAGTGAATTATATGTTTTCTTGGGTTACATATAATTAATACGCACACACATCATACTCACACCCACATATACACCCTCTATATATACTTAAAAGTGACGAAGGCCAGCAACATTTAATTTACAGGACTTCACTGGGGGGAGCTTCTAACTGCTATAGTTTATCGCAGAATCAAAAGCTCCCTCAAACAGTTCAGCTTTTGGTCTAGATTCTAAGAAGTTGTAGTTGTAGAATTTAGAAAATGAACTAGAAGCCAGAAACTGGCAAACCTAGTTTTTTCAAATTCTTAGAAGCTGACTACCAACTAGTTACTTCTCAAAATCTTGCTCCTCCAAACAAGCTCTAAAATTATGTTGAAAGTGTTGTTTGTCGTAATATTGCTGAGGGTAGATGGGTAGATGGACGTTCATGTGTACACCCCGAAAAAGTTTTGCGCAAAACAAAACATACTGTATAAAATGAATCAATTTATATTCAACAAGGGAAACCTAGCTATTCAAGGGAATAAGTCTATACCGTACGAGCCAATTTGATAATCTGTTGGTAAATGTCACTATATTCTAATTAATCTTGCCACTTAAGTCAAAGCTTGAACCCCCATTATGATAAATCTAGTTCCATCGTTGCTACGATTCTAGCAGATGAAGTCATGTACCCAGAATACTACCATCACATTACCAGTGTTATTCGAAATTGTCTATTCTTTTTTGCTTGACCACCATAAACTTTTACACCAAATTCGTTAACATATTAAAAAAATTATTGTAAACGGTGCAACCATGCATATGACACCATGTCATATGAAGGGAAAGAAAATACTGCTACACGTACTTAAAAAATCTTACATAATTATTAGATAGAGATTACAAATATCTATGTCGAAACATGAATTCGGCAATAATAAAAGGGGGTAGCGCACGAGACCTAAAAGTGGATGGATGCGGAGACAAGAATTTAGACAGGTGCAGGCCCTCTCAATGAGAGGTAATACCCTACTCCTGTTTGGGGATTTGAATCTGCCGGAAGGATTTAGACAGGTTCAGGCCCTCTCAATGAGAGGTAATACCCTACTCCTGTTTGGGGATTTGAATCTGCCGGGTGTAGTATAGATCTGACGATCATATGTGCTCATGCCTCCTAAAGGGCCTCCTGCCCACCTTATATAGGATGGGGGGCAGGATTACAAGATAGAAATCTTAACTAATACGGTATCGGTTTCCTAAATCTATTTTACAATATTATCAAATCAGGACTTTAGGCCGCTCCATAATATAAAAGGAAACGTAATACCCAAGTCATAATCTGTTACATATTCCATAAATATAAGCTATCCCCTATGACTAGTCGGATAACCATGCCGTGTGGGTATGGGGTACCCATAATCTCCACAGTAGCCCCTGAGACCTTCACAGTAGAAAAGATAATCTTTTCTCGAACTAAATTACTCCAAAGCCGAGTGCTTCAATCATCTTCGCCATGATCTCCCGAGTACTTTTACCAAATATGAAGACTGTGGAGGGCTGAAAAATAAAGTCAGGTGCATCGACTAGATGCACCTAATAGGTGTAGCCCCCGACTATGTAGTAAGCTGAACAAGCTAAGCATATAGTCAAGGAATAAATGATCCAACCAACCGAGTGGTTTTGATAATTGTAATCAACCAAGTGACTTGATATCAATATATAGCATATGCGGTGTAAATCCCCCAAATAACATGATCCAAGTGATATACCGACTGCTTTGTAAAAATTGATGCGAGCAACCTAAAGTTGACTACATCATTGAAAATTCACATAGCAAAACAGCTATAAAGAAGCTTGAATGCTGCGAATAAAGAAATTTCCAAAGTATTGGACATACGCCATGCGCACACTGCTTTAACAGATGTGCTTAAGTCCCTAAAAGACACATGGTTTCACCACACCTGGAAATATATGGCATATGTGGTGTAAAATTCGAGTAAATAAACTCATAAAGGATTTACCAACCGCCTAGAAAATGACCACAATGTATAATCAGCCTAAACCATAATATTGGTCATTAAAAATGCACACTTACGTGGCAAAAAGCAGCGATATTGTGTCCAATCAATTGCTTAATAAACCCAAACAGTGTCTTGACTATATAAAGCTATATAAAGCTTTACTGTTTGACACCTTTTAAGATGCATTGTACTAACTCCTAGAAAGTTGAGTAACTGCGGTATAAAAGGATTTTAAGGTATTGGGCACTTGATCACGCGCACTTTGGCCTAAGCAAAAAGTGCCTAAGTCCCTAAAAGAACGTGACAGGCCATACCTGAAAATATGGGCTGCAGACATATTAGGCCTAGGCCAAAAAATATGCCTTCGACACCCTTTAAAGGATGACGCATATAACATGCTCCCGAGTAATAAATCTTCCGGGTGATATAGACCAAGTGTAGCTCATATCAATAGCTTTTGATCTAAGTGATTATCCCTTATGGGATACTCCAAAATAGATATAATAATTGAATCCCGACCGGCGCAAGTATTCGGTTGATAACCCTTATGGGGAATAATAAATAGTCCAGTCTTTGAGCATAGAAAATAGACCCATGATCACGAATTCATATTGCATGTATCCAGAGCAAGTCCAAATTGAAGTCATGATACTTGTGTTTGAGCTAGTAAGCCCCTGAGCACGTAGTCACAGTTGTTCATTGATGGTAGCTGACGCAGTTGGCATAGAGACAAGACGACCAATATAGAGATAATATTGCCCAGCAGAGGTGGCAAAAATATTGGTAGTAGTGAAGATAGTGATACCAATCAAAAGTGATGAAGTTGCACAGCCGTGGAGGCGAAGAAACCAGTCGGCAACAGTCAGGTCAGCCATCAATGAAGATGAAGGCGCCCAGCGATAAAGTTGTGTAGCCATGGCAGCGAAATAATCAATCGGTGACAGACGAGGCAGATCAAAGGCGATGACGAAATCCACCAATCATGAAGATGAAGAAAATAATCGACGACGACAAACGCAACCGACATGATGAAGATGACGATGTCGGTGATCCAGTCAATAGCAGTGTAGCAACCAATGACAATGACGAAGACGTTCATCAGCATTTGCATAGTAGGTCAACCATGAAGGTGAAATAATAAGTCGGCGAAAACATAATCATCCATTAGCAATAGCAGAGATGTCAGGGTCGATGAAGCAGAGGTGCTGGTGATGATGTCAGTGACAATAATCCATCAAACTATTGAGAAGATATCGAAGCTCGAGTATTTTCTTAATGTTGGCATGTGTGTGACGAAGATTGATGCAACGCCTCTTGATTTATAAAGATGGCAGTACAACTTGGTGCTATAGCTGTTGCAGATGCTTCACTTAGAGGAAAGTATATATTGTTGTTCAACTCATTGAATCTGATATGAGTTGATTGGTTGATGACTCCAAACTCCCAGACATGTAAATTTAATCTTGACCTACTGCTCTAAAGCGAAGACAAAATTGATGACTCTCAGATTTGACTCGTTGGCTGATTAATTGATTGCTTCATCTTGACATAAAGCTTGTCGAATTTTGAGCCATGTATTGTGTAGCCCCCGACTCTTTGATTAGTTGGGAAACAACTGAACATAGAGTCGAGAACTGTAGCTTCTTGTCATTGAACAGTCATTGCTTGATTGAAGATATGTATTGAAGATGTCCAAGTAGAAATCCTGAATATTGGAGAGCCACTTGTTGTAGTAAAATAACACGGCATCGCATGCCGAGATGTCGAGGTTCACAAAGACGTCGTGGTTGGTGAAGTAGCAAAACTTGCGAAGTAGCAGCAATAGAGTTTGCCAGTGCCGGAGATAATAAAGATGAAGTCGCTCCACCATGATGACAAAGTTGCATTGCCATGATGAAGTGAACACGAGTTGAAAGCAACAGAAGCAAACCGGTGGCGAAGACGCATAGTCATGAAGATAGAAACACCAGTCGGCAATGGCAAAAACCAAATGGTGAAAACAAAGGTGTCCATCAGCGATAGCATAATAGGCCAGCTATCAAGGCGGAAACACCAGTCAGCGGCGGACGAGGCGGCCGGTGAAGATGTAGATGCCCAACAACGGCAGCATGATAGGCCAGTCGTGCAGGCGGTGACACCAGTCGGCGGCGGCGAAAGCGCGGCGGTGAAGATGTAGACGCCCAACAACGGCGGCATAATAGGCCAGCCGTGCAGGCGGAAACACCAGTCGGCGGCGGACGAGGCGGCCGGTCGGTGAAGACGTAGACGCCCAACAACGGCGGCATAATAGGCCAGCTGTGCAGGCGGAAACACCAGTCGGCGGCGGACGAGGCAGCCGATCGGTGAAGACGTAGACGCCCAACAACGGCGGCATAATAGGCCAGCCGTGCAGGCGGAAACACTAGTCGGCAGCGGACGAGGCGGCCGGTCGGTGAAGATGTAGACGCCCAACAACGGTGTTGTGACCAACCAACCGTATAGGCGAAGACACCAGTCGGCGGCGACGACGGCGAGCCGGTGGTGATGTTCTGACTGATCCATTCCTGGCGCGTAAGAGATAAGCTTAAAGCTATGAATCCTTTTTATGCATATCTGGATTTGGATCCTGCAGAACAAACATATAAGATGAGTAGTATCTGATGTAAATGTAATACTCGAGGAAAATTCAAGTATTTTAAAATGTTTATAAATATGTATTTTTTCTCTTGTCAATTTTGATTTCCCCGAGCAGATGACTCCTAACGTTTAAACACTCTGCCCAACTAGTCATAGCCCCCAAGCACCGGGAGTCGGCCTAGGCACTTCCCAAACATGCATATGAGTGACATGAGTTCGTCATTAATGGAACAAAGTTTCACGAATCAGAATTTACTACTCGGGTACTTTTGCAATTGTGAAGAGCAGAAAATAAATTTATCTTATCTCTATGCTTTTGATTTATTCCGAATAATACTTAGCACCTTGCGTTACTCGGTCCATCCAACGAGCCCCCGGTGCTAGGAATCAGCCCAAAGGCAACTATCCATTGGCGAACCAAACGGAAAGCATAGGAAGATGGAACTTCATAACTCGATAGGTACTTTTGTACTCAGACTATATCGCAAGCAATCAAGATAAATATTATGAAAAATATGATATAACATCTGTAGCCCCCGACTCACTACTCAATGGAAGACCAATTGGTGTAGTGAGGCAGAGGAAAAGGAAAATATCATATAAAGAAAAATATTAATGATGACTTAGCTTTTTAATATTCCCTTGGAGATGGCAGAAGTAGCCGATGTGGGAACAAAGCCATCCATCAATGGCAATGAAAACACCGGTCGGCGGCGATGACTGCAGCCAGTAGTAAAGACATGGTTGCCATCAGCAACGGCGGCGTAGTACACCAACCGTGAAGGCGAGGACACCAGTCGGCGGCGGCGAAGTCCAGCCGGTCGGTGAAGACGTGGACGCCCATGAACGGTGGTGTGACCAACCAACCGTGAAGGCGAGGACACCAGTCAGCGGCAGCGAAGTCCAGCCGGTCGGTGAAGACGTGGGGCGCCCATGAACAGTGGTGTGACCAACCAACCGTGTAGGCGAGGACACCAGTCGGCAGCGACGGAGGCAGGCCGGCGGTGAAATCATAGACGTCCCACAACGGTGGTGTGACCAACCAACCGTGTAGGCGAAGACCAATCAACGGCAGATAGGGCGACGTTAAGGCGAATTGCCCATTAGTTGCGCTAGTCAGCCGGATCGATCTCGTGCAATAAATCCGTCGTATATGCAAAAACAAAGCAAACATATAGATTTATCTGTTAGTAAACAGAAAAAATATAGATGTTTATCATATACAGGAAGACTTATAGCATATTAAATATTTAATCCAGCCATGTTGATTACACCAACACGTCAGGCATGTTTCCTGGGAACGGTGATTTTCTAGCTTGAGCTTTCCGATCGACTTGGGCTCATGGTGAGTAGTCGAGTAGACGGAGCGCTTTGTCTTGCACGGCAGCAGCTTGTTGGGTAGTTAGCGCCCCTCATAGCAACTTAGCCGCCGGTAATATATGCAGACAAGCAACAGAATAACCAGAAAAACAATATCAATCTGTGATTAGAAACTAATCTAACAGAGATTAAATTAAAAGGATGAACCCAGATCATGCATGTCGATCGGTCGACATGTGCATGAGGATTACTCCTGGTGGCTGGCGATCTCGTGCGCGAGCCGTGAGCACTGCCTTTCCACGTTGCTCCCATGTCGGGTTACACCGCCACCGGCATCTGCACACGGTGCATGGAGGAACACGAGGTATTGGGCCGACACACCGGGATGACAGCCATTGGTCTTGATCTCAGTCGGCATGCAAAAACAAGAGAAAGTAATAGGAGATTAATCTGTAGCTAGAGATCAATTTAACTAGTGAAACGATAAAATTATCCAATGAAGTTGGAGATTGAATCGATGAAATCGCTGAAATTAATCCCTTCGGCTGAATTGAATCCAAGACGAAAAAGGCATGCTTCACGAATCCGGTGATGCCGAAGATTGGTTCCATCGCACTCGTTGACGAGGAACTCGACGCACCCCTACCTAGCGCGTCAACTGTCGAAACATGAATTCGGCAATAATAAAGGGGGTAGCGCACGAGACCTAAAAGTGGATGGATGCGGAGGATAGCGCACGAGACCTAAAAGTGGATGGATGCGGAGACAAAGATTTAGACAGGTTCAGCCCTCTCAATGAGAGGTAATACCCTACTCCTGTTTGGGGATTTGAATCCGCCGGGTGTAATATAGATCTGACGATCATATGTGCTCATACCCCCTAGAGGGCCTCCTGTCTACCTTATATAGGATGGGGGCAGGATTACAAGATAGAAACCTTAACCAATACGGTATCGGTTTCCTAAATCTATTTTACAATATTATCAAATCAGGACTTTAGGCCGCTCCATAATATAAAAGGAAACGTAATACCCAAGTCATGATCTGTTACATATTCCATAGATATAAGCTATCTCCTATGATTAGTCGGATAACCATGCCGTGTGGGTATGGGGTACCCATAATCTCCACAATCTAGATTTACTTATAGCATGCCACATTTAATAAAAAAAATGTACTTACATCCTTTTCCGAGGAAAAAATAATCACGATATGCTTTGGTATGTGGAGTGAGAAAATCAGCGTTGATATTGCCGGACTAAACTGCAAATCAAAGAAAATCTTTACTGTTGTTACAGCCCCACTTTTCGCTTATTTATATTCTTATCTAAATTATATATATAGCAAACAAAAAATTATTTGTGAGTAAAATTTTTATATACGTGTCTTTAATGGTTCAAAAGCAAATACTGTAAATAAACTACGATAAAAAAATTTGAAATATCAAATTCAAAATTAGATCTAAATATTAAATTTTAACTTATAAATATAAGCCTAAGCCAAACTATAAGGACGCGCTTCCTGTGTCGCTCTCACACAAAAGAACCAGGGTTTCGACAGAAAAGAGAAAAAGAAAGGAAATAATGGGATTGGATGGATGGGTGTGGTCTTGGTAATGCCACTGGGCCGACATGATTGAGAAGGCCAGCCAATAAGATTTAGGGCCCATTAACAAAAATGATCTGGTGTACCAGGGTTTGCCACGTCCACATTGCTCCATATCTGGACATTTCCACACACATACACACACACACTCTCTTGCTGTCTGATTGCCTTTGTCTTTTCTTTCATCTGCAGCCATTTGTGTCCCTCGGATAATAATCATTCACTTGCTTTGTGCAACCTTTTGCCCCTTTTTCTACTTCCTCTTGAAGACTGTGCAACCTTTTTTGTTCAGATAACGCTGCAATTTGAACACCACACATCTGTCCCCCATTTTAGTGTAAATTAAGTAATTACTTTTGAAGGTTTTGGTGTAAGTTAAATACTGGAGTACTTTCGTAGGTTTTCGTGTACTAGAGCTTAAGGTGCTTTGGGGCAAATCTTAAATACTACTGCATTGCATCTGTCTCATATTACTTATAGCTTTGACTTTTTTCTTACAACATTTGATTATTTATTCTATTTAAAAAATTAGTATAAATATAAAAAATAATAAGTCGAACTTAAAAAAAATTTTGATAATAAAACAAGTCACAAATAAAATAAATAATAATTCCAAATTTTTTAATAAGATAAATAATTAAATATTATAAATAAAAACTTAAAGCGACAAATAATATAATATGGAGGTAGTACAGTACTAGCTTTATATTTTGGAATAGAAGAAACATGTAACACAAAAATTTCACATTAGTGGAGTAATTTTTACATGCTACTATATCAGTTTAGTATAGTACTCCTAACAAGTCCTACTCCTACCTAGTAAAAAAAAAAGGCAAAATAGGTTATACATATAATTTTAGATAAAGAAAATGTTATACAGGCTTCAATTTGGACAACTACTAATTTCAATTGAGTAATTTACATCAGTAAATGTACAGTAGGACTAACTCTTGGAGGAGTATTTCCAAGAAAGAAAGAAAGAAAAATGGCGGTGAAATGAAATGTCTAACGCAGGGAAGGCGGCGGGTCCGGAGTAGGCTGGGCGGCGGCGAGGTCGGCGGGGGAGAGGGTGCCGGAGTGATCGGCGTCGAGGCTGTCGAACTCGTCGAGGAACTCCGATATGTCCTCCTGGCTGATCTTACCGAGCTCCTTGAGCTTGTACAGCACGAAGTCGGCGGCCCCGACGCGGCGGTCGCCGTCGAGGTCCGCCGCCTCCAGGTCCATGTTGGTGGTCCGGCGCCGCAGCACCCACCTCGCCAGCTCCCTCTGCCGCCGCTCCGTGTACAGCTCCGCCGCGTACAGGAAGAAGAGCGCCACCACCACCGTGCTCACCGTGATCCACGCCACCGCGAACGCGCGCCCCCCCTCCGACGAGAAGCTCCGGTCGCCGTACCCCAGCGTCGTCACCGTCGCGCACACGCAGTAGAACGCGTCCACCGCCCGCATCCCCTCCACCTTCCACAGCACCACCGTCCCCGACGCCACCGCCGCCACCAGCAGCAGCCCCGCCGTGTAGAGCTTGTACCTCACCTTGTTCATCTCCATGGCGCGCACCATCGTGTGCGAGTGCAGCGCGCGGAAGAGGAGCGCCTCCTGCTTCTCGACGAGGTAGTCGGCGGCCTTGCTGAGGAAGGTGCCGACGACGGCGACGCCGGCGAAGACGAAGGCGCAGGCGAGGAGCTTGGCGGCGTCGCTGGCGGGGACGAGGTCGCCGTAGCCGACGGTGGTCATGGTGACGACGCAGAAGTAGAGGGCGTCGAGGGCGCGGGTGGTGCGGGTGCCGGACATGTGGTCCATGGCGAGGTAGAAGGCGATGGTGCCGAGGAGGAGGTACGCGGCGAGGAGGAGGCCGACGAGCCGGAAGCTGGGGCGGCCGCCGCCGGTGAAGAGCGTCTTGGGAGGCGCGTCGGCCGCCGAGGAGTTGTCCTTGTCCGTGGGCGGAGGCTCGGAGGAGGGCGCCGTCCTGCATCGCCGGAACCTTCTTGCCGCTCCTTCCGGCGGCGGCTTCTGGTCGCCGCCGTCGTGAAGCAGCGGTTGTTGGTCGAGGGCCGCCATTGATTTGGTGATAATTGAGGTGGAATTTGAGCTAAGATTCAGAGGTGCAGCGATCGATCGATCATCGATGTGTGTGAAATGGAAATTGGGAACAGAAACAAAGGAGATAGAGGTGTGTCTGTGTTGGATTGGTTTCAGCATCAGACAGCAGGCAGGAAGTTAATGGATGGGGTGGTAATTAATTTAATCAGTCACTAAGAGCAATTTTAATAATATAGCCCACTGTTTAGCCTCACCTTTTAGCCTCGAATTAGACCCCAAGAATCCAAACAGGTGGGCTAATTTTGAGCTAATGTGAATTAGCCTCCTCAAAACATTAGCCCCTCCAAGAAGGTGCTAATAGGGCTAATTTTGTGTGGGAACCATCAAAAAGTAGCTTTCTCTCTCCTCTCTCCTCTCTTTCTACTCTCTCTCCACCTTTTATCCTTGAATTAGCCCATGGATCCAAACATACCACCCTAGGCCAATGTTTAGCCTACCAATTCATGACTAAACATTAACTCTCAAAATTACCTTTAGGCTAATTTTCCAAACATGGACTCAATCTAATAATTCATTCATATAATAGTTAGCTATAGAAATACACTACATCATTAATACATAATCTACCCATCTCTCTCACATGGTTTATTAGAGCTCGTACTGCAGCTGGCTACAGATCTGTAGCCCACTTTTATTCTCTCTCTCCTCCACACAAGCAAAAATCTAACGTGGCAACTTGTATAGCCCGCTTATGTCAACTCTCTCTAAGAGCAAGTTTAATAGTATAGTCAACATGTATAGCTCCAAATCATCTATAATCAATCTAATAGTCAATTCATACAATAGTTACCTTTAAACATATACTACACAATTAATATATGGTCTCATCTGTCATACACACATGTATATTAGAGTTCGTGCTGTAGCCGGCTATAAATTTGTAGCCCCGCTGATCTTCTCCCTTATCTTTTATCTTCTTGAAATATGTTTATAGCTGGCTTATAGTCTTCTATGGTGTAGTACTGCTCTAAGTAGGTGATTACTCCGCAGGATCCGGATTGGATAGGTTTTGCTTAGGTGTGATAAATGAATGGGTGTGACGTGTCTGTTGTGATGCCGATGCCGGCGGGGAGGTGGCTGGTTGCTGTGTCGGTACGGACCTATTCTTTTCTTCACATGTGCGAATATATTGGTTACTGCTCCAGCTGTGAAGGCAAAGCTGAGTTGTAAACAGCTACCCGGTTCATTTTCGTTAAGCACATTTTTCGATCCAAATGCTACACGGTGTGTCTCGTAAAAAAATATATAATTTTTTTAAAAAAATTAAACAAATATATTTTGTAAATAAAAAAAATGCTTACTAATTGATTAATCGTGCAACTAATTATCTATATCATTTATGTGTGCCTGATTAGCTTAGCTAATAAACCTTACCAAACACAGTATAAATGATACTCTCTCTTAGGAGTACATAGGAAACATTTTTCTTTTCTAAAAAATTCTAAATAAAATATAAAAATAAAAATTTCCAAATTTAAACTCCTTGGAAAAAAAATAACACGAGTAAATTTTATACTCCTAAATTAATCCCTTTTATTTAATTATGCATGCCACCTATATGATCAGGGGTGGACCGGGCCTCAAGCCACTGGGCCATGACCCTGATGCCTCCTGCAAGCCCACTGTGCTGAGCATGCAACTTCTTACCATGCAAACCTCGAGAACTTCAAACCAGAACTCGATGCAGTTGATGGGAGCATGGATTCTAATTTAGCTATGGCGAATAACAATTCAGCGTCGTTATCTTTGAATACTTTTTAGTCAGAAATCATCATAAGCAATTCTTTTACTTGTAACTAATAAGTCAATGAAAGCCTTTATTCATTGGATATACGTGTTACATGTACTATATATGAATCAAGGCCATGCATCCATGATCCATATGGAGAGCTCGATCGAGCCACCAATTAATTAATTAACGGTATTTAGAAACATAACTAAATCAGTTAATTAATCCAATAAAGGGATTAATAACAATGTCGACAACGTTATTTATTCATTAATTAACTAATTCTTCTGTATGCGATCGAGCTGCAGCCATAGACGTCGACGTATTTCTTCTTCTTTTTCGTCGTCGTCAAGCTAGGAGCAGCTTGTCCTTCTTCTTCCTAGGCAGAGACGACAGGGTAGGACGGCGCCATGGCGACACCGCACGCGCCCTGGCTGCCGACGTCCTTCTCCAGCTTCATGTATCCGCCGTCCCCCCAGGTTGTTCCCCACGAGTTCTTGATGATCCAGTAGCCGCCGCCGCCGCTCCCGTCCGCCTCCGCGCCGTACCCCACCACCGCCACCGCGTGGTCCAGCTTCGTCCCGCAGCTGTCCGCCGTGAACACCCCGCTGCCGTAGTGCCGGAACATGGCGCCGCTCCCCTCGATGGCCACCGACACCGGCTGGCTCGCCACGGCGGCGGCCAGCGACCCCTCGTCGTTGGGGTTCACGCGCTGGTAGCCGCTGATGGTGGCGGCGACGCCCGACGCCGACGACGAGGCGTCGAACTGGCACGCCCCCTGCGCGCCCTGGTAGGCGTAGGCCGCCTCGGTGCTGACGCCGCCGCTGTTGGCCATGTACTGGAACGCATTGTCGAGGCTACCGCCGGTGCAGCCGCCGTTGTCGGCGCAGTCGAGCAGCTGCTGCTCCGACAGGGACACCAGCTCGCCGGTGGTGATCTGGTGGATGCCCTCCACGGCGGCCACCGTCGAGAAGGCCCAGCAGCAACCGCAGGATCGTTGGTTCTTGACGCCGGTGACGGCGCCTTGCTGCCGCCAGTCAACCTCGGCCGGCTGCTGGTCATCCTCCGACGAGAGGCGGGTGGTGGCGTTAGCTGCGGCGTACATGGTATTGGCCGGGTTGTAGCCGGTGTACATGGCGGCGAACTCGGCGTCGGTGAGGTCGGTGAAGCGGTTGGTGGCGAGGCGGTAGCGCTTGTTGCCGGCGGCGTTGGAGCGGTCGATGAGGTCCACGTTGGCCTTGAACACCCGGAACCGGCGAGCCTTCTCGGCGGCGTCCTTGTACGTGCGCCCGTGCTCTGCCATCCACTTGTCGTGCCTCGCCTCCATCGTGCCGGCGCGGCTGGCCATAGTCACCTTCGCCATTGTCGACAGGCCGCCGGCGACGACGAGCAGCAGCGAGGCTGCCATGACCTGCAGCTTACTACTAGTACGAGCCATATGATGATTAATCAACGACTAGTGTAACTAATTAATGTAGCTAGCTAGCTTATTACTCGAAGCTATTAGAGGTGTATGTGCTGTGCGTGGTGTGGTTTGGTTTTGGAGGAGGGGCTAGGGTTTATATAGATTGCATGATCGATCAAGTACGTACACTACACATGCATGTATGGAAGCATGGGAGTAAATCTTCCATTAATTAATTAATTGGTCAATGACTAGTAACTAACTTGTTCCATGTATATGAAGAAGCTATATATCGTGGCTTATACTCCACGAGTCCACGTCGTCCGGTCCACCGACTAGACTAGATGTGGACCCCCGTTTTTATAACAGGAATCAATCGTGTAAACAGTACCATTTCCCTGGATCAAGTAGTCTGGTACGCACGAATTCATAGCTGGAGTAACTAGTGCACATACACGAGTGTCTTGTATGAATTATTACATCAATAGCCCACAGGCATAGACTTAAGTCATCGGACCGAGGGGTCCGGAATACATCTAAAAACAGAAATAGATAAGGCAGCGGAGTTAAGGCAGCGGCACGCCATTGCCACAGGCAACGACCGTAACTAAGACCTATTGAGCGCCTTCGTCTTCATCACCCTCCTGGTAATAGGCATAGGGATCCTCCGAAGCTTCATCTCCGGCCTCTGATTAAGTTTATATTTGCAAGGGTGAGTACCAACCGTACTCAACAAGTCACCACAGCAACAATGCACATCATAAAGGGGTATTCAAGGAATGGCTATAGTTCTTTTGCACAAAGCAAGTTTTGTAATTCTTTTCACAAGCCTAAGACCTAGCATAGACTGATCAAATTTTAGTACCAGTGTTCATGTTAAACGATGACGGTTCTGTCCACCATCCATTGTGATCCCAAGGATAGCTTCCCGCCATCGAGTCGTCATGGTTTTCTGAGGACGTCCACCTTCCCTCCTCTCAGGAAGTGGCTCCATCAGCATAGAAATCATCATGCAACATCCCATCCCTCACAAGTTAAAATTTTAGAGTCTAGCCAAGTGTAATACACGTCCCGATGCTCAATAACCGCGAGCACGGCTATTCGAATAGATTTGGTTTACTCACACTGCAGTGGATGTACACTTTACCCGCACTCCGCGACTGCCCAACACATGAGCCTCGTCCCAACACATGAGACATGTCACGGCAAAGCTTTTCGATAACCTCGCATTGGCAGTACCCGCTCCATGAACTTTACATCCTCATGCACTCTAGGCGTACACAGTTTCTAGCAGTGAGAGGAGTTCTGGCGCACCCGGGAAGGAAAGACTCACACATGCATTAAGTTATAATTATGTTTAAATTCTCACATGGCAGTCCTACCGATGGCGACACCACTGTAGACACCCGCCTCGCGGTTCTACCAATGGCTGCCCCACCGTAGAGCCCCTGCCTCACACATCAAGAAACCACTATGCATGGATACTGCCTCTGCTCAGCTATCTATTCCGCTAGGTCTATACCCATACGAGAAGTGCGGTTGTACGGGGGTCGTTTCATGCTTAACTTCATGGCTCGGTCCTTAATTGACCGGGGACGGTACTTGCCTTTACCCGGATACCACCCAAATCCTCCGTCCGCCCCAGTCGAAACGGTTGTTTACTTTCATTTCTCTTTTCATAAATCATGTCATCAACATCATGGCAATGTGGCGCTCATGTCTCCACATGCCGCATCTCAATTACCTTCCCAAAGGTAATTGCCCAAGCATAGAGCATTTTGATAATTATGAGTATGCATGATTCTAGAATAGCGTTGCTAAGCAATTGTCATCGTTGACTAGGGACTCATACGTAAACATGGTTACGAAGAAATATGGGGTAAACAATAATCAAGGCATGGCATAATCACAAGTAGGATGTTTATCATTGCATGCAATTTTATTTGTAAACAAAATAATTTCGCAATTGGGATCAACATGTTCAAAGAATAGTGATGACTTGCCTTGCTCAAAGTCCTGCGGGTCTTGACCTTCACTTGGATCAGCAGCTTCCTCGGGCTCTATAGTTACGTGCGAAATTGGATTTGAATTCGGTTAGAATTCAAATAAAAATCCAAGTAAATCCAAATGAGAAATCGGGTGCGAAAGTCGGTATTAATTTTACTATTCGCGAACTATGGCAAACCTATTTTTGGTGTGAATTATTTATGAGTATAATTATCTTGTTGTCCTAAGTTTTTAATTTAATATTCCCGAGTATTATATCCAGATAATAGGTTAGCAATTTCTACCATGATATAAATATCGGACAAAATCCTAGGTTTTTATATGATTTAATTTAGTTTACGATTAACCGATCAAGTATTCTATACGTCTAAAATTACTAGGGATTAAATCCGAATTTCTACCGTGAATCGATCACTTCTAGAGATTACCCGAACTAATCTATAATATTCTATAAGAATTCGTTCTCTTGTTTTAATTATTGATTATATTTAAATTACTACAGTGAATTGATTATTTATAGAGATTATTAAAAATTAATCTACAATAATCTGTAAAATTTACCTAATTGTTTAATTTCTAAATGCCTTATGATTATAGCATTATTTTACGAATACTAGATTTTAGTTAACCACAATTAAATTCTATTATTATATATATATATATATTGTTTAATATTTTAAATCTCCCCCTAATTTTTCCGATTTATTTTTCCCCTAATTTTTCCCATTTTTTTTCTTTCCTTTTCTCCCTCTCTCTCTTTTTCTTTTCTTTTTCTTTTCTTCCTTTTCTTTCCTTTTCTCCCTCTCTCTCTTTTTCTTTTCTTTTTTTTCTTTTCTTCCTTTTCTTTCCTTTTCTTTCCTTTTCTCTCTCTTCCTCTCTCGGCCGACTCCCTCTTCTCCTCTCCCTTTCTCCCTCTCGGCTCTCTCTCTCCCTCACCCGAGCGGCGGCGGCGGTGGATGCGAGGGAAGAGGGGGGCTGGCTCACCGGCGGCGGCGTGGCGACGACGGCGGCGGCGGCGACGACGACGGCGCGGTGCGGCGGCACCAAGGGCGGCGGCGCGACGGCTCAAAGCGGCGGCGCGGCGGCGTGGAGGCGGCGGCACGGCGCTCACAGCGGCGATGGCTTGGTGGGGAGGGGAAAAGGGGAGGAGGATGGAGATGAGGTGGGGAAGAACGAGGAGGAGGGGAGATTTATAGGAGGGGGGGAGAAAGAAGAGGAAGAGGGGAAAGGGGGCGGCGGCGGCGCGGCAGCGGGGTGACGCGCGAGCGGCGACGCGATGGCGGCGTGGGGCTCGGAGGCGCGGCGACGTGACGGGTCGGCGGCGCGAGGCTCGGGGTGGACGACGTGACGGGTCGCGGCGATGGGACGCGCGAGCGGCGACGGGACGTCGATGGCGACGGCGACAGCGGCGACGCAACGGGCGGCGACGCTAAGGGCAAGCGGCGCGGCGGGGCGGGAGGCGGTGATGGCGACGGCGCGCGGCGACAGCTGCGACGCGACGGCGACGGGGCGCGAGGCGCGAGGCCGAGCGGCGACGGCGCGCGGCGCGCGGCGCGGCGATGGGACGGCGCGGCGACGGGATAGGGTTAGGGCTAGGAACCGCGTCGAACACCTGGCGGGCGGTGAACAGTGCCGTTTCCTGATTTTTCCTTTTTTTTATTTTTATTATTATTATTTTTATTTATATAAATTTGATTCTAAAATTCCTAATATTTGCATATATAATTCTTACCCAATATTTGTGTTATTCCCACTAATAAATTCATCCTAAATTAATATTGCCCACATTTTTATATAATTTATTTAAATCTTTATTTAGTGTTAATTCCATTCCATCGTACTTACATTTAATTGATACGAACATGTTTGCGATAATATCGATGTAATTTGATTGATTTAGTTCTTTATTCGAAACCTCCAAACTCCGAAATCGAAATTCAATGGAATGGCGAATAAAATCGGCATGATGCAATTTATTTTAAAAAGTTTTTGAAAACCCGAATTTTTAGAGTTTTGATTTGTCGGTCGAATTTTCAGGGTGTTACACTAGACCAAGGTATTCGCTCCTCTGAACGACACGTATCTATTGCCAAAGGTACCACCTATATATTTGTCGACAAATTTTTTACTAAAAATTTGACAGATGTAATTATAGTACAATCGTAGTGTAATTACACTGTAACTTGTATGTAATTACACTGTAACTTGCATGTAACTACAGTGTAACTTGTATGTAAGTTTCACGTAATTTTGAATCGTTAGATCTATTACAAGATTTGTTCTATGGAGGAAGAAAAAAATCACATCACACACATATGTGAAAGGATTTGTTCCCACGACCTCTATTTTACTGAAATAACATGTTACCGAGAGATTCTTGAAAGTTACATACAAATTACATTATAGTTACAGTGTAATTACATGCAAGTTACAATGTAATTACACTACGATTGTACTGTAATTACATCTGACAAATATTAGGGGGAGAAATTTGATGACAAATATCTAGCAAAATCAATTGCGAAACTACTTTAATCACCTGAGGAATGTTCTCTCGTTTGTTTAAACATTATCTAAACGGTTATGAAAAATGACAATACTCACATAACATATCTCTACAACTTCATAAAATCTTAGTTCTAAACTTAATTCGCACATCGAGATATAAAAAAGACAAATTCTACCCATAAATAGTAGCGTACTGTTCACATCTGAATTTTTTTCCCCTCGATGTGTAAGTTGAATTCAACTTGATTTTTGGTGAACATATAGATATCACAATAATCAACATTATTAATTTTTTCCATAAACTTTTATAACTATTTGTATCGAATTTGGAAAAAAAAGATATACGAGAGGACATCCCCTCACGAAAATTAGAATACACTCCCATATGTATGTCCCTTTTTTACATGTACAACGAGACTTATGAACTGATGATGCATACAAACATACGAGCTACGTACCTTTAATTTGCCGTTCAGAATTGTGGGACGGAGAGAGTAAAATAGGATGCCGTCTGGTGTGGCATATAAGTTGGGAGTAGTAAACACAGTTACGACGATTTTTGACGACGAGCAACAAAAAACTAAAAAAAAAATCATTATCACACACCCGGAATTAAGTTTTTTTTTTTTACTTGTCCCGGAATTAAGTTCAGTTACTAGTTAATCACGTCGTAACCGATCGCGGTAAGAAAAAACTATATAGTAGATACGGATGGACATTCTCTCTATTGTGTACGAAGTACATGTGCAGATGTGCAGTAGATGTGATCGGCATTTAGGTCGGACCAACATACCGGTCATACCTACTTATGTACAGTACAAACATACATGTTCAGTAGGTACTCTCTATATACATATATGTTATTTTGATGCTATTAAACTAAATATATAGTTTTAAATTTATTGATAGTTAAAGTTATAAAAAATTAACCTCAAACTTATTTAAAACGTCAAGAATTATGGGTCGAAGGGAGTGCAGAATTGAAAGAGGACTGCTACACGTACAAAATTTTTCTTACTATACTTTTACTAACAACAATCATATCAACTGTTTGATTTAGATAGAGAAAAGTTATGAAAAATCTTGATGTACTTATAACATAATATATCGGTTTTACATATCGGTTTTAGTAAGAATTTAGTAAGAAAAAGTTAGGATGTATAGTTTTTTCTGAACTGAAAACATCACCTGTAATCCTGCATTATTTATGTTTTCTCAAGTCCTCCCCCTGCCACATTAATGTAGAAACTTACCAGGTTTGATCAATTCCATAGCAGATCATTAACTAGCTAGTAATTTCAACCAAAGTAATTGAGCTAATTCATCTAGCTAGCTGGCATAATGGAGTGGAGTATATCTTACGATGTGCCTCGAACTAGATGATCTCGCGCGCAGTCCTGAATGTGGATTGTGGACTTTCTAGATTACAATTGCATTAATTCCGTGCCGTCCCCTCCCCGCCCGAGCGGATCATTTCCTGCCTAATCAATTTGACCGGAAAATTAATGTAAACTCATATATGTTTCAACTCTGACCACTAACTTATTAATAACTTTTAGATACCCATATATATATATATATATATATATATATATATATATATATATATATATATATATAACTAACTAGCGCAATTAATGCTTGTATAATCACTAGTATTATACACCATGACATTAGAGAAAAATTTGTGCATTCCACTAATTCGTGACATGCATCTATCTGCATCTGGGATTTTCTGAAAATAGCACGCTAGACATATAATAAATCCTCCAAATGTGCCAAACTACAGGAGCCATGCATGAGACCTTCAACGCAAGTTCCAAAAGAAAATGGTCAACTCCTCTAATAATTAATATGAGGTCACAATCTCCTAAACATTTCTGGCCGCTAAACAAAATGGGAAACACGCATGAATGGTAACTGATCGATGCTAAATTTCAATAAGACGAACAACGGACAGTGGGTTCTTTCTTTTCTCTCTGCATTTTAATAAAGGCAAGGAAGAGCAGGACAAGGAGGAAATTAAGATGTCTGATCTTCCAGGGTTCCTGAGCGTGAGAGTGCTGCGAGGGGTAAACCTTGTTAGTCGTGATGCTGGCGGCAGTGATCCCTATGTTGTGCTTCACCTGGACAATCAGGTAGCCTGCCTCTTTTCTTTAGCTGTCAATCGTTAAAATCTATTAATTCTCCAATTTGTTCATAATTGTTGAGATCCACAAGCACAAGGACTTGAACATTGACATTCTATATATTGTTTTGGATGTACTGCTATATTTTTAAGTAGTTAACTGTAGATGCACTTCAATGTTTTCTACGTACTATTGCAAATTAATTTTAACAGTGGGGACGGGGCAGTAAACAAAGTACAACACACTTTCACCTTTTTTTTTTTACAAACTATCGAAAACAGAAAAGTAATGGTAATGTGCACAAGGAATCCATTTGTTTATTTACCTGATTATCCAATAGTACTGGTATGCCCAGTAAAGAAAACTTAAATTACAGATAGACTAAATAAGATAACGAGTTGATGAGATGTGATGTGCTAACCTATTCGACATCAACAGTTCTTTAATTATGGCCCTGTTTAGATCGCTGGCAAAATTTTATACCTTGTTATATCGAATGTTTAGGCACGTGCATAGAGTATTAAATATAGACGAAAAAATAACTAATTATACAGATTGCGCGTAAATTACGAGACGAATCTTTTAAGCCTAATTACGCCATAATTTGATAATGTGGTGCTACAGTAAACATTTGCTGATGACGGATTAATTAGACTTAATAAATTCGTCTTGTGGTTTACATACGGATTCTATAATTTGTTTTGTTATTAGACTACGTTTAATACTTCAAATGTGTGTCCGTGTATCCAATATAATACATCAAAACTTTATACCCTATAGCATCAAGTTTCTTCATCAACATTCTGTATCAACTCTAATTTGTCATTTTATTTGCCTACACAGAAATTAAAGACAGGTGTGGTAAAGAAGACAACAAACCCAGTTTGGAACGAAGAGCTGACTTTAGCTGTCAGGAATCCAGAAACACCTATCCAGCTAGTAAGCATCTGTATCTCTATACTATATCAAATGCTCAAACACTAAACTAAGCAGACAGTTCTTGCCACTCTTACTGAATTATTTTTCAAAGACAGGAAACTTACGATATAGCTGCCTCTTTTCTCAAACAGGAGGTATTTGACAAGGACACATTCAGTAAAGATGACCAGATGGGTGACGCAGAGTTCGACATTGAGGCGCTGATGCAAATCGTGAGGATGGATCTGAAGGACATCCGCAGTGGCACCGTCGTACGCACAGTGCGACCCGGCAGACAGTGCTGCCTAGCAGATGAGAGTCACATTGTGTGGGAGAATGGTCAGATTGTGCAAGACATGCTTCTCAAGTTGAGAAATGTTGAGACCGGAGTGGTGCACCTGCAGCTGAAATGGGTGAACATTCCAGGTATGTACTCTGCACAATTATAGGCTGGGGTGCTGGATTCAGACTCATGATACCTCAACATTTAGCATAATAGCACTAGATGGTCACGTACAAAAGATTTGGCATAAACAGATCAAAATGTTAGAACAGATTGTCTACTGTTTATTATTATTACCCGATTAATTCATGCTAGAAATGATGCATTCAGATTAGCAACACACCATTATTATTAATCATGTTGAAACCAGTAGCAAGTTTGTTAACATTTTTTTTTATGATTTATCATGTTGAACCAATAGCAGTAATGGTAGAGGATTTGTATCAATAACAACCTGCATGGCATAGTGTTCCAACTTGAATCTTCAGAGTAAGCCTGTTGCAATTGAATCAAGAGTATTTGGACATCGATCTTACGAGAAGAAAAAAAGTATCGGACATCCAGTCTTGTCCATTGTCCATTGTTCATTGCTATTGCCCAAAATCCTAGCATATTTCAGACTAACTTTTTTGTAGATAATAATGGATTAAACAACCCGGCCTTTACATCCAAAATGATGAACACGGCCAGTCTTTCAGACTAACTAGTAATTAGGATGATTTTATATGCTATCTCTTGCAAGCTGCAGCAGTTGGCAATGGTAATCTAACGAATTTTCTTTCACATTAGGCTGAAGAAGAATCTGAATTTCGGTACATTCATGCAAAGGTAAAATGTTATAGAGTAAATGTAACATTGGCTTTATTAAGTTTTCCTCCTCTAGATCTGTTGATCATTTATCGGCACATCGGAAACTAATCTAACATAACATAAGCAATTTGATGGTGCAGATATTGGCTCCTCAAATTGGTGAAGAAACCGGTGTTGTTTTTGTTTCAGCATTTTGCCATACACATTAATTGTTGTGTTGTTCTTCAGACTGTATGTAGCTGCCTGTATATGTATGTAATTTGTGTGACAATGTTGTTCAGACTTGAGAGTATATGCATTTTGCCATACACATTACTGTGCTGTTGTTGTTGTTGTTGTTCAGACTATATATATGTAGCTGCGTGCATATGTAATTTCTATGAGAATGATGGGAATTTCCAAATGCAAGTCTTGTTTGAAACAAAGATACATATATACTGTGGTTGATATGAATGGATGGATACAAATGAATATGCATTTACTGGAGCGAGCTGAAGATGAACACGTCGGAGGCGCCTAGAACTGCTTGGTTCCTATTGTCGCGGCGGAGGGGACCAACCGGAGCTCAGCCACTCAAATCGCCCAATTTTCCTAAGCCGATCGAGCTCTCCGGGGGCAGGGGCGCAAGAATCGAATCGCGTGCAAGCGGCTCAACGCGTCCGACCCCAAGAGCTGCACACGGTAGACTCCAGCTTATAGGCGGATGGTTCGCCGGGCGGCGACGACGAGCTCACCGTCACCGAGAGGAGGAGAACTGGACCACAAATTCTTTCTTTCTGTTACGTGCGGCCCATATTTGTTGGGCCGTGACGGAATTGGGGAATTTATGCGGCCCAAGAACGGGACTGGGATTTCCTTTTGTTGGGCCCTCCCGCAGGTGCGCTCCGACTCGCCGTCGCTCCCCCAATCGGCCGCCGACTCCGCCTCCGCCGTTGCCGCGTCTCGTCCACCTGAAGAGCAACATCTCTTTCACTCCTCGAACCCTAGCACCTCCAAATCAATCATCCTCGATCTCCGCGCGAGAATGAGATCCTCCTCCACCTCCAGCCTCCAGGTACGCCCCCGACTCCATTGCTCTCATTTCTGAGGGTTGTATGACATCCATCTGCGGCGGGTGGAGACGCCGCCCATTTCTTCTCAACACGGCTAGCATGCGACAGAGGAAGCCCTCAAACTGATGGGCTAGGATGCTTGGCTTCGATTCGATGTTGGTGCTATATGATTATCACAAGAATTCGTGTTAATCTTTCTAATCATTACTCATTACCAACTGCTACTTCATTTTACACTTGCTGCTTTAATTTATTTACCTTACATTTTCTACTCACATAAACTTTGTTCCAGAAACTTTGTTTGAAAAGATTGTGACTTTTTTTTTTAACTTTGTTGATAAAAAAACTTGATGCTGTTATAGACCTGGGCCCTGTTTGGAAGATTAGCCTAAGGCTAATTTTGAGAGCTAATGTTTAGTTATGAATTGGTAGGCTAAACATTAGCCTAGGGTGGTATGTTTGGATCCATGGGCTAATTCAAAGCTAAAAAGTGGAGAGAGAGAGTAGGAAGAGAGGGAGAGAGAGGGCTGCTTTTAAATGGTCCCCATAGAAAATTAGCCCCATTAGCACCCTTTGGAGGGGCTAATGTTTTGAGGGGGGCTAATTCACTTTAGCCCCAAATTAGCCCACATGTTTCGATCCTTAGGGGCTAATTCAGGGCTAAAAGGTGTGGGCTAATAATTAGCCCATGGAACCAAACAGGGCCCTGGCCTCTGTGGTGGCGAATGAGTGAGGGGATGGCATCACTCTATATATGCGAAAAGCCGAAAACAGCCATGTGTTCTGCTCTTTGTTCCATTTTGTTTAAGTTTTGTTGCTGGGATAACACTTTGTAGCCTGCCTCTCATGAATCATGATGGAAATGAAAGGGGTCTCCCTCTTCTGGCTAAAATACATTTGCTTCTCAAATATTACAGTACATTTCTAAAGGAAAGAAAGAAAAAGATATGGTAAACTGAAACTCCCATGCCTTCCACCATATCTATTTATAGATTATGCACGTGTTCAAATGTGATCCTTTATAAAGGTCACACCTTTATCCAGGTTTCTTATCCGAGCTAATCAAAATCCAAGACAAAAATATTACTATGGCAAAAAATAATAAGGAAGAACAGAAGGAACTCCCACATGTCCAAAAATGGAAGCAATTAGTTTGGTTTCAATACAGGCCACAAAAGAAATGGTCAGCTCAACTCCTACGGTTGAGGCTCACACCTCATTCACCCTGTCCTGAGCAATCCTTTTTAGGCTCCTTCCTGCAACTATATAGGCCGATGAGGATAGAAGGGGGAAAAAACACAGGCGCATTCTACCGAGAGGCACAAGGGTTGCAAGAAGTCGCCTAATTCTCCTATTGAATTAGGCACTTCTTCGCCCCCACATTGCCTCTCATTGTAATATAGTATCAACTGATAATCCACAGGAACTAAACAACAATTAAATCCAATTATGGACGGATTGGTAGGCCTCTTGAAAATACGGGTGGTGCGTGGGATTAACCTTGCCTACCGCGACACAAGAGGCAGTGATCCATATGTCGTCCTTCGCCTCGGCAAGCAAGTATGATTACTTTTTGTTTTTATATCTCTAACGATTTGCCTCATCTCCATCTCTTTTGTTTGAGTATATATTGTTCTCAGCGTCTTACCGAGTTTTGTGTTTTGATCATATTACAGAAAGTGAAGACAAGTGTAAAGAAGAAATCTGTGAATCCTATTTGGCATGAAGAGCTAACTTTGTCGATCATGAACCCTATTGCACCGATTAAGCTTGTGAGTGGATGTTGTTTTCTTACAAGCATGTGTACTAACTGATTATGATATTTCATGTTCAACCCTGTTTTTTTTTTTTTAATGAACGCTCACATTGCGGATTTTCTTCTTCTGTTGAAATTAACAGGGGGTGTTTGACAAAGACACTTTCAGTAGAGACGACCCAATGGGAGATGCAGAAATAGACCTGGAGCCCTTCATGGAAGTTCTGAACATGGACCCGGAGAACATTCGGAATGGTTCTATCATAAAAACAATTCGACCATCCAACCAGAACTGCCTTGCTGATGAGAGTCACCTATGCTGGAGGAATGGTAAATTTGTCCAGGACATTATTCTCCGACTTAGAAACGTCGAGAGCGGTGAGCTGCAAGTGCAACTGCAATGGGTGAAAATTCCTGGCAGGCACTAAGTGGCTCATGGCCATTGGGAGATCTTGGCTACTGAGATATCATTGATATTTCCGTATGCCAAAACATATATTGTGCGAAATGAATCATGTCAACCACGTTGGGATCATTGGGGCTGTAAATACTGTGCAAAAAATGAATCATGTCAAGCACGTTTTGATGTGGAGGTTGTGACCAGCAAAGGGTTCATCAGGTTAGTCAATATCTGTAGAAAAGGAAAATGATGTTAAAATGTTGTTGCCGAAATGTATTCAGAGCATGATCTGTAAAGCTTGGGATGACATAATCAAATACTACAAACGATAGGAACATGTTTGCCTGTGTTTTTGCAACAAATCAATCACAAATGCTGTCTCTCATGTGGAATTCTTCTTCAGTGTCGTGGCAATCACTATCTGAACTTTTATCATCTTAAACAGTATTATATCCTGTTATCTTGAGAATTGCTTGCTGCTTAACGTGGCTCGATGCAGTCAAGTGGACGAATTCATTTTTGCGATTCTGAAAGTGAACCCCTTCTCTAGTAGCAGTAACATTTTTGCCTGAATTTCTACGGAGATGAGACTAGGGGACAAGTTCAACTGAAAGGGAGAGGCAAAGAAGACGATGATGCCTTTGTTCGTCGTCGTCGTCGGCGATGGCTGTGGACCGCAGGCGAGGTGATAACCCAACCAGTGGCCATTGATCCTCTTATCCTCCCGCGGCGACGAGGAGAAAGAAACGAGCGGATGCCATCTCCTCCTCCCCGCATTATCCGCAGTTGCAGCGCACGGGGCGCAACAGGACAATAGGATAAATTCCAGTAGCCTACAAATTCTCACCTGCTCCCCTGTTTCTTGGTTCCCCTCCCTCTCTCATCAGTACACACTGTCACCACAACAGCCACCAACTCCTCTCAACTTCTTGATCCGGAGGAGGCGGCGGCAAGATGTTCGGCGGCGGCGGCGGCGGGAGGAAGCCGCTGGACTACGAGGAGCTGAACGAGAACGTGAAGAAGGTGCAGTATGCGGTGCGGGGGGAGCTGTACCTGCGCGCCTCCGAGCTCCAGAAGGAGGGCAAGAAGATCATCTTCACCAACGTCGGCAACCCACACGCGCTCGGCCAGAAGCCGCTCACCTTCCCCCGCCAGGTCACTACTCCTCTTTCTTTCTTCTTCTTCTTCTACTACTAGTAGATTCGATGGATTGATTTCTCCCTATTCTGTTGTGTTGTGCAGGTGGTGGCGCTGTGCCAGGCCCCCTTCCTGCTCGATGATCCCAACGTCGGCCTTATCTTCCCCGCCGACGCCATCGCGCGAGCCAAGCACTACCTCGCCATGGCACCCGGTGGTCTAGGTATCACAGTCACACACAACTCACTTTAGTGTATCTTGTATCATGTATCTCAATCGAAACGCTCCCAAAAGTTGTCAATTTTAGCTTCCTTGCAAAAGAAAGTGCAAACCTTTTTAGTTGTGTATGGTTCTTCGCTCATAGCCCATACGTGCCAGTTCGTTGACTCAGGTTTTATGTAATCAGGTGCTTACAGTGATTCCCGAGGTATCCCTGGTATTAGGAAGGAAGTCGCCGAGTTCATCGAGAGGCGTGATGGTTATCCAAGGTCAGAATGATCGAGTACTCATGACAAGTCTCAACTGGTGGTGGTGTTCTCTTACATCATAGCTTTCCTGGCCATATTCTCACACCTGTATCCTATACCTGTTGCAGTGATCCAGAACTTATTTACCTCACAGATGGTGCCAGCAAAGGTGTGATGCAAATGCTGAATACCATTATCAGAAATGAAAGAGATGGGGTATGTTATTATTCCTTAAAAGCTGTATTTTCCCTGATTAATTCAGTGCTGTTTCTACTGAAGACTAATTTCACCCCATCTGATTCGATCGGGATGTGTACCTTCCTTCACAGATTCTGGTCCCTGTTCCACAATACCCGCTTTATTCTGCTGCCATTTCCCTCTTTGGTGGTTCTCTCGTGCCATACTACTTAGAAGAAGAGGCTAACTGGGGACTTGACTTTGTCAATCTCCGACAGACTGTGGCGTCAGCGCGGTCAAAGGGAATCACTGTGAGTGTTTTACTGAAATTTGGGAGTCACTGTATCTTATTCAGCCATTCATGTAATTACTGTAAATGAGTTCATTACCATGTTCCTGCATACAAAAAACAATACCCCAAGTAAAATAGCAATATCAATGTAATATTGATGAGTTCAAGTCTCTCTAAGTGGAAAAGGGTCGTTGGCATCAACCTCCTCACCGCCGGCCATTGGCGTGTTCTATTGATCAGTTCAAATCTTTTTGAGTCATTTCTAGAAGGCTTTGTTCAATAATTCATCAAAATAGAAAAGCTTATATGAAGTTCTAAAGCATGTCTGATTGAAACATGTCCCTTGGAGAGGAACCACCGAACCACACTCATTATGTACTGTTATACTCCTGTGTAAGCAGTGAGGGGTACATATTGTTTTTGCATCTGGTGGAAAGCTATCCTTTTCTTAACCAGTTCCGATAATCATATCCTCATGTTATCTTCACTGGCTCACCTAAAACCTCTGCTAGCTCTTGGGCAGAAACGCTAGCTGTTAGCTTGGAGGAACACTTTGCTAGTCATTATCTACCATGCAGAAAGATGCCCACTTGATGATTTATGTCCATCAGTACACTTTGTTTTGGCTCCTCTTTTCCATGCTTATATTTCTACCTTTTTTTTAATTTTCAATCATGCTGTTTGCATAAAAATGTACTAGCATTTATACTATCTGTATTCAGCTCTGATGTTATTTTTTCTTCCATAGGTTCGAGCAATGGTGATTATCAACCCAGGAAACCCTACTGGCCAATGCCTTAGTGAAGGAAACATAAAGGAACTTCTCAAATTCTGCTTCCATGAAAACTTAGTTCTGCTTGCCGATGAAGTCTATCAACAGAACATTTATCAAGATGAGCGCCCATTTATAAGTGCTAGAAAGGTAACTTTTGATTTCTGATCCGTGATGCTTTATCATGAATACAACATCTCCCAACCTTTTACTTTCATGTGGTATACCAAAAAATCAAATGAACATAATAAGTTGCCTTCAAGTACCAGATGGAACCAAGTTAATTAATAACTACTCCTTTTGCTGTGGAAATTTAATAGCTTTTTCACTTATATATAACTAATACATGAGTTTATGCCCTACTATTGATTACTTTGATCAATTGTAAACTATTCTGATTGCTGATGTTAACATGGACTTTCTCAATTTCTTCAGGTTCTGTTTGATATGGGTCCTCCTATGAGCAGGGAAGTTCAGCTGGTTTCTTTCCATACTGTGTCAAAAGGATATTGGGGGGAGTGTGGACAACGTGGAGGGTATTTTGAAATGACAAATCTTCCTCCCAAGGTGATGCCATTATAGAATATGTGATTGATCTCAAAAGATTGTGATTCAAATTTCTAGTCTTTACTATATAGATTTATAGAATGCAGCTACACAAAAATGTAGATGCAGATACTAGAAAAGATGTTACATTCTTCATGCCATGTTGCAAAGTCTAATAGAGAATATGCTAGTTTCTTGTTGTTATATTTGGTCCACAGGAAATAGTGTATATGTTGAACTATGTAATAAATAATCCAGTAACCCGTCCTGCTAACTAGGTTGGTGTAGTTACATTTGTTGCACCAAAATATTCCCTTACTAGAGTGGTCTTTGTCAGTCTCAGAAACTTGAGTATGAACAATGTAAACTGGAGTTATATGTATGTTATCATTGTGGATTTGCAACTCTTAGGTTTGTCCAATTTCCAAACTGTAAACTTAATGTTTGACAAATTTTGAAGAGCCTTTGGCAGTTGAAATATTAAGCTTTTAGATAAGATTAAGCACTTGCACAAGATTGGTTATAGTCTTATAGATCATGTAACGTAAGATTTTACTTTGAAGTTTGGATAGTAGCACACATACCATTTTTCTGTTTGCTTGTGATCTAATTACGTTCCTCATTTGATATGACAGACAGTAGACGAGATCTACAAGGTTGCATCAATCGCACTCAGTCCAAATGTTCCTGGGCAGATCTTTGTAAGTCAAACAATATTAATTGATTTATTCATTGTTTTTGTGCAATTATCTAAAACAGCTTTCCGTTCTTCCAGTGGCCAAACCACAAGCTTTAAAACTGGAAATATGATATCCTTAATTTATCCATGGAGCATTGCTCAAAATTTCGGTGCCATGAGATGCCCAAAAATATCCAGATTTTTTTTTCCATGGATTGCAACAATAATAGATGAGAGCATCTTAATAATCCCTTATTTGGTCAGTCCATATGTGGTGATGAGCACAATGGTGCACCTTGAAAATATATGCCTCTGTGGGCTACAGCCTTACAAGGAATAGCAAACATGCATTTCTTTTTGTGTTAGAGAGTTATTCAATGTGGTCTTAGTTCCTGAAACAGTTTAGTTGCAACTGTACTAATTTTCTTGAAGTTATGTTACTTTGCTTTAACAAGTTAATAAAAATGGTTTTAATGTCATTTACAGATGGGTTTAATGGTTAACCCTCCTAAGCCTGGAGATATCTCTTATCTGAAGTTTTCTGCTGAAAGGTATATACTTTCCCTTCTCATCATTTTAATCCATGTCTACATTTTCAAGGAAAAGAAGACCTACACGGGTATTCAGTATTTATTTCCTCTGGTAGTAATTTCGGGTGTTCTATGTATAATGTGCCTCCTGATGATGCTGCAGCAAGTCTATCCTCGAGTCTTTGAGGAGGAGAGCACGCCTGATGACAGATGGTTTCAATAGTTGCCGAAATGTTGTCTGCAATTTCACAGAAGGTGACATTAACATATGAACCCCTTCCTTTATGGCAATAGGAGAGAATGAAGCAGCTTCTCTAACAATGCTCTTCCAATTATGTTGTTGCAGGAGCTATGTACTCTTTCCCCCAAATACGCCTACCACCAAAAGCTATAGATGCAGCCAAAAGGGCTGGCAAAGCGGCCGATGTTTTCTACTGCCTCAAGCTTCTTGAAGCAACTGGAATATCCACTGTTCCAGGGTCAGGTTTCGGACAAAAAGAAGGGTAGGTGTTTCCCTGACATACATATGTATCTTCAAAGTTTCATAAACATAAGAGATCTCTCAACTAGACATGACTCAGGAGTACCTGAATTTATCCTTTCCAATCAAATTTGTAGATTTATTTGGCAGTTAAGCGTTTTCTAACTTCCAAAAGAACTGGTAGAAAGCATTTGAACCATACATCTGACTTGTCTTCCTGATAGGCTTATCAATAACATTTTGCTAGGAAATCTGAGAAGATATCACTGACGATTTTTTTTGTGTATATATAAGTAAGTAAACTGATGCATGGTTGGTGTGCGCTGCAGGGTGTTCCACCTGAGGACGACCATCCTGCCAGCTGAGGAGGACATGCCTGCCATCATGACCAGCTTCAAGAAGTTCAACGACACTTTCATGGATCAGTACGATGGCTACTCCAGGATGTGAAATGAAAACAAGATGAGCATTACCCCAGGAGAAGAGAGAGAGAATCTGCCTCAGCGTGGCTGACCGAGCAGTTATAATTAAAAGGCACTGTTAATTAATTAATCAATCAATCAATCGAAAGGCTAATTATTTGCTGCAACAATCTGTAACTCGATCTACTGAAGAAAAAAAAAATCTTCTTGTCCTTGATATGCATGATGTATAGATAAAATTATTTCTGCTCTTTGGGAATTGAATAATACGGGCGCACCCACCGGTTACAGTCTACTATACATGGTCCCGTCTGTAAGGCTGCTGTAGCGAACTATTTCTATGTTTTGATACTGTGAACAAGTTGCCTGGCAAGTCACTTGTGCTGGCTGAAATATAATGCAGATCAATATATGATCAGATCAATGCAGAATTATATGTTGGACTGTCTCTGAATGCCATAGTCAAAGGCAGAGATTTTTGGAAGTAGCACAGTCAGAGACAGAAATTAAAGGGGATTATACAGTTGGTTGTTGATGGATTTAGGTGAATTCAGCAGCATCATGCTCACGCACACAGTAAATCACATATCCATCAAATTGGGGGGTTTCTTCTGACTTGTGCCGGCTTGGCGTCTGCTGCGTGTATACATGTCAACTCTCCTCACTTCAAAGCTCGTTTAGCTCTATCCAGAATCCAGTATTACATCACATATCATCTGATAAGTTATATCAAGACACGATGCTCGTACTAGAAGATGTACGGGAAGTCCACAAAATTTTTTTTGAGATCAAACCGAAATGAAGTCTTCCGGATGCAAACGAAGCTCCAATTTGACAAAGGCTGCAAATTTTGCAACGAACGAGTCCAGTCCACAGATCTAAGCGCACGACCTCGTGGGAGACCGTTGTACTGTCTATATTAAAGTCACGAGATGAGCTCATTCTTCAGGAAAAAAAATATCACCATAGATTAAATTAACAATAATATAATCACCACCAGACCCGACTCACTTCTGACCAGACCTGTTCCCTGTCCAAATTAGCAGACATTTTTTTTTAAAAAAAAAGACATGCTTTGATTCAAAGGGAGATCTATAGTCACTCTGATCCTAAATACAAACATTAGCAAATACAATCCTGCTCCCTCCATCTCAAAATATAACAATCTAAGAGGGGATGTGACCCCTCCTAGGTTATATATTTTTGGACGGAGGGAGTAAGAATAAAATGAAAGATTTCCTTTCAATCACCTCGTCATTTAATTTTTGAATTACATGGATTTTCCTCCTAATCACCTGATTAATGAAAATGTTTGAATCCCCGTAAGTTAGAATCATGGCCCAAAAGTATTTATATCTTGTATAAAATTGGATCTTAAAAAATATTTATGGCTATGTTCAGATCCAAGGGTGTAAGGTTTTGGCGTGTCACATCGGATATACGGACACACATTTAAAGTATTAAACGTAGATTAATAACAAAACAAATTACAGAATCCACGCGAGACAAATTTATTAAGCTTAATTAATTCGTCATTAGTAAATGTTTACTGAAGCACCACATTATCAAATCATGGCGCAATTAGGCTTAAAAGATTCGTCTCGCAATTTACACGTAATCTATGTAATTAGTTATTTCTTAGCCTATATTTAATATTTTATGCATGTGTTTAAACATTCGATATAACATGGTTGTTGTAGCAGGGAGACAACGCCCTCTCTCCTATCCGGTCGAAACATCTAAGATGGTTTATGGAAAGTTCTTAAGTGTAAAACAAGGAAAACAACTCTCGAGTGGGAAAATACTCTCGAGTTGGAAAATACTCTCGAGTGGGAAACACTCTCGAGTGGGAAAACACTCTCGAGTTGGAAAACACTCTCGGGTGGCTTCTTATCACTTATATGTAACTCATCTTGATTGGAGATGATTTCTGAATACATGGCAGGTGAATCTGGTGATCGGGAAGTTGTTGAAGGATGTGCAAACCCTCAATCATAGAAGACATTCGGCTAAGAGAGCTCGAAGGAAAAAACCTGCCCGAGTAAAGATCCGGTAGAATGGAAGATTCTGTGGGGGCCACTTCTCAACCACTCTTGCCAGCTGGAGCCAAAAGATTATAATGACCCTGAGAATGTACTAAAATACCCTAGGGTTGCTGACATGGCAAGGGCATTATAGGAAGTTCACTAAAGTCCATGAGGGTAGAAATGTAATATCACATGTAAGACCATAGGCTATAAAAGCCGGTCAAATCCCTGTAGCAAGACAAGACATTTTTTAATACAAAAGTAATCCTCAAAGGTTGTGTTTGCTGTTTGAGCTTATTTCTAAGGATAGGCGGAAAAACACTTCTTTCCGGCCTATCCCCGATCTTGTTCGTGACCTAAGGTCACAACAGTGGCGCCGTCCGTGGAGACGGAAAGTCTCCATTAGATTGGGCTCGAACAGTAAATGCAGCGTTCTCAACGACAGAAGACTGTGCCAGTACGCTATACAAGAGCTTTTGCAAGCGCGACAGCTGCACTCGAGAGAGAGTGGGAAAAGGCAGTGGAAGAAAGTGACTTAGTAAAAGCAACGGAAACACTTGACAAGCAGTGGGCAGAGATGGCCAAGACATCCACAGCAGCAGGAGGAAGTGGAACAACTCAAGAAGAAAGAATTGCTAGTGCGGTGGTAGAAGAAGCAAGGAAAACACCCATGAGTGATGTAGAACTTGCTGAATTGGTCCAAGCACAAGGGGCTGTCATGATGAGTAAAGGGCAATATGAAGAATTACAAAAAGAGTTACAAAGGTTGCAAGCTCTGCATAACTAGACAGTAGGAGCAGGAGGATCAAGTGATCAGGGTGCAATACCAGGGGCTAGTAAAAAGCAATCAGATCAAGCAAAGAGAGACGCCCAGAGGGAAAACAAAGAAGGAGAAAATACCAAAGCCACCCAAGCTCAAGATCCACCGCGAACTCAAGCCCCCAGTCAAGTACAAAACCCGCCTCAAGCTCAAATTCCCAATCTTACCCAGAACTGTGGACCCCCGTTTTTATAACAGGAATCAATCGTGTAAACAGTACCATTTCCCTGGATCAAGTAGTCTGGTACACACGAATTCATAGCTGAAGTAACCAGTGCACATACACGAATGTCTAATACGAATTATTACATCAATAGCCCGCAGGCATAATCTTAAGTCATCGGACCGAGCGGTCCGGAATACATCCAAAAACAGAAATAGGTAAGGCAGCGGAGTTAAGGCAGTGGCACGCCATTGCCACAGGCAACGATCGTAACTAAGACCTATTGAGCGCCATCGTCTTCATCACCCTCCTGGTAATAGGCATAGGGATCCTCCGAAGCTTCATCTCCGGCCTCTGATTAAGTTTATATTTGCAAGGGTGAGTACCAACCGTACTCAACAAGTCACCACAGCAACAATGCACATGATAAAGGGGTATTCAAGGAATGGCTATGGTTCTTTTTGCACAAAGCAAGTTTTGTAATTCTTTTCACAAGCCTAAGACCTAGCATAGACTGATCAAATTTTAGTACCAGTGTTCATATTAAACAATGACGGTTCTGTCCACCATCCATTGTGATCCCAAGGATAGCTTCCCGCCATCGAGTCGTCATGGTTTTCTGAGGACGACCACCTTCCCTCCTCTCAGGAAGTGGCTCCATCAGCATAGAAATCATCATGCAACATCCCATCCCACACAAGTTAAGAATTTAGAGTCTAGCCAAGTGTAATACACGTCTCGATGCTCAATAACCGCGAGCACGGCTATTCGAATAGATTGGTTTTACTCACACTGCAGTGGATGTACACTTTACCCGCACTCTGCGACTGCCCAACACATGAGCCTCGTCCCAACACATGAGACATGTCACGGCAAAGCTTTTCGATAACCTCGCATTGGCAGTACCCGCTCCATGAACTTTACATCCTCATGCACTCTAGGCGTACACAGTTTCTAGCAGTGAGAGGAGTTCTGGCGCACCCGGGAAGGAAAGACTCACACAGGCATTAAGTCATAGTTATGTTTAAATTCTCACATGGCAGTCCTACCGATGGCGACACCACTGTAGACACCCGCCTCGCGGTTCTACCAATGGCTGCCCCACCGTAGAGCCCCTGCCTCACACATCAAGATGCATGGATACTGCCTCTGCTCAGCTATCTATTCCGCTAGGTCTATACCCATACGAGAAGTGCGGTTGTACGGGGGTCGTTTCATGCTTAACTTCATGGCTCGGTCCTTAATTGACCGGGGACGGTACTTGCATTTTCCCGGATACCACCCAAATCCTCCGTCCGCCCCAGTCGAAAACAATTGTTTAATTTCATTTCTCTTTTCACAAACCATGTCATCAACATCATAGCAATGTGGCGCTCATGTCTCCACATGCCGCATCTCAATTACCTTCCCCAAGGCAATTGCCCAAGCATAGAGCATTTTGATAATTATGAGTATGCATGATTCTAGAATTGCGTTGCTAAGCAATTGTCATAGTTGACTAGGGACTCGTACATAAACATGGTTACGAAGGAATATGGGGTAAACAATAATCAAGGCATGGCATAATCACAAGTAGGATGTTTATCATTGCATGCAATTTTATTTGTAAACAAAACAATTTCGCAATTGGGATCAACATGTTCAAGGAATAGTGATGACTTGCCTTGCTCAAAGTCCTGCGGGTCTTGACCTTCGCTTAGGTCAGCAGCTTCTTCGGGCTCTATAGTTACGTGCGAAAATGGATTTGAATTCGGTTAGAATTCAATAAACATCCAGGTAAATCCAAATGAAAAATCGAGTGCGAAAGTCAATATTAACTTTACTATTCGCGAACTACGGCAAACCTATTTTCAATGTGAATTATTTATGAGTATAATTATCTTGTTGTCCTAAGTTTTTAATTTAATATTCCCGAGTATTATATCCATGTAATAGGTTAGCAATTTTTATCGCGAGCTGAATATCGGACGAAATCCTAAAAACTATTATACGATTTAATTTAGTCTATGACCACCCGATTAAGTATAATATACGTCTAAAATTCCTAGTGAATAAATCCGAACTTCTACTATGAATCGATTACTATAGAGATCATCCAAAACTATTCTGTAGTAGTCTATAAAAATTCATCTAATTGTTTAGTCGCTAATTACATCTAAACTACTACCGCGAATTGATTTCTTTTAGAAATTACCCAGAATAATCTATAATTTATATTAAATTTTTGCAATCCTATGACGAAAAATTAATCTATAATTAAATTCTAATTATTTAAATTTCTAAACTTTCCTAATTTTTTCCTCTAATTATACTTATTATTATTATTTATATTTATCTATTATTATATATATATTTATTTTATTATTATTATTGTTTTTTCTTTCTTTTCTCTCTTTTTCTCTCTTTTTCTTTCTTTCCTCTCTCTCTTTTTTTTCTCTTTTTCTCTCTTTTTCTTTCTTTCCTTTTCTTTTTTCTCCCTCCCGACCTCTCTTCTTCTCCCTTCTCTCTCGGCCGGCTCTCTCTCTCTCTCTCTCTCTCACCCGAGCGGCGGCGGCGGTGGATGCGAGGGGAAGGGGGCGGCTCACCGGCGACGGCAGCGGCGATGACGGCGGCGGCGACGGGGGCGACGGCGACGGCGGCGACGTCGGCGTAAGGCGCGGCGTGGCACGGCGGCTTCGTGGCGGCGGCGCGGTGGTTCTACGCGACGGCGCGGCGGCGTGGAGGCGGCGGCGCGGCGGCGTGGAGTTGAGGAGAGGAGGAGGTGAGGATGGGGAAAGGATGGAGCGAGGGGGGGATTTATAGGAAGGGGGGAGAAGAAGAGGGGAAGGGGCGGCGGCGGCGCGGCAGCGGGGCGACGCGAGGCTCGACGCGATGGCGGCGTGGGGCTCGGAGGCGCGGCGCGGCAGGGCGATGGCGACGGCGACAGCGACGACGCGATGGCGAGCGAGCGGCGTGGCAGGCGGGGCGACGCGACGCGCGCGGCTGCACGGGGCTCGAGGGCGCGGCGCGGCAGCAGCGCAGGGCGACGGCGATGCGACGACGACGCGACGCGGCAGGGCGCAGGGCGCGAGGTGGCGATGGGACGGGCAAGCGGCACGCGGGCGCGGGGCGCGAGATGACACGACGGCAACGGCACGCGGCGATGCGACGACGACGGCGACGGCGCGCGGCGTGCGGCGCGGCGATGGAACGGCGCGGCGACGGGACGGCGGGCTGCGCGGCGACAGACGGCGAGGGCGACGGCGCGCGCGGCGACGGGACAGCGGCGCGGCGGGCGAGGTGAGGCGGAGCGGCGCGCGGCGCACGGGGCTTGGGGCGGCGTCGGCGCGGCAGCGGGTAGGGTTAGGGCTAGGGAACCACATCGAACACTTGGCGGGCAATGAACAGTGCCGTTTTTTAATTTTTCTATTTAATTTTTATTTTATTATTTTATTTTTTTTATTATTATTTTTGTTTATTTATTATATAAATTTGATTCTAAAATTCTTAATATTTGCAAATATAATTCTTACCCAATATTTGTGTTATTCCCACTAATAAATTCATCCTAAATTAATATTGCTCACATTTTTATATAATTTATTTAAATCTTTATTTAGTGTTAATTCCATTCCATCGCATTTAAATTTAATTGATACGAGCACGTTTGCGATAATATCGATGTAAATTGATTGATGTAGTTCTTTATTCGAAATCTCCAAACTCTGAAATCGAAATTCAATGGAACGGCGAATAAAATCAGCATGATGCAACTTATTTTAAAAAGTTTTTGAAAATCCGAATTTTTAGAGTTTTGATTTATCGGTCGAATTTTCAGGGTGTTACAAGAACCCACCTCAAGCTCAAATTCCCATTCTTACCAAGAACCCACCCCAAGCTCAAATTCCCATTCTTACCCAGAATACACCTCAAGCTCAAATTACCATTCCTGTTCAGAACCCAACTCAAATCTTAATTCCTAACCAAAACCAAGTTCCTATTCAAACACAATTTCCTCTCCAAAACCAACTCCATATTCAAACACACATTCCTATCCAACCACATATTCCAGTTCAAACTCAAATCCCTAACCAAATACAATATCCTCAAACACAATTACATCAAACTCGTATTTCCCCGAACCAAACTCACCAAGTTCTTCCCAACCAAATCCAAATCCCCCAACCTCATATGCATAACAGTCAAACTCATATCCCACAAATGCAAATCCCACAAAGTGATATCCCATGAACATAAATCCCACAAGATGACACACCAGAAATACAAATTCCACAAACCCAGATACCACAAATTCAAACATCTTTGCCCAACTTCACACATATGCAATCAATAAACACTCAAGCAGCTCAAAACCATAATCAAATCCCCCAAGGTTTTTCCCCTTTCCATGTGAAACAACCAGATATGATACTTGAACAAGGGTACATCCCACAGATGCCCAATCATATACAATATGCAGGTCAAATACCAAACCAAGCCTTTCAATTCCAGCCCACACAACCCTATTTTCAATCAACCAGAGCAATAGATACAAAGAATCCTTTAAACCAAAACCTGCAAATCGCTCCTTGGCCAGCAAACTTCAAGTTATCAAACATCACAAAATATAGAGGAGACACAGACCCCAATGAATATTTGAGGGTGTACGAAACAGCGGTTGAAGCAGCAGGGGGAGATGATACAACAAAAGCTAAAATACTCCCAACCATGTTGGAAGGAGTTGCATTATCATGGTATACAACCATTCCCCCCATGACAATCTATTCATGGGAACACATGAGAGACACTTTTCGAGCAGGTTTCATTGGAGCTTATGAAGAGCCAAAAGAGGCAGATGATTTATATACAATGAAGCAACTTCCAGGAGAGACTTTGAGAAGTTTCATTGTCAAGTTCTCAAGAGTTAGATGTCAAATCAAACAGGTAGATGATGAAATGCTCATTGCAGCTGCAAAAAGAGCTTTGTTACCTGGTCCACTTCGTTTTGACCTTGCAAGGAATAGACCAAAAACAGCCAAAGACCTGTTTGAAAGAATGGAAAGCTTTGCAAGAGGTGAAGAAGATAAATTGAGAGTACCAGAAAAAGAAGCAGCTTTGCTAGGTAAAAAGCAGTCAAAGAACAAACAAGTTTCCCAAGGAGAAGAACAGAAAATGGAAAACACAAGCAAACCATGGAAGAAGTTCAAACATGATTACAAGCAAGAACAGAAAAAGCAAATTAACTACATTGGTGATAGATCAAACAATGGTGGAGGATTCTTCAGGCAAGATGGAAAAAGTAAAAACCAGTGGGATAACTCAAAAGAAGGAAAAAGCTATTGGGGGCAATCTAGTAGAGGTCGGGGCCAACGGTGGAATTTTGGCCGTGGAAGAGGAAAATGGTGGAATAATGGTAGAGGTAGAGGACGAGAAAGTCAAAAAGATCAAAGCAAATACTGTCAAACACATGGCCCAGGGGTACATTCAACAGAAAAATGTTATAGCAAGTTTTGTCAAATTCATAGACCAGGTGGACATTCAACAGAAGAATGCCTTTGTTTATTTTCTTCAGCAAGATGTTTTTTCTCTTCAATAAGATTTTTCTTCTCGCCAATGACTTTGCGAGTAACATCAGCTACACCTTTTTTCTCATTAGAAACACGCTCAAGCTCATGGCGCAAAAATTGCCTATCCTTCTCAAAACATATCCGGTTATTTCTAAGGATAGGCGGGAAAACGCTTCTTTCCGGCCTATCATCGATCTTATTCGTGACCTAAGGTCACAACAATGATGAAATATTTTAGCAGAGGATGTAAACGGGGCATATATTTGGGAACGGAGGGCAATGCAAGATCAACGTGCTGGTCCTGCAAAGTCTAAAGAAAAGAAAAGAGTAAGCCGCCACGAGTAGGTACAGTAGACGCTACAGTGTAGACGTGTCCTGCTGCCTCCTGTCGTGGCTCACTCTATATATATATATGAACGTGTCATTGCACTGCATCGATCCCATCACAGGCAAAATTAACTACTGTAATTATTAAAGCTGTGCCCTTAACTACAAAAGAGTTGAGACAAAAAAAATCAGAGTTGGGAGTTGAGAGGAGAAGATGGGTGGAGATGAGCGGGCAGTGGCTGCTCCGTTGCTGCAGCAGCAGGAGGACGGCGGCGACAGCGAGAGGAGGAGGAGACGGTGGTGGTGGGGATGGTGGGACGGGGAGGAGGCGGCGGGGCAGCTGGCGTTCGCGGCGCCGATGGTGGCGAACAGCATGGCCTACTACGCCATCCCGCTGGTCTCCGTCATGTACGCCGGCCGCCTCGGCGAGCTCGAGCTCGCCGGCGCCACCCTCGGCAACTCCTGGGGCACCGTCACCGGAATCGCCCTCATGGTAATCACATTCCCATTCCATTCCTTTTGATTCATTCATCTATACCGGCCTTCGCCATCTAAAATTCACATCCTTAATTTCTTAGACTTTTCCAATTTAATTATCAATCGATTCGTTAATCTAATCAGTCATCTCCTTCGTCTCCGGTGGCCGGAGGCTCACCGGCCGATGGTTTCACTGTTGGTCTCCCTCTTTTCCTTTTTGGACTTTTTCTGAACAATAAAAAAAAGGAATGAAAAGATGAAACGTGTTGGTCTCTACGATAGCACGCTATAAACAAGCTATAACCATAAATCTTGAAGAAAATTTTGTAGCCAGTTTTATTTTTTTAGCCAGCTGCAACACGGATTTTGTATGAGAGGTGAGACTGGATATTAGTATAGTACTTTTATAGATAACTATTGTATGAATAGGTTATTAGATTAGCTATAAATGTTATAAATGTTCTTAAGATAACATTTGCCTATACTATTAGAGCAAGTTTAATAGTATAGCCCACTACTAACTCCAATTCATCTATAATCAATGTAATAGCCAATTTATACAATAGTTGCTTACTATATTATTAACATATGGTCCCACATGGTCTCACCTGTCACACACACATTGTGTTTTGGAGTTCGTGCTGCAGTTGGCTACAGATCTGTAGCCCGCTGTTCTTCTCTCTCTTTGTTTATCTTTTTAAAATATGTTTATAGCTGGCCTATAGAATACTATTGTACCCTCTTAAACCTGCTCTCACTACTCCCGTCACGGTGCACCATGCAGTGGGGGCCACCATCTGACATGTCTAATCATACTTCATTTTTGCATCGAGATTCCAAACTCGATATATTTTATTGTTGGTGGGCAAAATAATTGGATTGCATGGTGGTGGTTGGTGATTGCTACGATAAGGATTTCACGAGATTTCAGGCAAGAACGCATTTGTAATTTTGGCTAAATCCAAAACCCCATAAAATGAGCTGGTTTTGTAGTGGTTGTTGTAGTATGTAATGAACTCTACCTGAAATGAGATCCATCATCTACTACCTTTGTCACTGCAAGCAAAATTTTGTTTCTTACACAACATTTTGCTTTAGATCTAAATATTATTCTCTCGAGTCTCGACTAATTGTTGTATCCAAAGTTAAAAAATAAACGTGTTAACAGAAGCGAAATTAAGTTTACCTCATAAGGTTATAATAGTATATCATACTACAGTACCTGTTAATAGAAATAGCCCCCGTCTGGTCAAAGTTGCATGCTCATTTACACTTTCTAAGCCCTTGGAACATTTACTGTTTTATATTTTTTTTAGCTTGACTGTCATAATGCACATACCTCATCCCTGCTATATGAAGAATAAATATCACACTTGACATTTTATATGGCAAATTGGCGCAGTCGACAATATTTACGTACCACTGAAAACCTGCTAGTCATTTTGCTTTCAAAGGGAGATCTTTTTATGACTGTTTCAAACAATACACTTGATTTATTTTTTTTGATGAAAATTACAAACTAGATTTAGACCAAACAAACTACAAATCTTCTCATATGTTGGTGCTAAAATGTCACATAGTCCATCTGTCTTTGCGTGACTACAAACCAACTACTTGCTGATGTTAACTGGAAGGAAGAAAAAACACAAACAACTTCAACGCCGTTTTTCATCAAGTATAGGTGCACACGCTGTTTCAAGAGAAGTTTGTAGTCCAAGTGCATCTTGTCACTTCAAAGCATGAGTTCATATATAACTTTTTTCGTTGTAGGGTATATATCAGTGAAAAAAAATATAAATCTTTGAACAGAAATATATGCACATAACCGTCTCCTTTCTGGATGAAAACAGTGGATGCTCTGTGTTCTTTCGGTTCCAAAGTCAATCAGTACATCAGCTAAGGAGGATGGAATTTTTGTTTAATATATAGGACAAGATAATTTTATGCAGTCAACTCCTACAGCCATGGTTAAATATTAGGAGTATTCTGGTTGCAAAAGGATAAATTAGATGAGATGTAAGCCTGTAATAGTCAGCTTAGAATGTTTTATTAAGATTGCAATATAAAATGTTTTGGGGGGCATTGTTTAATATTGGTACAATCTCTGTCCTGAATTCTGATAACGTCCATGCCTGAGTCTTCCGGAAATTAAGCATGGTCAAACTACAGAGTAAAACATAGCACATGGTCACAATTTAAGACCAACTCAACACCCTTGTTCACAACTATAAGATCTTATTGATGAAATGGAAATATATGTCAACTTCTGTTTGGCATGTTGCTCTAGTTCCTTCAGCCCCCCAAATTTTCATTGAGATTTGTTAAACTGGTCATACTCGATGTTACTTGTGCTTTGAGTGAGTCCTAGAAGTTGAAAGTGGGAGTTATATGTTTTTTTTCCCTTTAAGTTGGATGTAATAATTTGCGAAGGCATATGTGTGCATAACAATATCAACCCATGTGTAAAACAGGTTTTACGTTACCGCCGGTAACCGTGCGGGCTTACCGCGGGGGTACGGTAATATAAATACCGCGGTAACCTCCTTAAATTTAAATAAATTTAAAAAATAATTTGAATTTTTGATAAATTTTGCACGGTTTTGTATGGTTTTTCACGGTTACCGCGCGGTAACCGTGCTTACCGCCGGGGCACGGTAACCCCGGCCCTGGCGGTTTGGGAAACCTAAAGGTAGTACTTTGGCAGTTTGGCATTTCCTTCAACTCAAAGAAAAAAAAAAGGCATGAGTCAAACCAAGCTTTATATTATGATGGCACATAAACTTGAATGTTGGTACATCTTAACTATTAGAACATCACAACTTTGCAAGAATTTGGAGTTCACATTTACAGTTTACTGTATAAACTAGGATGCAACAGAACTTTACTATGCTTATCAACCAATGCATATTCTTCCCCTTGCAGACTGGACTAAGCGGATCTCTAGAGACACTCTGCGGGCAAGGTTATGGTGCAAAAATGTACCACATGATGGGGGTGTACCTACAAGCATCCATCATCACATCGGCCTTCTTCTCGGTGCTCGTCTCCCTCCTCTGGTTCTACTCAGAGCCTGTCCTCATCTTCCTCCACCAGGACCCTGAGGTCGCGAGAACGGCAACGCTGTTCCTGCGTTACTCCATCCCGGCACAGTTTGCCTATGGCTTCATCCAGTGCACCCTCAGGTTCCTACAGACACAATCTGTGGTGACACCGCTGGTGGTGTTTGCACTCCTGCCACTGGTGCTTCATGTCGGGATTACCCATGCGTTCGTGCACTACCTGGGGTTCGGCTATGCTGGGGCTGGTATGTCAACGTCAGTGTCGCTGTGGCTCTCCTTCCTCATGCTTGCTGCCTATGTGTGCTTGTCAGAAAGGTTCAAGCACACCTGGGAGGGCTTCTCCACCGAGGCATTTCGCCATGTTCTACCTGGCCTAAAGCTGGCTATCCCCTCTGCAGTGATGGTGTGGTTAGTGCACAAATGATGATCTGATCAATTCAACAACTTATAGCATCGTATTTGATGGTGTTCACATGACATTGTTTTTGCAAACTGTAAATGACAGCTTTGAGTACTGGGTGTTTGAGGTGCTGGTTTTACTTGCTGGGCTGATGCCGAATTCTCATATGAGTACTTCTATCATTGCAATGTGGTAAATATCTCTTCACTTTCATATCTGAGAATTCAATTCCTTATCTTTTTTGTGTGTGTCTCTATGGTAAAATTCTGAAACCAGTGCAATGACTACTTGACAGTGAAAACACTGAAGCGATATCATACATGATCACCTATGGGTTTGCTGCTGCTATCAGGTAAGTAACATTATGACAGTTGACAACATCCATGACAGGTGACAATGCTTACTCAAAAGTGATGTTCTTTTTTAACAGCACAAGGGTGTCAAATGAGCTTGGAGCTGGTAACGTTGCGAAGGCAAAGAAGGCGCTTGCTGTGACGCTAGTGCTCTCCCTGCTGCTGGGAGTGGCATTTCTTCTGCTCCTAGGCCTTGGTCATGATCTCTGGGCAGGGCTGTTCAGCAAAAGTGATGCAGTTATAAGCGAATTCGCTTCGATGACTCCGTTGCTCATCGGGTCAGTGGTGCTGGACTCTACACAGGGAGTCTTGTCAGGTTAGTTCGTGGGTAGTCTCTCTCACTTTCTCTATCTAAAAAGGCACATAGAGATATTACCGTGTTGTTCAAATGAAGGTCATTTTGTAGTAACTTGTGTACAACAAAAACTTGCAGGGGTTTCAAGAGGCTGTGGTTGGCAGCACTTGGCAGCATGGACCAACCTGGTGGCATTCTACATTGTTGGCTTACCACTTTCTATCCTTTTTGGATTTAAGCTTGGCCTTCAGACCAAGGTACTCTTTATGAAACTTTGCATATATGATATATGTAATAATGTTTACCCAATGCAAATAAGAAAATTCAGAATTTGATGTTTTCCTCGCTAATCCATCTTATCACTGCCTGCCTCAGGGGTTGTGGCTGGGTCAGATATGTGGTCTCCTGTTGCAGAACGCCGTTCTACTCTTTATCACCCTCAGGACCAAATGGGAAAGATTAGAGCTAACAATGAACGGCAAAGAAGACGGTTTTGTCTGTTGAGGCTTGAAAGATATTTCTTGTGCAAATCGAACATTGAAGTGAAAAATTTTAGAGCTTACTAGGATGGCCTCTGCTACTACAGCCGAAATAGTTAGTACTGAATAGTAATAGCAATTAGTACTAGCATGCAACATTTTTGCGTGAGAATCTGGAAAATGTATCAATCTTGTGGAACACATAATTTGCTAATATGATGCTGTATATTTATTTGGCTATCTATATTCACAACACACAAGGTAGATTAACCAGTACAGCAGTACTGGAACTGAACTCCGAACTGCTACTCCAGGTACAGGGCCTTTGATCCAAGTTAAGCAGCTGAAATGTGTCTGCAGTCAGCACCAGGTGCTGCCCATCGTTCATGGCTATAATTTATATACAATGAACAGAGGTATTTCCAATATAGCATAAACTTATTATTACATATAAACGATACATATATAATCAAGAGGCACCACTGCTTCAACCATTTACACTTGTATCTCTACGGGTTTCTAACCAGAAGGCACAAAAGTGCCAAGAATCTCGTACATAGAAAGCATTTCCAATAAGAACTGGGGTATTTCCAATACATTAACTTATTACATAATAAACAATATATGATCAAAATGCACCACAGGTTGCACCAACCGTTTAGCGGGCGATTGCTAGCTCTAGGGGATTCTTCGAAGCACAAAAGTGCCAAGGATCATACAGAAAAACAAAAAAAACTTGGTGCCACCAACAGTAAGTTAGACTACGTACTGATCATACGTACGACATCTCGAACTATCTTAAGTCAAATGGCACCAATTAATAATAATACATATGTGTTTAATCAAATTTAGTGACCTTAGGTGGGCCAAAAGTGTCCCTACGACCATCAACCCAGTGTCCGAATTCCTCTAGAGTGAGATCTGCGAATTGGGTAGTACCTAGTATGCTTTTGCAATACCCATGCTCTTTCACTTGTTCAGCATTGAACTTCTCAGCAAATCGGACAGTAGACTTAAACATCTCAAAGCGATAAGCCTTCTCTGCCTCGTCTTTGTATTCGCGGTTGAACTTGTTCATCCACTCTTCGTGTCTCACCTTCAGGGCCTCCTCAGTCAGATTGGAGTTCTTCATCATCCTCTCATCATCATCGCTTGTCTTCACGAGCTTATGATCACCAGTCAGCTTGCAAGCTGTAATTAATTATGAAGTAGTAGACTGTTATTATGGTTAATAACTATGATAAAAAAGGGATCAATGAACATATCAGGATTCAGGAAACCAAAGAAAGATTTCAGGCAAATTAAGCTGTCCGTACGTGGTTCTCCTGCAATCTTTGTGGCATACCGCTGATATCCAACCAATGCAGGTGCCATGGTGTTACCAGGCCTTAACAATTTGAGTTCAAGTCCCCCTGACAGCACCCTGCAAGAGGTCGCAAACATGTGCGCATATAGTTAATATGTAGGCTAACGAGTGATAAATGCAATTTTGATTGCTTTAACTTTTCTGCTGGTAAAGTGAATTGCAAAGTCTTTGCTAGCACCAATTAGAAAATAATAGGCAGTGATACTGTTTCTTCTCTTCCTATTTTATTATCTCGTAACATTGTGTCACTTAATGAAGCCTTATTTGCCTCTTTCATTGCCTAGCTCTATTTTCATGACTGATATATAGACAGACTAAGAAGTCAAACTAAAGTTACTCTTAAAAGACACATTTCAAAAGTTTAGCATTTTAAGGGAAAAAACCTATGCTTTAAGAGTTCTCTCTCTCCATAATAAAATGAATAATAAGTGAATTGCAGTTTGGGCCACCTTTATTGACGGAGTTTTACTTTGGACTACCTTTGCCCGGTCATTTTACTTTGGAGTAGGTAATTTTATCTTTGTTAGAACTTGACCACCCCAAACCACCTCCACACATCAACCACCTTTATCATCGTCTTTGAACCTTTACCCTACCCATGAATGTCCATAACATGGCCAATCCTTATCAATGTCAGAATCTACCTATTTAACTTGGTTCTTTGGAGATCTAACCCTCTTTTGGGTTGTGTCGCAACATCATACTTAATTCTGTCATAAATAGGCACAATCTAGTAATTATAATCAGGCAGACCAATCAAAAAATGCAAGTAGGGACTTGTTAATACATATGCCATGACAATCGCTGGACAAGTCAAGTGGTGTCGTCCATTGATGGCCTCATAAGCATCACTGTTTTGTTATCTAGTGGGAAAAAAAATGACAGAACAATTGATATAATTTACTGAACTCCGGAACCCAACTGATGGAATTGAAACGAAATAGTTATCCTAGAACCCCGGAGAAGAATCACTAGTCTTGTTTGTGGTTTCAATCAGATTAATGCTTAACAGCATAGGATTCGGCAAAATCATGTTGGAAAGGAGCAGAAGCATGCCTGAAGCTATCTGTTATCCAACTCCGCAGTTTAACTTAAACTTTCAACCATATTGTTTCAATATTGCTTAGAAACAGCACGAGTGTAAAAACATATTAGTAAATAAAATAGGTATTATGCTATGAGAGTTTCAACTCTATTGCTAGATGTAGTTTGGATAACATCACTCAAAAATATTTTAGTAAGTCACACACACAATATCTTTTTATCTGTGAATATTGTAAATCTGTTTATACTCCAGCAAGATGCAAATCTTTTAGTTAGCAGGACAAGAACATAAAACTGTATTAGTGATATGGAATGGAGCTCTGTGCTTTTCTGTACATGCAGTGTATAACAAGTTGATATAAAATTCTGTCATAAAATAGGCACAATCTCGTAACTACAATAAAGCAGAACAATAAAAAAAATGCAAATCAGGACTCGTTAATACATATGCCATGACAATCGGTGGGCAAGTCAAGTGGTATTGTCCATGGATGGCCCCATAAGCATCACTGTCTTGTTATCTAACGGGAAAAAAGAAAATCACAGAACAGTTGATATAATTTACTGAACTCCGGGACCCAACTGATGGAATTGGTGAAGAGAAATAGTCATCCTAGAAACCCTGATAAGAATCACTAGTCGTGTTTGTGGTTTCAATCAGATCAATGGTCATTAGGATAGGATTCGACAAAATCATAGGTTTTCACATCAATAATTTCTGTTGAAAGCAAACATTTGTAAATTAGAGTATAGAAATTTGTAGTTTAGACAGATTCAGCAAGAAGCAAAGGTAGGCACCTGAGAGAAGAGCCCTGTAGCCTCGTTGTATTGGATCTTCCGACATGGAGCAAGGCCCTGAAAATTATATCCCCAGGAAAAATCAGTCGCTTTACAATATTTGGAGTGTACATGTATGGATGTGTGTGTGAGAGAGAGAAGAAGGCATATATACATGAAGAAGACTTGCTGCTCCTCTCCGCAGGCTCCTCATGGCGAACAATGCCCTCGCCTAGATGAATCGAGCAAACAAGAAAAAGGCGAAGAATTCCGAGATTCAAACATAAATTCATCACTATATAGGAAGGGGAATCCAATCCGAGTTGAGAAACGGACAAATCAAACAAGGGTATAAACCTTGTTTCTTCAAAGGAGGATGTTGAGATACCTGTCTGCCGCTGCGGCGATTTCTGGTTATCGATCGGCGGGGCGTCGGCGAAGGCCAGCGGCGGCTAGGGCACACACGGATCGATCTAGAGGCTCCCCTGCCCTCCCCTCCTGTTTTCTATATATATAATTTTATTATTTTTATTTTTCCTACGCGAGGCGAGAGTAGAGTTTTTGGGCCTTGATTTATTATATATAGGAAAATAGTTCATTTCAGGTCCTCCAATTAAATTAAAGGTTGAGTTTTCAACGTCTCCTCTGTTACAAAACTACTACTCCCTCCGTCCCATAAAAAAGCAAACCCTAAAATCCCAAGATAAATTTAGTACTAGTAGCAATTGACTATAATGCCCCCTCAGCAAAGTACTCAAGTACAGCCATCATCTGAAAAAAGAAATAGAGAAAATTCAATGCCAATGCTCTGCTTTCCATCGCCAGGACTGCTCTGCATCCCATCGCATTAATGTTTCTCGGTAGTTGTAGTAGAGTTCATTTTTTTTGTGGGACAACAGCTCCACCCCAGGAATCGGCTCTTTTTGGACGGAGAGAGTAGGTACAAACACAACTCTTAACTTCCAAAACCAATGCTCTCCCAAACGATTTGGACAACGATTTTAGCGAACATGTTGACTTAATCTTCATCTGATGTGGCACTTATGTGGTGCTTATAGTCAACAAACAAAAACTTTTTTTAAAAAATGGTGGGACCCATATAGGGACCACATGTGATATATGTCATGGCCCTAAGTTCTTCCTCATCCCTCTCCAAGCCTTCAGAGGCGATGGCTGATAGAGAGGAGGGGGATCGTAGCAGCACCACCACGCGTGGCTGCTCCTGACAGCTATCTCGCTCCCCTCGCCTTCACCCCTAAGGAGCTGCTCCCAAACTAAGCGACGGGGGCTGGTAGCAACGTCATAGGCCAACTTCATGCACCATGAGCGCTCGATAGCAGGATAGGGAATCCAACGTTGGGGCATGTGAGGGCATAGCAGAGATGAGCTAGGGGTTCAGTGTTGGTGCCGACAAACACACACTAACGCATACATCGAGGAGGCTACCACCGTTGTCGTCCAATGCCTACCGTGGAGGAGCTCTGGAAACAAAGGGGGTGAAAGAAACCCTCACTGACATTTGGGCCCTTTTAGCAAAATTGCGACACGCCAATACAAATGGGCTAAGCCAATGTGCTACGCAGAACAAAAACATTGTCCAAACCGTCGATGGATCTCTTTTACACTGATTTTGCAACAAGGGATGTGTTATACCCGGTTTTGCGGTAGAGGGACACGTTTCAAAACTCATAACCCTTAAGTGAGGGGCCTGAAGTGAACTTTTTTCCTTATATACACAACTGGGCCTTGTTAGTTTGGTTTGAAGGGAGTTTAGTTTCCGAGTCGCGCGAGCCTGTGCCGTGACGTCGAGCTGCAGCCCAAAAGCTCAAGCTTTTCTGATCAGGTGGAAGTCCCTTGATCTTGATGAGGCCCCAATTTTCTTGCTAAACCTTCTAGTGAACGATGTAACTATGCTTATAGATTAATAAAGCACACCAAATGGCTTTCCTCAACAAAAAAAAAGAACGTGGAAGTCCCTGCATTGATAGAGTTATTATGCTGGTCTTTGTTTATATGATTTTCCTTTTGATTCAGATGGTCTTTTGGGTTTATTATATATATAGGCAATGCATCTAGCAAGTGATTAGCAAGTCACTCCAAATGCAAGTTCAGGTTTGAATTGTTTCTTTGTATCTGAATTTACGTGGCCCTACATTAGGCCAATTTACGCACTACTAGTATTTGAGATTTCCCAAATCTGCCTCAAGAGCATATGTGGATGACTACCGGAATGGCTGTGATTATGCTTCGTGGTGCACAAGGCCAAAGCCAGATACTCAGATTGCCGTACAGTACCGACCAATTCCCTACCAAATCACATATACTCCTACCAATCAATACCAGCGGATTTTGTCTGCAGTACATCTCCAGCTATGAAGCCGCTGAACGTAAACAGTAACCAGATGCAAAACATTCATCCGAGTTGATCAAGGGCCACAAACAATTAATCCTTTCCTTCACCCAGATGGAAACAGACGGTTCATTTAATTTCTCATCAACTAAAAAGTGCACACAATGTACTGATTACAAAATGTAGGACAATAAAGTCAGTGGAGTAAAATATCCAACTTAACAAGACCGTAGAATATCTAACTTTAACAAGACCGGCAACCTGCGTCAGGCCAGAGGAATACAGATCTGCTCTCACAGGATACCACAAGTACCACGAGGATCGTTGCTACCCCTCTCCAGCTTACCGTACCCTCCATGGCCCCAGTGTTTTCCCCAGGAGTTTTTGATCGTCCAAAATTTAGCGCCTTCCTCATCAGCGTCGTAACCAGTGAGCAGCACAATGTGGTCTGGTTTCTGTGACTTCCCCTCCCACTTACTGGAAGACGATATGATACCACCCGTATAACCTTGAAACACTCGAGTCGTCGGGACCCTCGCGTCGCCCACGCACGGGCGACTCGGGGGAAACCTAGCGCCGCCGCCGCCGCTACTCTCTCCTCCTCTCCCTCCCCTCGCCGCCGCCGGAGCTCCGTGCGGCCAGCCAGGATGGCGGCGGCGAGGCTTGGCCTCGATGGCGCCCCGTCTCTGCGCGTGGATGGCCGGCTGCCGCGGAGGACGACCCGAGAACGTGAGGTGGGGGCGGCGGATCCAGCGCCGCCACGGCCGGATCCGGCCTCCCCGCGGGTGGATCCGGCGCCTCCATGCCGGATCTGGCTGGAGCAAGCCGCTCCCGGGCGGCGTTGTCGGGAGGCGCAGGTGGCGTCTGGCGGCTGGCGGCGCATGGAGTTGGAGGTCCGCGCGGAGGCTGCAGTGGCGTCCGGCGGCGCGTCGATCCGTGGCGCCGGCGGTGGAGGCCGCGGTTGCAACCACCCCCCCCCCCCCCCCCCCCCGTTGCAGCAAACATCCGCCCCTACCCCTCCCCCTAGTGCCCTCTTCCCTCCACGATCCAAACCTAGTCCTCTCCCATTGTTCTTGGGTTTGCTGGTGCTATTCTCATCTCAAAACCTTCTCATTTCTGGCATGCTCAACAATTGGTCCAGGTGTTTGTTCCAAGAACTGTGCTCCTCCAGCAGCTTGGCTGGCCTATGTCCTATGCCCTTTCATCTGCGAGTCTCCCCCTTGGCCACCTCCTGCTCGTCTCCACCCCTTTCCTTGAGATGTCCTCGACCGCAAGGTTCAACGGCACTCCCTCCTTTAAGGCTTCCTTCCCTTCAAGGACGTTGGAGTGCGTTGATCTAACAAGCAATTCGATTAAGTCTGATTGAAGAAAACTCGTTGCGGGTGGCCTTTGACCGCATCTTTCAGTGGCCCTCCCTTCTCTGGGGCTTCCTTCCCCTAAAGGGCGTCGGCGGGCTTTGATCCAAAAAGCAAAAAGACCAAGTTAGCTTCTTGATGGCTTCATGCAGGTGGCCTTGGACTTCTACAGCTTTTCGTTGGCCTTTCTTCTATTCCGGCATGCTTGTGGCTGTATGAGGAAATGGATGTTAACAAGCTAGGGCGTTAGCTTTAGGTTTTGGTGTTTGGTTGGGTAATTTTGCAGGGGTTGCTCGTCAATTGTTATCTTCTGTGAGGTTTTTCTCTTTATCTGTTTTCTCCTCTTTGTATTTCCCGTGTATTCTATTCTCCTATCCTCCAGGGCCTTGCGTAGCCCTGTGTAAGATCATTTGGCTTAATATATTCAGGTGGGAACTCCCCCGCGGTGATTTAGTCAAAAAAAAACCTTGAAACACTTCACTCTTGCAAAAGACCGAAACAGGTACAGGTTGCAGGGCAACTGCTCTCTGCAGGCCCTCTTCACCACATTCTGGGTAATAGTAACCACTTATGGTCGCCACCTTCTGTTGGATGTTGTACTTGCATGTCCCATCCAAACCCACGTACGGGTAATTTGACCACGTAGTGAGTCCATGATCTTTGATGTATGTCAATGTTTCCTCCACAAAACCGCCACCCTTGCAAAGACGCCCATACGGGTTGCAATCGATAATCTGTTGAACAAAAAAGGATCAAGAACTCCATCCAATTCTAATGTAATTGTAATGGAGGAAAATGACAGGATTATGGAGTGCAATCAATAACCTGTTGAACTGAGAGGGACTCCAGAATTCCAGTTTTTTTGTAATGGAGAAACTCAACACTGGCAACAGGCCCAAATATCCAGCAAGTATCTGCAGGTTTACACAAGTAATAAGGGTAAATGCACCCAAAAAAGGAAAACCAACACATAAACAGCACATATATAAGTATAGAGATAACCCTTTCACGGATTATTTTTTCCTACTTACCACATAAACCTTGATTCTTAACCGATGTAACACCACCACTTTCTGTCCAGTCCACTCTGTCCGGAAGCGGATCCTTGCTTCCAATCATCGGACACGAATGGAATGTTCTGTTGAAAGAACCTGGTGTCTTCTTTCTTTGGTTTCCATTGAGCACATTGGATAACATATACTGCTTTCCGCTGGAGCACTCCTTCATAGCTATGTGATGTCCTATAATTGAAATGAAATACGATCAATAAGCAATTACATTAAACAAGGAGGAAGTGCAAGTGCATGCAAAGTAATAGTATGAAGTACCTAAAGACTCAGCATTTTTCTTTGCCAACAAAACCCCAGGTGTGGTGGATAGCATTGTTACAGCAGTCATATGACTTGCACATAATGTTTCACCCTTCAAATGAATATCGTGTGATCTTGCAAGCACAAGAAGACTAGAATATATATAGAAACACATTAGTTGCATTTTCATCTAAATTTTGAATGGAATCAATCAAACTAGATAAGGACATATATACCAGTCAATTGGTTTGCTGTTTGCACCAACATGTCTCTTGATTCATGTACACACAGACTGGTAGCATTAAGGAAGATTGATATAGCTTTCTCATCCAATTGGTTAAGCTAGTGTGGAAGGGGAAAAAGAAAAAAAGAAGATCAATAAGTTGTGACAGCAGATTCATATTGAGAAAAACTAACCAGCCTAATAATAAAATACATTTAGAGAATACAAACATTTAGAACACAAGATATGAAATATAGGGGTTGTTCCCTAATTGAACAACAAAATCCTAAACATCCATTTGCAAAATGCACTACCAAAAATCGTGAACATAGATAGGCCTAATAGATAATATCACAGTCACAGGGGAGGGGCTAACATATGAAGCAATCATCAGATCAATTTAAAGTCGAGGCTGCAGAACAACATATATACTGATGACAAGGAGAGAAGGGGGAGGGGGGGAGGGGATCGAGGAGATCGATCGATCAGGGAGGAGAAAATAGTTTGCTTACAAATCCATGAACAAGCGACGTCACGTCCAGTGCAGGCCCGACCGCCTGGTTGCAGATACGGCGGGGGAGGAACTTAGATAGGAGGAGAGATCCGAACGAACGGAGCGCCATTTGTCTTCGCCGCGCGCGATGCGATGCGACCTATCTAGGGTTTGGCTCGATCTGCTGCGGGAGGACGACGACTCGAATCGAGAGGAGAGGATGGGAGAGGGGAGGGGAAGGGAAGGAGAGGGTTTTTGGTTTGCTGCTGCTTTTGGCTTCCCTCGCAAGCCCCCGCCTCCACTCCACTCCGACTCCACAGACAACGCCTTCTGCCTGTCTGTCTGTCTTTTGCAAATGGGCCTTCTTGATCTAAGTAAGGCCCAGTCGGTCCATCTCCCTCTCAAATTTCATAGACCACCATCAAGCCATTCCTTCCTATATTTCCTTCTTTTATTTTTGTCAGTAACCCCATAAGTATATGGTTCTTGTTTATCATAGTACTCCCTCCCTCCCTCCCTAGCTCTGTGTTGCAACGGATATTATAAGAGATTAAAAACAAAAGCAAAAATTAATCGATAATGTCATCTCAAAACACAACCAGCCATACTGAAATATTAATTGCGGCTAGATCTCATCTCTTTTTACCTCTTCGTCTATTTCCCATCATCCATACGATATTGGATGCTTGTAATTTGGCAAGTGAATTTAAAGTTTTTGCATGCAACCCAATTTTTAGAATTAGCAATTCCATGCCATTTCACATGTTATTGGGGACCTTCTTTTCATATATGGTTGGTGTTGGAGGCAAATTCAGACACCACCACCACTAGCATCATTTAAACTAGCATAGAAAATCACAATAGTTTAAAAAAGCAAACACACACATAGATACAGAACAACATTGATGACTGGAAGAGACATTTACTCCTAATTGTACTACATATATATATATATAAAGTCTCATATTCAAATTTATTATATTTTAGCCGTAACAAAAAAGTGAAAATTCTAACAGTTTAAAGCGTAAAAATCTGTCGGAAATTTATCTTTTTTTTGTTATGGCTAAAATATAATAAATTTGAAGATAAAAATTCACACGTATTAGTAATACTATTGAAATGTGTCCAATTTTTTCTAAAAATTTAGAGCAAGTTTAATATTATAGCCCACTACTAGCTCCAAATCATCTATAGCCAATGTAATAGTCAATTCAGCATTACGTCTTAGAGTCCGTGATATGTAGCCCGCTGCCCTTCTCTCTCTTCCTTTTATCTCTTTAAAATATGTTTATAGCTGGCTTATAGCCTGCTATTGTACCTGCTCTTATATGACATTTGCTAGTTGGTGCGCACGGACGGTGCACGAAAAACTTATGTGCAAAGGATATGTTCCCGAGGCATCTCACACAACTAGCACGAGGTAACTGAGATATGAACTGAAATGCACAGGTTCGTTGCTGGATCGAATTACCATGCTAGCACGTATGGATAACCGAAAATTCAAGCGGGTCAACACATACATGATGCTGAATGTATCACACCCATCACCTAGCAGCTATCATCATCATAAAGATGAAAAATGTTATAATGAGCACGCATCTATCTCATGGTTATATAACATCGGCTAAATGGAGATGATTATTCTCATCAGTGCACACAGCTCCAGTAATGTCAGCATCAACCCTCCAGCAGCAAGTTTCTCCCAATTCCTTACTGGTAACAACATAATTCAGTCTAATCTGATATGCTTCTGTACATAACACCACTAGTACCATCATGGCTTTGAGTCAGTAACATCAGTCGAATTAAGTACCATGCATATAGAACACACCATCACGCGATCCCATCCAAGCCCCCCAACTGTGATTTACACCGAACAGCGAAGAATTGTGCAAATCGCAGCCGCTTTCTGGCCAGCAAAGTGCCGTGAATAGAGAACCAGCCACGCTCTGTGCAAATATTTGCTCGCCCGTTTTTATACTCCAAATTCGAACCGTACTGTCTTCCCCACCTGACAAGGGTAAAGATATTCTGAGACTTCGAGATTATTGAGAAATTATATTTGATGCTAGGAATGCCACTGCCATGTGCATTGTAGAAAGCTCTTTGCGAAATGGCCTAATGCATAGTGGCAAACCAGCTAGTAATAATAGCATAGATTTCTCAAATTTCATAATGACACTATCATGATTCAGACTTGCAGTAACTGAAAGACTGCTAACATTATTATTTATGGAAATGCCATGGTAACATTATCAGACAGCATTTAACCACAGGATTTAGGATTCTACAAACAGGGAGCCATATAACCCCTCTGTTCTATAACAGTTAGCCCCTCCGTCCCAAAATATACCAAGTTTTAGCACTTAGGATTTGTCCCAAAATATAACAACTTCTCCATCAACATTCTCTTCCCAACCAATGACAACCCTCCACCATTCATTTTTCCCACCTACCTCCACTTCTCAACCAATCACAACCCCTTCCTATTTAATTCTACCTACTTTCTTAATAACCGTGTCCAACTCTAAAGCTCTCTATATTCTAGGACGGAGGGAGTAAAATTCAAAGGGTAGGCTGACTTCTATGATGTATCATCAGTGGTGGAGCTTGTGCAATGTACTGTGGATGTTTTGGCCAATGTATTTACTACTTATATCTCAAGGTGTAATCTTGAGAGCCATTCGTCCTAATAGAAGCAGACAGGAAACCGTGATATCAGGAACCAAGGATTGACTTACCTGACATAAGAAGGGTTTCAGAGGGATCGACAACAAGTGGTAAATGAGTATGTGAATTTATATGCCCTGCATAAGACTGTATAGGCCCTTTCTGAATGAGACGGAGATCGAATAGCTTGATCTGTACAACAAGTGAAGCAATTGCATGTCAAGTTCTGAGTTTGCAGCCGAAACAAGTAAGAAAAAGGTGCAACTTAACTTCACAGATAACAATTTCGTAACAGGTAACAGCTCATAGTGGCATAAAGGCTAAATGGAACTTCAGTTGACATCTTACTAAACTATATGTTGAGGTGTGAGCAGACAATTCCAGCTTTGAAACAAATCAATAGAGACATTTGAAACACAGTTGCTTATACACTTGCTCATAGCAAAAAGCAGTCTAGTATGCAGTTATGCACTTACAGATCCATCCATGGAGCTCCCTAAGAAGTAGTGCTCATCTGATGAGAGAACAACCAAGCTGCATAACGATGCCAATTTTAGCACAAAGAAATTCGACAAAAATGTCAAATGTAGAGTATCAGCAAGGGGAATTTTTTTGACTACCTGCAAACTGCTGAAGACATAGAAATAGCTCTTGAAGATTTAGCGTTATCAGCCTGCAAGGCATTTTTTTTCCCAAACAAAAATCATAAATTAAAATATTGATGAGCTCAACAAACAAGATAAGCATTCAAAATAAATTATCCCCAGAATTTTTTTCTAGTGATATGAAAACTAGGAGGAACCAAAATTAGAACTTGACTAATAACCAAAGGGGTGATATTTTATGGCTTATATTAAACACAGGTTACAATTGTTAAAGGATGAAAGACTGCTAAGCTTTGTCTTTTTTTCCCATTTACATTGTCAAAGTACATACAGAATACAAATAGAGCTTGCTCTGGGAAGTGAGTAGGTGTCCCTATTGTTATCATGTATCTTCACCAGACACATTAAGCTCATAAAACAGAGACGCACAACATAGATGTCACATAACACAATCAAAGAAATACCTCTGTTCTGTCCTGTGCCCCAGACTAGTACCAAATGCCCAACACTACACTGTAGACATGTATCAATGAACGATATGTACTAGACTTAGTGCGCACCTGATTTCTCCAACGATTATGCCTTCTGGGTGTCAGGGGAATATTCCTCCTAGCAGTACCAGGTGAAGCTAGCTCGGTAGGACGATTATGTTGCTTTTGCCGTACATCAAGAGGAAATATGCTCCCATTCCTCAGGCCGCATAGCACAACATTTCCCTGAAAACATGGGAAAATCAATTGGAATTTGGAAATATTACAAAAAATAGCAAGGCAAGTCTTGTGAACTGCGCTCAAGTGCTAACACTATGTTGGATGGGGTTACAACTTAAGCTTACGTAGAAACAGAAACCATTTAACAATCATAGGACTAGCAAGTACAAAACCTATAAACTTATACTACCACCTAGATCTACACTGGTAAAGGCACTATTTCAGTTTTTATAATGAGATTCAGGAGAAACAATTAGCCATGCATCAAACAAATTGAATCAAGTTATTTGAAAAACGTAGCAGGAAAAGATTATATGTTGAGGGAAACTATGAACGGACCAAAGAATCAACAACAATTTTCAATGGCTATCCTTCCATCACATACCGTACATTATCATTTGAACATGTGCAAATTTAAGTGAAAGGTAACCCATGTTTAAATCTAAATTATTACCGATTGCATAAATTGTTGGGAGAGAATGTCACTCTTGCAGTGATACATCCATGATAATGCTCTTCTTTCCAAATCAAAAAAAGCAGCACCACTGTTTGTACCTAGAAATAGATGAAGTGAAAACTTAATAATAAAGCAAGCTTAGTTCATGCAACAGAAGTTCCTTACACTACCAGTCCAAATTGCAGTGAACATAAAAGAATGTGTCGAACTAATGCAACACCTGACCTTTAAAATTGGATTAATACAATTGCACGCAAGACCCAAATTTAGCAGGGTACAGTTATGGTGGGATACAATTGTACAAGTGCATTCCATAGCACGCTAACAATTATGAACAAATGTACTCAAATGCTGTCTAAATGTTTATAAAGGTACAAGATTAAATTGTTACTCCAAGTAATAGGTGCATTTTAGGTGCACCATAAATTATAGGCCCAACTCAAAACTCACCTATGACTGCCTGTGTGCCATCTGAATTACAATCAGCTGTCCAGATTGTGCGATTAAATGAAGCAACCGGTATAATATTTCCTCCATAGGCATTCATCGAGCCCATTGCCACGTCAATAGTATCAGACAGATCCATAATATGTATAGAACCACCAGATTCTCCAGATCCTAGAGTAGCCACCATGTTTTGTGATGTCAAGTAAAGCAAGCTCACGACATAATTGCAGATTTGCAGGTTAAAATAAATAAATGAAATGCACATTGACACAACATGTGCAAACATGGTAGGAATAATATGCATAGTATAAGCAGCAAATTAAGGATACAATGCTCGCTGGCTTGAAGAATTGGTGTTGTCAGCGCCAGGGAGACAGTGCTGAAGCTTTTTTATGCAGGTTACACTTGATAAGAATTTTGAGAAAGCTGTTTCAGATGACCAGATGCTTGCAAGTGCAGAATTCACTGGTGCATTCTGCTTTACCAAGGGAGTCCAAGCAGGTTCAGGTAAAAACTCCATCTCATCCTCAATGTTTGCTATAGCAGTCCCTAGTCCATATAAACTGCCAGATGATTTCAAAACAAAAAAAGAAGTCACATGTTTAGTGAACAATGAACATCATTAAACCAAACTGATAAAGTAATTGTAAGCTTATGTACACCAATAACAGCTTTTTAACCATCAAAAGGATAAATATAAAGAAACTGTGGTGTTCTTTTAAAACATATACTTCTATTCACACATGGCATGGTTGTTAAAACATATCAAAATAAAAATATAGTAAGAGATGAAAGGTCTAGTGGAGCCTTATCGGTACAGCTTTTAAGCAGTGTGGACCTTCTTGTGTAACTCGTAGGAAGGGTGCAATTTTGTTCATATCATTATTATACTGTACTGGATGGGCGCACTTATGTTCAAGTATCTGACTTCATATCATTATGGAGGAGGCAATGGTGATGGCGGTGGTTGGAAGACCATTTGTACAGCATCAACAGCGGCCAATCATAAAAATGCTGTTGCTGGTTAGAGGCTTGTCAAAGTAATACTGTGAGGTGAAAAACTAATCACTTCAACCGCCTGAATTTCAAGACTTGAATATTTCCTGGACTTTTAGGAGTAATCGAAGTACATGATGTGTGTTTAGGGGTTGTTGGTTACTTTTATGTTTTGCTTTTTAACTTCAGTTGTCTAGTTTGTTGTTGAAAGGAGATTTCACAAGCACACCGATGAGCACCAATGTATCATTGAAATAATGCAGTCTTAAGATAACATCAAACGATGGTAGATATATGTCCTGTCTCTTACTATTAAAGGAACCTACTGTCATACTGAAACACAGAAATAAGAATGGAATTGAGAGCCTTACCGAACTGTGCCATTCATGTTTCCGGTCACTAGCACCTTGGATTCTTTCAGTCCAATTGGTGTCTGAATCGTCACATGCAATTCTTCGAGTGCTTTGTCAGCCACCAAGGCCGTGCCCTTGTACTTCCAAACCTGTTAACCGAACAAGATGAGCGTATTGCAGGAACAGAGACAAGCAAGCAAAGCAACAAATGTCAAAAGCCAAGAGATAGAAAGGAAAGGCAACCATGGGTTGAGACGCCTGGGCGTACTGGCACTGGCGCATGAAGGTGGACTTCCTCTTGTTGGAGAAGATGACCCCGCCGCCGTACATCTCCCTGGCGTGGACCAGCTCGGGCTGCCTCGCCGTCTTCCTGCATCCAGCTGCTGCAGCCTGCAGAACATCATCAACTCGTCATGAATCGGCGCTACAGTGGCGAGCGATGGTGAGAGGTTGTTACCTGGGGCGGCGGGGGTTGGGCAGGAGGCGGTGGTGCAGGGCGGCGGGTGGAGGCGCCGGGGATGGGGCCTCGGATGGGGAAGTAGCGGTTCTTGTCCGGGTCGTAGTAGAAGCCAGGAAGCTCTGCGAGCGAGCGATCGCCTCGATGTCAGAGGAGGAGGGATTCCCCGCCCCGGAAGGGAACAAGCTAGTATACATGAACGAACCTTTTGGGGGAGGAGGCGCCATCTCGCCGGCGCTTCAAGGGGAAAGGCGGCGGCGGCGGCGGCGGCGGGGTTGTCGCCGTGGTCGAGGAGGGTGAGGGATTGTACGTACAAGTATAATACACGATGACGGTGGCCCGCTGGGCCGGGCTTTCCTACTTCGTTACATACCGGCCCAATAAATTTACTTGTATTCTTAGTAGGAAAAAGTACACCCAAGGTCCCTCAACTTGTCATCGAGATACAAAATCGTCCTCAAACCACAAAACCAGATATCCCGCGTCACTTAACTAATCAAAACCGGACACAAAAGATACCTCGATGGTTTTAACCCCGGTTTTATCCTACGTGGCTGCTGAGTCAGCGTGGGACCTACGTGGACCCCACATGTCAGCTTGGGCCACGTGAGCCTCCTCTCTTTCCCCTATTCTCTCCCTTCCTCATCTATCTCTCACTCTTCCCTTCTCTTCAGCGCTGCCAGCGCTGCTGGGGAGGAGGCCGCCGGGGCAAGGCGGGATCAGCCGGATCACCTCCTCCCGCATCCTAGCTCGCTACCGTCGCCGCCGGAATCCTCCTCAGCGCCGCCTCTATGCTCGCGTTCCGACTGCCGGCGACGACGTCGGTGTGGGGGATGAACACCGAGTAGCTCCGGTAGTCCGATCCCTCGGTAGGTGCCAAGTGTACTGGTTGTACGCCGACGCCGGGTGGAGGAACTCCGATATACAGCCGGCGAGCATGGAGTCGAACGTCGACTTGCGGGTGTAGGAGTCGCTCGCCGTGCGGCTGGATGCAGAACACGTGGACTCGAGGAGCTCCATGATCCGCCCCGGCGAGTTGTAGTGCCCCGGCGAGCTTCCGAAGTGGGTGCAGGACAGCGACGCGGTGCACTGCTCGATGATCTGGGCGCGCACGGTCTTGGTGCTCCCGGGGCGCGGCGCGCCGGCGAACGCCTAGAGCCACCGGCGGTCGCGCCACCGCATGCGGTCCTGCCACCGAGCACGTCGGCGTCTAACTAAAGTTTATCTCTAACTCTACCAAAAACACGCATCGTATGCCTTCACGCAAAACCCATCCAACCGCAGCGCCGCGCTGTGCATGGGCCTCCATCTCCATTATCTCTTCGCAAACCAGTAGCACCACATTGATTTGGTTCTTCGTGAGACAACAGGCTGTGCCATCTATGAAGCAAAGCAATGCCTTCCCTGCCCAACGAGGCAACGACACACCGCCATGCATGCAAAGCCCACATGTAGTATCTGTTAACTCAACACACAAATTCCCAATAAAGCAATTAATTAAGCAAATCACTAACCAATCAGTAATTTGGCAAACCAAATAACCCAAATAGCCAAATTACAGTGTCAACAGACCGGTGCGCCGGCCGGCGGGTGTACACGTACGAGCTCTCTCCGTGGTTCAACGCCGAGCTCGTCCGCGACTGTCGGCTGTACTCGAGGTCGATGGACGTGTGCAAGCTCGTCGTGAATGACGGGTTCGGCTCGGCGCTCCCCAGCGGCGGCACGCTGCCGGAGCGAGACGTGTACGACACCGACCAGTACATGCTGGCGCTGATCTACCACACGCGGATGCGACGGTATGAGTGCCTCACCGGCGAGAGCATGGCGAGGAAGAAGACCCGCGACGCTCGGAGCAAGCTCGCTCCGCCGCCGCCGGACTTGTCGGACACGACACTCACCGCCATCGGAGCGGACGTGCGCCCTCGCCTTCTCCCGCGTCATAGCCGCCGCCGCCTCCTCTCCCGCCTCGCCCCGGCGGCCTCCTCCCCAGCAGCGCCGCCCGGCTTGCCTGAGAAGAGAAGAGAAGAGTGAGAGAGAGGACGACAAGACAGAACAGGTGAAAAAGAGAGGCGACTGACCTGGATTACACTGACAAGTGGAGTCCACATGAGTCCCACGCTGACTCGGCAGGCACATAGGACAAAATCGGGGTTAAAACCACCGAGAAATATTTTGTGACCGGATTTGATTAGTTAAGTGACGCGGGATATCTGGTTTTGCGGTTTGAGGATGATTTTATATCTCTCATGATAAGTTGATGGACCTTGGGTGTACTTTTTCCTTCTTAGTATTACACAACACTTGTCCTACTAATATTCTGATGATGAACATCACAAAATATTGCCACACACTCAGTAGGAGTATGTATTTTTGTTAGACAGAACAATGGGATTTCAGGATATCGCAAAGTAATTTCATGTACTAAATTGATTCGTCAGGAACTTTCATGTCAGCTCATGACACCCAAACTACTACTATGATATAGTAGTATCGGTCCAAAGCCCACCATAGCTCCATAGTACAAGTGCCAAACGCCAGATATTTGTCCAATAATTCATTGCAATAGTTCACTGCAGGCCATGACAACAGTAGCTGCCCATACATTGTCAGAATTCGGAGCGAGTTACAGTCAAAATGTTCATTTTGCAGTAAAAAAGAAACAACTATGACATGTTTTGACTATCCAGGCTTCTATCTGAGCTATCGAGCATCAAAACTGAAATATGAGCAATTTTGATGTGGGAATGATTTTCGGAAGGCATGCATTGTCAATACATGGCAGCAGAGAGTAAAAGTATATCCAGCTACATAACTAAGGTGTAGACAAGACAAATAATGAAAATTTGGTGATAATCTTGGCAACTTCAGCGCTGTAGCTTCCTCCTTGCAAGTGCTGGGCTTTTCTTTGGTATGTAGACTTTGTAACTGACCTAACAAATGCAAGAAGGCTAATCAGTACAATGTAGAGATAAGGCATACATTTGAAGAAAAAAGAGAAAGGTTTCTTGCTCACCTGCACAGTTTCTCCCTCATGCATTCTAGAGAATGTCTTTTTCTCAAACTGAGAACCATCTTTGACCTCAGTCCCAGGCTGATCCTTGACCTCACCAGTCGACAAAGTAGAAACATTAGGAGCTGAAGCTTCACCTGAATTTCTTTCATCCCCTTTAGTTCCTTCAATTTTGTTAGTATCAATAGGAGGATGCCTGACCTCACTAATGTTTTCAACAGGGGGAGAATTATCACAAGCACTAGGGGTACTGATAGATGTACCACTATCAAGCCCTTCCTTAGTGGGTATGCTCACAACTGATCTAACTCTGGGATTTCCATTCACATAATTCACCCCTGCCCTGCTTCCTAACCTTCGAATCACACTGGCAGAGCTCCTTGGAGGGCTTCCCAACCTATGCATTATGCTGGAACTACTCCTACCATCCTGTAGCCTAATCTGTGAATTTGATCGAGTAGGTTCTAGATTGCTTCCTTTCTGCTCAATTCGCCCGCTGGTGCTGCCAGCCTCAAATGTTCCAGGTGATTCAACGCCAACGCTCTTGCCAGCGGAGCTTTCCTGCTTTCGAGGAGTTATATGGTTCCCGAAATCCTCCAATCTAGGGGATCCAACAGAGCAGTTCACAGAAAGACCACTTCTTTGCCTCTGAAAAGATTTGTCAACAGAACTCGCTTCAGCAATTTTCGTGTCACTGCTCTTGGGGCTATCCGTTACCACTTCCTTCCCTGTACCATTGGTTTGCGGCTTGCCTGCCATGAGCGCTGCTCCTCTAAATTTCCTGAAGTTCTCAAGAGCTTTCTGCCTGAGAATCAGCTCCAGATCCTGAGCATCAGGGCTTCCGCTACCAGCAGGTAAGATGTCTTGTGTTTCATCAGCATCCTTGGTAGGAGGGCTCTCCATCTTCTCAACGGACTCATTCTTCTCATGATCAATAATAGAGTGAGATATCTGAATAGAGCTCCCCTTGCTGGTAACAGCCATGGCTTTCTCATCCCTATTGGCAACCTCAACAGATTTCACATTCTCAGCCCGATGGGCATGGCCATTGTCATAATCCTGCACAATCTTATCCCTGCTTGCATGATCCTTATTGCCACCAGACTTGCGATTCCTGCTCTTACTATTCTTGCTCCTACTCCTGCTGCGACTACTGGAATTACTCTCTCCACTGGTTGAATAGCTTGTAGATCTTCTTGACCTCCTCACCCTCTTGCTGTCCCTCCCCCTCTCCTTCTTCTTCTTCCTAACATCTCTAGAGCGGCTCCTACGCGGTGGGCTCACCGACCTCTCAGAAGCGCCGCCGCCACCGCTGCTGCTGCGCGTTGAGTAACTCATGGACGAGGAGGAAGGGCTGGGGCTGGGGCTGGGGCTAAAACTGCGGTGGCGTCTGCGGCCCTTGTTCTTGGTGCTCTTCTTGTCAGATACCTTGAGCTTCTTGGAGCGCTTCCGGGGTGGGGATTCAGAGCGGGAGGAGGTGCTGCTGCTGCGGCCTCGTCGGCGCTGCTTGCCGCGGGAGGATCGGAGCTTCTTGGACTTGGCCTCATCCTAACAAGAAAAAGAAAATCAGTTAATACGATCCCCCGAAGAACTCGGCTGAAGAATCGGCAGCGCATCGTGATAATCGCAGCGTAAAATCGCTTCATTTGGCACCACCACGTTCGTGGTAGTCCAACCCCCAAGAAACGGATTTTCTGCAGTAATTTATAAGAAATACCCTAATCGCAGGCGAGATTGTTGAGGAGCGCACAAACCCTAGCGAAATCGACCAAAGGGGGGCAGTGAGGTTACCTCGTCGGCAGCCTTCCTGGAGGATTTGCTCTTCATGGACAGCAGGGGAGGAGAGGGAGATGGATTGATGGCTAGATAGATTACGGCGGATGATCCCTCTCTTGGCTTTGCTGGTGGTGGAGGGTTCCTCCCTCCAAGTCTCCAACTTTCTTCTCTCTTCCCTTTGTTTTTGTTTGGATAGGGTCTCTTCTCTCTGTTTTTTTTTCTTTCCCCTTTCTTATAGGGACTACTACTACTTCTCTGAACTTCTCTGAACTTTTCTTTCTCAACAACAGAATACTACTAATACACTGCTGCTGCTGTTGCTGCACATTGAGATGGATGATGGATCAGATCAGATGGCAACAACTTCCCTTTGTATATTCTCCTCCTCCTCCTCTCTTTCTTTCTTTCTTTCTCCTTTCATCTCATCTGATATTCTCCTCCTCCTCCGGCGACCGGCATCATGCCTGGCTTTACTTTGGCATTGCCCGTGTGGCGACCAACTAAAGAACACAACACGCACTAGCTAGCTTGGCCTTGGGCCATGGATGGACTCATGGCTCAGATCACGCCAGAATCTAACGCGCAATATGGACCCACGACCCATCACCATCTCATATGAGTAAGAGGTCCAGGTTTGCTGCAACAAGTCCCTTTCTTCCTATCCAAAATTGTGTTTAAAGATTGCTTTCCATAAGCGAACTGAATTATAGCAAAAGCAATTTCTCTTCTTTCTAATTTTTTACTAGATGAAAGCAATTTCTTGTCTGGTTACATGGATGATGCACATGCAACCATATACACCACACAACTATTAACAAAACACACACAAAAAAGGTGCATCAGCACATCGGCAGTTGCATAAGAAATCTGTGATGATGTACTCCTGTAGCTGCCAGAGTTTCTGTTTTCGCAGGACAAATTACAAGAACATTACTACATTTCATCACAAACCACCACTTAACACCAAGATATAGCACTGGAATGCAGGTACTCAATTCTTGATTGGTATTTTGCTGGAAGGCTAAGTTTCAGGCAACAAAACACAAATCCAGGTCTATTTCTGGATATAATATAACAAAACGACACTAAGCTATGTACATCACATAGACTGCATCTTCTAAAGATTATTAGCACTCAGATTGCTCCTATACCCTCTGTCTACTTCTCATGTCAGGCCTAGCCTGCAATCCAAAATGAACAGCAGACAACTTAAAAACACACAGAATTATTAATGATTATACGCTGTCAAGCCAAGCAACAACTTGTTCGATCGATGGGCGCTGCCGAGGGTCAGTGCTGATGCACCTACACGCCGCCTCAAGGACCGAAAACAGTTGCTTCTCATGTGTTTTGCTCCATATCAGAGTGTCGAAGATCTGCTCTTCCTTCTTTTCGGACTTCATCTGAAGAACATAGGAGACCAAGTCCCTTGATCCCTTGGCTTTGGACACATCCATGGGCCGTCTGCCAGTCAGAAGTTCCAGCAAGACGACGCCGAAGCTGTAGACATCCCCTTTTGGAGTGGCGATCACCGACTGGCTGTACTCCGGTGGTATGTATCCCAGTGTACCAACCAGATCAGTTGTGACATGAGTGTCGTATGGCTGTATCAGTCTTGCTAGCCCAAAATCAGCCAGGTGCGCTTCGAAATTTTCGTTCAGAAGAATGTTGCTGGACTTCACATCTCGGTGGATGATGTTGGGCTCACAGTCCTTGTGCAGATAAGCCAGTCCCCTTGCGGAACCCTGTGCAATTTTGAGCCTTGACTCCCATTTCAGCATGTAGCCTCCATCTGATCTCTCATGCAGCCAGTAGTCCAGGCTATTGTTCTCCATGTATGAGTAGATCAGCAGCCTATCATTTCCATAGCGGCAGTACCCTCTCAGTGAAACAAGATTTTTGTGTTGCGCCTGCGACAGCGCTTCCACCTCAGCACGGAACTCCCTCTCCATCTGCCCGCAATCTCCAGATAGCCTCTTCACTGCCACCTTCCTTCCATCAGGGAGGTAGGCCTTGTACACAAGGCCAAAACCGCCACATCCTATTATGTTGGCCTGATCAAAGTTGTTTGTTGACTTGATGAGATCGCTGACAGTTAGCTCCTTGGCAGAATCCTGAAAGAATAGCACTGGCTTCCAGTAATCATACGAGTCATGACAGGAGCCATTAGCTTCTTCGTCATCAATAATGCTGACCTCCCTCTTTGAGATGTTAACCAAAATAACAGCCAACAGTACTACAAGTACCAAACCGATGCAGATGGCCACTCCAAGAATTTTGTTTTTCCTGTTTCTGCCGCTTCGCTGTATGTCATTGTCGGTAGGAGTTTCCCCAGGCTGATTCTGGTCACAAGAACTTGACCTGCACAGACCAGGGTTGCCTTCAAAACTTGAGTTTGAGAAGGTGAAGAACTGTCCTCCATTTGGGATCGGCCCCACCAAGTGATTGTGAGCCACACTGAACTTTGACAAGAAGGTCAGGTCCGTCAGCGACGATGGAATCGATCCACTGAGATTATTGGATGACAGATCAAGAACCTCCAAATTCTCCATCCGGGACAGCGCATCAGGAATGCTCCCAGCTATGGCATTGTTGCTCAAATCCAGCACATGTAGCTCTTTCAAGTTCCCAAACTCGGGCCAGATAGTCCCATTCAGACCATTATCATTCAAGAACAACGACGGTGGGAAGTTTGAGAGCTGGTTGTATTGCCGGCCACTTGTGCTCTTGTTATGCTTCACATACAACGGCATGTTAGTGAACGCCATACCCGGAGAACGTCGGGCGGTGACAAGGCTCTTGAGCTGCGTCAAACTCTTCGGTATCTCACCGACTAAGGAATTGTTCGAAAGATCCAAGTAGGTCAGGTTATCAAGTTGACCGATCCATTCAGGGATGGTGCCGACCAATTGGTTCCAGGACAAATCAAGCACCTCCAGTTTCTTGCACTGATGCAGCCATTCCGGGACCCTTCCCCTGAGAGCACAATCACCAAGGGCCAACACCTCAAGATTGTCGAATCCAGCAATGCCGTCGTCGGGGAGGTCCTCGCCGACGAAATTCTTGGTGAGGATCAGCGTGGTGAGGTTCTTGCAGGCGCGGAGCACGGTGAGCGCCCCCGAGATGTTGTGCATGGTGTTGTTGGACAGCGAGAGCACGGAGAGCGAGCCGAGGCGGCCGTACTCGTCGGGCAATTGGCCGGTGAGGCTGTTCTTGGCAATGCTGAGTGACTTGAGGTCGCCGCAATCGGCGAGGCTAGCCGGGAGAGAGCCATTCAAGTGGTTAGTGGCAAGGTCAATGGACACGAGAAACGGCATGGCTGAGAAGTTGACACGAGCAATTGGGCCGGAAAAGGAGTTGTTCCGGAGGTTGAGGTCACGGAGAGATGAGAGCGACGAGAGCGAGCGCGGCAGCAAGCCGGAGAAGCCATTGGAGTGCGCGGTGAGATGCTGCAGCGACGTGAGGTCGGCGAACACGTCGGGGAGGTGGCCTGTGAAGCGGTTCACGGACAAATCGAGAGAGGTGAGGTTTGTGAAGCCGCGGAGGCGAGTGCTGACCTGGCCGGTGAGGCCATTGGAGGCGAGGGAGAGCTTCTGCAGCGCGGCGAGGCCGAAGAGCGTGGGCGGTAGGGCGCCATGGAAGGAATTGGAGGCGAGGTAGAGCTCCTGGAGCGTGGCGGCGCAGGGGGGCGGCGACGGGGACGGCGAGAGCGTCCCGGCGAGGAGGTTGGCGGAGAGGTCGAGCACCCGCAGCGCCGGCGCGCCGGCGCAGAGGTCGGGGGCGAGCGCGCCCGACAGCGAGTTGTTGCTGGCGTTGAAGGCGGACAGGCGCGGCAGCGCGGCGAGGTCGAGGAGCGTGGCGTTGAGCAGGTTGGAGGAGAGGTTGGCGGTGCGGAGGGAGACGGCGGCGAGGAGGGCGGAGATGCCGCCGGTGAGCGCGTTGTGGCTGAGGTCGAGGTCCTGGAGGCGCGGGAGGGCGGCGAGGGAGGGCGGGATGGGCCCCTCGAGACCTCGCCCGGGGAGGCGCAGCGCCGTGACGCGTGCGGCGGCGTCGCAGGCGACGCCGTCCCAGGCGCAGCAGGCGTCACCCGACCACGCGGCGCGTAGTCCGTCGCCGCCGCCCGCAGAGAGATTCCCCGCAAATGCCCGCAGCGCGAGGAGGTCGGCCGGGTGGCACGGCACCGCCGCCGCCGGTGTGAATGGCAGCAAAGCGAAGAGCGCGAGGGAGAGGAAGAGACAGCGTAGAGGCGCGCGTCTCGCCATGGATTTGGCCTCACGGGCAGAGGCGCGGTGTAGGGAAAGGAGGAGAAGGGAAGGCGGCGGCGGCACCACCATTGCTGGCGGGGCCCGTTTGGTCCAGCTTTCTTGTCTGTGTGCGCGCGACGATGGCAGAGCAGCAATGATGTATAGTAGGGATGTGGAGGGGAGATGGCGCTAGAATCCAAGCTCGCTCGATAGCTGGCTCTACTCCACGACACTGGTAGCTTGCAGCTTGGAGACAAGTGAAGACGAAAGGAAATGGAGGAGGAGACCAAGAGTGTGGAGTCCGTTTGTGTTCCGTATCTCCATGCTCCTCGTGAACGGGACTCCTTTGCATTTAAAGCGCTAATAACGTTCGCTACACCCACTAATTTGGTGGATTTTTCTATTCCAACTCTGGTAGTGGAGTACTATTATTTGTTGATTTGTTATAGTACTACTACTATACCATACAGAGTTAAAAATTGCCTTTTATGAATAATTCTATATACTCCATTACTACCTGATAAGTATTGTTGGCTTTTAAGGACCCAATATTTGGCCTCTCGCAGGTCATACTCAATTGCTACCACTTTTATCATCCATTTACGACTATGGTCGGAAAAAAGGAAGAAAAAGGAAAGTCGCTTTTGTATCAACCGATTAACAAAACATTTTCTATAGTTGTCAAAATTCTAGTCAAACTTTTATAGAGACCAACTTTGTTTCCATCTAAATATGTCATGATAGAAGACGTATGCATGTCTTCTAGTTGAGGTCAAAGGTAACGACAGTCATAATATAGCACTAGCAATATTGTCAGCATTCAATTCGTAGCGATAAAGGGAGCGTAGACTAGCGAGAGTCTGTGGCTCCTCACATGGTCCATGCAAAATGTAACCATGGATACAACACAAAATTAGAAACTTTTCATTTGGCCTATGTCGTTATATAGTTTCTTATTACTACTATATATATGTTACAAGACCCTTTTCTACTTATGACTTCTTTTTATCCATAGAGTTAAAAGTTAGAAATTGCCTTAAACTTATAGTCAATCCCACCTCCCTCTCACTTTCAATCGGCGTGGCAAATACTTACCCATATAAAACTAGCAGAATTTTCACTCATACTAGACAATATTTGTTTTTTTTAACCCGCTGCTTTTGAACCGCTAAGAGAGTGAAATTAGGGTTTGTTTGGTAGAAGAGAGTGAGAGTATAAAAAGTCACGTTTTAAAATTACTTTGAGTTGTTTTTAGTCGTGTGCGAGAAAAATCTAAGGATGTTTTTAGATCTAAAGTTTGGATCCAAACTCTAGTCCTTTTCTATCACATCAACCTGTCACACACACAACTTTTCAGTCATATTATCTTCAATTTCAACCAAAATCTAAACTTTACGCTGAACTAAACACAACCTAAGTGTAAAACACCAAGCACTAGTTGGATTCATATGCAAGTCAATAAACTAGATACAGTAGTATTATGGGTCTGTTTAGTTCCCCCAAAAACTTTTTTCAAAAACATCACATCAAATCTTTGGATACATATATAGAGCATTAAATATAGATAAAAATAAAAACTAATTGTATAGTTTGTATGTAAATCATGAGACGAATCTTTTGAGCCTAATTAGGCTAGAATTAGCCATAAGTGCTACGGTAACCCATATATGCTAATGACGGATTAATTAGGGTCAAAAGATTTGTCTCACGGTTTCTGAGCGAGTTATGAAATTAGTTTTTTTATTCTTGTCCAAAAACCCTTTCCAAAATCTGGTCAAACGTCCGATGTGACGCCTAAAAATTTATATTTCCCCAACTAAACAGCCCTATAATAACTTGTACTCCCTCCGTCCCATAATATAAGGGATTTTAAGTTTTTACTTGTACTATTTAGCCACTCGTCTTATTCAAAAAATTTGTGCAAATATAAAAAACGAAAAGTTATGCTTAAAGTACTTTGGATAATAAAGCAAGTCACAAAAAAATAAATAATTATTTCAAAATTTTTTGAATAAGACGAGTGATCAAAGAGTATAAACAAAAACTGAAAATCCCTTATATTATGGGACGGAGGGAGTACAGTAGTATACTCTAAAATTTTTACATTTTGGTCCTTTTTGAAAACTTATTTTATAAATAGACCCTTGGGAAAACTTAATCCGGAAATGGTCTTTTTTGGGGCGCCAGAGTGGCTGGCGCCGTACCCCAACATGGCGGTGCCAGCCACACTGGCGCCGTGCCCGTGCCACCGTGGCACTAGGGCTATCGTGGAGGTGCTGACTGGGCAGAATGGGGGCGCCAGCCACACTGGCGCCGCCCCTCATACCACGGCGCCAGCATAGCTGGCGCGCCACTCCTTCCCCCTCCAAGTCTTCTCGTACCAACTCAGTCTTACTTGCACCCCCTCCACGACGAGAAGAATATGTCATAAAATTTTTCTCAACGTAATGATAAGAAGGAGATTTGTTTAGATCCAAATTTTCTACGGTACGTACCAACTTTGATGCAAACACCTCTAGACATTTAAAGTGAGACTCTTTTACCAAATCAAAGTAAACTTCCCATTCCAACTGACCTATCACATTTAATATATACTTATGCCCTTGACCAACATCGTATCTCCCATAAAAACGAATCTCCACATTATCCTCGGTTCATCCAAGAACTTCTTTCACTCGTGACCTTAGTTCATCTAGAGTTGGGTGGGTGGGAAGCAAAATGGTCTTCAATGACATATCCTCAAACTCAACATGTGCACCAACATAAGGTTCCACCACTCTACCATCGTAGTAAACACGAACAAGTCTATCCATCTACACCAAAAAATCAAATGTAACTTTGCAACAAAAATTAAATCTTCATTCCTAAACGTAGTCCAAACCGACATATTATAACCAATGCATAACTTAATTTGCCCCAAAGCTACTACTCCAAAAAAAAATATTTAATCCACCTACAACTATCAACAAGTTTACTAGTGCATTACACATCGAAATATTACAAATACTCTGTCATACAACCCAACCTAGTTCTAATTAACTATAATCAATTTCTATAATGCAACCAAAATTTTCTCCCCTTCATATAATTAATGGTTAAAAGTTTAACCTATAGGCTATAGCATCAAGTCCATCAAATTAAAATTACTTTCATGCATCAACCCTAATTTTTCATCCATCCATCCAACCAAACAATACAAAAATTAACATTACCACATATATGGTTAAAAAAATCGTGACACCAATGAGTACATTGCAAACACGTAGCACTACAACAAGTAAATCCCAAGAACAAATGCTAATAATCACAAATTTGGGTATAAAAGGGGTTCTAGGGTTACCCTTCGATCTACAAATTCAACCAATAAAAACGAAAAAAAAAGAGGGGGGAATGGAGGAGTCTACGTTTCTCTTTGATTTCCACAAAAAATCCCGCGAAAAATGAGTTCAAATGGAGTAGATTTGAGGTGGGGAGGTGAGGGGGAGGGCTGCTGCTGCTCAGCTCGGGCTGGTGCTTGGGCGAAAATGGGAGTGGGGAGGAGATAGGTGGTGGGGCCCATGGGGTTTAAGGGGTCGGCCCACAGAGGAGGGGCGCGCCACCCATGCTGGCGCCGTGGTATGAGGGGTGGCGCCAGCTGGTGCCCCCATTCTGTCCAGTCAGCACCTCCACGACAGCCGCCAGCCACCCTGGCGCCCCAAAAAGGACCATTTCCGGTTTAAGTTTTCCTAGGGGTCTATTTGTAAAATAAGTTTTTAAAAAGGACTAAAATGTAAAAATTTCATGTAGTATACTTGTATTTCGTAGGGAATAAAATAAATGTTCAACCAAAAGTGGAATAACTTTTTTTGAAGTGGAAAGCTATGATATGAGAGCTGGCAATGGTAGGTTCGTGGATGATGTGGAGTGGCAGTGAGACTGTGAGAAAGTGTGGTGGTACGTGCAGGTTCAGTAGGACTACAAAAGTGTAGTGTGTGTAGTGCAGTGGTGGCAAAGGGAGGGGTTGGGTAAGGATGAAGGGATACGTGTGCACTTGGAGTGTAGGAGTGCGTGTGCAGCAGCCCAAGATGCTATTTTGGCACCACACAACCATGCGCTGACCAAAATTCACTCATTCAGTGGCGTGGCCCTTTATTATTTTCTCTCTGTTGTGGCCACCCGGATTCTCTGTGCACCACCTTGCAGTTGCTTGCACATATGTAAATTTCTACTGCTACCAGGGCTGTGTTTGTTCTTGAAAAAAAAGTTAGAAGTTTGGAAAAAAAGTTAAAAGTTTATGTGTGTAGAAAAGTTTTGGATGTGATGGAAAGTTGGAAGTTGGGGGTAGTTGAGGGTGAACTAAACACGGCATAGGACAATTGAAACTATTTTAAAGGATTTTAATCCTAAGGGAACATTTCTTGTATATGTCTCTTTGAAACAAACAAATAAGGGTCCTTTTGAATGGTATGAATAAAAAAACGAAGGAATAGGAAAAACATAAGATTCTGACAGTAATATAAGTGTAAAACAGAATATTACAAAACACAGGAATGAACATTTGATTAGACCGCATAAAAAACACATGAATCGAATGAGAAAGATAGACTAAAAAAATTTCAAAAGGTTCGAGATTTTGCTAAGTTTCCTTCATAGGATTTGAAAAGCTTCAATCCCCTTTCAATCAAAGGGCCAACTAGAAAAAAATCCCTATAGGTTTTAAATCCTATAAAATTCTTATATAAATCCTTTAATTCAAATGGACCCTAAGCCACTTAAATTCCTACGGATTGCCTCAGTTCACGTGAATTTTGGAGGATTTCATACGTGAGGTCCAACCTCATGGTGATCTTGTTTTGTCTCTCCCCAAACTCCTCTTCTCGACTTCTCGTTTCCATTAAAACATCGAGACGATATATTTAAACAATTCTTATGTTATACAGATCCTAAAGATTCAATAAAGCATGGCATTTTAATTCTATATTTTTTTTCTTATGTTTGTATAATCTTGTATTGTAAAGTAACTCTTAGTTTGGAATACGGAATTATATCCTTATTCTTTGCAGGAACTTGTGTGACAATTCTTTCATCTTGAAAGATACTACCAAGGGCCGAAGCTTAGAGGGGTTAATCTTTTGTTGGTATTGTATAGTTCGATGGGTCAGATACTCGGTTTCAAAGTTTATAGCGTTAGGATAGACTTCCCATCAAAATTTAGGGGTATTCAAACTGATTATTGTGATAATGCTCAATTGTTAATTGAATCTTATTGAGTTGTATTGAATATTGTCAATTCAAATATACACATCACGTACATCGAATCAATAATTAACGACGAGAATCGAGCAGTTGTGTGAAGGCTGAATTGAAGCTTAGCGCTGGTAGAGAATCCCAAGCAGAAGCAAGGAGGTAATCGAATGTGTTAATCAGAGAGGATCCGAGAGAGAGATGTGTGTGGTCATGTTTTTCATGAGCTGGTCACCCTCTTCCACGTGAGTAGGACGACTGATGGATGGGAGTCTCGAAGCTTTTTTTAGTTTATGTTTTTCGATGCTATATAGCTTCCATTTATTTACTGCTTGCTACCAGCCGTGCCGTCGAAGCTCTGCTCTCCCCATCATCCACTAAATAATTCTAGCACTATTACAGTCCTGTATAATTCTTTTCTTTAACTTTTAATTCCTGGACAAAATTACAACTGTACCTTGCTAAAAAAGAAGAAGCAAATATTCCTCCTAGAGTCCTAGTAGTAGTAGCAGCTATATCTTGGGCCACATATTGGATTACATAAGCCCAAGACAATGTTATCGTACTATATTTATATCCCACCCCAAAATTTTTTACCCAATCATATCGAATGTTTGAACACCTATATAAAGTATTAAATAAAAACTAAAAAATAATTAATTACATATATTGCGACTAGTTTATGAGACAAATCTTTTAAGCCTAATTGCTACATGATTTGACAATGTAGTGCTACAGTAAATATTTACTAATGACGGGTTACTTAGGCTTAATAAATTCGTCTCGTGATTTACTGACGGATTCTGTAATTAGTTTTTTTATTAGTGCCCGAACACTCCATGCGACACCCTATATAATACCCGATGTGACACGTCAAAACTTTACACCCCTGATCTAAACACACCCTTCATGCAGGACTTGAGATATGAGTACGGAGTATATATATGTGTGTTGGGTTGATTTCTGCCCAAGGAGCTAGAGATCATATGCTTTCCATCCCAAAATATAAAGGATTTTGGTTGGATGTGACAGGGCCGGTCCAGATTCATAGTTATAGGATATGTCACATACACCCAAATCCTTTATATTTTGATACGAAGGGAGTATAATCTAAAGCTAGATCGAAGATTGACTGAACTACCTCAACCTGCAACGGCTGGATCCGCCATTGTCAGCCCCGGGATGGCCGGATCTGCACCACCGCCGCTGCCATCAGGGTGCGGATGGGAGCTAGCTAGGCTTTTGGATTTTTAAATTTTGAGATTTTTTTCCGGTTTTTTATTTTTACTTGCGGATGACATAAGTTCGCATGCGGGTGCGTCACCCACATGAAGAAAAAAATCGTTATTTTTGCAGACATTTCTGAACAGAGGGAGGCTCAACCATATGGAAAAATAGGTTTTCGCCACATGAAAAAAATGGTGTTTTAGTGGCGTGTGTGTACGTCTTGATGCTGTATTAATTTTAATCGGCGGCAATTAAAAATATATGTCGAAATTTAGTTGGATATACTCGTAGCTAGTAATTAACCTCAATTTTCATTACACCCTTGATATCACAGGGTATATCAAATTAATTAATTAATGTTTGTAGGTAGAAGTGACGAAGTGCATATATATCTTTGAGATATGTATTTTTTTTAGATAATGATCTTTGAGATATGTATACATAGAAGATACTGTATACAGTATGGCTCTAAACGATTGATGTGCTAGCTTGTAGCTATAGATGATGAAATGCATTTTGTCAGCACAAGCAAAGATACAAAACAAGCCTGACTACATATATTGACTACATCTGATCGAAACCAATGTGCCCACGCAAAATTAAAATATATAAAATATATATCGCCGATTGACGAGAGGCAGCCGGTATATATATGCTACAAATTAAGCTCTGATCGATCGATGCCTGCATCTGCATGCATGGTAACCTGCAGGAGGAAGAGGATAATATGTCTTGGGTGCTTGTTGCTGCTGCTGCTGCTGATGATGATAGTCTCGGCATCATCATCTGCTACAATGATCGTCATCTCTTCCTCTAATTCTTCTTCAGGTAAATTAATCAAATGCAAAGCATATATAGGGTACTGATGAATTGCATATATTATTCAGAAGCTAGCTAGAAGCCTAGAACTTGATCGATCGATCTGATATGTGTGTGTGTGTGTATATATATATGTTTAATTGATCATATCGCGATATATATATATATATATATATATATATATATATATATATATATATATATATATATATATATATATATATATATATATATATATATATATATATATATATATATATATATATATATATATATATATATATATATATATATATATATGTTTAATTGATCATATCGCAGCAGCAATAAGAGGAGGAGGAAGAAGAATGGAGGAGTATGGTAGTGGTGGGTGCAGTGTGAAGAGCAAGACGTGGAATGAGAGGAAGCTGTGCACCAAGCGTGGAACCTGCAATGTCCCCTGCCGCGCCGAAGGTTTCGACTACGGCTCCTGCTACCCCAATCGACCACGACCTTCTTTCATCGGCAGATTCTTTCACGTCTGCTACTGCAGCATGAACTACTGCAAAAACAATATCATCCCATCATCCTAATAACTAGCTAATTACTTAATAATTACTATATGTTTGTACGTATCACCTACCGATCGATCGACCCCTACAACTATATATACTGATCGATTTTCGATTATATATGAAATAAATTTTTACTACTCCAATCAACGGCTGCCCCCTCTCGCTAATTGCATCGTGTAGTTACTGTATGTGTATCACCATTATATTGGTGCTTCGTGTTTGTTACAATACTAGTTAGGTGCCCGTGCGTTGCAACGGGAAAAATATAACTCTTTTAGAAATTTTAGGACTCATCATGGACAAAAACTTCTTTAATTTGACGTTGGCATAAACGAGTTTTAGGAGAGGAAAAGATTTCCCACTAGATGGCATAAACTAATTTGTTATCCCAAGAGAGAAGTTCAACATATGAATTCACCCTTTAGCTATTTCTAAACTCTGATACATATTTATGAAAATGAATAGAAGGGCCAGGCAGTGCAGATTTGCAGGGGATACAGATGGAGATAGAAGAGTATGGCATTTTCACCAGAGTTAGGTGATACCTTCTGGGCTCTGGGTTTATCATCTTACAAAGGAGTTAAAGTTCAAAATTTCAGTTTATAGTTCACTTCTTTCGATCTTTTACTTTTCCATCTGATCATGGTTTCAGCACAAATAGCCAGATCCACACAAGGATTATGAAATTACTTTACCTGAACAAGCACACACTTCCCCCTTGTGTTTTACAATCGTACGGAGTGCAATTTTTGTGAATCTTGACTTTCTTAAAATCATTGTGCATACCTAAAATTTGGCATGGTACAAAAATTAATTGGGTGGCAGCGGCACAACATACTATTCTACTAAGGCCATCCATCATTTATGGTTGATTCATATGGCTCTGAACTCTTACATGATTATATGGTTGCGAAACTTTCTAACTCACTATATTTGCATAGAAAAGATACCTGATTTTCAGGGGGGGGGAGGTGTCGAAAAATACAGATTCTGTATGCATAAATGGAGCTTTAATAAGCATGGATGAACTAAAAGTAAAACAATAGTTATAATGTGTACGTCTACTGCAAACCAAAATGCAATCTTAAAAATAAAAATCATGTTTACCTTGAAGACAGTGTCACATGGATCAAATTCAATCTTTAAGCTTGGCAAAAATATTACCCCTCACTTATTTTTTTGAAGGTTGATCCAACTTAGAAACAATTTTCAACCCTTACACTGTCATTCCCTTGCAGCGCTCGACATCATCCATCACACATGAGTTCTTTTTTTCTAAACCAAACCAATGTAAGCCTGCGAGTAAGCGCACACCAGCAATTTTCTGTTGTCGTCGAGCGTACATTAAAAATGTAAAATGAAGGCCTGAGTTGCCAATAATTTTAATTAATCCACACTTCTATAGTAGTTCCATACATCAGATCAGTTTTAAATCATGAGCTTATTCACAATTGGAACCGTCTTCTATAGTAGTTCCTATACATCAGGTCGGTTTTAAATCATGAACTTATTCATAATTGGAACATCTCTCAGGATAAGTCTCAAAAACCTAGTAAAAGGAAAACAAAAGGATTGATTACATAACTCTACATGGCTGATTAGTAAGCACTAATCAAGTGTTGTTCAATAAAAGAAGAACTTTACATGTACTTGTCAGAACTTGGCATGTGCTCCTGCACCCGCTGCAAGATACATGACTCCTAATGTTCACTCAGCGGAGTGTGTATTCATGACTCACGAGCTTTGATTGCTGCAAGATACAATAGAAGTACATGACTACTAATTTTCAGTATATATGAGGTAGAAATCTACAGGATTGTATATAGGAAATAAAGGAAGCCTAAGGGTAGCTATAGCTAGACAAATAAATTGAGCAAAGTTCAACCTACAGATCCGTAGTTGTATTCATTGAATTAATTAGCAGTTTTTTTCTCAGACATGTATAAGAGGGAATGGCCATCTCTGAATTTTTATTGCCACCACTTGTTTTTGTATTCAGATTAATTATTTGCTTGTGAATCAGGCTATATGCATATCTGTTCAGATTGCCATAGCGTATGTTTCAGATATTTTACTGCATTTTCTTGAACCTATCCAAATATCAGTTTTGCCCACCTAGCTTGCAGGGTTATAATTCATAACAGCTTACTGTACAAAGAACAATACTGCATGCTTGTGTTTAGCTTGTTAATTCAGGCCAGCATTAAAATATTTTGCTTCTCCATGTTAAGTACAGTGGTTTGGTGAGAATCTCAGTTGATAATCTTCTGAGCAAGTAAGCCAGTTGTTCATCTTGGAACAACCCATGTTCCACCATATACATACAACCTTCATTCAATCAGTTATGTAACATAAAATTTACTGAAGTAATCGATCATCTAATATTACATTCTGAATTCAGTCACAAGATATGAACAAGACTACAAGAGTAGGTAATAATAGCAATCGAGACAAACCTGATTTGAGCAATTCCTGCTGCAAGAAGGGTGCCCTGAAGAAATTAACACCTAATTTGCATCTCTTAATGGAAAGGATCTTCAATTAAACATGGATTTCTGCAGCAAACTGAAATAACATCAGAAGGAAGAGGTCCAAACCTGCAAGCCTGCATGGTCCAAACCTGCAGGCCTGCATACTGCCTCATCTCAAGTCTTCATCACCTTCGTCGGTGCCTCCTACTGCTTGGGCTCTGCCAATCCGGAAGAGTAGCGGCAGTCGGCGTGAAAGCGGGAGGTGGGAGCCCGGTGGCAGTGACGGACGGGCCGACCGGCGTGTGCTCCTCTTCTCCCCACCTCGGCCCCAGCCCCAGCTCTGTCCTCTCTGGCGATGCTTGGTTGGAGGTTCGCCGCATAGCTTCTCGGTCCCAACGGAGGAGCCGAGGATGGGGAGCAGCTCTTCGCTCTAATATGGAGGAATCGTCGTGGTGATCTGGAGATGGTTAGGCGGGCTATGTGGCCGCGGATGATGGGCGGCTGCGACAAATCGTGGACGGCGGAGTAGTCGCCAGGGGTGGGGGGTGGGGGTTGGCAACCGCCGGTGGCCGGACGCGATGGCGATGGGCTTCGGCGGCAGACGGCGCTGGGCGGAGTGGCCGGCCGGGCGTGAGGGGCGACGAGCAGATGCGGCAGGGATACGGCGACATGCGGTTGTGAGGAGGAGGGAGGCGGAGCGGTAGGGAGGGGCGAGTTGATCCGCAATTGAGGGGATGAGCGAGTAAATGTAGGCCATTCGATCTGGCGATCCGATGGTTGTCTTTACGCGTGTCTGTTATGGTTGGAGTCACGAAATTTTAAAGTAGTAGAGATAATGCACTTCTAAATCCAGTGTTTTAATTGTAATTTACTCTTAATTATTAAATTATATATATTAGTATAATCATGCTAATGGTAACATGTCAGTCTTTTAAACACAGTTTTTCTAGGAATTGGGTTCTTATATATGATGGGCCACCTAGCTACTTGTGGGCTCGTGGGCTTGTCCAGTTAGTGGCCTCTTAGCATTTCTCCCTAGTAGAAAAGTATAGAGCCATCACCCGTAGCTAGGTTTGTGTTAGTAATAAAACCGTAGAAAATTGTACTCCCTCCGTTTTAAAATGTTTGACGCCGTTAACTTTTTAGCACATGTTTAATCATTTGTCTTATTCAAAAAAATTGTGAAATATGTAAAACTATATATGTACACGAAAGTATATTTAACAATGAATCAAATAATAGGAAAATAATTAATAATTACTTAAATTTTTTGAATAAGACGAATGGTCAAACACGTACTAAAAAGTCAACGGTGTCAAACATTTTGAAACGGAGGGAGTAGTATTTATAGTTCATTCTTAGGATAAACTCGAAATGTGATTTTTCATTTAGCCATTATAAGTATTCAAAAGATATCGACGTTCAAGTTCTAAACTTAGTCGACTTATTAATTATGCTTGTTCAAATGTATTTTTCTCCAAAGGGATCGAGCACAATACACCTACGACATGCTGGTTATGTCGTAAACAATATAATTGCGCTATAACACACTTGCTTTCTTAATATGTACTATCCGTTTTTACACTCTTATAAGTATGACTTGTAAGTCGTACAGAGGTTATCTGCAAATGGGAAAACCCAAGAAAATAATTAGGTACAACCGGGCCCATGAGGGGTGGCCACTTCACTTGAGCAAACCCATCACAAAGTTTGCCCGGGCCTAATTAATTGCTCTATACATACACAAGATTATTTTTTTTACAGATTAAGAATGAAGAGAGAAAGATCACGTACAATATAATACCTGAATGAGGGTGGGAGGATTGTTGGAGATAAGATGGAATGAAAATTACACATACGAGCGATGATAAATAAGCCAAGTGATACTCCAAAATTCCTTATATTTGTCAAGTGGGAACCTCAAAATCCCCTTGTAATTATAGACGATGGTCGATGGAGCATATGCTGGTATTGTACTGTCTAGCCGACTAGATATATATCATGGCAAATTTGGTGAGAGCCGATTATATGAAGGATCAAACTAAGACTTTAGCTGATTATGTGAACACGAAGACAGTCGTTTAGCAGGGTTTGAAATTCCGCTCAAAATTTCGGAATGCAGGAATTTAGCAAAATTTATTTAAATTCAGTCAAAATTTCTTTACATATTCAAGTAATTTCGTTCCATAATACTCCAAAATTAATTTCAACCACGCCAATAGATTTTGTGTATACTGAAATTGTAAACCTGTCATTTGGTAGTACTCCTTCCGTCCACAAATAAAGGGTTTTGGAGCTATTTTTAGAAGATTAAGGATTAAGGGGAAAAAAAGGACTATAGCGCTAATAGTTGGATGCGATAGGTAGTTGAGATTAGACGGTAAAAATTTGAACGAGTCATGATTGAAGTGAAAAGTAGCTAGTGTTGGGTTTATTTACATACAAATAATTGACGATGGGAGCTACTCCTAGAGCACAATTTAAAGGTTGGGAATAGTATTCACTTATCTTTTAGATTATGTAGGCCTAAGATCTAAGATTATGCTGACCTAAAATCTAAAGTTATGGATCGGATTGAGCTAGCATATGGTACAGTAGACCCATTATAAGCTGGGTGGCCTATGGATGGTGAGGGTTTTGTAGAATCGAATAGGAAGAACTAAACCAACCTAGGGGGGTGAATGGTTGGTGTACCTAAAAACCCAAACTTTTTGCGGAATTAAAAGTTACCCTCAAATCGATGTAGATCATCTGACCGAGGTTGATCCGCCTATCTGACCGAGCCTATGCCGTCGGTCTGACCGGTGTTGATTGCCGGCCTAAACGTCCCGAAGTCGCCTCTGCCTCCCGAAGTCGCATCAGCCGACATGATTTGGTTGGGCCCGCTCGACTGTTGATGCAGGGAATTTCCAAGCTGTAGCGCATGTCGCGTGAGACACGCATTGAGTCTAGAGAATGTTTACTCTCTTGCTTGAGGACACGTAGGACTCATGTAATAATCCCTTAAAGTATAAAAGGGGATGAGCGTCCAATGAGAGAGAGGAGGACAAGGGAGAGTAAGAACACTCAACCCTAGCTTGTACACCAGAAATTCAGAGACTTCCAAAGCTCAGAAAAATCATCATACATAGAAGTAGGGTGTTACGCTTCTCTGCGGTCCGAACCTGTCTAATTGTTGCTGTCTCGCTGCTAGGACGCGGCCCCGACCCCCCCTTTGTTTCTTTCTAGCACACCCGCTTCCTCAATCTACATCCGCCGCTCCTGGCCGAACTGAAAAAGGAGGGGCCTCTCGGTCTCCCGCTAGAGGAGGTTGGTCCTCCGACATATATTGCTGTTATGTCTATAATATTAGTGTCATTATGGTATAATGGTATAGATAATGTGAACCCCATTGCGTGACATGCATGCACTAATTAACGGCATCAGAGTTGGATGCGAAACTTTGGATTCTATCAGTTTCGCGGTCGTCGGAGTATTGCAATTGCCGCGGATACCAAGACGAAGCTGCATTCTCCAAAATATTCCGATCTGTCGCCGTGCCTGCATATATGACTAGTATATGCATGTTGATCGATCCTCCGGCGGCAACTGCAGGCTGCAGCTATATATAATATATACTCTCCTAAATGTTTAAGCATGCCATTCCCGTGCGTGTATATATACGTGTGTGTATATATACGAATACGACCATCATATATCGATGCACTTGACACTCATTTCACAAACTAGCTAAACGAAGATTTAATTAAGCATGGCGGCGTGGATGAAGCAGGTGCAGAGCTCCGGCGGCCGGCAGCTCTACCTCGTGGCCGCCGTTCTCATCATGCTGCCGGCCACCAGCAGCCGGTGGCGGCAATGGCTGTGGCGCGGGGACCGTACTGGCGTTGCCCACCTGCACTTGTTCATGCACGACGTCCTGACCGGCCCGGACGCGACGGCGGTGGACGTGGTGAACGGCACGGGGCGTGCCTTCGACGTCGCCGGCGGCCTGAGGTTCGGGCAGGTGGTGGTGATGGACGACGTGCTGACGGAGGGGCCCAGCCGGTCGTCGCCGCGCGTGGGGCGGACGCAGGGCTTCTACGTCTTCTCCGACATGAACGTGCCGGCGCTGCTCTTCTGCATGAACGTGGTGCTCACGGCGGGGCCGTACGCCGGCAGCACCGTCACCATCCTCGGTCGCGACCACATCACCCAGCCGCTGCGGGAGCTCTCCGTCGTCGGCGGCACGGGGGCCTTCCGCATGGCCACCGGCTACGTGCTGTGGAGGACGGCCAGCTGGGAGTTCCGTGCCGACGCCGTCCTGGAGCTCGACGTCTTCGTCCACACCCGCCCGGAGAACTTGCAGTCGCCGCCGCCGCCGCTGCACCACCGCCCTCCTCCTCCCACCGTCGTCGTTACATGAGAGCCTCATCTACGACCTGATCGATCGATGCATGCATCAAATGAACCTTAATTAGCTTTCTGTAATTCAATAATAATAAAACTAGCCACGGTGAATTAATTAAGTGACATATATATGTATGTTGGAGCACAAGGTGCGGACTGTGGAGTCATGACTCGTGACTACCCATCAGAGTTTCATATCCGTGAACTATGAATAATGCTCTGTACATGAGAATACAATTTTCAATCTTATCTATGGCAAAATCTAAACGAGAGGCTTCTCGGTTTAGTGTTAACCAGCGATGAACGAATTGTAAGAAGAAGTACTGCTACACGTGCTGACGTGCATGTATGTTTGTTTTTCCTCTTAGACATGCATGTCTTTTTCTTTCTTCTTATAAAGTTTTCTCTCAAATTACTTATCCGATCTACAATCCGATTGTACCATTGTATTCGTTACAATTAAATCTTCACAACAAGATCTTACATGATTATATTACGATGAAAAAATATTTATATACGTAAGTTACTTTTATCATATATATATATATATATATGTGTGTGTGTGTATGTGTGTGTGTGTATGTATGTGTTACTTTTAGATTTGACTAAGTTACTTCTTATACATATAAAGGTAAATTCAATAAAGTCTAAAAGGTATTTACATGTATTATAAAAATATCTTAAAACAAAACAGAAGTAACTTTGTCACAACATTAGAAGTAAATTCATTAAAGTTACTTTCTTTTTTGTTATAAGTTACTTCTATAATATATGTAAATTAATTTTAAGCTTTATTGAATTTACTTTTATATGTCGAAGAAGTAATTTAGTGAAATCTAAAAGTAATTTAGATTTATTATAAAAGTAATTTATAATTTTTCATCAAAATATAATCATGTGAGATCTTGTTATAAAGATTTAATTGTTACAAACACAATGGTGTAATCGGATCGTAAACCAGATGAGTAGTTTAAGAGAAAATTTTATTTGAAGTATAGGTGAATAGAGTCTCTTATAGGTAGAGTGGTAGCTGGTTTAGACAAACCAGCTACCACTAGCTGTGTAGTCACGTCCCTTTTTTATACATTGCACTTTCCATAGAAATTAATTTTGAGATAAAAAAAAAGCTTATTATTGGCCACCATCTCCAAATGTATATCAGCGAGCACACTAGAAGAAGAAAAGAAAGACACGAAGATGCATTGAAGAAAAAAAAAAGCAGGCTTGATTCGAGCCTATGCGCACCGAGTACCTCGATCCCCTTCACCCTGATCAAAGAACACATAAACATCAACAACATCTAAGAACACATCAACACATAAATATAAACATCAAGAACATGACGCTAACACATCAAGAACATCCCCTTCACCCCGCCGACGATACACATGGCGCCGACGTCCTACTCCACCCCAGCCACCCCTGCTGCCGACGCCAGATGGAGGAGGAGAGGAGGTCCCTCCCACTGTAGCCGACGCCGCCTCCCCTCCCGCCTGATCTAGCAGAGGGGAGATGCGGCCACCGCCGTTGTCATCACCTAAGGCCGCTGACTTTCATATAAATCATGTTTGTTTACGGTCTACATAATGCATGATATTTACATCTGCTCGTTATATCCTGAAAATACTAGAAGATCCATGCAGTTTTTGAGTACATACTCGATATTATCTGCTATATGTCTTGAGCACTCGAGTAGGTTGTGGTCGAGTACACCCCATTATCGAGAACGATCTCGACAAATGCAGAGTCCTCGCGCCCAACCTGCCGACGAAGACCGACGACCTATCTCATAGCACCGGCCATGGCTGGACTACCCGAGAAAATGTTGTTAACGGATAATTCCTCACGAACGTCGTCGGCTTGATCACCCGACATGATTGCGAACGGACATCCGGATATGCTATAAGTTGGGTATGTGAGTCATGCTGGCCACACGAGATGCACATGTAATAAACCAACTCTAGCGTCTCCATTGGTGTTTGAGAGATAATTCTACTCACTCGTTGGTTCTCGAACCAGTAAACTGTAGCAATCTCTCGCACCGCAGCCTCCATTGGTATTCGAGAGATAATTCTACTCGCTCACTGGTTCTCGAACCAGTGAACCGTAGCAATCTCTCGCACCGAAACTTCCTTTGGTGTTCGAGAGATAATTCTACTCGCTCGCTGGTTCTCGAACCAATAAATCGTAGCAATCTCTCGCGCCTTAACTTCAGATGGTTGAGGAACATCTACAACTGGTCTTCGACTGGTAGCGTAGCGGTCCTCGCACCACGACTTCTGATGGTCGAGGTACGACTACGGCAATCGCGTAGCGATCCTCGCACCACGACTTCTGATGGTCGAGGTACGACTACGGCAATCGCGTAGCGGTCCTCGCACCACGACTTCAGATGACTTCATATGGTTGAGGAACAGCTACGACTGGTCTTCGACCGGCAGCATAGCGGCCCTCGTACCAACTTCAAATGGTCGAGAGACACCTACTCACTAGTTCTCAACCAGTCAATCGTAGCGATCTCTCGTACATTTACTTCTAGTGGTCGAGTTACGACTACTACCTGGTTCTTGACCAGCAGTGTAGCGATTCTCCCACTATTTCCACTTTAAGTGGTCGAGTTACGACTACTATCTGGTACTCGACCAACGGTGTAGCGATTCTCCCACTTTTTCCACTTTAAGTGGTCGAGTTACGACTACTATCTGGTCCTCGACCAGCGGTGTAGCGATTCTCCCACTACCTCTACCTCAACAAAGTTGACATCAGGTACACAATGATGCCAAGTGTTTTACCCAGAGATCCCTTACCACGATGACACCTAGCATTGAAACCTATCCTCATGTCCCTTTACGCCGTCTTGACAAGGCCTCCGAGGAATCTAAGGGAACTTCGGCTGGGGACGCCCAGAGCCGATAAGGCCTTGTCGAATCCTGAAGAGACAAAAGACCATGTAAGATCTGGTCGTGTAAGAATTCTCGCCGTGCGTATTAACCAAGCCGTGTAATCGGAAATTGGGTTTTCCAACTTCATGGCTGGGGGCTAGGATCAGTGCTTGTTCAACCGAGGCAGGTCAAAGGTCCAAGAGCCTTATCTCCCGAGAACGATTCTCCGATGACAAGGCTGGGGGCTAGGGAGAGTGTATGACTCAACAAACTGACTGATCGAAGTCGGTAAAAGAGTAGACGCTCATATACAAAACATTGGTTTGTAAATTTAATTTATTTTCAGTTTTCCATACATATTATAACATGTCACCCTTTGAGCGTTCGCTCGGGGGTTATTTCTATCTAATATTCTTTTCTGAGTATTGATTTCAGGAAAATTCTATTCGATATCGTTGAAGACTCCATGTGTCTATGGTTCTACACCAAGATCGACTAAGACGAGTACGACAAATGTTGACAAGGCTTCGTCACAGGCTCTGCGCCTTCTCGATCGCTCGAGAACGGTTGGTGGATCTCGACAAGGAATACAGAATGAAGATATGGTGTACTCGCCGAGATAAATTTCTTGACTTCAATCCAAATTCTTGATTACAGCAAGTCGGGAGACTTAGTCGTATGTTTTGTACTTTCTTGGTTGACGTCAGAGATTGACTAAGACAAACCTTTAGGTGTCCGCACGAGGCTGATAAAGGAAGTCTAACGTTATCTCTGAACTCATCGAGAACGGTCACGTGAGCTCGATAACAGTTACTCCAAGGTTTGCAGTTGAGAATATGAATTTGTTCATTTGCATTGAAGTCGGGGGCTACTGTCAGGGTTATGGATACCACATACCTAATAGTAGTCGACTAAATCTCGGCAGGACCCACCACATACCATGTCTTGTACGGGAACTGACTTCGGATATGGAGGGAGTTCCGGATAAGGAAAGACGACCAGAGTTCTACATGAAAACGACAAGGACTACTCGGATTGTATCCATATTGGTTTTCCTAGTTCTACTTGGACAAGGGGACATCTATGGGTATAAATATAAGGCCCCCTAGGAGAAGAGAGGACACACCCACCATAGACAATCAACATACACGGAACAATAGGTCAAGATAGAAGATCAACATACAAGCCAACATACGCCAAGACAAGAGCCGCCGGATATCGACATCAGAGATATGCCTGGATCGACCCTATCCGGCACCTACAGAGGCCGGCCGTAGGGATCTAGCGTTGTCTCTGATCTCACCGAGCACAAACTCGAGGAGGAAGACTACCCTATTGTCGACTACGAGTCAGAACTTCAGACCGCCATGTCGACAACAGTTAGATAGGCTACCCCAAATATTGTACTGGTGTGATTACGATGAATAAGAGCAACGACCGGCTTCGGCCAACAGGATGTAGGGTTATTACCTGATAATTCAGGGGCCCGAACCTGTATAAAAATCCCTGTCTCCGTCTCTTTTACCTTAGTCTCGCGTATATCCTAGTACCAACGATACCCATACTATGCAAATACCGGAATCGCGACATCAAACGTCGACACCGACGAACTCCCCTTTCTTCCCCCTCCCCCTCTCACCCCACCCCAAACCAGGACCCTAATCCATAGGATCCCCTGCCGGAGTCTAGGGTGTCACTGGCATCGGAGGAAGAGGGGGTCGTCGGAGTTGGAGGAGAAGACCTGGAGCACGAATTGTGAAGCTCATATGGTGGCTCAAAATCCGCAAGATTTGAAGAAAGGTTTTCTGCCAATATAAGGTTAGCAATTTCGATAAGCAAAACCTTTGAGTCTAGCTAGAACCAAGCAATTAATCAAGGTACGACGTTAACAAATGGAACAAAAAGGTTACTAGTAACTAATTAATTAAGCACGCGCATACAAACAAGCTAGCTTACCTACTAAGTAAATAACACTACCATGCATGCATGTACTCTTCAATTTGAACGTACATATTTCTCCAAAAAATATTGAACGTATATAATTCTCTTGGACGACCAAATTGAAAATATGTTAAGTAATTATAATGTGGTCATCGATAACGATTGCTCCGGACGTATGTACGTTCTCATCCAATAATCAAATTAACCAGGCCGGCCATCGCACGAACCTATGAACAGACTTTACTTTGTATCGAAAACGATCGATGATCTTTGAATCTAAGAAGGAACTCAACAAATATGAAATTATTATTAGTTACTTCCATGGTTGCTAGCTGCCGCATATATATTAGTATTACCCACTCTAAGTGGCCGGCCTAGGAATTTTTCTAAGTCCAAATAAAAAAAAGGTTAAAAATGATAACAATATCATCGGACTATAGGTTATTTAGCATGCCTTTGGTTCAAGCTAAGGGATGTAATGGGTTGGGTTGGGTTGACCCCATTTTCAAGATGTTTGATTTGAGAATAGGTAGAATGGGATGATCCGAAAGCCGAATGGGAATATTCCTCTATATTCGGGTTGGTCTGGCTCCTCAAAAGCTGACGGATTAATTCAACCCCCTTTTTCTATGTCGTGGACATGTGAGCCATCACTAAAAAAAGAACCGTCCCATACATCATGCCAAATGGATAGATGGCATCATCCCATCCAAAAAACAAGATGAGTTCAACTTATCTCACCTCCCAAAACCAAACACGGACACAGGTCGTCTGCAGTACTGCTGACATGTGGGCCCCACAGCCCTCGGGCCCACATGGATCTCAATTGATCAAACACATGCTTATATATAGTGTTGCGGACAGCTAGCAAGCCAAAGTTATCTGCCTATGCATCTTGCCAAAATTAAAGCCATATGCCATTTATAGGAGAATTAAATATGAAAAGAAATACAGTATCATATATTGTACGTAAAAATTAACGTGAAAAGTAATTTATAGTATTATTTTGAAATTCATTCACGATACATCTACCATTCATGCATGCATCCAATCCTGATATTCAAAAAGACATTGATACACCAGTTTTAGAAGTTAACTTGATATTGCATATATATTCAAAATAAACCATTTTGTGGTGAGATATATTATAGGGAGTAATAAGATATATAGTTGTTTTTTCAATACGCCTGGTGAGGTCAAACAAATTAAATTAGGCTAACGCAGTTGATTTTATCAATATTAACATTGTTGCAAAGCAGTCTGTGTTATCTACGGGAGAAACCAAAAGAAAGTATAATGAGGTCGTCCGTGGGCCTGCATTACGCTCGTGAAGGCCCAGTTTAATTGAGTGGAACCCACAAGGAAAAAGTACACCAAAGGTCCTTCAACTTGTCAGCGAGATACAATAACGTCCTCGAACCGCAAAACCAGATATACGAGATCCCTTAACTATATAAAACGGATCACCCAAGATCCCCTGACGGTTTTATCTCGGTTTTATCCTTCGTGGCGCTTTGACCACGGTCGTCAGTGGCTGAGTCAGCGTGGAGCCCACATGAGCCCCACGTGTCAGCCTCTTCTTCTCCTCTCCTCTTCATCTCTCCTCCTCTCTCTCTCTTCTCTAGGGGCAGCGAAGCGGCGTGCGGGTGGGCGCAGGCGGAGGGGCAGCAGCTGCACGGGCGGCGGCCGGCGAGGGAGCAGCGGGGCGCGGCCGGCGGCGGAGTGGCGCGCGGGCGGTCGGTGGTCATCTTTTCCTCTGAAGGTGAGAGTGTACTCGGGGTGGTCGGTGAGGAGGTCGCCCTCGGCGTCGAGGACCCAGGCGGCGGCGCGGAGGAGGCCGTTGTGGACGTAGCCGACATCGAAGCGGCGCTTGCCGAGGCGGATGTCGAGGAGGAAGGCGTAGTCGGTCTCCCTGGCGCTGCCGCGGTCGCCGGAGTGGAGGCAACGCTTCCAAGCCCAGCGCGCGCCGCCCAGGCGCTCCCTCCTCGCCCGCTGGCCGCGCCCCGCTGCTCCCCCGCCGCCTGCGCCCGCCCACGCGCTGCTCCCCCAGCCCCCCCTCCCCCGCTCCTTAACTACTACTAGTCCCCCACTTCCCCCGATTCTCTCTCGCCTCCGCCGCCGCGCCGCCATCCCCGATGTGAGTTGAGCTCGCCTCCTCCTCTTTGTTGCCTCCCTCCGGCAACGACGAGCTCATATGTACCTACGTACGTTTGCATGCTGCGCAGGAACGACACGGGCAAAGACCTGGCCGAGCTGCTCTGGGACAACGGCGCCCCTGCGCTCAGGCCGCCTCCGCCGCCGCCCTTCCAGCCCTTCACCTGTAGCGCCGCCACTGTCAGGAAGCCCCTGATCAATCGGCTTGTGAACACTAGATGAACTCACGCGAAAGTGGAAGAACACAAGAACACGTAGAACACAACACTGTAGACGAACAGACAACAGAAACAGAGGTTTTGGTGCTGCCTGAATTACTTGCAGCTTTTCGGGGTTTTTCTCTCTTTTTATTGTGCAGAATTGAAACATGCATAGCGACGACAAAAAAGGATCGCCACCCATGCCGTTGGTGCACAACCTCTTCATCAAGAATCTCATGCGGCACGGCGCCGGCCACGACGACACCGTGCCGTGGTTGCATTACCCTGTCGTGAACGACGCCGACGCTGACACGGCGCCGCTGCCTCCCAACAACTGCGCCGCCTTGCTCAGCTCCGGCTTCTCCGACCACCTCCCGCCGCCCGCCGCGACGACCAGAGACCCCTTCTCCTCCTCCCACGGCGCCGTCGTCCCGTCCGCGTCAGCAGCCAAGCAGGCTCGCACGAGCGCCGACGGCGGCGTCATGAACTTCACCTTCTTCCGAGGCCTCTGCAGCGGCCCTCCGGCGGCGAGAGCACGTCGACGACCGCGTCGGCGGCGGGCACCTCGACCGTCCCCGTCGAGTCGACGGTGGTGCAGGCGACGACGAACCGGCTGATGGCGAGGAGTGAGAGAGATGAGGAAGGGAGAGAAGAGGGGAAAGAGGGGAGAGAAGGCTCACGTGGATAACCCTGATATGTGGGTGCCACGCTGACTCAGTAGCCATATAGGTTAAAACCGGAATTAAAACCACCAAAGGATCTCGGGTGACCAGTTTTATATAGTTAAGAGATCCTATATATCGGGTTTTATGATTTGAGGATGTTTTTTATCCCGATAACAACTTGAGGGACCTTCGGTGTACTTTTTCCAACCCACAATAATGCCGACCCAAATAATTTGATTGTAAAGCTAGCCCAGCTGGCAGGCCTAATTAGGGAGGCGGTGTCCCAACTGGTAGTACATGTACAGATGTACTGCAGCTGGATGTACTTTACTCGTTTTGCACTTTTGCCGATTTATTTTAGAGAAAATTAGATCTTAGACCACCTCTAATTAGCATTGCATTGTTATAACTTGGATCAGTTGTAAACTGAACTTTGCATTTAGGACCGGGCGTCTTTACATCACGTACGTTTCAATTTGGGCCCTCTTCTTTTTCCTCTAGCTCCCTTTCTCCTCAGTTGCTACTAGCAGGAATTACTCCTTTTTGCATGAATTCTTTGGTACTAGCTTTTACAAGTAGAATTGCTTGATCGATAATGTGGAGGGACCTGGAAGGAGAGATGAGTTCTGCGCTCATGCTCAACCTTCGTTACTGCGTTACATATTACCCGAGCTTCTCCTTCATGTGCGTTGCTCCTTTTCGAGCTACTGTACCATGATAGCTTTACGGAGGAACAAAAAGAGAATCCGAATTGAATCATCCATAAAGATATCCGGTCCAAAATTAAAAGTTTGGTTTACCCAGCTGTAATACTCCCTCTGTTCCAAAATGTTTGACACCGTTGACTTTTTAGCACATATTTGACCGTTTGTCTTATTAAAAAAATTTGTGAAATATGTAAAACTATATGTGTACATGAAAATATATTTAACAATAAATCAAATGATATGAAAAGAATAAATAATTACTTAAATTTTTTGAATAAGACGAATGGTCAAATACGTATTAAAAAGTTAACGGTGTCAAACATTTTAAAACGGAGGGAGTATAAGGTAGCCTAAGGTGCATGTACTCTTAGTTTATTTTAACCCTAAGGCACTTGGATAAAAGTTAATTTGAACAAGTACTGTAATTGGAAAAAAATGAGGCTAAACTTGAAAATTAAGGGGACTTAAAAAAAACACTCCTGCATGGATCCATTGAAAGTACCCAGGATTAATTGCAGGTTTACTTAATAGCTTATTTACTTCTATTATATAGTAGTAGTGTACTAGTTTTACATGGAGTATGATACTCTCTTGCCACTAATTTAGGCCACCAACTTTTGCATTGCATTATGAACTAGGCCATCCCCACGCGGCAAAGACTGGAGGGAGAGGAGAAGAGGGACTGGCGATTAGAGCGGTGGGGGATGATGCGATGGGAAGGGAAGGCGTGATTAGAGCTATGGTTTTGATGGACGGCCAAAACTACTCGCGGACCGATCGGACGGTCAAAACGAAAGTGAACAGTGGAACAGTAGCCAGATCGCGTGGCAAGAGAAGCAACGCTGCTGCCGTACTTCACCAAAAACTATACTGTCTCCGTCCCAAAATAAGTGTAGCCATGGATATCCATGCCCCACGTTTGACCGTCCGTCTTATTTAAATAATTTATGAAAAATTTGAAAATATTTAGTCACACATAAAGTACTATTCATATTTTATCATCTAATAGCAATAAAAATACTAATCATAAAAAAATTTCAAATAAGACGAACGGTCAAACGTTGAACGTTAATAGTGCAAAACTGCACTTATTTTAGGACGGAGGGAGTAATTTTTATTTTTATACATAGGGGAATTGAAGAGAGAGAGATAAGCCTGAGTTTTATTTTAGAGTACTCTTCTCCTTTCTCATTACTGTAAATTCCCCCCTTCTCTCTTTCTCCCTACAGTTCCCCCCTCTTTCGCCGTTGATTCCGTTGGCTTGCCGCCAGTGACGGCTGGAAGAGGGGTCACGGTTTTCTCCTTTCAAGCCTAGTTTAGTCCTTGTGGTTGTTTTTTAGCTGTTGGGTTGTCTTGTTAGTTGAGCTAGTCTAATGTCCTAGGCTTTGTCGGCCTATGGCGGTGGTCGATGTAGGGGTCCTTGGTGGCGGAGGTGGTTGGAGATGGTGGCAGTGTGCTTTTAGGACGATGAATCACATCTCCGGTGGTGGAGACACCCTCTTGCAGTGTTCTCAATGGGTGGTGGAGGCGGCGGGTCTTCTTACAGATCTACCGAGGCATGGTGGTGGAGGTGGCGGCGGTCTCGGCGGCGGTGGCCAGAGAGGCTCTACGCGCGCGCGCATGCCCAGGCGACGGCGGTGGGGGCCGGCGCGGTGGAGCGACCGCTGGCAGTGCCTGTCGTGGCGCGCCAACTCGCTGGAGAACATCGTGCCGGAGAACCTGCCACGGCTGTCAGCTCACCGGAGGTTCAACAGCATCACGGCGGCAGCGGAGAGAGCGCCTATATTGGGATCTTTGTGGATGGGTGCATGCATTAGCCAGGATCTTGTAGTTTCAAATTGCAGGCCACCTCCTCCTCAGCCATCTTCGTCCTCTTAGTAAGACAGAAGTTGATTTGCAGTCATTCAAATGCTCCAATGTTGAAGGTTGGCTGGTGTTAACGACCAAATTTGGTAAATTTACATCAGACTTGGAGTTAAGGCCGAAGCGGATTTGGGAGGAAATCGATAACGGAAACATGGTATGAATCGGCTTCGGAATCGCATCGGCTACAGTGTGCATCGGCAGTTACCGAATCGGACAAGGCAAGCCGATGTAGCCGATTCCGGCAAGGTGATATTGGAATCATTGTCGGATTGAGTTGACGTGCTTCATGATGATTGCCATGTACGGATCGAGTCCGAAGAAGACGTTGCATCTATTAATTAGGAATAGTTTGTTAGTTTCCTTTTATCTTTAGGAAAGTTTCTTTCTTGTCCTACAAGGACTAGTATCTACCCATGGGTATAAATATGTACACCCGGGGTCTATGTAATTTATCTCACGATCAATACAATTCGGCGCATCGCCACCTTTTACCTTTTCTACTTTATTTTATCGTCCGGCGGGACTTGGCACCTGACGCGGGGCTGCATCGGTGTTTGATCTCCGGCTAAGGGGTAAGTCCAATGCTCCGTCGACCCAGGCAGTTGTATCGTTTACATCGGCATCGTTCAAGGCTGCATCAGTATATTCGACCTCTTGGATTGTCTGGTTTAGATGATATATTTGCCTACCTATTTATCATATGTCTCTGTTAATCTAGTCTTAGCATATCAATTTAGCTCTATCGGCTGCTTCTCGTTTTAGGGTTTCTGCCGGTATCGGCTAAATCGTGTTGCTAGATTATATTAGCTTAGACATCTACCACCCTAAAAACTCAGTCAACGGCTTGATTGTCTAGATATTATGTTTCTTTTCATACTAAGTGCTGCATCAGTTGAGTTTGATCTACTAAGTCGTATTTAGAACCATAATCCCTAGCCTGCTTTTTGACTGCCAATAAGGGTTTCATCGGGGTTTCAGCCAGTGAGTTATCTGGACGTTGCATCGGCTTACAAGGATTGCATATACATATAAGTTGGATTTAGCCGATGACAACAAAGGTTTCACTGTTTAATATAATCTTGTGGATTTCATGACATCGGACCTCTAGTCGATGTGTGCTTTAACCTTCGGATCGATGCTTATTTATCATATCATTATTTGCCGATTGGTTTATACTGGATTATATTGTTTTTTCATTACATCATCATCAGCCGACTGCCTTTATATCGTTATCTACATTAGACATATAGCCGATTGCTTAAACCCTATCGCTATCGGCTGGTATCGGCATCGGCTATTATCGGCTATCGGCTGGAACTACTCCATCGGCTTGTCAGCCGATCGACTGTTTTGATCTACTATTTGCATATCTTATCAGTTGTAGGATCAAACTGACTGGCACGCCCGCATCTCACCAATCTTTGGACCTGCACAAGAGCTAAGCAGATCTCCCAGGCTGGTGTGTTCGATTTTTTCGTCAACAGCTAGTATTTGAATTTGCCCTCTCTTTTGTTCCCTAGCAGCAGAAACAATGTTGGGTTTGTTATTCGGGTTGAGCTTGGACCACGTGCGTAATCTCGGTTGACAAGTTTTATGTTAGAGCTCCTCAAGTTCAATGACGAACTTCTTGGGAATCCTTTGCTGAGTCCGGTGATGCTCACACCAAAATCTACATATCAGTATAACAAACCTCTGTTTTGTGCCGTTTCCGCAAAGGCACCGATGGGGATTAACGGCTTGTCAAACAGAGTGCACGTCAATGAGGCCCAGGTAGCGGTCATCGCGGCATTGCCGCAGCTCCCTATCGACCTGCTACTTTTTCTGCTGTTTGATTACATCACCCTCCTTTTCACAGGGACGGTTCTTTGCTTTCAGTTCTTATCTTTACTGCTGAATTTTCAGAAAAGGAAGTCAAACAAGCAGTTTTTGAAATGGAACACAATTCGGCACCGGGTCCAGATGGTTTTCCTGCAGAGTTCTATCAAAGTTTTTTGGGAGGTCATCAAGGATGATCTTATGGCTCTGTTCAAGGAATTTCATAATGGGACGCTTTCTCTTTTTAGCTTAAACTTTGGAATTATTGTTTTATTACCCAAAAGAGCCGATGCAAAACAAATTCAACAGTATAGGCCAATTTTCCTTTTAAATGTCAGCTTCAAAATTTTCACAAAAGTTGGCACTAATAGGATTACATCGGTGGCTCACAAAGTCATTCGCCCAACCCAAACGGCTTTTTTACCCGGTAGAAATATAATGGAAGGGGTGGTGGTTTTACATGAGACTATTCATGAGTTGCACAAGAAAAATATGGATGGGGTTACTTTCAAAATTGATTTTGAAAAGGCTTATGATAAAGTCAAATGGCAATTCCTCCAACAAACACTATGCATGAAGGGATTTTCTCAGCAGTGGTGTCATTGGATTTCTAAAATGGTTGAAGGAGGAAGTGTCCGTATAAAAGTCAATGATGACTTGGGTAATAATTTTTAAACGCACAAAGGCCTGCGACAGGGGGATCCAATGTCGCCTATACTTTTCAATATTGTGGTTGATATAGCGGTTCTCATTGAGAGAACTAAAGGCGACGGTCAAATTAGAGGAGTCATTCCACATTTAGTGGACGATGGTTTGTCCATTCTACAATATGCTGATGATACATTAATTTTTCTAGATCATGATCTTGAACAGGCCAAAAATATGAAAGCCATCCTGTGTGTGTTCGAACAACTCTCAGGCCTGAAAATAAACTTTCATAAAAGTGAGATTTTTTGCTTTGGGAAAGCCAAGGAAGTGGAGGATCAATATAGACAACTATTTGGTTGTAATTCTGGATCTTTCCCGTTTAGATATCTTGGTATTCCTATTTATTATCGGAAACTCCGGAATATTGATTGGAAAGGAGTTGAAGATAGATTTGAGAGGAAACTCAGCACATGGAAAGGCAAAAACACGTCATACGGTGGGAGATTGGCCCTTCTAAACTCAGTTCTTTCGAACCTTCCCTTGTTTATGTTATCCTTCTTTGAAATTCACGAGGTGTGCTTCAAAGATTGGATTACTTTAGGTCACGTTTTTTTGTAGTAATGATGACCGGAAAAGAAAATACAGACTAACTAAGTGGGAAAACATATGCCGACCAAAAGATCAAGGTGGACTAGGTGTCCATAACCTTGATATAAAAAATAGCTGCTTATTAAGCAAATGGCTTTTCCAGTTGTTTAACGGTGAAGGCCTATGGCAAGACCTTTTGCAAAATAAATACTTGAAGGGTAAACCTCTTTCTGGTATGTCCAGCAAGATAGGTATTTCTCAGTTCTGGGCCGTTTTAATGAAAGTCAAAGACCAATTTCTTAGGTTTGGTTCTTTTAGATGTGGCAATGGGACAAACATAAGATTTTGGGAAGACACGTGGCTAGGATCGCATGCTTTCAAAGATCAATACCCTACATTATATAATGTGGCTCGAAAGAAGCAGTCTACTGTGGCAGAGGTCATGAGCACAATACCGCTAAATATCTCTTTTAGGAGAGCTATTGTTGGCCAAAAGCTAATCGAGTGGAACGATTTGATCCTCAGGCTAGCTAATACAACTCTGATAAATGAAAAGGACTGCTTTGTATGGTCGCTCCATAAGAATGATCAATTTCCCGTCAAATCTATGTATGCCGCGATCATGAACTGTAATGTTCGGATCAAAAAGAGAATTCTGTGGGACTTAAAAATTGCACTAAAGATCAAGGTCTTTATGTGGTTTCTTCACAAGAAAGTAATTCTAACGAAAATGCACAAGAGAAAATTGGGGGGGGGGGGAGACAAACATTGTTCTTTTGCTATGCACAAGAGACAATCGAACATCTTTTTTTTTAGTATCATGTCGCTCAGTTTGTTTGGAGATGTGTGTTTTTTGCTTTTAATATCCCCCACCCCGTAACGCCAAAAACATTTTCGGTAATTGGCTTAGAGGGGTATCTAGGTCCATTAAGAAGATGATTATAATTGGAGCTAGTGCTGTATGTTGGTCAATTTGGCGTTGTCGTAATGATAAAGTTTTTAATGGTAAACAATTATCTAACCCTATGCAGGTTATCTTCATATCTTCCTACTGGCTCCACTTTTGATCTACGATGCTACCACAGGAGGAGCAGGATAACGCTAGTCAATAATAAAGGGGAGTTGGGGATTTGTTCCATCACCTTATTTCTCATTTTGATTTACTTTTATCTTACTTTTTTATTACTATTAAACTTATGGCTGTGTGTCTTATGACAGAAGCCGAAGATGTAATCCATTTCCATTATCTAAAATAGTTATTATTTTTGGATATGTACTTGGGTTTATCCCCTAAATTCTGTTCATGCTTAATAAAGTTGTTTGTGTGTTAAAGAAAAAGAAAAAAAATAGAGATAAGCCTTTCTTTGAGCTGCAACAGTGCTAGTAGTGGTCGGAAGGGTGGATGATGGGTGGTACTGGAAGCTGATCTGTAAAAGGAAGAAAAGTGGACACGGCGTAAACTGATCGATCGAACAGCATCTATCAAAGCAGCTGGTAAGAAAAGGCAGAGGCAGGGAGGCAATGACGTACTTCCTCCTTATCATAAAAAACTTATCATAAAAAACTAATCTAGTACTATATATTAACACATTCTAATATAATAAATCTTAATATATGTCTAGATTCGTTGTACTAGAGTGTATCACATTTGGTATTAGATTTACTTTTTCTTTTTCGACGGAGAGAGTAGCTAGCTAAAAACTCCATCCATTCTAAAATATAAGTATTTTTTGCTATGAATTTGGACAACCGCGTGTCCAGATTTATAACCAAAAGTAGCTATATTTTAGGATGGAGTCAGTATTAACCATCTAGAACTAAATTAAGGATCTGTTTAAAAAGCTTTAGATTAATTAGAAGCAACGAGAACGAATCCAACTGACGAGAATATGGAGCTCCCCAAACATGTCCTAATTAAGACTCAAGGAGTAGTAGTAGTACTCAAGCAAAGTCGTTAGTAGGTAAACTGCAGACATCTCACCTGACCAGCTGATCGATTACCCAACTAACAATCGTACTACTAGTCTACTATACTTCGTTTTCCGTCGCCTACCTGGTTCTCTCTCGATGGATGACTCGATCGATCGTCATCGCTGGCTGCCGAAGCACAACCACAAATCACCATGTCCAACTACTAATTCAGTCTGTCGCTCTCCCGCTCCTTAATTAATTAATTAATTACGTGCTATTTATTTCTTGGACTATTAGTCATCATTGACATCAACTAAATTAACCCAAGTAGGATGCATTCTTGACCAGAATCATGCTTGCTTTGCAGCATGCATGCCTGCCGTAAAGTCCAAGCTTCACATGGTTATTATTAGTTAATTAATAGTAGAAATAATATAGTCATTTCTGCTACCTACTCCCACTTTCTGAATCCCTGTTGATAAATTAAACTTGCTATGGGCAGCAGCAGCAGCAGCTAGTGTTCGTCCAGTCCAGGTTCAGCCATGGCGCCCACCTCTCGCTCTCGCGCCGCCCTCTTCCTGCTGCTCGCGCTCGCCTGCGCCGCGCCGCCGCTCCTGCGGGCGGCGGACACGCACCTCCACTTCTTCATGCACGACGTCGTCTCCGGCAGCGGCCAGACGGCGGTGCAGGTCATCAAGGGCCCGGCCTCGGCCAACGGCGGCCTCAGCACCGGCGGCTTCGGAGACACCACCGTCGTCGACGACGCGCTCACGGAGACCTCGTCGGCGACGTCCCCGGAGGTCGGGCGCGCGCAGGGGTTCTACATGATGTCGTCGCTGTCGACCCCGACGCTGATGGTGTGCGTGAACCTCTACTTCACCGCCGGCGAGAACAACGGCAGCACCATCGCGGTGATCGGCCACGACGACACCATGGCCACGGTGCGGGAGCTGTCCGTGGTGGGCGGCACGGGCAAGTTCAGGATGGCCACCGGCTACGTGGTGTGGAAGACGACCAGCATGAGCGCCACCACCGGCGTGTTCGAGCTCGACGTCTACGTCACCACGCCCAACGCCACCACCATCGACGCCTCCGCGCCGGTGTCGCCGCTGGACGGCGGAGGCAGCAGCGGGTCGACGTCGACGGCGAAGTCGGGCGCGGCGGGGCGACAGGTGGGGTGGGTGAGTGCGTGCGTAGTGGGGTTGGTGGTGGCGTTGGTTGGGCGTGCTTGTTGAGGCGTCGAGTCGTCGTTGTCGAGATTCGTTGGTGCCTTCTCTTTGTTTTCTTTCCTTTTACAGAGTTTGTTGGAATCGGATTCCGGTAGGTACTGAACCTGCTTTTACTGCAAGTAAATTGTTTGGTTTGGTTGGTTGCCTTCCTGTCACTCCACTTATTACTGTACTGCAGCATAAAGCTGACACCTCGAGCACCATCTTCGCCATCTATCTATTCACTTTATTTTCACAATAATGGTGATCAATCATTTAGTTTTATCAGCATCATATTATAAAAGCTCCTAAAATTCTTTGATATGACTTATATGCATTAATTTTTTTATAGAAAATTCCTTTAAAATCTTTCAAATATAAATATAAATATAGTATAGGTTTTTTGGGACACTGGAAGATAAATATAGTACAGTTATAGCGAACTTGTAATATATATAATAATACTTATTTTGTAATTATATTATATAAATTGGATGTACCTAACTGTAACTCATAAGACGAGCCGTACGTAGAGCAACATGTCCCCCGTTCACAAAGCATGGCTGTGTTCGCTAGAACTAGTTCCCATCCGGAACTGTCATTACGGAAAACGGAACGGTTCATTAGCGCATGATTAGTTAAGTACTACCTCCGTCTCATATTACTTGTCACTTTGGGTTTTTATTTATAAAATTTGATCATTCGTCTTATTCAAAAAATTTTAAAATTATTATTTATTTTATTTGTAACTTGCTTTATTATCAAAAGTACTTTAAGTATTATTTATCATTTTTCATATTTGCACAAATTTTTTTCAAATAAAACGAATGGTCAAACGTTGTAAGAAAAAAGTCAAAGCGATAACTATCGTGGGACGGAGGTAGTATTTGTTATTTTTTTAAAAAAATGGATTAATTTGATTTTTAAGCAACTTTCGTATATAAACTTTTTTACAAAAAAAGCACACCGTTTAGCAGTTTGAAAAACGTGCGCGCAGAAAACGAGGAAGATGTTTTAGAAAAAGGGGCATTCGAGCACAGCCGAGTTTTGACTCCCGCACCCATGCTCGATTTTTTTTTCGAAAAGGGAAAATTGCAAAAATCACCCCATAAGTCACTTGAAGTTTGAAATTCCACCCCATAAGTTATTTTGTTGCAAATGTCCACCTACCTACTCAATTTTGTTGCAAAAATCACCCCAATAAACACATGCTCAACCGAATCAACATGTTTTTAATAAAATGTGAGCCATCAATATGGTTTTTACCAAAACTAAATACTTCTATAGTATTCTTGATATTTTTTTGTGAGATTCCACGAATAAAATTTTTGACAAGAGCTTAAACATTGTCGCACTGAGTTTCGCTATATGAAAAAAAAATCAATCAAATATAGAAAATAAGTCTAATGCAAGCACTTGGACAAGATTGACTTGGCTAGCTTAACCTATGGTAACCCTACATCAACAATAAGAATTGATTTGGTTAAACACGTGCGCATTGGGGTGGTTTTTGCAACAAAACTTAGTAGCAGGTGGGTATTTGCAATAAAATGACTTATGTGATAGAATGTCAAAATTCAAGTGACTTTCGGGGTGTGTTTTGCAATTTTCCCTTTGGAAAATGATTCGGGATAGACTTGCCTCGGGGTCCTCCGCCGACGACGACGTGGGGAGTGGGGCCTGGCAATGGGGAGGAGAGGCGCTGGCCGCGGGCTCCGGCGCGAGGGAAAGAAAGGTAGTGGACGTGAGGATAATGGAGAGAGGGGTAGAGGTGGATTTTATATTCTTTTTTGGATTCAAGGTTGTTGAGTGTAAATTTTGGATCTCTACACAAATTAAAGAAAATATGAGAACCAAAACAAAAAGTACCAGGGGCTGAAATACAAAATTGAAGCCACTTGTAGAGCTACTTGCACTGTGAAGAATTCAGATTTGGGACTCGTAGCTTTAGCGTACGTGGCACACTGAGGCTCCTCATATAGTCATATGAGAGTGACGCACTGTGAATGCCCTTATTTTCTCTTTTCTCCTCTAACTCTTACTATTCGTGCATGTCCAACTTTAGCAAAACTTAAGCATTTTTTTCTCATAAACTATTTATCCGATTTACAATTCGATTATACCATTATATTTATCGTAAATAAATCTCACGGTTTTTAGGCGAATTATGAAATTAGTTTTTTCATTCGTGTCCGAAAACCCCTTCCGACATCCGATCAAACGTTCAATGTGACACCGAAAAATTTTCTTTTCACGAACTAAACAAGGCCTTAACATGGATGATGGATCAGACGGCAAAAAGTTCGAAACTTTTCCTCTTTGATCTTCTTTCGACAATAGGATATCAATTCCATCCTTTAATTTGTTGGCTATTGACATGTCACCCTCCAAATTATTTGGCTATTTACCGACTCCCACGGATCCATTGGTGAAGAATATCGATTATTTGGTGAAAAATGATTTGCTTTGCGACTTTACTAAGAGGTGTCCTACCGTATACACAAATGTTCTGTTTGAGACTGCATGCCTTACATAATTAATTCATCCTTAATTAATTTGTCGATCCCTCTGAAAAAAAATTCCCTGTAGGTTGACTAAGGAGAAGTGAGGTTGTACAATAACAGTGTACAATTTTGGTTCGAAATTTTAGAAGCCCCTCTTCCCCCAGGCAAGTGATTATCTCGACAGAAATTTTCAGTTTTACTCAATTTTTCGTGAATTTAGTGAAAATTTAGTCAAATTCGGTTAAATTATGTTAATTTTTTTTAAAAAAATCAGTCCAAAAGGTGCCAAAAATCACAAAATTTTGGGAATTTTGGTTCTACAGAAATGACCGAAATTTTGGATGAAATCGAAATTGAAAGCCCTGTACAATAATCGCATTGCTGTGCGAACTGCAGGACACTGAATATGTGCTTTTGTTCTCTTTTGGATATTTCGGGACTTTGTTGAAGGATGATGATAATGACATGATCAGCGAGCCAATCTCAACAACAACAAGTGATTAATTGAAATTGATGATCGTGGTGGCACAATATATATATGAATGATGTTGATTATTGTGTGCAATTCATTGTCCAGAAAGAAAATGATATTGCATATAATTTCAGAGAAAAAAAGGACAAAAGGATAAATGCACACCTAAATGGTGGTCGTGCTGCATTTGTGAGTGGTCTACTCTGAGGCAGAGGTCACCAACAAAGGATGGCCATGGCTACCAGTACTACCACTAGGAGCAACAGCTGCAGCAGGCACCGAGGCGTGCACGTCGAGCTCCAGCACGGCGTGCAGCTTGGACTCCACCTTGGCCGTTCTCCACAGCACGTGCCCGGACGCTCGCCGGAGCATCCCGCTGCCGCCGACCACCGCCAGCTCCCTGACCTCCTCGGAGGTGTCGTCGCGGCCGGCAATGAGGATGGTGCTCCCGTTGTATGGCCCGTCGGTGAGCACCACCGTGATGTCGACGATGAACACCGGCCTCGCCATGGACGCCAGCATGTACGTCCCCTGCGCCCGCCCAACCTCCCTGGACGCCAGGCTTGGGCCCTCCGTCACCACGTCGTCGATGATCACCGTGTCGCCGAAGTTGTTCCCCGGCGACATGGACGGGTTCGCCGGCCCCGGCCCCTTCACCACCACCACCGACGTCTGCCCCGCCCCGCCCACGATGTCGTGCATGTACACCCGCAGCCGCACCGCCTGCCGACGCGCCGCGGCCGGCGTCAGGGCGGCCGCGACGGCGAGGATCAGAGCCACGGCGGCGACAAGCTGCCGATGGTGCTCTGGAACACTGGAGCTACCCATCTCTTTATGTTTGGTTCACTCGCAAGACGAAAAATGGAGATGCAATTATATATAGCTGCTGGACGAATTCTTACGAATGTTTTACAGCTGCAGGTGCAGGGTCATTATATATCGATCGCCAATGGAGAAAATGGACATTTAGTCCCATTCAAAACATGGTTTCGCTAGAATGCCATTCCGAAAACGTGTTTCGCTAAAATACCAATATAAAGCGTGTGCTCACTACCACTTTGCCATTTTGGCCTTTTGTGCATTTTCGAAATCATTTTCGCTCCTCCACCGGATGATGAGATAAAATTGCCCTTCATGTCCTCTGCCGCCGCTGTTGAGGGAGAGGAGCTTGTCCTCGCCGGCCATCTCCATGTCCACCATGAGCAGCTCACTGTCTTCCTCCTCGTCCTCCTCCATGGATGGTATCCGGAGCGGTGCTATATGGGAGAGCCCAGACGGCAAGGTGGCCGGCGAGTCCTCCGACATCTTCCTCTCCCTCGACCTCGCCACCTCTACCAACTACCTCGCCACAGTCGATGACGGCGGCTAGGGTTTCGAGGTGGCCCCATGGCCTCGCCGGCGACGGAGGCGAAGGGGCGGCCCCATGGCCTCGCCGGTCACGGAGGCGAAGGGGTACGCAGTGGAGAGACAGTAGCAGCTGCTGGCGAGCCTCGCCGGCAACAGAGACAGAGGGGGACGCGGTGGAGAGGCAACAGCAGCTGCCGGCGAGCCTCACCGGCAACGGAGGCGGAGAAGGACGCGGTGGAGAGGCAACAGCAGCTGCCGGCGAGCCTCGCCAGCAACGGAGGTGGAGGGGGACGCGGTGGAGGGGAGGGGCGACACGGTGGAGAGGCAGCAGCAGCTGCTGGCGAGCTGGAGCGCAAGCCTCCGCCGCCGCGAGGCCTCCTCAACGACCTCGCCTCCACCTCCGCCTCGTCGGTGCTGTCCGGCGGCAGCGGGTAGTGGCAGCCGCCGGGGGTTCCGTCGCTCCGTGCACCCGCGCACCCAGATGCCCTCGTCGGCAGCGGCGGTGGGCTCATTCGGCGGCGCTGCCAGGGCTGCCGCCACGAAAGGGGAAGGATGGAAGGGCAATTTCGTCTCATTACCCACTGAAGAAGCGAAAATAATTTCGAAAATGCACAAAAGAGCCAAAATGGCAAAGTGACGGTGAGCGTGCGCTTCATATTGGCATTTTAGCGAAACACGTTTTCGGGAAGGTGTTATAGCAAAACCGTGTTTTGAACGTGGCTAAATGTCCATTTTCTCTCGCCAACGCGTGTATTGAAATGAAATGAAACATTTATCGATCAATCATTTTGTCCTTTTGTTTATTATTGAAGGAAAATATTTGTTGCGATTGCGACATATGCACAACCAACAACACGAGAGTCGAGAGTAGTAATAATTAGTAATAAGAATCAGCGTCGTCAACATCAGCCGTGACGACGTTTGTGCCACGCAGCAGTGACGACCAACGTCGAGCCGGAGAAGATGACGCGGGCACCCACGCGTACACGTCGAGCTCCAGTACCATGTGCACCGGCGACTCCCGCCTCGCCGTCGTCCACAGCACGTGCCCGGTGGCTCGCCGGAGCTTGCCCGTCCCGCCCACCACCGCCAGCTCCCTGACCTCCTGGGAGATGTCGTCGCGGCCGGCGATGAGGATGGTGCTACCCTTGTAGGGCCCGTCGGTGAGGACGAGGGTGATGGAGACCACAAACACGGGGGCGCGCAGGCACGCCAGCGTGTAGGAGCCCTGCGCGCGGCCGACGGCCATGGAGGAGTCCACGTCGGTGAGGAGGTCGTCCACCACCATGGTGTCGCCGAAGTGGCTGCCCGGCGGCATGGCCGGGTGCAGCGGCCCGGTGCCGTTCACCACCTGCACGGCCGTCTGCCCCGGCCCGCCGGTGATGTCGTGCATGTACAACCGCAGCCGCACCGGGAGCCCACCGGCCGAGGCCGGCACTGCCACCGCGAGGACGAGAACCAGGAGATTGCCGGCAATGGAGATGATGGCCATTGCTGTTAGCTGCTCTGCTCGCTGGATGGTCTCGATGAGAGATTTGGAGAAAGCTCCATCGCTGCTTGCATATACGGAACTACTTCCTCCGTTTCATTTTCTATCATTTCCCACATTCATTTTAATGCTAATAAATTTAGATAGATATATATGTCTAGATTCATTAACATCAATATGAATTTAGAAAATGTTAGAATGACTTATATTGTGAAATGGAGGGCAGTATATCTTCAACATGAGGAGTCCAACCATTTAATTTAATTTGTCACCTCATTAAAACATACTCCCAAAATATAGCTACCAAGTACCAGATGTGATATTATCTAGCTGTTTAGATTTATAGTACTAGATAATGTCCTATCATGTACTAGGTAGTTATATTTTAGGGCAAAGGTAGTAGATGATATACATGCTGGTAGCTCATTAAAAACAGAGGATATGCATTGCTTTCGTTGATATAGCTATCCACTGGACTAAGTCTCGTCATAAATATCATATATTTATACATTTGTCTGTATATAATATTAAATTGCATCTGTCCAATTTATTAAAAGAGATATATGCACACTTACGTGGTTTGTGTTTTTTTTAACGATCTGCACCAGACAACACGATAATTCATTGGATAGAATAAGAAAAAATTATTTGGCTTGCACCATGAAAGATGGTAGCCAGGAACAAGAAAAAAAACCTCCGCCACCACGCACTGACAGGTGCTTTGTGTTTATAGATATAAAGTACTAGTAAGTAATGTTATGACAAGGTTTAATAAAACCTTCGGTGGATATATAAAAAGAATCAATTGGATCATGCTATTGTAATTTTACCGTATTAGAAAAATACCACTATTACTTGCGATATCTGTTGTGTGCTACTGGAACTTTGTAAAATTCGATCAATGCTATTATTGTCTTATTTTTTATCTTCACATAGATAAAAATAACCCTCACATGAGGCACACATGTCTGTTTATATTTTTCCTCTATCCTCCTCTCTTCTCTCATTCTTATCTCTCTTCTCCCTCGCCTCCTATGGGCTCCTTCTCACCGTCGTCAGCCCCGACGACACGCTGGCCGACACGAAGCTGTCTCTTCGGAGTGGAGCCCGGGGTGGCTAGCGCAGCGGCCAGCTGATTCAACGATGTTTGGTGTGCCTACTCCGCTCGTCTCACTACCAATGCCTTGTCCTCCAGATCCAGGTAGCTATCAACAAGACAGTGTTGATGCCGTCCTTGTCAGCTTGCCGTGGGCAGGAAGAGGAAGATGATGCGACCGGACTGGCACCGTCCACAGGAGGTATAGTGCAAAAAACCGGACCGGGACGCCGGTCAAACCAGAAAAAACCGGAACCAACACCCTTCACGGTATGTTGCTGAGAGGCTGATGAGTAACTTTTGGAGATTATTGGGCCAAAACGAAGGGCCAAGCCCAAAGCACACTATAAGTGAAAATCAGTGCAAAAATAAGCATGCGCGGGACTGCTCTAGTAGCCACCAGAACAATGCACTTCACATGCTCTGATGGGAAACAACGGCAATTTGACCGGTTTTGACATGCAATTGAACCGGGCGACCCGGGGGTTCAACCGCTCGACCCGTGAACCAGTGGCTTCGCCGGTTCAGTGCCCGGTTTGAGTTTTTCTACTATGACAGGAGGTGACGCTGAGGGGGTCTGGCAAGAGGGTGCTCGGTGAGGACATGCATGATGCACTTCCACGTAGGGTGGGCGTTCGGTCTGACCGAAAAATTCGGTCTCGGTCTTCGGTCTTTCGTTCATTTCGGTCTTTGAAAAGTGAGGACCGAATTTCTTCCCAAAATCTCAAGACCGACAAATTCGGTTTCGGTTTTTTCGATCTCGGTCTCGGTCTAACCAAACTTTGACATAGGGCTGGCTGGAGACGGAGGCGGTGCGATGGCTGCGTTGAGGTAGAGGCGGAGGGTGGACCGGCGGAGGTGGCGTGATGGAGGCGAACGGCGGAGGGCGGAGGCGGACGACGAAGGCAGCGCTGGCGCGATGGAGGTCGAGGACGACCGGTGGAGGCGGAGGCAGAGGGTGGAGGTGGCGCCAGCACGGTGGAGGTCGACGACGACCGGCGGAGGCGGCGCGCAGAGGGCGGAGAGAGGAGGCGGCGCCTGCGCCAGCGCAAGCCGCGAACCGGCAGAGGTGGCGCGCGGAGGACGGTGAGCGGAGGCGGCGCCGGCATGATGAGGCCGAAGGCGGAGGTGGCGCAGGCGTGACGGAGGCGGAGGGTGGAGGCGGAGGCGGCGTGACCGCACGGCGCGAGCGCCGAGCCGCCGAGCACGACTAGATGGGGAGTGGTGGCGGCCCTGTGTTAGGCTTGTGGGAGGGGAAGGAGTGGTTGTGTTGCCTTTAGGGTTTAGTAGTTTATTGGGCTTATTGGGCCTCCTAGACCTATTGGACCACAATTCGGTTTTCTCGGTTAATTCGGTTAACCGAGGTCAATAACCGAATTGCCCGAATAAATTTTGGTCTTTCAATGGCTGAGACCGAACTACCAACCGAATTTCTCGGTCTCGGTCTTTTCGGTTCGGTTCTTCGGTTCGGTCTTATTTTGCCCACCTCTACTTCCACGCCAATGACCTCGCCACTACCTAGGTGCTGCTGGGTTCACCCGGAGCATGTCGCCGTCGCCTGCGTGCCGCCAGGTTTGCATTGAGCCTGCCGCCGTCCCAGCTCCGCATTGCGCCGGGATCTTGTCCACCTTGGTGGCCGGTGGCTGTTGACGGTCGTTATCGGTCAGTTTCTACCGTCAATATTACCAAAATAGAGGAGAACTAGTGATGCTTGTAATGCATAAATATGTTAGAGTACTAATATTCCACTAGTATTAGGTTTACTAACCTTTTGCAGAGAATAATCATAAAATGGAGGAGAATCGACATCAACACAAACGATAAATCAATCGGACGATGTCGAGAACCAGACTTGTGCATGAATAGACCAAGAACTCAGAATTGACACGATGAATTGGGCCAAAATTCACAAGTCTGCAGAGTGGAGAAGTTCAGGAGGCCACCTGCCGATTTTGGGCCAGGATGGGCCGGCCCCTGGTTCGGCCGAACCAAGAGGTTCGGCAGAACCTCCCCTAGCGCCGTTGGATCCAGGTTTTGGCTGGCCGGCGTGGATCACTCCCCAATGACGTTTGGAGAGCAATTCCGACCATTCCAACCACCACAACCGTCATTGGCAGCCTGTATAAGGACTTCACTCTCTTCACTTCAACACACACCTCAAGCAATAGCTCTCTCATTTCTCTCAAGTTTAGTTTAGTAGTATCTAGCTGGTGGAATAGGAATAGAGTAGAAATCAAGAGTCCGGAAGCCTTCGAAAGAGTTCGGGTATGGCTCTAGCAGCTTTTCTCTTCTCTTTTGTAAGCTTTGTACTTTTATTAGAATACTCTTCTAAATACATTTATGGTATTGAAATACTTTCCGAGTATATGGGTACCTACTTTACATTATGTTCATGTTATACTGAATATACAGAGATGCTTTGGTGCGGGTATAATGCTTGCTTATGCAATTACTCTATGTCATGACGATGATATTAGAGTAGTATCTGGTAGTTTAGATGTGGTGTCTAGATTACGGGATATCATTATTTGGGGTTATATATTGCGGATGAGAGGTGGACCGCTGATGGTGACAACTCAGTACGGGTATTCCTCCGCGCCGGTATATAATCCTAAGTTAATTCCCTGGGGACGGTATTCCTCCATATTTAGCCTCGGCTGTATGGTCATGACGGGCTGTCATAAGGAACTCGGTATTCAGGGGTGGCTTCTCGAAATACCAGGAGGGCATCGGATAGAGGGTATTAGGTAGTATATCGAGTAACTAGAATGTATGTATACTATGTATATTAGAAGTATAGGAATAGATTATCTTTCTCTTTTCTTTCCACTTAGCTTAGATAATATATTATGAGAATGAGTAGTTAATGCTTGTGTGTCACTCTATCCTTGGATTATCTTAACCCCTGTTTAGAATATGATTATCATAAGCAATATATAAATTATTAGTCAAAGTTCTCTTTACATGATCTTTCTACGGGATAAAATAAATACGATACCCTTGGAATACTCTCGGGTGAAATGCTACAATGGTATATCCGTGCGCTTGCGGATGAACTCTGTAACTATAATATACTAGAAGTATTTCTGTGCCATTGCTGAGAATTATATTTTTAGTAATGTCGTTAAGAAATACCAACAGTGGCCCTCCTCCTTGCTGCACCGCTCGCCAGTCACTGCCACAGCCGCCATCACTGACGGGATGCATCACCCATCCATGACGTGTTGATGGCATCGTCGCCATGAGCGTGACAAAGATAGGCCACTGCGAAGAGGAGCTCCGACGAGGTAGCGAGCATTGCGGGGGTCCGACGAGGAGCTCCAGGGAGGAGAAGCTGGCATGGCCGGCCCATAGGGAAGAAGGAGAGGAAAAGAAAAGAAGAGAAGGAAGAAGGAGAGCGTGACGGAAAATGTGATGGTGATAGCATGATTTAATTTATAAAATTCCGTGACATCTAACCGATATTACGAATAGTAGTGGTATTTTTGTAATTCTAATACGGTAAATTTGCAATGGCATGGATCGAATTAACCCTAAAAGATTTGGGGTGTGTTTGGATGGTGCACTGGCCTTCTTGGGGCTCTTGCTCACACAGCTGAATCTGGTGATAAGCGCTTGAAATCGGACATCTAAGAACGATGAGCCAGTGCCAATTCTTATATTAAAGATCTGCAAAAAATTGACAGCCACGATAAGATTCTTGAAATCTTGAGCGTTGCAAGGGGTGCGTCATCCTGTACTCTACAACACTCTACGAGTCGCACATGAGAATGGGCTTTGAACTCTCGAGAACATATCTCCATATCTCTTTGTTTCTCGCATGCCGCCTACATAGTTATAAAAAAAATAAATAAAAATAAATTAAACTCCAACTTGTTGACACATATTTAAAAGTTAAATTTGTTTTTTTATTTTGCCATATGTAGAAGTTAAATTTGTAGGTATGTGAAATGATATATCATATTCATTTGTTTTTTAAAATAATTATAACTATTTGATGAGTGAGATGTAAAGAACAGAGGGAATGCTTAGAATCGTTTCCCACATGTACGAACATTCATCACTGTTTCAGTTGAGCGCATAATTAAACTGCACCGACGATCGATCGGTCTTTGAATTGACGCTGAGACGTAGTGCAGTTTATATATGGATGGTATTATTCATAACATGAATATGTTAATTATTGAAAAGCACAATGATTAAGGGCATTGTGACAAATTGTGTGGCCAAATGGATTCCACGAGACGTGATCCCTGGAACTCTTTAATTTCTTCCCATCATCAGAGATTCAGAAGAAGGTACGGTCCTTCCCTCAAAAGTCTTCATATTAATCTTCCTCTCCGTTCCCAACTAAATTAACACCAGCAAGAGATAGGTAGAGTGAGTACTTACAGGCAAGCAAATTAATTCAGGCGAATTGAATGCAGATATATAGTATAGTAAATTTGAAAATATACTGTTTATTTAGCTTTTCTTAAAAATATTTGGAGTTTAATTTTTTTAAGTATAAATATACCGTTGGTATCGCTCAAAGATGCGCGAGAAGGACGTGGCGTGATGACGCCGGCGGTGTCGCGCGGCAACGGCGCGACCGGCGAGACCGCTTAATTAATTATTAATTAATTCACTAATTATGATGATTAATCACTAATTATTATCAATTAATCGCTAATCATGACCACTAATTAATTTTCAAAAACGATATTGCTCTTTGGCACCGCGCGAGAGCGAGCCTTCTCACGCTCTTGCCGCGCGACACAGCTCGCGTCGTCACGCCACATTATTATCGCGTATCCACTTAGCGATAACGACGGTATATTTGTATAAGAAATTAAACCCCAAATATTTTTAAGAAAAAAAATAAATAAACAGTATATTTTAAAATTTAATCCGATAGAGTACTCCAATGATTTGGATTTGCATTGTACAAGATACATTTTTTGTTTAACGTTGATGATAATGATTTGACAAGCATGCTATTTGCTAATATATTAATTTTAAGACATATAATTCAAGGTTAGTACTGGTTTCTCGTGTACCAAACATATATATATACATATATATATATATATATATACATATATATATATATATATATATAATTAAAAATATTTTTGCTGATGGCTCGGTAAGTCATCGTGTCCGAATCTACCTCGCACACAATCACTATCAGTTTAACTATTTATGTGTCTCCGATCCGTATCTGATTTTCTTTTTTCCATCATATGGTCAGTCCCTAATGGAATCAGACTCATACACGAGTACACGACTCACACGGTGCCGCTCTCCTCATCCGTTTTCAGGCGTAGGGGTGTACCTACGCATCCGTCTAGACCACCAGAACCAAACGCTCTGTCACACGAGCAGCCTACCTAGCTAAGCAGGCCTGATGAACATACCTAATTTTACCATCTCATATTTTTCTTTGCAAAGCCCCCACTTCTTTGTCAGCTAGCGCGCCTTTCTTGCCAACTTTGCACATGTATATACAGTATAACATTCACATCTCTATCTCTACTATTATAAAAATTGAAAATATTTTTACCGGTATTTTGATACGTCATCGATGTATGATTTGATTTTTAAGTTCGTTCAATTTTGGAAATACAGATCCGTATTTTAGTTGGGTTTTAAATTCGTTCGCTTTTGGGAATACGGAAGGAGTTGTATAAGATATCTCTTTAAAAAACTCACATGCTAACTTGAGATGATTGGACTCCTGATTATAGCTCACAATTTTCTAGAAAAAATATATCCAAGCGAATTCCAACAATAAATTTCACCTCGTATAATAGCAATAAGGGCAGTCCCAACCCATAATATCCATAAATAGTGTCTATAGTGCCATATCAATAAGACATCATAATAGAAACTACAATCTACAACCCATGGTTTCTTAAAGTGGGCCATTAATAAATACATCATCTCTCTTCTCTACCAATCATATTTATTCTTCATCTATTATGAAGACACTATTCTCTCCCAATGCAAAACTTGATAGTGTTAATGCATAGGTTCTCGTGTTGAAGCTGTGTCTTGCATGAGACCCGGTTTCTTCCTCTCTTCACTCTCTCTCTTAATTAATATATTGCCACATAAGCTAAAAGTCCTACATGACAATGTAGTTAATGCCATAGACACCATCCTATGTGGAGGGTTGGGACTGCCCTAATAAGATTAAAATAACCGTCACCTGTTGCAACGCACGGGTATTTTTTTCTACTAATTAAGAAATAAGAGTTGTCCATATATCTACTCCCATTAATTAATTGTTTGAGCATGCATTTTATTTTGAAATACAAAAGAAATAAAATTCTTGGTTTGAAACTTAAAAAAAAAACTTGTAGAAAAGCTAGCAAAAGTAGCAAGGATTATTAATTATATGTTACCTGCAGGCTGCAGCATGAGGAGGGGTGAGGGTGACGTTTAGTAATTTGTAGCAAGAGCAGATGCAGCAGCAGCGGGCAGTGAGGCGTACACGTCCAGCTCCAGCACATAGTGCACCGCTTCCAACACCTCCACCGTCCTCCACACCACGTGCCCGGACGCTCGCCGGAGCTTCCCCGTCCCGCCGACCACCGCCAGCTCCCTCACCTCCGCGAGGACCTCGTCGCGGCCGGCGATGACGATGGTGCTCCCGTTGTAGGGCCCGTGGGTGAGCTTGACGGTGGCGGTGACCACGACGACGGGGTCGACGAGGCCGGCAAGGACGTAGGAGCCCTGGGCGCGGCCGACGGGGTTGGAGTCGAGGCTGGGGCCCTCGGTGAGGAGGTCGTCCATCACCGTCGTGTCGCCGAAGTGCCTGTTACCCGGCGGCATGGACGGGTGCAGAGGCCCCGTGCCCTTCACCACCTGCACGGCCGTCTCCCCGGCGATGTCGTGCATGTAGAAGTGCAGCCGCACCTGCCGCCGCCGCGCCGCAGAGGCCGGCACGATGAACGCGAAGGCGAGGAGGAGGAGCTTGGCAGTAGTGCAGCTCCTGGACCTGGCCATCTTTGCGTCTCTGCCTCTGCCTGCAGTGCAGCCTGAGCCTGAGCCTGAGGCTGAGGAGATGGAGAAATTCGCATTGGCCGCTCCTCCTGGCCTGCTCCCTAGCAGAGCTTGTTATAGTCTCCAATCATTTCAGACAGCACATGACGCTTGCTCCCCCACTGACCATTAACCCTTCAATTACTGACCATTCTATCAATGGGACCGGCGCTTGCTCTCTCACGCGACTCTTCCTCTCCCCACACGCGTCTCTTTCTCTCTCCCAGCCAGATCTAGCGGTGGCAGATCTTAGCCCTACCGCAGCTAGATCTGACCGGCGTCTGCATGACGGCTAGAACAGCGGCGGTGGGGAGGTGGGAGGCGAAGGTGTAGCGGTGGCGGCTAGAGGCAGCCAGGCCTATGCCTGGCCGTGCGGGTTGGGGATGGCTGGAGGTGGTCGGGAGGGTGGTGGGGGAGCGGCAAGGCGTCAGCGATGAAGTCCCTCCGGACGGCGGTAGGGGCAGCGAAGCACAGCGGTGGCCCAGTGTCGACGGCAGCCCTAGCGGCAGCAGTGGCCCGAGCGGCTCCCGTCGGCGTTGGCGACCCTTGGGCAGCGACAGTTCCCGTTGGCGCCGGCGGCACTAGGGGCTACGGCGGAGGACGGCGGCGCAACAGCTCCCGTCGGCGCCAGTGGCCCTAGGGGCGGCGGCGGCCTAGGATGGCGCCGGCTCCCGTCGGCGCCGGCAGCCGTAGGGGCTATTGCGGGCGGCATAGGACAGCAGCGGAGCACTGTGAATCCGATGAAGTGGAAGCCGATTCTGTCGGTTCGTGTATGGTTGGCTAGTTCCAGCTAAACGACGAATGACAACGGCTGAAAGTAGGTTAACTGGCAGTGTGTGGCATCAGCTTACCTGAAATACAAAGATGGCACCAATGGAGGTTTGTATCGACAGCGCACTAGGGGTGGCGACGACTAGATGACTTCCACCTGTTTCAGAAGGATATGTCGGGACGCAGAGAAGCAAGGATGTGCCGAGGTTGTTTGGTTTTCTTTTATTTTTTGGCTGTGTGTTTTCCTCCTTGTTGAGGAGGCGTGAGTCTAGATAGGCTGTGTATATTTTTTGTGGATATAGAGGCCGGATTAATAAAAATCCATTATCTAATAAAAAAATTCAGACAACACATTGATCAGCTCATTGAAAGCAAATTAAAGGACAAGTTAGGTAGGTTAACCATATCAGACCCAAACTGAAATTTCATGATATTATTTAATTTCGTTCCACTGAAAATAATACTCCATAATTAATACAATACTAGTACTAATTAAGCATATATGACCAGCGTGCCCAATGATAGGAGTATATGAACAACACAAACAGTAACAGAAAAAATGGCAGTGTATCTATCTATCTCTGTGTGTGTCTACATATATATATATATATATATCTACATATATATATATATATATATATCTACATATGTATATATATATATATATATATATGTATATACGTGTATATATATATATGTGTATATATATATATATGTATATATATATATATGTCCGACACCCGGTGCTTCATATTAATTTTTGAGTATTAATTTGGAAATTAAGCACCTATATATTTTTTCTCCGTTTCATAATATAAATTTTTCTAACATTACCCACATTCATATAGATGTTAATGAATCTAGACATATATATGTGTTTAGATTTATAAACATCTATATAAATATTAGCAAGGCTAGAAAGATTTACATTTATGAAATGGAAATGGAGGAAGTAGCTAGCTAGCTGCTTGCCGGAGTGGCTGAGAAGGCATCAATTGTGAAGCCCATAATAACGACTGCAGCACTCGCGTATGCCCGCTCAACTCTGCGGGCCATCGCACCTGAGAGTGCTGAATTAACGCTACATGGAAAACATATATAGATGAGATTAATTTAAGCTTAGAGAAAGAGAGACATTGATATATATATATATATATATGTATATATATATATAGCAATAAACTCTTTAATTATATTAGTGCTCGCTCATACATACAAGTAGGTAGTCTGGTCCAGTGTAGCCATGTCCATTGATTTAGTAGCTGTTTAGTTGGATATCATCCTATAACTGTGTTTATAACTGTGTTTAGTTGGATCCAAAGTTTAAATTTTGTTTAGTTGGATATCAACCTATAACTGTGTTTAGTTGGATCCAAAGTTTAAATTTTGGTTGAAATTAAAGATGATGTGACTGAAAAGTTATGTGTATGACAGATTGATGTGATGGAAAAAAACTAAAGTTTAGATCCAAACTTTGGATCTAAACACAGCCATAAATGAGAGTGATCACTTATTTAGTGTTAAAACTTAAGTGATCACGTTAATTTTTTAGTACATATTATTATTTTAGCACATATTTAACGTTCATCCTATTAAAAACTTTTATAAAATATGTAAAATTATATGTCTACATAAAAATATATTTAACAATGAATCAAACGATAGGAAAAGAATTAATAATTACTTAAATTTTTTAAAAAAGACGAATGATCAGACACTTAAATTTTTTAAATAAGACGAACGATCAGACATGTTTATAAAAGCCAACGATGTCAAACATTAAAATCAACGGCGTCTGATATTTCGAAAGCCAACAGCGTCAAACATTAAAGTCTACGGCGTCTAACGGAGGGAGTAGAATGCATGACTGAAGAACGACAATAGATAATAAGAACTTTTAGTCTGGAGTACGTGGTTAATTTGATAAAAGTAAAACTTTAGTCTGGAGTCAGAGTGATTAATATAATCAAGGGGAACCTACTTAAAGAAAGAACTTTAGTCCTCGATCGAATAGTAAGTTCATCTATCTTTTGAGTGCATACAACAGGAAAATCATCAAATAGTACTCCATCTAAGCTAAGCAGGCAGACGCAATGCGACCGCAACAACTAAACCTCCTTTGCCGGCAATATATATATATAACTAATATAAATATTTAACTAATATAAATATTTGTATTTTTCCGGTCGTCACATCTAATTTTGTCCGATTTTTCATCCATAAGCAATCCGATTAGGTTAGCAATAGCGATGGAAAAAAATTGCAAAAAAAAAAAATCGGCGCCACCACCGTAGACGGATCCACCCGCGGACGAAACCGACGCCGTCGTCGCCGTCGACGGCGCCGTTGAGACGGCGCCGTTGAGAGGGCGCCGTCGCCGTCGAGGCCGACGGGGAGAAGGAGAGGGGGAGGGACGGCCGTCGCCGCCATCTCCGCCGCACTCCGCCGTCGCTGCGCCGTGTCGGCGAGATGGGAAGGAGAGCGGGAGAGGGAGCGCGGACGCCGTCGACGCCGCCGTTGGGAGGGCGCCGTCTCCGCCGCACCCCGCCGTCGCCGCGCCATGCCGGCAAGAAGGGAGGGAGAAGGGAAGCGGCGCCGGTAGCGGGGGAGGCGGCCGGCTTGGGGGAGGGGGAGGGGGAGAGGCGGGAGATGGGGAGAGGGAGGAGAGGGGAAGCGGCGCTAGCCGGCGACGATCTCCCCTCCCCGGCGGCGTGCAGAGCCGCCTCCACCGCCCTCTCCCACGCCTCGTCCATCTCTTCCTTTTTTTTTCTTCCCCTCATTTTTTTTTCCGTGGTGTTTGGCTTTGAGAGGATTTGATGAGTGATACGGGGAGGTAGTGGATCGCGGATTGTATACGCAGCCAATGGGAGGGCTCGGATCGGGAGACGTGGATCAATGACGTGGCGGGATCCGAGAGGCGTGTGTTTCTTTTGAGAGGAGGGAGCGCGGCGTGGAGGCGTGATGATGCCAAAAGCATTTTTTTTCTCGCCTCTGTTTGTTTTTTTTCCTGTTTTGTTTCTCTGGTTCTTTTTATCGTTTTCTTTTAAGGGGCAAATATATCTTATCTTAATTTTTCCAATGGTCACCTTATCCGTGCGTTACTTTTTCGTGCATCCAAAAAGAAATCCCAGACGATATTACATCACAAAATAAAATTAGAGATAGGGAAAACTGAAGCATATACATACAAATTTTATCCAAATCCTTGAGAAAACACTACTACAACAACACAAGAACAGCATCAACACAATAACACAAGAAAAAAAAAACGCCACACCGAAAGACGAGGGTGTGAAGAAGTTCATTTTTAGCACTTCATTTTTTCAAAAGCATTACAATTATAGTTATTGAATGTGTTTATTTCAAAGAAAACCTAAAAAAAAGTATTTTCTTTTTTTTTCCAATTAAATAATTATTAAATGATGTTTGTATTATTAAAATTAGCAAATAAGCTCTAAAAATTCCAATAAAATTTCAAAGAGCGTAACTAATTATGGAGAATTTAATAAAATTAAATTTAACCATGCCATTTTATTTCTCACACTTGATTTACTTGTAAATTTATTTAATTATACACATACCTACTTAAAAATAGCAGATATTTCAGCGAATTTGTATTTTAATTAATTACATATTTTTCTGATCTGTACGCTTCCCGTTGCAACGCACTCTGTAATCATCCGGTGCAACACACGGGCACTTTTGCTAGTGTGTGTATACACACACACTAGTCAGCACTCCGCGCGTTGTTGCGGCGATGATATTCAACGTGTTTAAAACATAGGAATTTAATGTGAAACCATATTTTTTGGGGCATAATAGTTTGAAAAAAAAAGAAAATATGTGCTATATATACGAAGAAATTTGCTCTTTTTCACTCACTTTGATATATGTGTTCTTATGATAATCAAATATAAGTCATGGAGCTTGTCATATGAAAAGTAGCTAAATGATTCCCCTTTGGAAACACATAATTTAAGATATTTTTATTACACAAATAAAAAGTGAATGGTTCTGTAATTATTGATAAGTTTAAAATTATATTATAGTAGTACATATGTAAGGACATGTAGTATTACTGTAATAGTTAAAATATATTATATATTGGACTCATTTTGTCACACTCTTCACGTAGAACATGGTAAAATAGCTATATCACAAATTATTTCATGGGGTTTGTGGAATATAACCATTTAAAGCTGTTAGCCTATAAGCAAAGAAAAGAATATTAGTATGTAATTCACAAAATTAAATGGGTTCTTTTGCAAAACTTGTTGGTAAAATAGCATGCTACTCGGATTTATATCAGGTGCAGTTATAGCTATGACTGCAACTTAAGAACTGCATGCAATTCCAGCCGTCCATTTCTGTGATGAACGGCTTAGATCCAGCGATACAGTGACCGTACCAACAGTATTCTGTGATGAACAGTACACCTCGCTGATCTGGACCGTTCCATCTGCATCCGTTGATGAAAACTGGTACTGCCTAAGTTACAGTCCCAGTAGCGACTGCAGCTGATCCGGATTCATGCTACTCTATTAGGCCTCTGACACTCGGTACCGGGTCTACCGTTACCTAGTGGGAGACATGTGTACGAACCGGATGTAGAGGGAAAAAAATATGGATGATTGTGTTTACTACTGTAGTTTCTACAGGGATGGAAGAGTGGATGCTGCGGTTACGTGGCAGCAGGAGCCATGGCTACCGTACTTCACCGAGAATAAAGATTTTACTAGTCTAAGCCCCACGTGTTGCCGCGGGCACCAAATATTAGAAGAATTAGATAAAAAATTCAGTACAACAATCATGGGATTAAATCGTATCCTACATGTTTTTTTAACATTGGATATGGCATTAGGTTTATACAAATCTCAGCCTACTCATATAAAAATATACAAAACCACTAAGAACAAAACTTACGTTCTGTAAATCAGTAGGATCAAGTCAGCAGAACTGCAGAAGAGATAACCAAGTTGCACATGTCCGGGTAGGCATCATTTGTGGCAAAACAGAGTAGTTCTGACAATACGTGAGCACATCTCCTGTGTTGAATTTTGCATCAACGTCTAATGGAAATTTCATCACCATGTAAAGGAGCTACAAAATAAACATTAAAATGAAGCCAAAGCACATAGAGCGTTCAGTTTAGTTCTGATAGGAACATAGTTTAACTCTTGAGCTTATAAAGTGGAAATTTTATTCATTTCATTGTCATATGTCATACCTTGTTAAACGATAGAAATGCCCTCATATAATATTAAGTAACATTCTTCTTTATATGTCACTCTTGATCTGCAATAAGTAAAATGAATTCAGATCAAATATACTTGTCAATCATTACCCGACAGTATGAGACCTGAATTTGAGGTCTCTATCTGTACATAAAACAATGAGAAATGAGACATTTCCTATTACCATTCAATAGGAAGTTGAGGGGAGAATTTCTTTTAACAATGGGCTGTCTAAACAGGATTAAAATTTAGCAGTACAATGTAACAAAATGGTTACTCATGTTAACATATGAGCAGAGGAGCATTAGAACTGTGCTTATCTATATCAACAATGAGTAATGATAAGAACTTACCACCATATATCCATGTGGATTATAGAAGTATGTAAGTTTAGATTTATCTAATTTGTATGTTTAGCTATGAATGTTGGATGGTTGGATATGTAGAAAGATAGAAATCAGATATATCAACTTGGGACAAAAGAAAAATCAAATCTGAGGTGGTGGGAACCATATTTAAGAATGCTAAATTTATATTGAAATGGGGCAATCTGATTAGGCAAAGTGATGTGCATACATGACTTAAAGCACATAATTTACATGTGAATAGGAAGTAAGCTACTTTGAAAACATAGCTGAACAACATAAGCACTACAATTTCTTTAGCTTGAAAGAAATTCATCAGTTGTTGTTATGTATTGTTGTTAAGTCACACCTTTCAAAAGAACCATAGAACTGCAAGAGGACTGCATTACTAAAATATATATATGAAGATGGTTCTGTGTTGTGCACTCTGTTGATGACATACACTTTAATAAATCTAAGAGCACTGAGAAACGCATTAGCAAGTGTAGATTGTCTATTGGATGTAATATGGCAAATTCAGGCGTAAAAAAGATTATACTAAACAGACTATCATAGCACAAATTGTAAAACATAAATACCTTGTAGTAAGAAAGCTGATCTATTGAACATGGGTATCTAGGGAGAACTGACAACATTGGCTTGATATATCATGGAAAATGTCATTATACACAATGTGTGTGTCTTGCTTTCATACTCAGCAGAGTTATTTTCAATGAGGATTCGTAATCCTTTTGGAGATGTTACGCGGGAGAAGGCAACATAAAGCTGCCCATGAGAGAACACAGGACTTGGCAAGTAAACACCAACCTTGCTAAGTGTCTGTCCTTGGCTCTTGTTTATCGTCATCGCATATGAAACACGCACTAGAAATTGACGACGTCTCATCTTGAAAGGCCATTTTGGGTCTGTCGAAACAGAAACAATTCTAGGGATATAAGCTCTAGAACCTTTAGCGCTTCCTGTTATTATTTGGGCTTCAATTACACGATGAGTGAGCTGTGTCACAGTAAGTCTAGTTCCATTGCATAAGCCCTTGGATGGACTCAAATTTCTAAGTAACATTATTAGGACACCAATCTTCAGTTGTAAATGGTGATCTGGAAGGCCACTCATTCGAACCGTGTTGAGAAACTCTAGAGGATACAGGTCTTGAAGAGTGCAATAGTTAGCTGTAGTATCATCAATTGTATCAAAGCTATAATATGACATTTCCTCATTAGCTATCTGGCCAATAATCTGAGCATTTATAGCAGCAGCCACCTCATTTGTTGGGGCCAAAATTGCTCGCTGACACAAATAGGCTGGTAATTCTGAGGCATCTGGTGTTGACTCATAGACAAAAGAAATTAAACTTTCAAGGTTTCTTTCCTGAACAGGTAACAAAAGATACTCTGGAATTTGGATCCATGTTGTGTCAGGTCGATCTGTTGGCATGCTATCAGGTAGTGTGCCATCACCAATAGAAAGAAGCCAGTGAGAAAACTGATCCAATTCAATCCTATCAACCTGAGAAAGTGTTGGGCATCTAAGTCTCATGTTTTCAGTTAAATGGAGAACCACACAATTCTGCCACAAATGGGATCGTGTGATTGAAGCATTGAGGATCTGCTGCTTATTTGCATTTGGGATGACAGGCAATGTTTGCCTAAAATCACCACCTAGAACAACTGTGACACCACCAAATTGCTTGTTTGGTAGATAACAATTGTTCGATGGCATGATATCTCTAAGAGTTCGATCAAGTGCTTCAAAATAGTGTTTATGGTTTACAGGTGCCTCATCCCATATGATTAGTGATGTTCTTTCTATGAGCTCAGCGAGATGTGTATTTTTCTTAATAGCACACATGGAATACTCTTGAATATCTATAGGAATTCTAAACCTTGAGTGTGGTGTTCGACCACCTGGCAACAACAAAGCTGCTATACCAGAAGATGCAACTGCTAAGGCTATCTTTCCACGACTTCTTATATTATTGAGAAGTGCATTCCACAGAAATGTTTTGCCGGTACCACTATATCCATATACAAAGAAAGTGTGACCTGAACCATTCAGAACTGAGTGTTCTATGGCATCATAAATAGATCTCTGACTTGAGTTTAGTTTGTTAAGTTGCTCATTTGCTTTTACTAAAGTAGCATCAAGGTCATAAGAGAGCTCATCCACTACCAACCTGTTGTTCAAAACATTGTAATCATGGTGTTCTGGCTCTGGCAAGTTAAAGTGACCTAGGCTATATCCAGAATCTTTGAGTAATTTGTCTAATTCATCCAAGACATATGACCTAATGTGTTGCTGCACTAATGGTTGAGAGATACCTTGTGTGGGCCGAATAGTACGATATGCCAAATCTTCTCCCATTGGCTTGATATAATCTTCAAGCAATTTTATTGGGTCGGTGACTTCACAAAAAAGAAGTAATGTGACAAATAGCTGGCGAAGTTGGAATGGTAATGCCCATTGTGCTGCATCAGCCATAGCATTGGACCACTCACAATCATCACCAAGTAAACCTAATGCTTGATATGCAGCACAAAATGCTGGGTATAGTTGTCCAGCCACGGTGCGAAGATCAGAAAAGTCTTGTGCCCCTTTTATAATATGCAATAGCATACGCAGATAAAATCTTTCTCCTTGGTTAGGACTAACATTGGCTATACGGCCAACCTTCCCACGAGCATTACGACGTGGTTTCCAAAATTTTCCATCACCATGCCATGTCCAATGTTCAGGGAACTCTACAAATGTGTGTTGTCAAGCCTCTGGATATGTCTTGTTTGCCTCAAACCATGCAGTCAATTTTGTTATGAGATTGCATGGATTATCAATCACCTGGTGAATATGGTCATCCTCAGTAAATACAACACCATTTTCTAGTGGGAGATGCACAGGAAGACGTTCCACGGCTGGATCCGTGTGATGGATATCAAATTGCAAAAGCCGCCAAGCTGCATCATGTGGTGTAACACATCTACATTCAAGGTATTCCTTTATTTCATTTATTTCCTCTGTAGAAGAACCGGGGGTATCTCTTTTTCTTTTAATTCCAACTTTAGCAAAATCAGGGCCCTTGTTTGTATACTTAAACAGGTATTTCTCCATACCATCGCGATTAACACTTTCCACATTTATGTGTGCCTGATACTTAACTAATAAGTCTACATTATGTGGAACCACAAATTGATTATCAATCTCAACGCCACGTTTCTTTGCGGTGATTCCATTATTTGGTCGAGCATACCTAACATGGCCATTAGGTAGCACAACTGTTTTGTCAGAAAATTCCTTGGGATAGAATTTAGTGCATTTACCATCAGCCATGCAAGGAGAAGAGGAACCTGAAATATTGCAAGGACCATGAATCATGAATTGTGAGTCAGCCTCATAACCAATAGGGTTAATAGATGGGTCTGGTAACTGCGCTGATATGAAAGTGTCTATCAGATCAGCATCAAGGGGTCTATCCTTTTTAAGCCACACTATCAAGTGGACATGCAGAAGACCACGTTTCTGAAATTCAATCGTGTAGACAACTGAAAAAAAATATTGAGGTAAACAAAACTGAAACAATAGTACAACATAAGAATTAAAACATAGTAATTAAAAGAGCTAACCTCCGAGTATGGGACCAAAGAACTCATATTTTTTTATATCATCAACAAAAAGCTTGAGCTTCATTTCAAAAACTCGATCAACAATATTGGGCCGATCAGAAGGTTGTTGTCTTGGTATAAATGCTAAATCTTCTGTTATCTTTGGCCAAGCAGCATTGCACGTGTAAGTGATGAAAAGATCCCGGCATCCAAATCTACGACAGAGAGCCACACAATCTTGGTAATTTTGGTAGTAATAGCGTGGACTTCCAGTGAATGAACCTGGCAAAATAATCCTCTGGCCTACCGATGAAGCATCAATAATGCCGCTACTGACTGTATCAAGTAAAGCTTTAGAGGGGCTACTCCTATACTTCAGCTGAAAAGTTTTTTTTTCCTATAATGGTTCAAGCGGCTATCCTCGACACAACAAAAACCATCAACCTCATATGACTGTGTGAGCCTCTTGCAACGCAATGGGGTGTTGAAGTCATCATCTCTATCATGCAATCTATATGCAAAGTATTCTACCAAAGTAACTTTCTTCTGTCTGATCATTCCCGAGCGGTGACATTGTCTATACTTGAGATTTTCATGAAAACCGTCCTCTCCATAAGGAAACAATAGCGGGTATTGCATTGCCATAAATTTGCAATGAGTTTCATTTACCCTTTGAAGCTGCAATGAGTGATCCTCTACTATTAAGTCACGACCTTTCTCGGTAGTGCCTAGATCATTAACCACCAAACCAACCACCTCTGATGCAACTGGGGCTGAGTAGATATTACCATGTTGATTGGGGGTGGCAAATAACTTCACTGAGTAATGATCCTCTAACTGATTGTGCAGCCTATCACGAGCAGTTCGAAAGAGCTGAACAACTGGGTTGTGTGCATTGGGCATGGTCATCAAAGATGCAACAATATCCTCATTTGGTTGAAAACTCATCTCTCTATGTGAAGCAATAGCCACTCTATTTCTTATTTCATTCTCAGTGTCAAAATGTATAATTGACAATATTCTGGTCTTGCACCATGCTTTGGAATAAGCGATCCAATTCGGTGGCATAGCTGCCCACTAATCTTGAAAATGTAAGGGCCATGACCATCATTAATTGAGTTGATGATATTTACACCCATAGATGTCATAGCAAACATAGAATTGTAGCGTCTGATGTTTTCAAAGAAGTGGTTGGACAAAACACGATCTCGTCCAGTTAAAAGAGAGAGCAAAGGTTCTGGTGGTGGCCTATATGGAGGCAAATAAATGCTCCCTCCTCTACAGCATTTGTTGTAAATTGGCAAAGCTGTTCGTCCACACCCATGTACGCGTTCCTCATACCAGAATCGAGCACCACAATGTTGGCAAGTATGGGTAGGGCCTCCTAAATTGAGAGGTGTGAAAATAGTACCTAATAGAAAGGAATAAGCGAAAAATTAGAATGGAAAATCTTATAAAAGGATGATATAATATAAATTAGAACATGGTTCAGTGGTTTCACCATAGAAAAGAGATCATTGGGTGGAGTATTATTGTCGAGAAGCTTTACGACCATTGAGATAGAACATTAGTGTTGAGCAGCAAAAATAACTTCAGAACATGAACTGTGGAGGTTGAGCCTGAATATCGAGCAGCATCACGATCAGCTGGTAATAATAAGGGAACACCCCTGTAAGTCTTGAGCATGCAGATGTAATGTATAAATTTAGTGCATCAAAGCATGTGCAAGAAAAGAACTTACGGCGATGTCGACTGGCAAAAAGGGGTACAAAATTTCCTAGAAAGCAGAAAATACCAAATGTAATCACATATTCCAAAACAGGTAAAAATAAGGAAAAATCATAGCAAACTAAATAAGGTACCATCAGCTGTGGACCGCTGTCACGCCCAGAAATTCCCGAATAGAATTCCAACCAGAATGTGCATTAAAATCCCCGTCCAGGACCGGCCGGGGTACACAAACGACAATGTTGACATTCAGATCCACGTCTTACAAACATCATAAAAGTCTTACATAAATGCAGCGGAAAAACGAGAGATAACAGGAGCTAAGCCTTGACTTGAGCTGCAGCGGGAACACCACTCCACAGGCATCCTCGACAGCACGGACGAAGCCTACTCACGGTGAATCTGGTTGACCGCCCATAACCACGGGCACGGCTATTCGAATAATTTTACTCTGATCAGAGGTGTACAACTGTACCCACAAGACACAGCCCCACGACACGTTTCCGTGCGCCGACATGTCACCACGACATACCGGAAAGAGGCCGTGACAGGACCCTTCGCATAACCCCCTCTAACCAAGCACACCACACCTCAGGTTTCACCCGCACTCCTCGCAAGGTAGCGGGCAGTCCCCCCTCGTGCCTAGGTGAATCCAGAAGCGACAGAGGCCGTCGCAGGGCCCGCCCCGCTCCATCACGCCCACCCTTGCCTGGATGCGTCAGCTAGAGGAAAACTACACTACAAGCCCAGCCGTTGCCCACGCTGGCTTGTGGTAAGCACGATAAATTCTTCCAGGGCTCCCCGCGAACCGGTTCTTAATTGCCATAGGTGCGACGAGCAAAACCATGCACCCACATCCCACCATGTGATTCATTTTTATTAATCAACACCAAAGCGGTGGTACTAATCCAACATTACCATTAGAACCTGCAGTCTATACTTTAATAGGATTTTTCCCCAATGTGTGCTAGTTGAACTAAGCATGGCTAAGCAATTCCTAGTCCAAAATCTATTCATGTTATAGCCCAAGCTAACAAGGAGTATGGTACCAAAATAGTATGGCTGTAACAATAGGTAAACATCCCATAGTATTGTTGCAAAGCGATGCAGTATTTGAAAGAAAACATTAGAACATTTACAATATAGGATCAACATGATCAAGTGACAGGCATGACTTGCCTTGCTCTGCTGCTGGAGGAACCTCGGCGACTATCTCGAAGTACACCGGAGCGTCGGAAGAGCCGGAATCTAAGCGACATACAAGGCAAACAATGCAAACAGGCTCTAAGACTACTGAAACAGAGAACAAAACCATTTTTAATGGATTCTACACATTTTTCTTGATTTACTGAGACTTGAATGGCCTTAAACGGAGTACGGATGAATTAGATATGAATTTTAGAAGATTCACTGTGTTTATTACTATAACAAAAAGCCCTTAAATCATTTATTGCGCAATAAATCTCAGGGCTGACGTCATCAAAGGGGGGCGGCGCCGACAGGCGGGACCCGCAGGTCAACGGCGCACGGGTGGCCGGTCTACCGTGGACCGGGACCACGCGGGTGGTCCACCGCCGGTCCACGGGATCGACGGCCCGGATCGGCCCGGGGCCGATTGGACGGTGCGGCGGCGGCCTGGCTCGGCTCGGCTCGGCTCGGCACAAAGCCGGCCGGCCGGCCATGGCAAGGGCGGCGGCGCGCGCGCGCGTGTTGCCGGCGACGGCAATCGACGGCGCAAAGGCGGCGGCGCACGACCGGGGCGGCGGCTCGACCCGACGCGGCTAGGAGGGAGAGGAAGGGGAATAGAGGAGGAGGGATGCCTCACTGAGAGTGGCCGGCGCGGAGGAGGACGACGGCGAACGGCGACGACGAGCCAAGGGAGGACAATGGCGGCGGGCGGACGAGCTCCGGGATGCCCTAAGAGAGGAAAAGAGAGAGATTAGGGGAAGGGAGATGAACCACGGCGATCGGAAACCATGGCCGAAGGCGGCGGTGGAGGTGGTGCTCACCGGAGTGCGAGGGGATGCGGGCTCCGGTGACGGACCTCGATGGAGGAGGTGCGGACGGGGTGGACCTTGGCCACGCGAACCCGACGGTGGCGACGGCGCGGTGTGGCGGCGAGCCTAGCGGCGGCTAGCGGCGGCGGCGGCGGATGGGTGCACGGCGCGGGAGCGATGGAGAGCTCGGGAGAGACCGGCGGCAAAAGAAAAAGTGAGGAGGAGGATGCGGGGGTGGATTTTATAGGGGCGGAGAGGTCGGGAACGGCCCGGGGTGGCCCCATTTCGCCGGTCGACGTGGGGAAGGTGGAGGTGGAGAGAGAGGCGGGATTCGAATTTCGAATCCCAGCCATCTCGGGCGCGGGCGCGGGCGAGAGAGAGGAGGAGTGGGTGCGGGAGGCGCGGCGCACGACCGGGCCGGTCGACGTGGCCCGGAGGGGGCGGGACGTGGGCGCGGCGGCGGTTTCGGCGGTGGTGGCGACGTGGGGGAGGGCGGCCGGAGGAAGGGGACGACCCCGACAGGTGGGGCCTACCTGTTGGCGTCCCGGGGAGAGAGGGGAGGCGGCCGGCCTGACTGGGCCTCGGCCTGCGGCTGGCCCTGCGGGAAGAGGGGGAGGAAAAAGGAGAATGGGCCGGCGGCCCAAATGAAGGAAAAGAGAAAAGAAAAAGAAAAAGAAGGAAAAAGGATTTTCCTAGGATTAAATATTGCTTGTGCTCATTTTTAATTGGTTAAAATTATTTCGAGGGCTCTGAAAATTCCACTAAAAATCTTGTTAGCGAATTTCGACATGTAGAACTCAAGAAAAATTCCACATGCCAATTCCGATTGTTATTTGCATTAATTTATTAAGGTTTACTCTTGCTTTACACTAGTTTTTTTCTTGAGACCATTTATAACTTTAATTTAGGCTTGGGAAAGAACTTCAGGGTGTGACAAACCTACCCCCCTTAAACGGACTCTCGACCCTGAGATTCGGAAGAGCTGGCGAAGAGGTGCGGATGGGCGGCCTTCAACTCATCTTCCCTTTCCCAGGTTGCTTCCTCCTCAGAATGGTGGCTCTACTGAATCCGGCAAAACCTGGTGACCTTGTTTCTAGTCCTCCTTTCGCTGGTTTCAAGGATGCGAACTGGCTTCTCCACGTAGGTCAGATCCTCCTGGAGATCGATGTGCTCTGAATCGGCCTGTTCTTCAGGTACCCTCAAGCACTTCTTTAATTGGGATACATAGAACACGTCATGGATGCCGATCATGTTGGAAGAAAGCTCTAGCTGATAAGCAAATTCTCCCCTTCGTTCCAAGATTTTGTATGGTCCCACGAAGCGTGGTGCCAACTTGCCCTTCGTCTGAAAACGGTGCACTCCCCGGAGCGGAGTAACACGAAGGTACACGTAGTCCCCTGCTTCAAACGTGAGCTCTCGTCGGCGGTTGTCCGCGTAGCTTTTCTGTCGAGACTGGGCAATCCTCAACCTCTCTCTGACAGTCCTGACTTTCTCTTCTGCTTCCGTTAACACTTCTGTTCCGAACAGTTAACGTTCGCCTGTCTAATCCCAGAAGAGAGGGGTGCGACACTTCCGGCTGTATAAAGCTTCGAATGGTGCTATTTGGAGACTAGCCTGGTAACTATTGTTGTAGGAGAACTCCGCATACGGCAAGCTTTTGTCCCAAGCTCCACCAAAATCGAGCGCACAAGCCCTTAACATGTCCCCCAATATTTGATTGACTCGCTCGGTTTGACCATCGGTCTGCGGATGGTAGGCTGTGCTGAAATTCAACCGGGTTCCCAATTCCTCTTGCAATTTCTGCCAGAACTTTGAAGTGAATTGGCTTCCTCGATCAGATACTATCTTTTTGGGTACTCCATGTAGACACATGATTCTCGAGAGGTAGAGCTCTGCCAACCTTTTGCCCGTATACGTGGTATGTACTGGTATGAAGTGAGCAACCTTAGTGAGTCGATCCACGACTACCCAGATTGAATCGTGACCCGATGATGTCCGGGGCAGTCCTGTTATAAAGTCCATTCCAATCTCCTCCCATTTCCATTCCGGGATTTGAAGAGGTTGGAGTAAACCTGCTGGCCTTTGGTGCTCTGCCTTCACTCGTTGGCAAACGTCGCAGAGTGCGACGAATTCAGCTATTTCCCTTCTCATGCTGACCCACCAAAACTTTTCTTTGAGGTCTTGATACATTTTGGTGCTACCTGGATGAATGGAGTACTGAGTCTGATGAGCCTCGGTGAGTATCAGATCCTTCAGTTCCTTGTCGTCAGGTACACACAATCTTTCTCCCAACCAGATTGTGCCGTGTTCATCTTTGTGGAAATCCCGGGCTTTTCCGACTCTCATGTTCTTTTTTAGCTCTGCTATTTCAGGATCATTTACTTGAGCGGCTCTGACTTGATCCACGAGCGTGGGGCGTGCTTCTAGAGCGGCTACGAATCCATGTTCAACGACTCCCACGTTGAGACGTTCAAGCTCCTGCTGCAATTCTTCACACATGCCCTCGGTGCATAGGGCATTGCAGTAGCTTTTCCTGCTTAATGCATCTGCCACCACATTGGCTTTTCCCGGATGGTACTGAATGCTCATGTCATAATCTTTGATTAACTCCAACCATCTTCGTTGTCGGAGATTTAGATCTAGTTGGGTAAAGATGTATTTCAGACTCTTGTAAATTGGAGCGGTTCCCGGTGCCAAATCAATCCGGAATTCAATCTCTCTCTTGGGTGGCATGGTAGTGAGGTCTCCGGGAAATACTTCTGGGTACTCGCAGACTATGGGAATCTCTTCCAATTTCCTCGAATTCTTCTCCTCGGTGACCACTGGGATTTCCACCTCAATCTGATTCAAAGAGATCCCTTGCTTTGGTGAGACTAGTGATTTGTACACTACTGTTTCTCCCTTCTCGTTGGTCAAGGTGACTGTGCGATTCGCACAATCAATGACTCCCTTGAACTTGGTCAGCCAATCCATCCCAAGAATGACATCTAGGTCTTTGGATTCCAGAAGAATGAGGTTGGCTAGAAATGGTGATCTTTGGATTTCTATTGTTATAGAAGGGCTGAATTGTACCGAAGTGGAGCTATTCCCTGGGGTATGAACCCGCATTGGTGTGCTAAGTTCCTCCCTTATTAACCCATGCATCCCGACAAACTTGTTTGAAATGAACGAATGCGTTGCACCAGAATCAAAAAGTACTGTTGCAGGGATTGAGTTAACAGGAAACGTACCCAGTACGACCTCTGGTGCTGCTTGTGCCTCCTCCGCAGACGCGTGGTTGACACGGGCCTGGACAAACCTTGGCCCGGCACGCCTAGGCTTCGGGCATTTGCCAGCGAAGTGGCCAAGCTCGCCACAGTTGAAGCAGGACCCTGGCTTTGTCCCAGTCTCCTTCTTGGCTTGCGCGGACGGAGCTAACTGTGCTGGTGCCATTGGTGGGCGTGGAGCTGCACTGCGGTTGGGCTGACCGCCATGGTGGTTCTGGCTGCCACTGGCGCCCTGATGGAAGTTGTTGGCATTGAAAGGGCGGTGCTGGCGGACGATCAGGGTGGTAGGTCCACCCTGCTGTCCGGGAGTGAAGCGCGGTCGCTGGTGGCTCCCTTGGTTGGACCGGAACTGCGCCGCCTTCCTCTTCCTATCCATTTTGTTGCGCTGATCCTCCTGACGGATTGCCTTGTCAACCAGCCTCTCAAAGTCGGCGTAATCTCCAGATATCAACTGGTTGGTTAGTTCATCATCCAGACCTGCTAGGAATTTCTCCTGCTTCTCGGCGTCAATACGGACATCCTCTGGTGCATATCGCGCAAGGCGATTGAACTCATGGAGATACTCCGTCACTGTCCTGTTGCCCTGGTGGAGTGCCCGGAATTCCCTCTTCTTTTGTGCCACGACCCCATCTGGCACCTGCGCCTTCCTCAAGCTGCGACAGAACTCCGCCCAAGTGACTTCCGTGCCTGGCGGGCGGGTAGCCATGTGATTGTCCCACCAAGCTGACACGGGACCTTGGAGTTGGTGTGTGGCGAAGGCGACCTTCTCCTGATCATTGCACTGCAGGAGATTTAGCTTCTTCTCTATGGCATGGAGCCAGTCATTTGCCTCCATAGGGTTGGTGGTGCTAGAAAAGGTGGGTGGTCTGACGCGTAGAAACTCCGGCAGTTTGGACTGAGGGGGAGGGGGACCAAATTGCTGTTGCTGTTGCTCGGCTTGCTGCTGCATCCTCTGGTACACCTGCTGGTGCTGCTGCTGCATCTGCTGCATCATGGCTGTCATCATCTGCGTCTGATGAGCCATTACTTGGGCAAGGGTCGGATTCTCGGGGAGTGGTGGCGGACCATTGCCGGAATCCCTGTTGGGATGCACCCCGTCAGTGCGTTCTTCGCCGTTGCTGCCCTCGCCTGTTGTGCGGCTACCATTCCTGGTGTAGAACATCTTGAGGAAGAGCATACGGGGAAACGGAGGAAAACAGATACTCAGGAACTAAGCTTTATTATATAGGAATTTAAACTGCAATTGTTCTGATCTGAATTGAAACACTTAAAACAGCAAGCAAAAATCCTTATTAAGACAGCCATATCATAGGCACATGATATCGACCGTTAACTGACCCACAAGCGAGCAGACCTAAACACACAAACTAACAGGCAAATGCTAGACAGTCGATAAACTAATGGAAAGCGAGCCTAATGCTCGGAACGGCTCCTGCGGTCGGTGGAGTCGAAGGCGTCCTCCTGCTCGTCACCAGGTCCCTCTGAGCGACTCCTGGAGTCTGGCAGATACGTCTCGCCACTGCCCGGCTCTGTGCCACTGGAACTGCTGCTGCTGTGGTCGCGGCTGCCACTGGGAGTAGCAGGCAACCAACCCCCATTGCCACTGGCGGGACCCCTGGCGGCTGACGCTGGAGCGAAAGAGAGAGCGGAAGCGGGAGCTGGGGCTAGAGCTGGAGCTGCGGGAATTGCGGGCGGAGGTGGGTTCCTGGGCGCAAGCTGAATGCGCACGGGTGCAGTCGTCATCTTGCGGGCCGTGGTGTGGATCCGGACTCCTCCTTCTTCAGGCATGCTATCTCATCCTTCAGAGCTATGATCCTCACGAGCTTCCCATCGTTCAAGGCCTTCTACGCCTTGTGCAGATCCGAGTGCATCCTGTCCATCCCCTTCATCACGGCGCACATGTGACCAAAGGTGGTGTCGTTCTCGCCGGCTGTCGGACGGAAAGTACTGACATCATCACTGCTGGCTCGACGAGGGTGAAATCGGTACGCCGTGTCGTGGAAGATGTAGTTGTGGCGCTCCCGTAGTCTGGCCATCATCAGGTATGCTGCCTCCTGACAGGCGTGATCTGCTGTGCCTTCGGACGCCTCAACCACCATATTAGCGAGGCAGGTGCCCACATAGCCATGGACCTCCAGGCGGACACGGTGAGGAAGCTCGCCACTGAGCGGTGGAACAGTCGTGTACTCCGGCGCATTGGGGTAGCCCACCACCAGTGTCATGAGAGCCAATTCTGCCACAAAGTCATCCATGCCTTCTCCGCGATGGTTGGGTGGGTGGTCAGCCATCTAGAGAAGACAAAGGGGTAGGATCAATGCATGCTCAAATCCAAGTTTAAATAAAGCAGTAAAGGACTCAAATAAGAGAAACGAATAAAAGCAAAATTTTATGCATAGATCATTTTGTATGAGAGCGAATAAATAAGACAGATGTACATAGCGATAAAATAATGGGGAAATTAGATACATACTAATAATAACAATAAAAGTAGAAATACCTTGCAACCCATATTCCTGAGCTAGGACCTAATGCATTTCACCCATTAAATCCCGACTGGCTGACGAATAAATCTCAAATATTTTTACTAAAACCCTAGACTGACTTGTTTTGACAAATCTCACTTAAACGAGCGACCAAGATTTTTCCCTTGAACCACAAGAACAGATCCCAATTTTCCCGGAACAAATCCAATTGCAAAGAAGATATGCAATGAAAAGGATTCAGAGGGCTCTTAGGTTTTTCCATTTGGCTTGTCCTACGGTCAAGGTCGGCTCTGATACCAACTTGTCACGCCCAGAAATTCCCGAATAGAATTCCAAGAAGAATGTGCATTAAAATCCCCATCCAGGACTGGCCGGGGTACACAAACGACAATGTTGACATTCAGATCCACGTCTTACAAACATCATAAAAGTCTTACATAAATACAGCAGAAAAACGAGAGATAACAGGAGCTAAGCCTTGACTTGAGCTGCAGCGGGAACACCACTCCACAGGCATCCTCGATGGCACGGACGAAGCCTACTCCTCGGAGAAACCACCATCTGACACATACTCGTACTCTAGGGTTGGGGAAAATAGAGCAAAACTGAGTACTACCCACTGTACTCAGCAAGTCATACCGGGATAGGGGTATGATGCAGGGAATTATCAACGGAGAGCTAGACTGGTTTATTTGCATAAAGCGAGCATTTATAAACAGGAGTTGAAAGAGGTAAACAGTTGTAATAATTACTCAATATTAATCATCCACTGTCCAACGCTATCCCACGTTGCAACAGGTCCAACCATCCATCTAAACTATCCAATTTTAATAGACTAAACTAGGGTGAAACTAATCACGGTGAATCTGGTTGACCGCCCATAACCGCGGGCACGGCTATTCGAATAGTTTTACTCTGATCAGAGGTGTACAACTGTACCCACAAGACACAGCCCCACGACACGTTTCCGTGCGCTGACATGCCACCACGACATACCGGAAAGAGGCCGTGACATGACCCTTCGCATAATCCCCTCTAACCAAGCACATCACACCTCAGGTTTCACCCCCACTCCTCGCAAGGCAGCGGGCAGTCCCCTCTTGTGCCTAGGTGAATCCGGAAGCGACAGAGGCCGTCGCAGGGCCCGCCCCGCTCCATCACGCCCACCCTTGCCTGGATGCGTCAGCTAGAGGAAAGCTACACTACAAGCCCAGCCGTTGCCCACGCTGGCTTGTGGTAAGCACGATAAATTCTTCCAGGGCTTCCCGCGAACCGGTCCTTAATTGCCATAGGTGCGACGAGCAAAACCATGCACCCACAGCCCACCATGTGATTCATTTTTATTAATCAACACCAAAGCGGTGGTACTAATCCAACATTACCATTAGAACCTGCAGTCTATACTTTAATAGGATTTTTCCCCAATGTGTGCTAGTTGAACTAAGCATGGCTAAGCAATTCCTAGTCCAAAATTTATTCATGTTATAGCCCAAGCTAACAAGGAGTATGGTACCAAAATAGCATGGCTGTAACAATAGGTAAACATCCTATAGTATTGTTGCAAAGCGATGCAGTATTTGAAAGAAAACATTAGAACATTTACAATATAGGATCAACATGATCAAGTGACAGGCATGACTTGCCTTGCTCTGCTGCTGGAGGAACCTCGACGACTATCTCGAAGTACACCGGAGCGTCGGAAGAGCCGGAATCTAAGCGACATACAAGGCAAACAATGCAAACAGGCTATAAGACTACTGAAACAGAGAACAAAACCATTTTTAATGGATTCTACACATTTTTCTTGATTTACTGAGACTTGAATGGGCTTAAATGGAGCACGGATGAATTAGATATGAATTTTAGAAGATTCACTGTGTTTATTACTATAAAAAAGCCCTTAAATCATTTATTGCGCAATAAATCCCAGGGCCGCCAGAACAACCGTGGGTAATTCGCGGACAGAGTGGAGATCAGCCATCCTCCCTTCGCCGTCGCACATCGAAATACTCTTCTGCTCGATCCCCGCTGCTTCACGGTCCGAAACAAACACAACAGCGGGCCCCCTCCCCCTCGATGACTGCTAGGCAAACGACGGACACATGAAGCTTGGGCAATCATCCACCGAGGGAACCGACTTCGCGGTGGATATGCGGCGTCACCGCCGATGACTTTGCTCCAGTCCCGTGTCTCCTCTGCAATGCAAGAAAGACATGTTTGCGCGAACAGAGGGGTTTCTCTCTTAGGGCGTTTAGGGTGTGGGATGACGTGGCATTCAGCCTTAGGTATGTACAATGGTGTCTAATAACAGACTCTCTCCGTTGTCATGCAAGTAAACTTGGTGGAAGAAAGAGAGGAAAGGAATGAGAAACATCGTTGCTACGCATGACAACGGCTCAGAGTCGACTCTTAGCATTTATTAACGGAAAATTTGTTGCATGAGGGTGGAGAAAAGGAAAGAAGTATAATAAAAAAATATTTAGTGCATTAATGGTTTAGAAATCTTATTGTTTCTACTGTTGTAGAAGGATAGTCTCTAGTGATATTAATTAATATAGAGAGATTATATTAGACTCTATCTTTGTACATACCCTTATGGCATTAGCAGTGTGCCACCCATTTTGTGGAGCCTGGGGTTACCACATAGGACAAAGACACAAGAAGAATAATACTCGACACAAGTCTCACGGTGCTATGTAGCCTCAAATAGGGGTGAAAACAGTACGGAAACTTTCCTGATTCCGGACCTATTTTCAAAAACGGAATCTGTCGGTCGGAATTTTTTTCGGAATTTTTCGGAAACGGAAACAGATTCAAAAATATTTTCTCAGAAACGGAATCGAAAATGATAGGGGCAGTGTCCGTCGGAACTCGGAATCCGTTGGAAACTTTCCGGAAATTTTCTCGGAATTTCCGGAATTTTTTCTCGGAATTTCCAGAAATCTCAAAATAGCCTGAATTCTTTTTTTTAAGTACCGAATAGTTAATACCATGGTGTTTGGCTATTATTTTTTAAAAAATATTTGTTATGCAAATCTAAAATTACATAAGAATATTTTTTTTCTGCATTAGGATTTATCAACAGGATTACTAATTTGTTCCATAGATTGTGTTTTGTGATGTACTTTTGATACTTAACAATTAGATTTATATAATTGTGTTTTACGAAGAATTGTTGACCGTTGAGACTTGAGAATTGGGTTTATCAGTTTGAGGGTTTCTTTTATTCCGATAAATTTTTGTTACAGTATTCGCGCCGGTTCATTTTCGCTCCGTTTTCGGTTTTGATAATATTCGATTCCGTTTTCGTATCCGAGCTTTCCGATTCCGATTTCAATTCCGAAAAAAAAATGAAAACAAAGACGATAAAGATTATTTCCGTCCGTTTCCGTACCGTTTTCACCCCTAGCCTCAAACATGATTCACACAAATAAAAAAAATTATTTCTATCTCCCTTATGGCCTATCCAATCCGCTCCCCACCCAAGCCGCCCGCGCGCATTCTCCATCTCCGCCCGCGCGCCTCCCCTTCCTCCTCCGGCACGGCGGCGGTGCCGAGCCACCCAGCTGCGGCGCGGCGGACGACGGCGGCGGCGCTACGGACGGTGACGGCGTCACGGTTGTCCGGGTGGAGCGGCGGCCCCAAGCAGCGACGGCGCCGGCAGAGTGGTGCGCGGGGTGGCCAGATCCGGCCTCGGGCAGCGATGGCGGCGGGGTGGCGGATCTGGCATCGGGTGGTGGCCGCGGTGCCGGTCGCATGACGATAGCGGCAGCAACCCGACGACGGCGGTGACAGCACGACGATAGCGGCAGCAGCCCGACGACGGCGGTGACAGCTCGACAACGGCGGCAGCAGAGGAAGTTTAGTTGGGAGATGGAGCCGGCGGCGGGCTGGTCGAGCGGCGACGGCGTTTGTGGCGGGCGGTGCCGCTTGAGCTATGATGGTGCCAGACGACTGGGCGGTCAAGTGGCAACAACGTTGGCCGGCGAGCTCCCGTCCTCGTCACCGCCCCACCGCCGACGCCTGCGCGAAGCCACTCGCACGAGGCTCCGCCCTCCATAATGCTTTCTCCCTGCCATTTTTCGTTCCAAGAACAAGTAGCCAAGTTTAGCTCCGAGGACCTCTTCTAGCTGATGTGGTGTGGAATATTCGATTCTTAGCAACGTGGCTGAACGCCACATCCTCCCACTATGAACGTCCTTATTTGGCCAGGCTTTGGGACTTGGGAGAGGGAAAATGTTTCAGCCCGTGAATGGACGCACGAATCTTGAACAAAATCGAACGGACACAAATTCGGCTGACAAATAAAAATAAATCAGTAGGCAGCCAGTTTAGTTATCAAATCCCTTTCCTTTTCTGTATTATGAAGAGGCCCGGCCCGGCTCGTTTTCTCTTTCCTGGGCCAACTCGATTGATCGGCGACAGAACACATATAGTATATTGAAGGGAACGAAACCCTAGCCCTGAGCATCATCATCAGCAAGCAGTCCACCGAGAACGATGAAGATGGGGGGTTCCGGGCACAGGTGGTGGTCGGCGGCCCCAGCTGCGCGGCGGCTTCTCCATGGCTGCCGCTCCTTCCAATCGGAAGGCATCCCGCCAGAGCTAGCAAAGCACCCTCGTCTCTGGAGTCTCCTCCGCACAGCTCTAAGCAACAAGGTTTATTTGCCCCCTTACCCTAATCTCTTCCATCTTCTCTCTCCCTCTCCCTCTTGTGCGGTTCAGTTTCCCCATTGAGGCCTGTCCCCTCACCCAAGGGGATCTGGGATTAGATCTATATATATATATTGTGGTGTGGAATTAAAGCCTTCGAGGGAGGCGGCCGGATTGAATCCCCAAATCCCTTTTCGCCGTTAGGCTTTTCTTTGGCAGGCTCAATCTGCTTATGTTTATTTGGATATATAGTTGTGGATCGCAAGGGGTAATTCTAAGAGAGGATGAACCAAATAAATTCATTCATTCATAAAACTACTTTGAAAATTCTTCTTTTTCTTCTTCTTATTCTTGTCAAAATAAGCACATGCATGATCTCTGCTTTCATCAAAATATAACATTTCAAAATGTATTTTGAACAGCAACTAGAGTGCTTCAATTTGATAATTATGAAGCCAATATATAGCGGCAAGGGCTACTGTTTGTCACTATTACTGCATATCTGTAGCACACCTTAATAAAAGGGGCAAGCTAGCTAGCTAGCATGCCAACACACACAAAGGGGAGTTTGAACTTCTAATTTAACCACCAGTTAATTTAACATGATAGCGAGCATTAATTGATATAATTGGTTGTGCTATATATATAGGTTCATCCACTGCTGAAGAATATTGATAATCTGTCGAAAAAGGAACATCTTCGCAACTTAACTAAGAGGTATCGATCTCTGCATGTTCTTCACTTCTGTTCTCTGCCTGATCCTCCCTCACAAATTTGCAGCTGGGCTAAGGAGCAGCGACGTAGGTCACAATATATTGGGCTGGAAAGGAAGTGTAGCAGGCAGGCAGGCCGTTATATAGGTTTGGATGGGCTGGAACGGGAGTGTGAGTGAGGCCCATATATAAGTTGAAGCTGATGGGTCAATATAATCGGCCGGGCCCGCTGCTCCGTTGATTCGTCGACTCGACATGTGAAACAAATACTACTCCATTGATGAAGAAGAAACTTGACTTTGACCAGAAATATAGATAGATTATACTAGATAGATAGTGCTAGCTAGTTGCATCCGATCGCGCGTGCGTTTGACCAGCCAGCCGAATCGATGAATTTCCAGTTAATGCATGGTTCAAACTTAAATCATCAAGATTATTTATGATGCCGACCTCGATCGACCGATCGATCTGCTAGCTAGCTTGAATTTGCGGTGTGTTGTATATATTTTGGATCATCCATCTCTCAATGAAATTGTGTAGCTAGCTAGCTATATATAGCTAATTCAATTCTAGTATATATACTTCCTTCGACTTAAAAAAAAATTCATTATACTATATTACATCAAAACCAATCTACTCTTTCAGTTTCATATTATATAAGTTATTTAACTATTTTCTTAGTTAAACTTTATTTATAGTAAAATATAGTAACATTTATAATATAAAGCAAACATTGTGTTAAAATATATTTAATGTTAAATTTAATAAAAGTAATTTGGTATCGTAGATGTTACTAATTTTTATATAAATTTAATTAAACTTTAAAAATTTTAATTAAGAAAAAAGTCAACGACTTATAATATGATACGGTGTTTTTTTTTTAACTGACAGTACTCTGTATCATATCACTGGCGCAGGCTAATGGGAAATCTAGCTAGTTAGCTGGCTCCGAAGACTAATAACCTGTTGATCGATGACGCATGCCTCTCACTACTAGATGCTGGGAAGCTACTGGGTGCTGAAAACTCACGGCAACAGAGAAAAAACTCTGGGTAAACATGCTTACCGAGAGCAGCCTCCCGGTAACACACAGCCGGCAGCTTCACACCTTTACCGTGTGAAGTTTCCTGTGCAGTAGCATTTTTGTGCCCGGGATGATGCCAAAATTTACCGTGTGAAAGCAAACTCCCGGTAACAATCCAGCGATCAGCACAGGAGTACAGATGGACGGAACAGGACGGGACGGGACGGAACGGGGCATTACCGAGAGGTAGTAACTCACGGGAAGTAAATCAAAGTTACCGAGAGGAAATTGCTACCGTGTGGGAGTGTGCACGGTAACATGAGTAATGTTACCGAGAGTTTATTTGAGATTTACACCCAGTAACGTTGTGCACGTGATTTATATAATATGCACATATTGAAAATAGTACTGCACTAGCTGATATGAGGCAAGCAACAGATAAATAAGCATGTTTCATTCAAACGAATTGGCACCACATAATAATCACTAAACGCAGCAGATGAATAAGCATGTTTCATGCAAACAAATTGGCACCACATAATAATTAGTGAACATTAGTGCAGATTCTCGGTGCTAAGAAGAACATGATATGAATATATCCACCAACTAGATACACATGATGCCATAGAAACTACAATGGTTCTTACACCTCTCCTAGGGAGGCAATAAACACTAGTGGCTGTCTTAACCGGATTGATGGTAAAAATAAACTCCAGTCCTTTGCCATAGCATTATATGCCTGAAAGTATGAAAAAATAAGTTAGCTGTCAAATAATATTACAGTACACAGTAGTTTATGAAAGCTCAGTCATGGGCAATTTGACAAAAATAAATATGTATTTGCAGATGTAGGATATAACAAATTGGCAGTGTGGCCTCCAATTCAGAAGTGAGGTCTTTACCTTAGAAATATTCATCATATAAGATATCTCTATTGGTGGGATATTCATCATCTTCATTGGATGAGTCAGCATAATAAGACTCGTCATCATCGTAGTTGACATCTTGAATAGATGATCCATTGAGAAGCTCCAAGTCCTTGCCATTGCAAATATCTTCAGTATCCCTACTGCTGGCAGCCTCTTTAGAATTATTATCAAAGTTCAGACCAAGATCAATTACAAAACTGCCAAGCAGGCCATCTTCTTGGAAATAGTGGACAACATCAGTGTTGGGGACAAAATCATAATCTTGATCAGTGGGTACTTCTAATCTACCAATTGGCTGCACCTTATATACAACCCACCAATTAGTGAGATCTTGTACAGATTTGCATGGATATGGCATGTAATACACTTGTGTCGCTTGATGAGCTATAACAAATGGCTCAAACTTGGGAAGGATTGATGCATGAGCAACTTCAACCAGGCCATATCTTGGCGAGTACCTGACTTGGCTTGGGTCAAACCAATGGCAATTGAAGAGCACAAGTGTGAGAGGTTTGGTGCCATCAAAGCTGATTTCTATTATTTCTTTGATGTAACCATAGTACTCAGTCATTTCACCATTTTCTCCCTGTCCTATAGTCACCAAACCACTGTTTATTGTAGTTGCATTTGGCCTCTCCTGCTCATATTTATGTGTCCGAAATCGATACCCATTTACATCATATATATTATATAACAAGACTCGAGTGTGGCATCCTCTAGCTATTTGCTTCAAATCATCACTCATAGTCTCATCCATCATACTCTACATGTGAAAAAAAATAGGACATAATGTGTCCATAAGTTGGGAATGATAGACCCAATACACAGAGTTTTTGCAGTAATATGTTTTCATGGGGATTACTTTGATCGGTGGCATGAATATTCATGAAAGTTTTTTTTGTTCAACAGGTAGTACAACATATATACACACATGCATGATCTTACAGCAAGCAAAGTAAGGTAGATTTCCTAATCTGATCTGAAAGGATATGCATGGCTAAGGACATTGTCATCTTTTTATTCGATGTAGTAATTAAATTACTTGTCACCATTTTCTTCAGTTTAAATAAAGTACGGGATAAAGAAATTACCTTCTTACAAAACCAAGAAACAAAATTAGGATGATCTCTCCCAGCACCATTCTGTAAGATGTTCTCCTGCTGTTGCCTAGTTGGAACACCTCGTGAAGTCCACTCCTCATCTATAAACTTCCTGCAAGGTAAAAAGACAAGCAGAAGGTAAAATTACATGCAGCTATGAACAAGATGCAACCCATATAAACTTCATACCTAATGTAGTCATCCACTTCAGTAAGATTTGTAAGCACGTACAACATGGTAGCATCCCACTCTTCAGCAGTTAAGTGTCTAGGGACTCCTCGGCTAGTAGAATCTCCCTTAATAGAGAAGAGACTAAGGGAACAATCAGTGGACCGAGCCACATTGTATCGAGGGACAGGATTATGAATTGTCCGCACTTGATCAGCAAAATATATAGATGTGAAATTTGAGATTTCATCTAGTATGTAAGCCTCTGCTATGGATGCTTCAACACGAGCTCGGTTTCTAACTTTGCTCTTAAGATACTTTTGGCCTCTTTCAACAGGGTAGTTCCATCTGAATTGTACAGGTCCACCCATCCTAGCTTCATATGGTAAGTGAATCATCAAGTGTTGCATTGGATTGAAAAATCCAGGTGGAAAGATTTTTTCTAATTTGCAAACCAAAACAACTATTTGACTCTCCATGTTTTCCATCTCTATGGGATCGAACTGTTTTGCACAAAGTTTGCGATAAAAGAAGCTCACCTCTGCTAGCACTTCCCACACATGTGTTGGCAAGTAGCCACGAAACATCACTGGGAAGAGACGTTCCATCATTATGTGGTAATCGTGGCTTTTTAACCCATTAATCCGCATGTTTTTCAAATTTACTCCTCTCCTTAAGTTCGACCCGTACCCATCAGGAAATTTCAATGTCCGAAACCATTCCAATATTTCTTTCTTCTGAGTTCTGTTCAAGCAAAAATCCGCTCTTGGTTTTACCCATTGACCAGATGGTTGTTTTTGGACAAGGTTCAACTCAGGGCGGTTACAAAGTGCAGCTTGGTCAAGGCGAGCCTTGACATTGTCCTTCGTCTTGTCTGGGATGTCAAAGCAAGTATTGAATATTGCCTCAGCAACATTCTTCTCATTGTGCATGACATCGATATTATGAGGAAGTACTAGCATATGAAAGTAAGGGAGTCTCCACAAACTAGACCTATGTGTCCAATTGTGACTTTTGCCATAGTCTACAAAACCATTTCCATTAGGAGCAAGGACAAGGCTATCTAACTGAGCTTTTATCTCTCCACCCGAGAGACGACGAGGTGGCTCAGTACTAACAGTAGTGTTTGCCATAAAAGAGTTTGAATCAGTTCTAAAACTGTGATCACTTGGAAGAAACTGGCGATGACAATCAAAAAATGAGTACTTACCCCCATATTTCAACCTTTTTCCTTGGAGCACCTCCATACAGATTGGACATGACATCTTCCCGTGCACACACCAACCGCGGAATATGCCATAGGCTGGAAGGTCATGGATAGAATAAAGGAAGGAGACTCGCATGATAAAATTTGTCTTGGTGGCACGATCATATGTCAACACACCTTGCTGCCAAGCATGTATGAGTTCATCAACTAAGGGCTCCATGAATACACTAATATCTTTACCAGGATAGTTCGGCCCAGGAATTATCAAACTAAGGAACATGTTGTGCTGCCGCATGCAAATACCAGGTGGAAGGTTCAGAGGAATGACAAACATAGGCCAGCAAGTGTATGAAGAGGCACCCATACCAAATGGACAGAACCCGTCTGTGGCTATTGCTACTCTAACATTGCGCATTTCCATAGCAAAGGCTGGAAAGTCTCTATCAAACTTCTTCCAGGCTTCACCGTCAGCTGGATGTACAATCTTGTCAGGATGGTATCGATGACCAGTTTTGTGCCATGTCATTTGCTTGGCCTGAGATTCTGACATGTATAGCCGCTGAAGTCTTGGGATGATTGGAAGATAACGAAGTACCTTTCTTGCAACAGTTAATTGTCTCTTCTGGCCCTTACTGTTTTCGACCTCCACATACCTACTCTCTCCACACTTATCACAGTGTGTCTTATGTTCATTCTCCTTCCTAAAGAGCATACAATTTTTAGGGCATGCATCTATCTTTTCATACGGCATATTCAAAGCACTAAGGAATTTCTTTGCCTCATACAAGTTGGGTGGTAGCTTATGCCCTTGGGGGAGGAGAGCACAGACCACATTCAAAAGTGCATCAAATCCAGCAATTGATATAGCATACTGAGACTTCACTACTAGTAGTCGTGTGGTAGCATCAAGTTGTGATACCTGTGTATGTTCGTGGAGAGGTTTAGTCGCTGCAGACAACATTTCAAAGAAAGCTTGCGCTGTGGGCTCTGGATCTTCCTCCTCAACTGAGACATAAGCATCTCGGATATCATCCACCATATCATCCATCCGATTGATGTCCACAACCCTATCTTCATCTTCAGTGCTTTCACATACCACCTCTTCACGTGTAGGGTGTGTCTCACCATGATACACCCACACAGTATATTCAGGCCTAAAACCATACTTGCAAAGGTGTTTCATCATCACATCTCTTGTTTGGGGACGTGTGTTGTTGCAGTAGTTACAAGGGCACAATACATCAGCACAGCGTGTGTCCCGACTGAATGCCATGTCAAGAAATTCTGTAGTCTTCAAAATCCATTCAGCAGTAACCTCGCCGCGGTTTCGATGGCCCTTGTACATCCAATTACGATCAACTAGCATTGTACCTGGTTATGACAAAGTGGCAGAACGATTTTTTTGTTAGGAAATGCATGGCTGTTATTTTACTGCAATACTATTCTTTTACTTCAATATTGTCTCAATTTTACTTTTGATGACTTAGAAATAATACATCGAGCATCACCTGACAGATAAGCTGAAACTCAGGTTTTCAGATGTGGAATTTGCAGCAGTTTGATGTGCATATATATATATATATATATATACCAAAGGAGCAGAACATCGGTTAGAAAGGGAGCAGAAAGAGATTTGAATTTTGTACCTGAAATTATCTCTGTTTCTAGAAACAAGAAAGCAGAATATATATCTTCTGCTCCAAAAAAACAAAGTCAGTTTACTTATAGGAAGCTTTGGCAAGAAGAAAGCAGAATACCTTCTGCTCTTTCAAAACAAACTCGATCTACTTATAAGGAGGCAGAATATGTTCTTCTCTCAAACCAATATTTTTATTATTAATTTCGTTTGAAAGTGAGCACTGTTTGGTGATATGTTGTATATAAACGGGCAGCACATGCAATTGTTGATGTTATGCTCTTTTCAAATTGATTCTCTCCTCCTAACTAACTGATGTTCTGTTCTTTTTGGAATTGATTTTCTGCTCCTGGCCGACAGAAGATATATACTAGCCGGCAAACGAAAAAACAGGCTAAAAATATGGTAGAAGCTAATCTGCATAACAGAAATATGTATACGCATGCAACAGAAGCTAATCTCCCTGTTCCTATAATTATGAATATGTAACGGAATAGTTTCTGTTCCTTCAAAAACAATTCAATCTACTATTAGAGCAAAAGGCCCCAGCAGAAACAAGAGCAGAACATTTTCGTTCTGGTCCCCATATCAAGTTCTGCTTGTGTAATTGAATACCAGCATGGATACGTTCTGCTCCTCCAGAACTTGAAAATGCAGAACCTAGAAAATGGGCAGAATGTGAACCGGGAGCAGAAACTAGAAAACTGCATGTTCTGCTCCATTCAAAAAGAATATCTTCTTCCCATCCATGAAAGGTAGCAGAATATGTGCTGCCTTTTTTTATTATTCTTTGAATAGGTATATATAGAGAGGAAGAACAGAACATCTTCTGCTCAATTTAATTATCTTGTTCACAAGGCTATAGTTGGACAGTATGTAATTACCACACGCAGTGTGCCAGCAGAACATCATCTGTTCATTTTAGTTGTGGTTGATGATATGCTATAGATGCGAAATACATGCGTGGACGAGCAGATCATATATATATGCGGCCGTCAGGCAGATAATGCAAACATCTGACGTGCATAATACATTCAAAAGTTTGTATCCCACGAAAATAGCGATCGGCATATTCTAACGGGTTAATTAACCCGCTAATGACAAATTCGAATTAGCAGAAAGCTGCACAAATCTTGAAAGCACGTGCACAAATCGAAAACAATTTAACTTGAAGGGTGAAAGAGGAACCTGAGGAGAATGAATCCGAGGACAGGACTGTTCGATGAGCAGGCAATCCTCGCCTATGCCTGTTGATGCCCTGGCGGAGCCGGCGCGTCGAGGGAGGCAGTGAGGCGTGACGCTAGGTCGATGGAGATGCGCGGCTCCCACGGCAACCTTCAACCAGACGGGGCGCGGCGCGACGGCCGTGTGGCGGTGGCCACCGGCGGCGGCGGCTGTGGTGCGACGGCCTTGCTGCGGTAGCCCGGCGGCGGCAGCGGCTGTGGCGGGGAGGCAGCGGCGGCGGCGGCGGCGGCTGTGGAGGGGCGGCGGCGGTGGTGGCGGCGCGGCAGGTAGGTCTATGGAGGCCGGAGGGGAGGCATGCCGATGCGGATGAGAGGAGTAACCTAGCCCGCGATTTTTTTGGGGGGACGACAACCCTAGCCCGCCATATTTTTGGGCGCGCGGTTTCTGATATGCGGGCAGCGATACTAATAGTACTTGGTGCTTTTTTCCTCCAGATGATGATGATGACCCCAGCCCGATTTAATCCACTAGGATTTATTTCTTGTATAATATAGACAAAATTCATTCAATTTTCAAGCTTGGTCTGAAACTTTTGTTAAGATGTCTACTTAAAAAAATATTCCCATATATTTGAAAAATAATAAACTTTGGCTCTTTAACACTAATGAAAAATCATTTAATGAACACACGCAATTTTTACTAGCGGATACTAAAAAGCACCGCCTAAAAGGGATGACGATCCGTACCTCGGGGGCTCCGCCCCCGCACCCCTGGGTGTCCGCAGGTGGACAACCCAATGGGCCAGCTTCAGCCTCCGCTTCGCTCCGGCCCAGCCTCCGGCATCTACGGGCCTTCGCTTCGCTCCGGCAGAAGCTGGCCTTTATTAAGTGCAAATGAATATGGATCACAACCCAAGCATATTCTCCCTTAACCCTCATTTAATTGAGAAAATATGATCCATAGCATAGGAAAACTAGTGGCTAGCAGAGAACTCCCGCCGGCGAAGGCCAAGGTAGACGGGGCCGGTGGAATACAATGCTCTATGGAGAGGAGTAAGGGCAAATATGACGGGAGTGCTACGAACAAAAGAAAAACTAGTGGCATGTGGTTCTAGTCTAAAGGTGGAATTTTTTGTGCTATTTTTTGGTTCCGATCCTTTTTCAGTGATATGGATTGAATTTTCTCCATTCAATTCCGCCCTTAACCCTCCAGCGTTCAGCAGCCACAACGAAAACCGGTCGAATTCCACAAAATTTTGAGGTTTCGATGAGGCTTGAAAGTAAAAGCCGTCAAAGGTTTCGATGAGTTTCATCCAAATTCAAATTTATATTGATAAAAATGGAAAAAAATCAAATAAAATCTTTTAAATAGTATGATATTTATTGAACCTATTGGATACAAATTTTTGAAAAATAAAAATGATGTATTCCGTCTATTTCCTGAAATTTACATGAGAAAATCTCGGAATCGTAAACTCTAAGGGTGACGGTGGCCACGGCGGCGAAGGGATCCGATGGAGATAACACAAATTGGCCATAAAAAACACTTCGTAGTAGTGTAATATATGAACTAGAGAAGTGCATTTGGTAAGCAAAATTTATTTATTCTTTAAATTTACTCAAATTTTTCTTCAAACTTTGAGCCTATTTTGAAGGGAACTTTTACCATCCTTTTTGACCTCGCACTAGCAGGTACCAGTCAAGGGGTATGATTTGTATGTTGGATCTAATTATTAATGACATGAGCTTACGCAATGCATGATCACCAATTTTTGCTTAGGCGGAATTCGACGGTACACTAATCGGTGTTTGATGTAACCATTAGCCAAACGAACATAACTTACAATTCACAAGTTCCAGTGCATGCAAATATAGATGACCAAAGTATGGAACTTCCAGTTCACAAGTTCCAGTGCATGCCAACATATATGACCAAAAGAACCGAACTTCCAGTTCACAAGTTCCAGCGCATGCCAACATGGCAACATATATGACCAAAAGGCAACAGGCAGCCAACCTAAGGCAACAGACACAGCGAACATCTACTAGAGTTCCATGTGGCCTAAAGTTCAGGTAAACCTACATAATTAACAAAAGACTACTTAGTGAGACAACCACAACCAACAGCTATCCAAGTTCATGGCCATGACCATCCAGGTCAGTTTAGTTACAAAATATATCCATAGTTTTAGGAATGTACAACTAGTCCGCTGTCATGCTAAAAGTTGACAATTGCACCAGATGCAGCACCAACCCCAACATGGTTGGGGCCTGAGTTTCCATTCGAAGCCACAGATCCAGACGAAGCCTGTTTTATATTTCAAACCAAATGATTTAATATTAGTCCTCTCATAAGTTAAATGGGAAATAATTACTCATGCAAAAGATATTACAGACTACAATGTATCAAATACTTACTAGGTGAGTCAACATGACAGGTAAGGGAGGTGTGCCTGAAGCTGACAAGTCTATGTTCAGCTTACTTTGTATCACCTGCAATCCATTTCACATGTACACTAGTGAGTGCGACCAACCCAAAATTCAAATTCTATAATGATAAAAACACTACTAGCTGTGTCTTATAAGCAATAGCAAACAAATTCAACTTGACCAAGTAAAGTTATACCACTTACCCTTAAAGCAGCTTCAAAGAATGCTGATTTCTGTTGAGAGGCTATCTTTTCCAACTCCCTCTCCTTGCGCTCTTCCTCCCTCTCCTTACGCTCCTGCTCCTTCTCTCGCGCCCTCTCTTCACGCTCACGCTCCTTCTCCTGCTCCTTCTCCTGCCGCTCCCTCTCCTTCTCACGCTCCCTCTCTTCACGCTCTCGCTCCCTTGCCTCGCGCTCCTCTTGTAGTTGCCGCAGAAGGTCTTCAACCTGGTTTGTGTTGTCATGATCTGTCCTCAATCTTCTGCGAGGGCGTTGATCATCACGCGAATTGTCACCAAACACTGCTGATGAGTCAATGAGTCCATCACCAATCATGAAACGGCCATGTTTCTTTCCACCACCAGCCATGTGCACAGCGACAGGATCAATGGGAGAAGTGCGCCAATCATTTTCTGGCCCATGCAACTGAACATAAGCTGCAGCATAGGCCTCCTGTTGCAATCAGATCATATCTTAAATTAGTTCTAATGTAAAAAATGATGAACTACGTCTATGATTCATCATCACTCCTGCTCAACTTGCATAGATGATACACGATATAAAATACTCATATATATGCATCAGCACAACATTTGCAAGTTCCTCCACTTATTCCAATATAATAGCAACATGCTTTGCAAAATTTCCAAGTGTATCACCATTTTTGGGGCTCATTGCTAGCTATTCATGCATAAGTGTTTTGACAACCATTACTGACAACACATAATCATGATAAGTAAAAGACACTATCTGATTTGCACCACAAAATATTTAGCACTTACAAGCTTCTCAGCTACACGCGGGTCACAGCTGAATTGTCCATCCTCTCGATTTTCCCTCCTTCCTTCTGTGTAGGCCTCTAGTGGAGCAACTGGCCGCTTTTTCTTCTTCTCCTATATGACATAGATAGAATATAAATTATGTCAGATTTTCTTTGGCCAGAATCTCCTACATGTTTAAACAGAGATGCACATACCAAATTTTTTTGGTAACGGCTCAAGTTAGCACTGCCTTGGCGGTGAGATGGCCCTTTCATTTTCTCCCTCCGTATCCTATGAGCACGTGAGACAGCCTGCCATTTTGGATTACACCACCGCAATCGTATCAACTCCCGCCATGCATTTTCTGAATTCAGGAACCACCATGGTTCTACCTATAGGAGAAGCACAGACATATTCATTAATTACTAATCTATTTAGCAAACAACAATAAATTATAAATGTTCAATCATATCACCTTTAGGTACTCGCTCTCTGTAAGATAAGTTCTGCATGCGATTTCTCTGGAAGTGTTCACCTTCAGGATTTTCCTTTGGTAATTAAGCACAGCTAGGATGCGAGTTTCATAAAACAAGCGATCAACAAGGCCCTTGACACAATTGTGGACAACCTTTCTAGCTTCTTGTTCTTTTCCCTCTGCCCACCTGAAGTAAAGCTGCAGCTATGAAAAGTTAAAGGCCTGCTTGACACTAAAAACTATGGTATTCAAATATTGTGGCATATCGATATTTTACTATCCAAACAGGCCCTAAACTAGGAAAAATACAGATATAATAAAATGTGCGATGTACTCCAAATTAGAGAAGGAAATGTTCACAAACAAACCCAGAAGTCTTCCTCAACACGATGGAGACAGCTTGGCAGCCGTATTTGATTGCTTCTTGGAGTATCCGGCGCTATCCTGTAATGTTTCCAACTCCATGCTGGCTCCTCTTTACCCTTCAATGTGACAATGCCAGGGAACCATTGTTTAAGAAGTAATGTCAGGATGCTATTGGGGACCCTAATGTTGCCTCCATAATCATTTGCTCGCCATTGCCTGTGCATATCAACAAACAGGTAGATCAGTCCTTCATATTCAACATAATGGAAAATACAAAAATAGCCTTTTTACCTGTCTCCTACTGGAGTCAGCACAGGTTTGTCCTCCTCTCGGGTAGGTTGTGGTGGCACACGTGTAGGACCACGAAACCAGATTTCCTCAGATGTTTCTTCCTCCTCCAAAATCTCCTCATCCAAATTAGGAGAATGATTAGGTTGTTGGGAACATGAGGACCTTGTACTGCATCTGGGCAAGGTAGCACCACTCACTGCCTGATCTGAACAATTGGAAGCCTCCCTATTGCCTAAGCTCAAGCGCCGCATATTCCTAGAAAATTAAGGTTTGAAGTATTATATGAAACAGATCAAATGGCAGTACATAGCAGTGCCGCAACAACATGGTTCATGGTATAATAAAATGTACATATAAGGTTACAAACAATGTAGCAGTTCAGATGATCACAAAATATGGAACGAATCATCCCCATTCAACATCCAGCAACAAGCTAAACAAGTAGGGACGTGGCTAACTCTCAGCCTAACCAATAATATGCATCTATTGACATGTACAAAAATTTGAAAACCGTTTAGTCTGACGCTACAAGGACTCTCACCCACATCATTTTGTAGTTATTAGGGTTTGCTTTTTTATTTACACAGCACTGCAGCTTATTTCATAGCGATCATGGTGTTGATATAAACTAGATTTTCAACTGAGATGCAGTCCATATAAATCAGACAACGAACTCTTTCTGGATTCAGAAAGAAAAGGACGTCTATTTCCCAGAATCAAGAACCATCATTGCATAAGATTCAAGAACCACTCACACACCACGCCGGATAGGAGGATGTAGCTGTGTAATACCTCACCCTGCTCAGCTGCTTCTTGATCGGGGACTGGGGAGCCTTGCTGCACAGCTTGACGAGGATGTACTGGTCAGCGCAGTGGATGCCTGGATGGACGTGGACGTACAGGGCCTCGTAGATGGAGTGGGATGCGACCCCTCGTCGACCGGGGACGCGCCGCCGCCCTCGCCGGCCTAGCCGGGGACGCACGGCCGGCCGTGAACGGAGAGACCGAGAGGGGAGAAGTGAAGCGGCGGGGGTGGGGATGGGGACTGGAGAAAGAGGAACGGTGGAACGGGAATCGATCGATTATATAAGGAGTAGGGTTTTGCTGTGCCTCTTGTTTGGGCCCACAGGTGGGCCGTGGCCTGTTCCCGATAGCAATTACACACGAACTCTCGAGAATTTACTGTTCCATGCGCGCCAAAAAAAACACCCCGCGCCAAAAAAAAAAAACACCGCGCGCCATCCGCCGATTCTGCCCGCGCCAACGGAAATCACCGCCCGCCAAGCAAAAAAAAAACTCCGCGCCAAGCCACGGTAGGAACGGTGGGTCCCATGGTTACCGAGCGGTTTGGCGTACTTTTGGTCTTCCCGAGTTTTTTTCATCGCTAACACACGGTATATTTGCAATCTTACCTGGTGCAACGTGATACTCTCGGTAAGTCACCGAGTACTAGCAAAAACTCCCGGTAACAGGGTGAGGCACACGGCAGCTTCACAAGCTCTGGTAGTGTCTTATCCACATTACATGTATCTAGTACAGTGGAGTGGAGTATAGTAGTATAGTACTACATACGTAGGACTAAGATACTAGCTGTTTACCTTAATTTGCGCTGGTTTAATCACTTCGGTTCAACGGCTAATAACCATACGGGAGTAGTTAATTATTTATTAATCCATGAACTGATGATCACTTTGCACGTCCCACTGGGAGTACATATATATTTATTGCATAATATACTCAATGAGTATATATATAACTTGTCCTGATAACATGCCGCGTGAGCTCCGTGATTCGTGTAATAATTTTAGTAATCTAGTATCAAAGCCTTGAGTGTCAACGCAGCCCACAGCGCATTATGTACTGCCCTCCCATCTACTATCTTATTTGTACCAACGGCAGCTAGCTCGTTGCTACGGCCTACGGCCTATTAACAACTGAAAACTACTCCTATATATATTTATATATACTAAATCTATCTGTTTTTTCCCCAATAATTTCCTGCTTAATGGTTGGATATATGCCGCTTAACAAATAAGTTTTGATTGCTCTCTCGAAGTGTCCAATTAGTGTGTGTGTGTGTGTGTGTGTGTGTGTGTATATATATATATATATATATACACACACACGTCGGTATGCCAGGATCCACAACAACGAGGCACTAATAATTAACACTACTCATCCATACGTACGTCCAAGCCTTGATATGTGCCGTGTTGTTTTAGTGATGTGGGTGCGTCTTCACATGTATAAAATCCTTACAGCTTTCTGGGGTATGTACGATTGTATGAGATTTTGGTTAAAAGAAATTAAATCAATATTGAGCTGAGGAGTAAACTAAAATGTGCAAATAAATAAATTAAATAGCCAGTAGTGAGATCAGATCGATTATATAGTTATTATATTCCCACCTAATTAAAGTAATTAATATAGTAGCAAACAGTTTCTTAATTGATCATCGCATTATCGATCCATATGTTCGATCGATCGACCGCGCGCCAGCTTTTCGAACGTTAGCGCCATTGGGCAACTAATTAAATGGTCGTAAGAAACTATACTATACTATACTATACATGTCGTTGATGACTTCCTACTAGTGCTTATTTTTTTTTAATCTATATATCCACATGCTTGCATGTCGGTACAGCCGGTTGGTTTGAGCTGGAGCAAAAGTGCAAAAGTACTGCATAGCTATATTGGCTGGCTTCATCACTGATTGACAAAATTAGGGATTTGCTGGCCATCACTGATTGACCTTGCTCCTAGATTAAATTAAAATAGTTCATATGTATGCATCATACGCGGCTAGTTAATTTAAGGGTTAAAGTTTGTTGTACACAGAGATAGAGTGTGATGTTGATTCATCACAAGATTCAAAACTACCCCTGTATTTTAATGTATGATGCCATTGACTTTTTAACTAACGTTTAACCATTCGTTTTATTTAAAAATTTTGTGCAAATATGAAAATATTTATATTATGCTTAAAGAATATTTGATGATGAATTAAGGTACAATAAAATAAGGCACAATAAAATAAATGATAATTACATAACTTTTTTGAATAAGACGAATAGTCAAACGTTGAAAAAAAAGTCAATGACGTCATATATTAAAATATGAAAGTAGTACAATTTAAGGGTGAAGCTGCTGTAGAGAGAGGTTTGGGAATAAGCCGTACCCACCAGCACCACCGGTGGTAGGAACGAGGTATAGTAGCACTTCCCTTGGTATGTAGCTCGCACGAGTAAATTCAAACAAATTAAATTGGTTCCCCTTCAAAAAAAATTAAAATACTAGCTAGTGAACATCAGAACATATTTTAAACTACAAACTAGATAATTTTAAGGGTTTGTTTTGGTTGCAGGGCAATGACATGACATGACAAATTGACAACTAAATAGAAGAGTAATTTAGGTAGAATTCGCGGGCTGGGCTATGACCGAAAAACTGTTTTACATATGTATAAGTCATAAGTGAGATGGCATATATAGGATATTTTGTTTTCCTATCGAACAGATAGATATCATTGTCTAAATATTTGTTGTTGACTCATATAATATCAAACAGGAATGATAGGTTCATACGCAGGTAAAATTGACGAAAATATGCATCGTCATCTCGAGTGGAGAAAAACAAACACATGCATATATGTACACGTCGCCATCGAACCCCTGCTATAATTTAATCTTCTTGCTTTTCTCAGTACACGCACGCAACTACTATCTAGGAATCGGCAGCTTTAATTTACTGATGCCATCGATAATTATAAGTACTCCCTTTTTAAGCCTTTCCTAGCTACTATATATACGTACCTTATTTTGTCATATATATACTCTGAACGAACTTTTTCTATGAAACAAGCTAAAAAATCTAGCTAGCTTTTTAAATTTGTTGTGTGCTGAATGAAAATAATCACTTCAATGTGAATGAAGGGATAAACACGGCATGCATATGACATATATTATATATTCAGATTTGATTCGGCCGATTTTTCGGACTTCATACCGCCGGTGGATATATATGAGTCGTAGTACATGTTTCTTTTTTCAATCGATCAATTTAATTTGTCCGTGTGAATGAATTAATTGATCATCTATCGAGTGATGTGTTGATCAAGATCAATTAGCGATCTTCGTTTTCGGAGAAAAGTTAAGGAATCGGGCGGGTTTTGTATGTATGTATATATAACCGTCAAGTTGAGCATGCAATTTGAACGGATGGTTCATGAGTGTGCGTGCATTATAAAATTAATTAATTACATATTGCGAGTATACATGATACTACAAGCATACATGTGAACCAACGGGCAGAAAAACGATGCTCGAGTCAAAGCTTGTTACTAGTTTGCGACGCAACTAAGCAAGCAAGCGGCGGCGCGACAGGATTGGATTTGGATTGGGTTGAATTGGATTAGATAATTTCTCCAACTCAGCATCACAAAAGTACAGCACATTATACCAGCTATAGCAATATGCAAGTTAAACATGCAATTGCAAGCAGGTTAATTCCATGATAGTATATGTTAACATACGGTGAGTCCAATCAGGCCAATCAATCAAGCAGCTTGCTAGCTAGCTTGCACACTGACCGGCCATCTCTCAAGCGTTGACTTGATTAATTGCTTCTATGTTTGGCGCCCAATTAATTAAATTTTCTAATAAGTTTGAATTATCTGCTCAGATGCCATGATGCGTACACACACAAACACAACTGGCACAAATTATAATCTACTCTCTCCATTTCATATCATATTGTAAGTCGCTTGACTTTTCCTAATTCAAACTTCTTTGACTAAATTTTATAAAAAAATATACTAACATTTTCAATATAAAACAAACATATTATCGAAATATACTCAATATTAAATTTAATGAAATTATTTTGGTATTGTAGATGTTATTTTTTTTATAAATTTGATCAAACCTAAAGAATTTTAAGTAAAAAAAAACTGAAACAAATTATAATATGAAATGGAGGGAGTAGCTAGTTATGAGCTACAGAGAGAGAAACGACAGACATAACTAACAATATCATCAATATTAAGAAGATGATGAGATGGCGCGTACGTATTACATCAAGTGGAGTAGCTTAAAGAATCTATAAAAGGCGCAGCCCGTCGTCGAGCCCCTCTCATCCCTCTTCTTTGTCTGATCGATCGATTGCTTCTCCCTCCTTTCTCTAGTCTCTACTAGACTAGCTAGAGAGTAGGTATAGCTAGCTTTCTTGTGGATCGATCGTTAAGTCTGTAGTCCTGCCCGGCCGGCGGTGAGGTAGGGATGGCCGGCGGCGCGGTGGTGAGCACGGGGGCAGGCAAGGACTACCCTGGCAAGCTCACCCTCTTCGTCTTCTTCACATGCGTCGTCGCCGCCACCGGTGGTCTCATCTTCGGATATGACATCGGTATATCAGGTACGAAAAATTAACTATATATACTCACTTAATTGTTCATGGTGCCTTGAATCTATCTATATATCTATAATCATGAACAAATACTAATAATTAAAACAAAATTAATACAGGTGGTGTGACGTCCATGGACCCGTTCCTGAAGAAGTTCTTCCCGGAGGTGTATCGGAAGAAGCAGATGGCGGACAAGAACAACCAGTACTGCAAGTACGACAACCAGCTGCTGCAGACCTTCACGTCGTCGCTCTACCTCGCCGCCCTCGTCTCCTCCTTCTTCGCCGCCACCGTCACCCGCGTCCTCGGCCGCAAGTGGTCCATGTTCGCCGGCGGCCTCACCTTCCTCATCGGCGCCGCCCTCAACGGCGCCGCCGAGAACGTCGCCATGCTCATCGTCGGTCGTATCCTCCTCGGTGTCGGCGTCGGCTTCGCCAATCAGGTACCCAGCCGCCCTATACTTAATTGTCCATTTAATTAATTATTATCTGTTCTCAATTAATATATACTATTAAGCGACACAGAGTATATGGAGTTGAATGCACTAAACCAGCTTAAAACACACTAATTCCATATATATATATAATAAGCAACATTAGTTATCGTGTATTTAATTAAGTAAATTAAGATATGCTTTTCTTCGGGTTGCATCAATTAATGAGAACACGATCGAAGACGATGCTGCTCGATCAGTCTCATGTGATGGTTACATCGTGAAGAAAATTATGTTATGTAAAGCTAGCCGGCGTCTCACATGCGCTACGCTGATGGAACCATCCAATATATATGAGACAAAAATGTTAATATAAACCGGCCAGTTGCACCACCAGCCATCATTATTCTACTGTTATAACATCGATTCCTTCCATGACCATTAGTATATAATCATATAAAATATATACTTTTTCCACAAAGAGATCAACGAAATATCCATGGGTGAGATTAGGTACGTTGCTCGTTTTGAACACAATCAATTGATTAGTAACAAATATATATGCTTTATCATGCATGCCAAGCTGGGCAAGCCAGCAACTTACATGTGCAAATTAAGTCCAAGCTGGTCATTATCTAAAAATAAAAAGTCCAAGCTGGTAGGCCTAGCAGCTAGCTAGCCATAGATTTCTTTTATGTTAATTAATTTCTCAAGTACTATATTCAAAAGTCCCTAGTATCTCATTTTCATATATAGTCTTCAAGAGAAGGTGGGGCCCACCAAATTGGATAGGTTGATGGTGAGATATGCATATGCATATGCAAATATTATGTGCTTCCCAAAGTCCAAGCTGGATGTTTACTTCCAAAGCTACAGAGGTTGACTGATTTGTTTGTTTATCACTCGCAGTAGCTGGCCATGATTAGATTACTTGTTCCCATTGCCACTTCTTCTCTTCTTGCTGCTTAATTTGTCTCTTGCTCTGAGCTGTGATTTTGACTCTCATAGCATATTATAGTAGTACTATTCATTCATCCCCCACATGGAAGATATTAATTAGTACATGGCCATTTAACGAATATTATTGGCATATATATGTAAACTGTCCTGAAAATTAAAGTGCGAGAATCTCGCCCGAATTATTGGCAAGCAGCTGATATATCCGCTCTCAAACTAAATTAAATGAGAATTAGTTTAAGGTCTGACGTGATGAGGTTCAACTGTAAGATTCTCTTGCGTACCAAATTAATTGTATATATAAATCTCCTTCCATTTCTGAAGCATGCATCATCATCTGTTCTTATGCATAAACGCAATAGCCAAATATGCATATTTTATCATCATCTTTTCCTAATCATGCACATATTTATAAAATCTATTAAAAATATTCATATTTTTCTTCGCAAATCAATTCTCGCATTGAATGCATCGGTGGCATGCAAGCTGTAGCTTGAACTCTCGATGGATCATGCATGATCCATGCATTCATCCAAGATTCACGTGGAATTGAAGACGCCTTTTCTCTTTATTTTTTTCAATTAATTGATGAAAAGCAAGAGTACGTGTTGATGCATGTGAAGCTGATTAACCTTGAATTGTAGCATAAACATCGATAGAGGCAAAATAAACTTATCCAGATAACTAGGATAATTAATTTCAAACCTTTTTCCATCATCTAGAAACTGCATTCATGTTAGTCACGGACTGCAATGATAATGTTAATATTAGTCGATCACTGATGGATCCTTGTCAGTACGTTTCCAATTGATAGGAAATTAAAGGGTAAAGCTATCGATAATTAACTGCTACTAGTAAATAATTAAGCAGAAACTGGAGCATCTTTTCGCGAAAAAAAAAATTGTGGACGTCATTGTATGAAAGAATAGTCGTGTGGATAGATTAGACTAGTCATCGTCTAGTCGTCACGATAGTTGGAAGAATTCTGCGTACACTTGCAGAGTAGGCCATTGCTTTCTTTCTTAGATTGAAGACTTGACCTGCATATATATACGGTTACAACTATACCAGCAGCGTCGTTTTCAGCAAAGGAACAAGACTGAAAATGAATCGTATTATTACTTACTGTACGTATTAGACAAGTGGAAATAAAGGGACAGATCGATCGATGTGAGATATGTTGAATTTGAAGGGAGAATAACACAATCATTAATTTTTTCTTTCATGTATAAAATACTGAAAAATGAACATATATGTCGGCATAATACGTAGTAGCTAGAAGAGGTGTTAATTACTTAATTAGTATATATGTGTTAATATGAGTGAGAAATGAATGGATATGAATGGGATGCAGTCGGTGCCGGTGTACTTGTCGGAGATGGCGCCGGCTCGGCTGCGGGGGATGCTGAACATCGGGTTCCAGCTGATGATCACCATCGGCATCCTGGCGGCGGAGCTGATAAACTACGGGACGGCGAAGATCAAGGCCGGGTGGGGATGGCGGGTGAGCCTGGCGCTGGCCGCCGTCCCCGCCGCCATCATCACCCTCGGCTCCCTCTTCCTCCCGGACACCCCCAACTCGCTCATCGACAGGGGCCACCCGGAGGCGGCGGAGCGCATGCTCCGGCGCATCCGCGGCTCCGACGTGGACGTGTCGGAGGAGTACGCGGACCTGGTGGCGGCGAGCGAGGAGTCGAAGCTGGTGCAGCACCCGTGGCGCAACATCCTCCGCCGCAAGTACCGCGCCCAGCTCACCATGGCCATCTGCATCCCCTTCTTCCAGCAGCTCACCGGGATCAACGTCATCATGTTCTACGCCCCCGTGCTGTTCGACACGCTGGGCTTCAAGAGCGACGCGTCGCTCATGTCCGCCGTCATCACGGGCCTCGTCAACGTCTTCGCGACGCTGGTGTCCATCTTCACCGTGGACCGCCTGGGGCGGCGCAAGCTGTTCCTGCAGGGCGGGGCGCAGATGGTGGTGTGCCAGGTGGTGGTGGGGACGCTGATCGCCGTCAAGTTCGGGACGAGCGGCATCGGCGACATCCCCAAGGGGTACGCGGCGGTGGTGGTGCTCTTCATCTGCATGTACGTGGCAGGCTTCGCCTGGTCGTGGGGCCCACTGGGGTGGCTCGTCCCCAGCGAGATCTTCCCGCTGGAGATCAGGCCCGCGGGGCAGAGCATCAACGTGTCGGTGAACATGCTCTTCACCTTCGTCATCGCGCAGGCCTTCCTCACCATGCTCTGCCACATGAAGTTCGGCCTCTTCTACTTCTTCGCCGGATGGGTCGTCATCATGACCGTCTTCATCGCCCTCTTCCTCCCCGAGACCAAGAACGTCCCCATCGAGGAGATGGTGCTCGTCTGGAAGTCCCACTGGTTCTGGCGCCGATTCATCGGAGACCAAGACGTCCACGTCGGAGCCAACCACGTAGTATCCAACAATAAGCTCCAACCATAATCCACTCACGAATATCATCATCCATGTCTCCGTCACGCGTCTTATATTCTTCTTCTTGTGTTCATCCCTGTGTACAGTAGATGCCTTTTATTAGTTTGTTTTGTTTTGCCTAGTCCGTCTTCAATCTTAATGTACGTGTGTTTCTTATTTGGCCAAATTGATCTTAACTGCTGTACCTTTCACTGTCAAAGAGTGTCACTTTATTTGTTACCATTATCATATTCTTACACGGAAAGATTAATTATTTAATTTCATGTTTTCAATACATCCTCCCATTTAGGACAAGAATTTCACACTGTATGTACAGCAAGAATAACATTAGCAGAGTGTGCACAGGGTGCCCATCTTATCTTCCTAAATATTGTTTTGTTCCACATTAGTCAGCAATGAATTATTCAACACTTAATTAATGATGATGACAACACAATCGCCATTTGTCTTCCAATGTAATACTACTCAACACCATATATATGGAAAACATATCATACGAACTGCTGCTGCAGCTGAAACTCAGCATATTGTTTGAGCTTTATTTACCAACAAATTAAAAGAAAACAGGAGAGAGCATTGACAGTCTGGAAAACTTATTACTGAGCCTTTCCCTCGATCTAAACATCCCCGGCACTGCCATATTCCATCAGTCTAGGCCCTGAAGCTGCCACCGCCATGCTTCGGCCCCTTGGATTCTTCAGAAAAGAGCTCGAGGCATGCCCAGAACGCGCATGCCGTGAACTCTGTGCCTTGTAGGAGGATGTGCTAGCCACCAACCTGGAGGATTTACGATCCGATCTACCGCTGCGATCGGAACGATGGGAAGAAGAAATCTTGCGGGTGTGCCGGTCCGATACCTCTTTTGAGCCAGATGCTCTTATAGGATGCTTGTTATAGAGACCAAGGTTTGGCAGGAGACCTACAAGGTACTTCTTCAGGTGCTCATCACCTACATTCTTCTGCGCTGGGTTCCCATCTAGGTTTACGGCTTCAAGAGAACTATAGTTTGCAGCCAGCTGACCAAGCCCCTTCGATGTGGAGATCTTGTTGTGCCGCAGGTCCAGAACCTTTAGCTTCAGAAGACGGTGAAGACCATCTACCTCACTGATCTTGTTACCACCCAGATACAACTCCTTCAAAGAAGAACAGGACGCCAAACCTAACAAATAACTTGGATCATAAGTCAACAAGAACAGACAGAAGTCTATTCAATTTTATTTTCATAATACAAAAGTATTGAGGCATTTTGTCCAGAATCGAGGCAGAAATTCAATTTCAGTTCATTCGTTGGATAGTCTTTTCTTTAATTCAACAATCGACACAGTGAGGATGGCAGAACATAACAATTCTCAGTAAGAGCATGCTAAAATGGGGATCTTTCTTTTTCAGATAATTCAACAGCCCACATATCAAGGGGGAAAACAGATCATGAATTCATTACGTAGACAGACCAGAGTAAACTCCCTCTACCAATGCACAAAGGAACATTTGACATACGGTATATAAACAAAAAAAAAAGCATATAGATAAGAAGAAAGTAAAAGATGTTAATGTCAATACCATGGCCAATTCTGGATATCCTATTATAGCTGATGTCCAGTAAGCGTAAGCGTGTCAATTCTCTAAGGCCCTCAATTGTTGAGATATTATTCTTTGACAAGCTTAACATGTGAAGACCCCTTGGAAGAGCTCCTGCAGTTATTCGCACTGCATAGTGCATAGGAAGACCCCAAATGAGATAATTTTGTAATCTTTATATAACAAATGAAAGCACATTTCCAGTGACTAATCTACTGAATTATGGAGAGAAGAAGAACACACCAATTGAATTCCCAGACAAGTTCAACAAGCGTAGGCCTAAGAAAGCGGTCAATCTTGGAATTGCAACCAAGCCAAGGTTTCCTAATTGTGCCGACGAAGAGGTAGGAGTCAATTTCGAAATATAAGTGTAAGCTATCTCCATGCCAAGAGGACTTTTAGCATCAGGCCAGACAGCAGGAACACCAGCCACCGGCTCATTATATTTTGTCAACACCGAGTTTGAACTTTCTCCTTGCTCCTCAACAAGGGTGCCATCGTCAATATCAATTTGGTTGATCCAATCCTCAATTCTTTTAATGCTAAAAGTTCTTGGGGAAAGTTCATCTGGGTCCACATCGAAATACTGATTGCCATTAATTCCAGTTCTGTTGTGCTTGAGTTCTTCACTAATATCCTTTGAATCACTCAACTTTAAATCACTCGCATCAATGACAAGTGATTTGTGGTAGGGAGTGCTATCTCTGTTCCACAAGTTATCTTCTCTCTCTTGATCTAGAGCTTCATTGATGCCACCGTCATTGTTGGAATGGTGAGAACCATCCCCTGTACCAGAGTAGTAGGGGGCAACTGGATCAACTGATTGGTGACCGCTCACATATTTGTTATCCCAATATTCATGACTTAGCATCCCATCCCTGACAAAACTTTCTTCTGCACTTGCAGTAGACCTTTGACCCCCATCAGCAGCATCAGAACAACCTATTGAACCATTGTCCTCAAAGTTCATTCTTTCATAGACATCTGGAGAAGAAGGTCCAGCACAATGCACATCCAAATTTGATTTAGAGTGATGTGGCTCAACGCTATTCAGATAATCGACCTTCTCACTAACCGCTGAACACAGATCGCTATTCAGATAATCAACCTTCTCACTAACCGCTGAACACAGATCTTCATAAGACCTGCAACGAGGCCCTAGTATCTCAGAATCAGCAGAACCTTCTGTACCACAATTGGAATTATTCTGAAATATAGCAGATTGTGATCTTGGAAATTTGGTCTGGTCATAACACATGTAGTGGCTATCAGAGTCAACAACATGGTCACCTGAAGGACTGACCAAGTCAGACAAGGCATCAAAAGCATTCTCATTGCCCTTAGTGTTTAACTTAGCAGAATCTCCAACAGCTGAATTGCTTTTCAAACTAGAGCAATGGCCTTTGTGGTCACAGTCGATAATATCACATTCAGCACCTTCACTAAAATGATGATCATGATCCTTGTGAAGCATGTTTCCAAGAGATAGGCTCTTCTTTAGGTGGCCAGACTCCTTACTGTCACCAGAGCATGCATATCTGTTCAAGTCTTCAGATCTCCAGCATTCTTGATGAGACGATGGGCTAGTATCATACTGCCGGCTAACATTTGAATGATCATTTACATCTGTCAACTGGTTTGGACTTGCTGATCCAGCGTTGGACTTCACTGTTTGATCCTGAGAATCCATCTGTGAAACAGCAAGCATGGTATCCTTCTGTGAAGCACCGAGAATGACTTGTTCAGCTGGCAGAAAGTGTTCCTAATAATAAAAAGTATAAAAGGAAAGAAAAATGAGTGGTTGGAGCAAATTAGTTCAGACAAGCCAATCAATCCAAATGCTCTCTTCAGGACAAAACAATGAGAAGCAAATTAAAATGTAATAAGTACTTTTTGATACCTTTGCCCTATGATGTGTGGTACTGGTCGAGGATGAGAAGCAGAAAAACCTAACCATAAGTCAACTCTGACGGCAATCACAAGGACAACACAAACAGAGTCGACCCAATCACATTGCTATATCAAAGGACTACCTTCGATGAGAACTCAGCTCAGCAAACGTGTTACATCTCAACTATTGTTGGAAATTAACCATAATCGAAAAGACCCTCCAATGCTCGGCGTAGTCTCCAGATGTAAAACGGGCTTTTCCCCAGAGGCGAGGTTAAGTTGGTTGCAGAGTAGTTGCAAACCCACACCCACTTAGAGGTGCGAGATGTGCCTGACCTCTTGATATCTGCCAGGCTGGACGAAAGATTAAGGAACTAGATAATTCCAGAAGGATGCATGTGGTTGGCACAATCCTGCAAACAGAAAACACGTTACGTATTACCATGAGTAATAAAGAAAACTTGACCAGAAATTCTCATGATGTTCACCATGTTAAACACAATAAAACAATAGTCCAAATATTGTTTTGCTCTATAACGTTTAAGCTCTAAAAGGTGATGTTCATGATCAGCGAATGTTCAGTTATTATTAAAAAGAAAGCATTCTGTATTGGCCTTGGTACCCAATAATCAAAACTAACGCTGAGCTGAAACTGAAACCAAATGAGTCCAACTTACTCTGGTTGCATGCAAGAGAAAATAACAGAATCCCATAGGATACAGATTGTTGTGAGCTCATCCAAAGGCAGCTATTAACCAAGACTAAGAGCACAAAACGCTTTGAAAATTGCAACAGGAAGGACGAGATAGAGATGATAGGATGCAGATTGTTGTGAGCTCATCCAAAGGCAGCTACTAACCAAGACTAAGAGCACAAAACGCTTTGAAAATTGCAACAGCAAGGACGAGATAGAAATGAAAAGGCTTTATGCTCTTATCGATTCCATCGTTGGACGACCCAATCGCAACAGTTAATGAGATACGAGTACGAGAGGTCCTGGACCGAAAGCTCCCCAGCACTGTCTCATCTCGTGAGCACATATTTGCACCACCCTTCCCTTGAGACTTGAGTGGCTGCAGCAGCGCCACCAAACAGACTGTCCAGGCGATGGCGATGCTTTGGGTCCATGGACCTCTCCCGTCCCTGACCTGACCACTAGAGGTGCAGTGACAATCTAACGTGTAGCCGTAAAGAAGACGACTTTCTTTTGGTACAGTGAATGCCATCGTCATTATTAGGGAAGTACTTAAAAATCTCATCATCATGAATGAATTCATAATATGTACAAAAGCAGGACCTTTCTTTTTTTGATTAGATATATGTTGAAGAATTAATAAACGGAACCAAGATGTGTACTGAACAAAAAGCTAAAAATATCTGAATGATTCGTCCATGAAAAGAGAGAGACAACTAGATCCAAAAGTTTCATGGCAGAGAGAGACAACTAGCTCCAGTGGATTAGCGCCTGATCCACTGGAGCTGCTCTCTGTAATTCGATGACGGCATGGGTTCAGGTCAGGGCGAATAATAATAGTACACGCACAATATACTACCTGAGCAAAATCAGGGGAGAGAGAGAGGGGAGAAATCTGTGAGCAAACTAAATAGAGGTCCGAGGAAGGCGATGAAACAGAAATCCATGCATGAATCTACAAATCCTAGAAGAGGAGGGGGGGAGGAAGCTGTCCGTGGTACATACCTTCTTCTTCTTCTTCTTCCCTCTCCGCCTTGTCCGTCCAGAAAAGAATCCGGCTCTAATGGCTAGGAGCTAGTTGGGGTGGTGTGCGCTGCGGGCGAAGAGAGGAGGAGGAGAACCTACCTCACCTGTGATTGGATCTGTAATTATCAATCTCTCTCTCTCGAGCTGCTGCTGCTTCTTCTTCTTCTTGTTTGGGACTTGGAGACCGACCGGGTAAAGGAAAGGAAGTGTTTCTTCGTTTTATTTATTTATTTCCCTTTTTTTTTTTTCTGGTGATGAGGAGGAGACCGAGAGAAGCAGAAGGGAAGATGTTACTGGGCTAGGCCGGGCCGGATGGACGGGATTGTGGGCCATGGCCCATATATGAGCCCATGGCATCTGGCCTTGTGGCTGCGGAGGATATTCCCTTCCCTTCTTCTTCCTCCCCTCCATTCGCCTTTGCCCTTGTTTGTTTATTAATCCCATTCCCTTCCCATGGATGAGTATTGAGTCGATCCATTCCCAAATCCAAGCCAAAAGCTTCCCCTCTCCCTCGTCGTCGTCGTCCCTGCGCCGCGGGGCGGGGCGGGCTATTGGCCGGCGGCGCCGACTGCGCCCCGCCGTATCTCCCCACCGCATTCCCGCGGCTACCCTGCCTATACGACACGACACAGCTAGCTCAGGTGCGCTATCTATTTATTACAGTATTTATCATCACTATATATATATGTATGTATATAATATTTGCGCCTTGCATTACTCATCTCGGTGTTCATGCGCACTCTCCTTGTTGCAGTAACCGTCCCAACAATACACGCACTTGTATTTCTTTTCTTCTCCAATGGAGTGCCATGCCTTGCCACACCACAATAATAATGACACTACCAGTTTCTCACTCTTTCTTCTTGCCAAATGCTGTTTTCACAATTTAATAACCATTTTTGTAATTATAATATTGATCCGAATGAATGAATCTGGTCTTCTGTTTTTAGGAGCTGACATCACATCACTCCTCTTGTGTCCAGTACAACAAGTACATGACATCGCATCATTAATTACCATGTTTTTTTTTCTCCTTCCGGTTCCGAGAGAATGGAGGAGTACTAATTAGTAGTAGTAGCCTAGTAGGATGGATTGGTTTTCCTTCTTTTATCTCTTGGGATAGTTATGAAAAAGACCACATATGTGTTCAAACTCAATGAGTCGCTCTTGAGTAACGCAAAGTTTATTATCTGCTCCTATTGATTCTTGAGTAAAGGCACAGTTCCTTGGTTTTGCACAGTTGACTCTATCTACGACACGCATGCTAGTATCGTACATTGTATATTTGCTTATCAATGGTTGTACTAGGATTTTATGCAATCATGCAACCAACTAGTACAAAATTCAAGAATCAACCTTGTTGTTTTATCTGCCTGAAATCTCACATTGTTTAATACACGCAGAACATGAATTGAGCGTCAAGCTAGCTTCCAGTCTTGAAAGAGAAGCTCTAATTAATGCACCCACCCCATTTCTCTGGGTAAAACAGCTATATATTGTTTGAAGCAAAACATTTTCAATGGGTTCAGACAAGCAGAGTGGTAGCCCATTACTGGGAACCCTCAAGATGAAGAGCGTCAGGACGATCCTGACACACACATATCCATATCCTCATGAACACTCAAGGCATATCATGACTGCAGTCATAATTGCATGCCTCTTTTTCATCTCGTCTGACAATATGCATACCCTCATACATAAACTGGACAACAATATCAAGTGGTGGTCCATGTATGTTTGCCTAATCGGTTTCTTCTATTTCTTCTCTTCTCCCTTTCTCGGAAGAACTATTCAGCCGAGTTACTCGAATTTCAACCGATGGTATGCTGTCAACTCTTTAGTATGTCTCAACAACTCAACATTATATTTCTTTTGGCTTGTCTCCATTGCTCCACAGAAACTTCTGCAAATGCATAACTAAGTTGTTAGGAGAAGTGATTCTGTCACTTGTATTGCATAATTGCAGGTATGTCGCTTGGATTTGCTTCGCTTCACTGTATCATCTTCCCAGCTTCCAATCAATGGGAGTTGATATGCGCATGAACCTTTCACTTTTTTTGACGATATATTTCTCATCTGTCCTTTTCATCATCGCCTTTCATATAGTTTTTATTGGTCTCTGGTACATTGGACTGGTTGCTCGCATGGCAGGAACAAGACCTGGAATTTGGACCATATTCCAGAACTGTACTGTAAGTTTACTGAAAATTTGTTTTTGTTACTTTTTTATAAAAAAAACTAATCTGTCAGATTGCTCATTGGGAGATTATTTCTGCATTTTGTTTCAGGTAATCAGTATTGCTTGCTGTGTATTCTACAGTCACTGTGGGAATCTTGCTGTGCACAAAAGTAAATCTTTCAGTAGGAATTCCGATCCAAATTTGCTTGCTTTTCTTGAGAATGAAAAGGGAACCACCTGGATATCAAATTTTCTCCGTATGAATGAGTTAAAAGATCAGATATGTTCATCTTGGTTTGCTCCGGTTGGATCTGCTAGTGATTATCCTCTTCTATCCAAATGGGTTATCTATGGGGAGGTACCGCTGGCCTCGATTCATCTATTCTTTCTTTTCATGTTTCCAACTGACAATATCCATGTTACACTTCTTTGATCATGTTATTCTCCAGCTAGTTTGCAGTGGATCCTGTGCTGGCCCTTCAGATGAAATATCTCCTCTGTACTCATTGTGGGCTACATTTGTTGGCCTTTATATTGCTAACTTTGTTGTGGAGAGATCAACTGGGTATGTGTTTATTGTTTTGCACCGTGCATGTTCTTATTGATGCATTAATTTTCTTATAATAGAAGCTAGCAATATTTCCTTTCCAAAAATATTGCTTGCATATATTCAGTCTTTCTCTTAATGATGCACTACGATTATTTCAGATGGGCTCTTACACACCCATCAACTGTATTGGAGGAAGAGAAGCTGAAGAGACAAATGAAACCAGATTTCCTGGACATGGTACCTTGGTATTCAGGGTAGGGCCTTTCTATTGTTCTGACGACAGCAAGTTACTAGATTACAGGCTAGTCCAATGGAAAAATCCAACATCTTTGGCTTTGCTTTATACAGGACATCAGCTGATTTATTCAAGACTGCATTTGATCTTATGGTCTCTGTAACTCTTTTTGTTGGGCGATTTGATATGCGCATGATGCAAGTAAGAGTGTTTCCTCTGGAACTTTTACTCAATATGATATGCCCAACATGAATATAAGCTCTAAGGTTCTCCAAGTCAGAATTGTCATTCATTTCCTTGGTTCTTTTCACTGAAAATGTTTTGCCTTGGTGGTCATGGCTATCTAATTTTAACACTCCAATTTTCAGCTTTGAATCCTGTCACTGTGCACGTGCGTGTATGTTCAAGCCTATGATGCATGGTCTCTCAAACTTCTTTTTTTTTAACATTGTGTTATAGGCTGCAATGAAAAGAACAACAGATGAAACTCAGAATGATGACCTTTTGTATGACTACTTCAATGAAAGAGAAGACCTTTGGTTTGACTTTGTCGCTGACACTGGTGATGGAGGAAATTCATCATATACAGTTGCCCGATTGCTAGCTCAACCATCCATTCAGACTGTAATTGGTGGCTCTATGCATACTCTTCCACGTGGAAATCTGCTTCTTATTGGCGGAGACCTTGCGTAAGTTTACAGCATATTTATCAGAGTTACGCTTTTCCTGTGGTCAATTAATTCATACTTACAAAATCTAGACTCGTTGTTTAGCCAGTTGGATCACATGATTGATTTCATCCTTATACCATGGGAAATTATACAGACTATATAGCTCTTGTTAAATGTTTGGAGATTCAGACTGTTAACAGCATGGTTGAGTTTCACAGTTATTTTTGAATGAAATATTTTCTTTGTCCCGTTGAAGCATTGGACTGCATCTTCAGTATTGAACACCTTAGCCTTCATAATTGAATAGACCGAGTTACCTGTTGATGATCTCATTTCTTATGTTCTGTCTCAAGCAACAGCTACTAATGGATAAGCACATCAAGCTTCTTTATAATTGCAAAGGCTCGAGTTTATTTAGGCACATCTCAGTATTTTTGGATGCACTATAAATTGTTTTGTTTATTTCTTATCATTTGCACACGATGATGGTGTTTTCACATATTTCATTACCAATCCATGGGTGGATCTGAATTCAAGCATTGCTGTCACATGACTCCAATGAACTCTAGCTAAACCTAGCGCAATTTTTGTCAAATTAACAAATGAATGATTACACAATTTTAATATTCTTCCCCTGAATTCCCCATCCATATCGTTCTCCGTGAAGTATGTGGAACTTAGTCCATTTTATTTGTGCAATATGGATATTTTAGTTTCTGTTTCCTTTAACTTTCTGTAATTTTGGAATATACAGATACCCAAACCCATCGTCATTTACATATGAGATGCGCTTCTTTAGTCCTTATGAGTATGCTCTGCAACCTCCACCTTGGTATAGAGCTGAACATATAGCTTTGGACAAGCCTGAGTTTCCTCATGGTATATCAAAGATGAAAGATTATGACGGACCACAGTGTTTCATAATTCCTGGGAATCATGGTGTGTACTCTGTACTTTTTAAATTCTTAACTTGATTAATCTACTATATCATATCCTGTTTCCTTTCCTTTGGACTCTGTAAACTGTCAAGTATGTAAGGTAGATAATATATGCTTGTTTTTATGAAGTTCATTTCATGATTTCCATTCCATTTACCACAGACTGGTTTGATGGGCTGCACACTTTTATGAGATATGTATGTCACAAAAGTTGGTTAGGTGGATGGTTTCTGCCTCAGAAGAAGAGTTATTTTGCATTGCGGCTTCCCCAGGGTTGGTGGGTATTTGGACTTGATCTAGCTCTTCATGGTGACATTGATGTATACCAATTCAAGTTCTTTGCAGAGCTTTGCCGAAACAAGGTGCATTTCTTTTTGTTCCTTGTATATCCTTCTGTTTAATTCTGTTTATGCATTTGCTTTTATTTTCATATTTTTGGTTTCTCATGTACATGACATTTTTTTAGAAAAAAAAAATTGCTTCAACCATGTATACTGTCATCAGAGTGGCTAGTAAACACCCAATATGAACAAAGTTTTCTTTGTCTTTTTTTTTAATCATAGCCCCTTTTGCTTTTTAGGTGGAGAACTTCCTTGCATGTTACTTTGTTATCATTTAATTTTGGTTAGTTCCTGATGAATGAACTGTTAATCATTTCCAATAAAATTTCAAGAACATCAGAATCTCTTGGATATTGGGACTATTTTTTTTATTTCCAGATCTTGTTGATCCACTACATTTCTGAAGTTCTGCAGATTGGAGAGAATGACTCTGTGATTGTGATGACACATGAGCCAAACTGGCTTCTTGATTGGTATTGGAAGGAGACTACTGGCAAGAATGTTTCACATTTAATCCAGGACTACTTGAATGGAAGATGCAAACTTCGTTTGGCCGGGGATTTACACCATTTTATGAGGCATTCAGCTAATCACATAGACAACCCTACTTCTGTGCAACACTTGCTTGTCAATGGATGCGGTGGTGCATTTTTGCACCCAACACATGTTTTCAAAAACTTTGAGCAGTTCTCTGGAGCTACTTATGAGTGCAAGGCTGCGTATCCATCCTTCGATGACTCTAGCGGGGTATGTTGTTCTCTATGATAATGGAATTTCTGAAATTTATAGCCTAACTAGCTTAAGCAGCTTGTATGTTGTGTACAAGTGAAATAAGGAAATCTTATCAATTAAATATGCAGATTGCTCTGGGTAATATACTAAAGTTCCGCAAGAAGAATTGGCAGTTTGACACAATTGGTGGTTTTATCTACTTCATACTGGTATTCTCAATGTTCCCACAGGTCAGTTCTATACCCTATTTAGCTATAATTTTCTTGTATGTAGTTTCTCTAAAAATGTATTGTTCCTTGAATATATTTACTTTGACTTAAAAATCCGCAAACAAGGGACATCCTTTTAAGAAATTAACCATGGAATTTACAGGAAAACATGCTGCTGTATAGCTTTGAATTGGTTGAAAGAAACCTTATTCATGCTTCCCTACGTTATTTTGTCTCTTTTGACAAATGTATTTGACTTTTGTTGTTGACTCAGTTTCTCAACGTATTCAATTATTGTAAAACTCATTCAGGCTTTGTTCATTTTTGCTCCTTTTTTCAAAAAAAGAAAAAACATGCATTTAACCACCTACTGGTTACTTGGAAAATCAAACTTGGTGATAGCAAGCATTGATGTGTATCCTTGCATTGCTAAGATGTTGTTTGATGCTCTATCATGCTATAATAATCTTGATCTAATTACGACTAATTGATCCTGTTTCTGTTTTGTTCCAGTGTAATCTTGGTCACATCTTAAATGAAGAAACTTGGTCAGGGCGTCTGGGAAGCTTCTCAAATACAATATGGAGTGCTTTGCTCTATATTTTTGAACACTCTTATGTCTCTTCAGTAGGAAGTCTAACTTTATTACTGGCGTCATATTCATTTGTACCATCCAAGCTCTCACGGAGAAAAAGAGCTATTATAGGTGGTCTACATGTTTTGGCCCATCTCACTGCAGCCCTGCTTTTAATGTTGCTGTTGGAGTTGGGAATTGAAATTTGTATTCGGAATCATTTATTGGCAACATCAGGTATTCCATGTCATTCTCATATCAAGATGAAAATTCTTATCGCAGGTCAAGATCAAACTGCATGTTCATGCTTTTTTTTTTGACGCAAGAAGGTAGAGCGTGCTCTACCTTATAGTCATTTCATTAAGAGAAATGAGGTTTACAAGTTACAGGTTATAGCAGAGGGGGTAGAGAGGGTATTAAGAAAGGGGAAACGGGAAAAATAAAATAGATAAAAGAAAAGAAAAGAAACAAAACAGGGGGCTGGAATTACAAGGGTATATACAAAGTAATGTCACAACTACAGCCCTGCACACCAGGAGAGAATTCGTTCTTTGGTTGCTTCATTGGCTCTCATGCTCCAGAGCTTTAGTGTGTCTGAGATTTGTTGAATGATGAATTGCAAGTTGTCATTTTGTCTCTCAAAAATCATGTTGTTGCGTGCTTTCCACAGCGTGTATGTGCAAGCTGCAAACCAGATAGAAATCATTCAAATGTTCATGCTTATGATATGTCTTCTAATATATGTAAAAAATAAAAGATCTTTATCTAGTCTTTTAAACTCAGGATATACTAATTTATGGTTTCCAACTGGACTAGATTGTAAACATTTCATATTTCATCTCTGAAGTGCCTAGAGGAAATTAAAGGCAAAAGATATTCCTGTGCAGACATGTCATATCCTAGGAAGTTTATTTGACAAAACTATCATGCCATGTCCCTGATAATATACCTCAGCCATTTACTCTGAGCTCCACTGCACAAAAGGTTTAGTGAGTGATGTAGCTACGATCCTTATATTTGTTCCTGACTTCAGAGATTTTGCTTGTGTCCTGTTTCTTCTTCCAAGCAAAATTCAACTTGAACTGAAAATTTTACTGTAAATTCATTTGTTGTAGGTTATCACACACTATACGATTGGTATCGGTCAATGGAAAGTGAGCATTTCCCTGATCCAACCGGTCTTCGTGCTCGCTTGGAGCAATGGACACTTGGACTGTACCCAGCATGCATAAAATACCTAATGTCAGCCTTTGACGTTCCTGAGGTAACAAGTGTCTCAGCTTGGAAACAACTACAGTTTCCATGCACTTTTTGGATAGTTTACTTACAGTTATGAAACGATGTGTATCTTTGTTCAGGTCATGGCTGTGACAAGAATTAATATCTGCAAGAATGGGATGATGTCTCTTTCTCGGAGTGTTCTGATGATGTACTACACTTCTGTGTTTATCTACTTCTGGATTTTCTCAACTCCAGTTGTCTCCCTCATATTTGGTAGTTACCTTTATATCTGCATCAACTGGTTCCACATACACTTTGATGAAGCCTTCTCTTCGTTGCGTATTGCAAACTACAAATCATTCACAAGATTCCACATTAAGAAGGATGGTGACCTGGAAATATTCACGCTTGCAGTAGACAAGGTAACAATTCAACTTGATTGTGTTGATCTCATCCATTTAGAACTTGAATTTCAAAATCCGCTGATCCATATCACCCAAATATATAAGTGTCAATACATGTTTGTGTACACAGAAACAAAGTACATATATTATCCATCTTTAAACACGCCAATATGGTGAGCAGGTCCCAAAGGATTGGAAGTTGGATCCCAAGTGGGAGGCAGAGGAAAGGAGGCCTCATCAGCTCAGCCATCACCGGAAGCACCCCAGCAAGTGGAGGTCATCCTCTTCCCCAGACCCTGTCACGTCGGTACGGGTTGTCGACCATTTCACCATTTCAAGAACAAGAACATCAGATCCCAACACCTCTTGTTAATTAGACACATGGTGGGTCGAGGAATTGACAACTACTAGTTGTGGTGTGCGTTGCTATCTTTATAGATCCAGCTGACTTTAGGCTGCCGAACTGACAAGTGAGCCTGCATTTTAGAGAAATGGAGTTTTACAGAGTTATATAGAATTAGTAACAAAGAAATGATTATTAGTTCATCAAAATTTTAAGGCCTGATTGGTTGTATTGCTTGAAGTAGACTATTGAGATTGCTTCAGCTAGCATGGTAAATAAAATCAATCTTGTTATCATCAGTAGATCAGTTGGAAGCTAGAAAGAAACTGAGGCATATGGACTGATCGATACGTTGCCTGGATGCTACTCGCCTTGTTGGTGAACGCATATTGTACAAAGTAGTAGTAGCATGTTGGACCAAAGTGTCTCTAGCCTGTATGTGAAGAGAGGCATAAATCATCATAATCATGGCAGCTGCATGAGCAGAGAAAAGAAGCTACTCCGGCCAGTTTGCAAATTTGGCTAGTTAGCTTGTCCAATCCTAAAGTCATGAGAACAGTGTGTGTGGCTTTGCTCGTGGAGCGAGGCAAACATATCTTCATTACTACTACAGTGTACGTATCTAGCTTGCTGTTGAGCTTGCTCTTGTTCGATCGATATAAAATGGGATCGAATGCTGCCAAGCTGATGTGAAGTGAATTGAGCAAGATTGCAAGGGCAAGCAGCTATGGCGAGCGAGCAAGGCCAAGGTGAGCAGACATCATCAAAGGCGGGCGCGGGCGAGGGCATGGAGCAGAAGCTGGAGAAGCTGATTGCGGCGTTTCACGACCATCAGGAAGGCAACAAGGCGGTGAGCCATCGGAAGGAGCTGGAGGAGCTCTTCAGCTTCCTCAGGGAGCACAAGGCCGCCTTCTCGCAGCTTCCAGGGGACAAGAAGGACGACCTCGACGCCCTCCTCCGCAACATCGACGTCCTTGAGCTGTGTAAGAATCAGGAGGAGGACAAGAAGAAGAAGAAGAAGACGAAGAAGAAGATGGGCGACTGCATCCCCTTCAAGTCGTCGTCCAGGCCGCCTGACCACAAAGACGCCGACGCCGATGCCGATGCCGAGCCAACGTCGTCGGTGGTGGCGCCGTTGCTGAAGCAGGCCAGGGACATTTTTCCCGGCGACTCGTCATCTGCTCCTGCAGGTGCAGGGACTAATAAGGAGGAGGTGCTGTACGAGTGGACGACGAGCTACGTCGACGAGGAGAGGCTATACGGGTGGGGCGACGAGGCCAAGGAGGTGGCGGACGCCCTCGCCGGCCCCGAGGAAGACGACGAGCTGTTCAGGGCGGCGGGCATCTTCGGCATCCACGGCAGCGGCAAGACGGCGCTGGCACAGAAGGTGTTCGTCCACGACCGCATCAAGGACACCTTCCCGCTCCGCCTCTGGGTGTGCGTCGGCCCGACGCCGCCGGACGACGACAAGCAACAGCAGTACGAGGTGAAGTTTAGCCTCCTCTACCGCATGCTCGACAACCTCGGCCTCGACACCTCCAAAGTGGAGGACGTCGTCAACGCCTCGGAAGCCGTCAAGAAGCACGGCGGCGACGGCGACAGCGACGCCGCCAAGGAGTCCAAGATCGGCGTGCTGCTCTTCATCCTGCACGTGGCGCTGGCCAAGACCTCCTACCTCATCGTGTTCGACGACATCCGGGCGTACGACCCCTGGTACACCAACCTGGCGCTGCCGCCGCCGCCGCACGGCGAGTGGAGCGACCGCCTCGCCTACGGCCTGCCCAAGCTGAAGAAGAGCGCCGTGCTCGTCACCTGCCGCAAGGAGGAGCACGCCAGGGCCATGGTGCGCACCGGCCGCGTCTTCCACCCGCCGCTCCTCGCCGTCGCCGACGCCTGGAAGCTCTTCGAACGCCAGTACCTGCAGGAGGCCAAGAAGAAACAAGTCGGGTACAACGTCAAGGACGACATGCTGTACAATGATCTCAAGGTGGTGCAGGAGGAGATGGTCGGCAAGTGCCTCGGCCTGCCGGTGGCCATCCTCGAGGCCGCCAAGGGCTTCGCCCTGTCCTGCAGCTACCATGATGACGACGATGCCAAAACTACTCAACCCACTACTGCAGCTAAAGCCTAAATTAAGGTGCCGACGCCGGCCGGCGACCCTGCTTATGCTGCCGTCTAGAGTCCACTCTCATCCATCCAAAGACTATACTTATATATATATTCCATAATTTAATGTTTTGCTGCACACGCATGCTACTCTTGCAATGCCATATATATCGGGGAAATTATTTTAATCCCTCGAGGGGATATCCCCTCCTTCAATACATGTCATTCAAATGGTTATGAAAAAATTTAAAAAAAAATTAAGAAGTTATATTAACATGTGATATAATACTCCACAAACATGCAAGTTCAAATTTAACTTCTACATCTTGTAACGAGAAAAACAAATTAAAACGCAGCTAGTTAACTTATATTCAGAGTCAAATTTGTTTTTTTGAGAGATGTAGAAGTTGAATTTTTACTTGCATGTTTGTGGAGTGATATATCACATGTTAATACATCTTCTCAATTTATTTTATTTTTTTTCATAACCATTTAAGTGACATGCAAAGAACGAGGGGATATCCCCCTCGAGGGATTAAAATCCTCTTCCTATATATCGTCCATCATTTTTCCTGCTAATATAATGAATGTAAGTATTTTGTGTGTGTACTCCTAAGTACGTACTTCCTTTAGTATTTGGAGATATATTTTAACATTAATTAATGGGATTTGCTAAATGGTACAGTATTCGTGAAGAAATTTCACAGATTTTTCACCATCAAATCCACACACAGATTAGTGCATGAGCTCCTTCCCCTCCAACTAGGCGAGCTTCTCTTCTCTAGTGCCAGCAACGCCACAATTTGGGGGGAAACTATTTTGATTCCTCGAGGGGGAAGGGGATATCCCCTCGTTATTTGTATGTCCCTCAAATGATTATGAAAAAAATTGAAAAAATTAGAGAATATGTATTAACATGTGATATATCACTCCACTAACATGCAAGTTCAAATTCAACTTCTACATCTCGCAATAAAAAAACAAATTAAAATACAGCTAGTTAACGTATATTCACAATCAAATTTATTTTTTTCGTTGCGAGACGTAGAAGTTAAAATTGAACTTACATGTTTGTATAGTGATATATCACATGTTCATTCATCTTCTCTATTTTTTCAATTTTTTTCATAGCCATTTGAGTGACATGCAAATAGCAAGGGGACATCTCCTTGAGGATCAAAATCCACTCCCCAATTTCAGTAGAGGGCATATGGGTTAGAATATAGGGTAAGACCGTACGAGGAGGCCAGTTGCTAGAGGGGGAGATCATGCAAGTTCAAATTCAACTTCTGCATCTCACAACGAAAAAAAACAAATTTGATTGTGAATATACGTTAACTAGTTGTAGTTTAATTTATTTTTTTTCGTTGCGAGATGTAGAAGTTAAATTTAAACTTGCATATTTGTGGAGTAATATATCATATGTTAATACATCTTCTCAAATTTTTCTATTTTTTTCATAACTATTTTGAGTGACATGCAAACAACGAGGGGATATCCCCTCAAGAGATCAAAATCCACTACCGGGAGACCAGGGAGGTTTCTCTCGGGCTTAGAGGGATATAGCGGTGGACGACGATGAGAACCGGTGATGGGTGAAACATGGGCATGCGGCAAGGTGTTGGTGGCGGTGTCAGAGCCACGGTTTCGAAAGCGTGCAGTGGGCAGTGTGTACGTGAGAGAAGTGGGAGAGGAAGAAAAGGATAAGGTTATTGTGCGCGCAAATCTTAAATCACATTCAACGGTCCAAAATTCACATGACATGTAATGGGATTATCTGTCATAAGTTGTATAGACAATCCCTTAATTAATAGGGTGTATATCTTTTTATTTCTGTGTTTCTCCATATATATGTTATGGGAAAAGTTGAGCTCTACACCAGAAAAAAGTCAGGACCTGTTTGGTGCAACTTCAGCTCCTAGATTCCCCTCTGACCTAGCTAGAGCCTAACCAAACGGTCCAGCTCCCAAAAAAAAAAGTGGAGCGGAGTAGGCCAGATCGCTCCTAAAAAACGAACTAGCTGTGTGGAGCGGTATTTTGGTCACTCCACAACTCCAACTCCTAAAAGATAATGTATTATTTTGCCTGTTGCATCAAGATAATAGTTACAAGGATAATTTTTGTCCAAATTTGATCGGTATGACTCATTGTACTGTATTCGCTTGTGTCTGTCCTTGTGCCAGATTATTGATAAAAAAAACGAGATTTTTGTTTTCATATGATGTGCTGTGTTATGGCCTTGCAATTTTTTATCCACTTAGCCATTCCAATTGAAGTATGATGAGCAGTAATCCCTAATTATAAACCAGTGAGAATTATGGTGCTCAAATTATTAAGAAAATTTATTCATTATTAGTCCCACCATTAAGCGGAAAAAACATAAGGGTATTATTGTCCATCTCCCTCATATCCTCTTTTTGAGAATTTTTGGAGCTGACTGAGCTAACCAAATACTTTCAAGGCCACTCTAGATTTTATAGGAGCTAGCTCCCACTGGAGTTTAAGTTTGGAGCTAAGATATGAGAGTTGGAGCCCTACCAAATAGGCCCTCAAATTGAGGATAACTATCCTCATGCCTGAACATTCATTTTATATTAGTACTTTGAATTATATCCTTATTAATCCATGCTGATAGTAGTATATATATGATAAATATTAAAATTTTAATCATATGGCAGTATGACACGATTATTTCTCAAATTATAGAGTATTGGATTAAGGCTGTGAAAAAATGAATGAAGAAATTCAAAATAATTTGTCGATAAAATTTTATATGTGTTATTAACAGTTTTAAAAAAATACTGAAAATGGACAATAATGAAAAAAAATCAAATCAACCTAAAGTTAAGTTCTAAAAAATATTTGTTAGCTGTGATGGACATGTAACTTTAATATTCATAGTTAAATATATGATATATAAATTTATAAACAAGTTTAAATTTAACCTAAGTTGCAACAAAATATCAAATATGACAGGGAATAATTAGTTAGAGTTTAATTTGTTTTTTTTATACTTACATACTAGTTCGATTTTATAGGTGCATGTTTGTGGATTGATATATCACGTACATTTTTATATTTTTTTTTGAAACGGACAGCAAAAGACTTGCCGGATATATTAGAAGGAATAAAATTCAGGAACATAATCTTCCCCAGAAAGGAGAAGGAATAGAAGAAAACAACTACTGCATGCAGGGGGGTTCAGAATAGGAGATTTACAAATTGAAGGATCTCCCCCTACAGCAAAATCTCCTACTTAAAGGAGCCTCGAAATTCTTATTTGTTCTATATTTTCCTTGATGATGAATGCCACCTGTAGTTCATCCCTGGAGATTTGGTGGAAAAATCCTGCGGTTTCTTTCAAGCCACACGTTCCACCAGGTAGTTATTAGTGCAGTCAGGATTCGTCGTCTCATCCCTGCCGGCGTTAGGGAACTCAAATAGTCCCACCATTGAGGTAAATTGGAACCCTGATGAGGCTGAAGAGCCGCTGAATTGTAACCCAATCAATTAGTGACAAGAGTCCAAACTGAAACTGTATAAGAGCAGTCTTTTGCTAGGTGGCAAGAATCTTCGAAAGCACTTGTGCAAAGACAGCAAATCCAATTACAGGGCCAATGTCTCTTGAGGAGATTTTCGGCGGTAAGAATTTTTTTGTGTAAGACAAGCCACCCAAAAAAAGTTGCATGTGCAAGGAGATTTTCCTGTACATTTTTATATTTGTTTACATCAAATTTGGATATCATGCACATGCAATGGCTCAAAAAAAGGGCTATCTATACATCTTGTGACAGAAAATCCCACCTCATATCATTCGAATTTTGGACCATTGGATATGCTTGAAGATTCGTGCGGACCCTTTTAACCTAACTCCTCTCCTCCTCCCCACCGATTCAGATCGCATGCCGCCACCACCCCGTCCTCGCGTGATCCCCGCCGCCGCCGCCGCCACCGCCCCACCGCGCCGCCGCCCGCCTCGCCGGCTAGAAGGAAGGGATCAACGGAGCCGGCGAGCCCCCCCCCCCCCCCCCCGCCGCGAGCCCCCTCCCCCCTCTCCCCCTTCCCTCCTCTCCTCGACGTGGCGATGGCGAGGTGCCCCCGCCCTACCGTCTTCCCTGTCTCCGGCGGCTCCCCGCTGCCGGATCCACCACCACCGGCCACCGCCTCCTAATCTCACGCTTGCTTTGCCCCCGCCGCCGACGCCAGCCCACCGCCCTCCTCCATCCCCGTGGCTTCAGCGGCGCCGCCGCCCGCTGGAGTCCACCGCCCTCCACCTGTCCTCTACCCCCCACGGCCATCCCTCTAAGCCCCGAGGAAACCCCCCTCTTCCCCCTCCCCCAACCCCCCTCCTACCCTCACCCCAACCCCAAACCCTAACCCGCCGGAGTTGGGGTGTCGCCGGCGCCGGAGAAGAAGGGGAGCCCGTCGGAGTTGGAGGAGTGAAGCCGATGCACGAATTTTGGCATGGATCCAGTGGTCCAAAATCTGTAAGATTTCTTCCCTAAATTTCATTCGAATGACATATAGCAATCCAAAAAAAAGGGGGGGCACCCCCTAATTAAGGAACAAATATCCATCTCTTACAAATAAATACTCCAGTCCAGTGCTATATATAGTATGTATGGATGATTATACTCCCTCCGTATTTTAATGTATGACACCATTGACTTTTTGATAAACGTTTGACCTATCGTCTTATTCAAAAAATTTATGTAATTATCATTTATTTTATTGTGACTTGATTTATCATCAAATGTTCTTTAAGCATGATATAAGTATTTTTATATTCGTATAAAAAATTTGAATAAGACGAATGGTCAAATGTTGGTTAAAAAATCAACGGCGTCATACATTAAAATACGGAGGGAGTACTTGTATATGTATGAGAGCTAGCGAATTGAAGGATGAGATAAATATTAATGCATGTAGGGAGATGGATGCGGTGGGGCTACTGGTCGTGGACGATGAGCTTGGCCTTGGCGTCCCCCTCATTGATCCGGTACATGTCTCCCATCCCCATGTGCGCCATGAGAAACCAGACCAAGGTGATGAGCTCGCCGCCGCGGCTGAGCTGCCGCACGTGCGTGCTCCCATGGCACTTGCCGGCCGCGTACGTGAGCATCTCCCTCCAAACTCCGGCCACCACCCTCCACATGGTGTTGTAGTCCAGCTCCCAGAGCACCTTGGCCAGGATGCAGGCGTCGAACAGCACCGACTTGCTCCGGTCGCCCTTCACATCGGCCGGCTTCTTGGACGTGTTGACGGAAAGCAGCATCCGGCGGGCGTCGTCGTGGTTGGGGTCCCACGCCTTCGCCGACTTGAAGAAGCGGCGCGCCTCGGCGCACGTGTCCCGGTAGCGGAGTAGGCCGATGCCGGCGGTGGCCGACAACATCTCCGGTTGCCTGACGAGGAGGTAGAGCATGTACTCCGACAGGGTCTCGCTCATGGACATCAAGCCGATGGTGTCCTGCATCGGAGTCTCTTCCCACTCTCGGTGACAGCATAGGTCAGTGGCGATGTGCCATAGCAGCAGCGACTCGTCGAACTCCCTCTCGATGCTGTTCCGCAGGATGCCATCCAGCTTCTCCTCCACCATCTTCTTGACCAAGTACTTGGACTCGGAGTCGTCCATCTCCTCCTCCTCCTCCTTGTTGGTTGATGAGCTATCCTTCTTCTTCTCCTGATCCGTAAGGTTGAGCTCCACCTCTCGTGTTGCCTTGGTCAGCTCCTTCTTGATGTCTGTGACAAGCTCCTCGTCATCCACGAGGGTCCCCTGGCCGCGGTAGCCGCACAGCTTCTTCATCAAGTCGTAGTCCGTGGAGCCCTTCAATTTTTGGGCCTCCTTCTTAAGCCTATCGAAGACATACGTGAGCACGTCGACGTGCGGCTTCTCCTCCTTCTTCTCCTTGGGCCAGCAGCACAAGTGACTGCAGCTCACCGGCTTGCGCTGGATGAAGAAGAAGTCGTCCAAGATCTTCCTGGCGTTCACCATGTCGGCGACACAGATGAGGAACCGCATCACACGCGGCGGGATCGTCTTCCGCCTGCAACAGTGGCGGCGACCCTCCTGCTCCTTGGGCTTGCCTAGGCAGTAGCAGATGAAGTTCAGCTGCGAGGTCTGCTCCGACCACCGCCTTGGCTGCAGCCGCACGGCCCTGGCCACCCGGGAAAGCCACGCCATGTGATTGGCTTCGAGGAAGACGATCATCCGGTTGGAGCAGAGGAGCATGAGGATGGCGGCCACGTCGAGCGCCAGCCCGCCGAGCAGCAGCGCGTAGGTGATGCCACGGTCCACGGGGAGGATGGCGGCCTTGTCGAGGAGCGCGAAGAGGACGATGGCGATGACGAGGCAGGCGGTGCCGACGCAGCGGAAAATGCAGCCGATCCTGTGGTGGGACACGGGCGCCTTGGTGTACACCATGTCGTAGAGGTAGTTGAGCTCCACCTCCACCACCTCGAACGCCTTGCTCGCCGTAATGTCGCGGCGGTCCAGGAAGTAGGCCTGGCTGATCCTCCTCTCCTTGTAGCTGAGGATGAGGTTGACGAAGAGCAGCCGGAACATGGTGAAGAACTCGTACGCCATCGCCTCCAGGCTCTTGTTGCTCTCCTTCACCAGCCGAACCTCCTCGCCCTCCTCCAGCGCCTCCTTCGCCTTGCTGGCCTCGCCGTCCGCGATGGTGATCTCCACCAGCAGTCCGGCATTCTTCTTGGAGTCGAACTCCGTCATGAGCTTGGCGTAGTTGGGGCCAGGGATGGGTTCGCCGAGGATCTTGTCGCGGAAGCCGGACACGCTGCCGGAGTAGAGCGAGTAGGTGCGCTCGCCGTACTTGATGATGCCGACGAGGAAGATGAGGGCGGTGGCCGGGACCATGGGGTTGGACTTGACAGAGCAGGAGAAGACGACAAAGGCGGAGAAGAGCTCGAAGAGCAAGCCAATCAAGTGGCGCGGCCAGAGCTCGTTGTCCTCGAGGGAGTAGGCGGTGATGGTGTCGGGGCCGCCCAGGTGGAGCAGGAGGAACGGAGTCCAGAAGGCGAAGATGGGTGGGCTGCCGCCGCCGGAGGATGTGTTGTTGGTGCTGCCGCCGCCGCCGGGCCCGCGCTTGAAGCCGCCGACACCGGCCGAGAGGTGGCTGATGCTGCTGCTGCTGCTGCTGCTGCTAGAGGAGGAGCCATTACCGCCGCCGCCGATGTTGCCGAGGTTGTTGAGGAGGAGGCCGAGGGCGAGGTCGGCGACCCAGTCGGCGAGGAGGTAGCATGACCAGACGACGAAGCGCGTGACAGGGTAGGAGGAGCGCTTGCGCATGGGCCCCACGAAGATGAGGAGAATCTGGAGGGTGAGGCTCAGCAGAATCGCCACCCTGATCTCCCAGTCGCTGTCATTCTGCGGCACAGGCGGATTGAAACCCATCCACGATGCTAGCTTAATTAGCTTCTTCTTCTTCTTCTTCTTCTTCTTCTTCTTCTTCTTCTTCTTCTTCTTCTTCTTCTTCTTCTTCTTCTTCTCTTCGGCGTCGTCTTCCTCTGATCAGGCTCAGCTCAGCTCATGCATGCATGCATATGCTTCCTTCAATATATAATATATATCCATGCAGACAAAATTATTTTTAAGTTAACTACACACACAGACGTACAGAATATATATATCATGCAACTCCATATAGCTAGAAATTAAAGGAAGAACCAAGTTAATTAAGTGATCGATACAAGAAAATTAATTAAATATCTCTCACCTGCTAATTATGATCGATAATGCACGCAGTCATCATGCATGCATGCGGTAGGATCGGAGCTGGAGATCGATCGACTAGCTATAGTATTACTGTTGTGTTCATTATGTTGCTGCATCATACTATATGGTACCTGGCAATATATATAGATGCATACTGCATGTACACCATCGATCGAGTTCCATCTTCAATAAATTACTTGGCAGCCAAGCGATCCGGGAATGTTTTTTTTTAGGGGTGGAGAGAGAAATAAAAAGCGATTCGGCGAGCGCAAATGATCTCGATCGATGTGCATTGTTCCATCGTGGCTTGCATCAAGTAGCTTACACATCATATATCGAATAACTCCCTTTTTCTTCCAGAGGAAAAGAGAAAGGGTAAAGCGTGAAAGTAAATTTGTCGGACCAGCTAGCTACTGTATACATTACTACTTCAATTACTAACTAGAATTGAGTTGCATCTCATCGTATAGCACTGCAGGAAAACTCTTTTAATTCGTATAGCACTGCAGGAAAACTCTTTTAATTAATCACTCGAGTAGTAAACATCCACTCATTTATTACATATCAATTAATTAAATAGTTATTATTTTTTAAAATAAAATTAACAAGATAGATTAGTTACTCGCAAAGTATGCAAGTTCAAACTTCAAACTCACCTGCACCTACCACTGGTGGAGAAATCGTTTGTAGTCCCGGTTCGTAACCCCCCCTTTAGTTCCGGTTGTCCAACCGGGACTACGAATCCGGGACTAAAGATAGCGATCTTTAGTCCCGGGTGAAATAACCGGGACTAAAGATCAATCTTTAGTCCCGGTTCGATCTTTAGTCCCGGTTCGTGTTACCAACCGGGACTAAAGATCTATGTACCATTTTTTTTATTTGCATGGCCTTGTTTGCTGCATGGTTGATTATATATATATATATATATATATATATATATATATATATATATATATATATATGCGTATGTATATATGTATAAATACATATATTACACACATATTTATAATTTAAAGCACTTAACATTTTATGTACATATATGTTACCAAAATATATATTAACACTAAAGTAAATGTACGTACATATACATATATATATATATATATATATATATACATGTATGTATAGTACAATTCATTTGCTCGCTAGCTATAGCTACGACTTCGACGCCTGCATTACGTCAGAAGAGGAAGGACCGACGTTACGAATTGTCGATCCGTCGTAGTAGAATTCACCATCGGGATTAAGGACTTCTTCGTTGATGAACCCCATCAGTTGTTCTTGAACAGCCGTGATAAAATCCTTGTGTGGGAGTTTTTCTCTCATGTGAATACGCTATCATTCGAAAAATAATGACATATCAATATATGAAATTAATAAACAACTTAACAAATCGATACGCAATGAAATTTTGAATGGTTTATGTATACGTACATCGAGCTCTCATTTGGTGTATATTTGGTTTGATAGGCAGTGGGCATACTCGCATACGTAGTAGCCGCATAAGTTAGTTCCCTTGTCCTGCTTTGCACACTACATGAGAAACGATGAGAGATTTAATATACTCTTTATATTAACTGTAACTAGAGATTCAATTCAATATAATTTTGGATCATGCATGTACTCACTGGAAAATGAAACCTCCGTCCAAGTTTTTCTTTTCAAGTCCCGCGGACCAATTGACGGAACCGATCCCAAGCCCTACATGTGCAGTTGCAAGCTATGATTAATTAAATATTACCCGAGATCAACATAATAGCAACAGAGTCCCGCGACTTTGGAATAGATGGCATTATATTACCTGTCTATCAGTTGGAAGACCTTGTCAAAAACCTTCTCCTCTTTATTCATTGAGTCGTACACAGCGACTCTGCATGCGTCCAAGTCGAAAAAGAACAGGACCCAGTGGAATCTGGAATATGCGTGAGATGAGATAAATATCAGAATGTACATGTTATATGTATGGGAATGAAATTTGTTCGAACGACAATAAAAACTCACTCTGTGTTGTACGGCAATAGTATGAATGTCTTGAAATGCTGCTGCGTTAGGAGATGGACGAGATTGTCCTCTGTGTCTTTCTCGTACTTGTCGAGCATTTCGGTGTTGATTTTCCGAGGGTCGATGAACCCAGTATTGTAAACCCCCCGCCGTCGGGCCCTTTGAATCTCCATTCTACAACAATGAAAGGAAATTATTATTGCTTACATATATGCCAGGAGCTAATTATTGAATGAAACAAATCGAACTCAAAGATACTTACAAAATCCATGCGCTCAGAAGAGAGACGTCGAGGGCGTCCCGATGGTACAGATCGAAGACATCCTTGAAATGGATCCATAGAACATCTTCTCCTTGCAAGAAGTCGGGGTTTCTGATCCTCGCTCCGAACATCTCTCTACCATTGGCGCTCATTTCCATGTACCGTTCATGGAATTTGTACATTTGTGTCGGTAGGGACTGCAGCTGCTCAGGCCTGACAAGCGGTTTACCGAGTTCAAACTTGTATGCCACTTCCGCCTTCGGGATTGGTGCGCCTCCAACCAACTGAGCCATGGTTAGACCGGTGTCCGAAAGAAATCCGTTATGCCAAAGTCTTCGCCGGTCACCAACGGCTCGACCACTTGGTGTGGTTGTTCTCCAAGCTGAGGAACTGGTTTGGACTTCTTGTAATAGGCTTTCCTAAGTGTTCGGTCATAGTCCGATAGCTTTAAGGCCTCCTTGTTTGCGGTGGACATTCCCTTGAAGAAATTCTTCACGCTCGGGTCAATAGGTATCTTCTTTTCAGGACTCCGAGGCTTGAGTTGCCTCTTCACTTCTCCTGCCACATAAGCGTCAAGCTCCTCTTGACTGCAACCATACGGCGGCTCCTTGTTTTTGGTGGTGTCAACTTTGGCCTTCTTCGTTGCCCTTGTGCTGGCAGGAGGTGGAGCTTGGCGAGACCTTGTCTTGGGAGGTGCAGGCGGACACAGTGAAGGAGGAGGCGGAGGAGGCGGAGGAGTCGGAGGAGATGATGCAGGAGGAGGTGGCGGAGGAGCCGGAGGAGATGGTGCAGGAGGAGGTGGAGGAGGCGGAGGAGCCGGAGGAGATGGTGCAGGAGAAGGTGGCGGAGGAGCCGGAGGAGATGGTGCAGGAGGAGACGGTGGAGTCGGAGGAGATGGTGCACGAGACGCCACTTGTCCCAGGGAGGATGATGTACCGCTTGCGCCATAGTATAATGGCGTGGCTTGTGTCTCGTAGATGCGTCTCACCGTCTCCTCCTGGGTAGTCCAACTCGAGGTCCTCGTACACGGCTTCCACCAGCTCAACTTCGACCCTCGAGTATCCTGCTGGAATCGGCCTGCAGTGGTAAGTCCCTGAAATGTCCGTTGGGATGGCCATTCCTAACGCCACCTTCACGTGATGAGAGGTTATCTATTAGTAATCAACCTAAGCAGCAACTTGCGGAACGTACGAGTCAAAAATCATATATTACATCGAGCATACCTTGATTGATAAGTTCTTGAAGGGAATATGCAACTCACATGGTGTCTGATGCGTGATCTCATCAACGGGGCAGGTGGTTTCGTCCTGTGTTTGCATGGCGTCCATGCTATGTGATACTACCTGCCCCGTTGAGGCACAGCTGCTACGATTGCCTGATGGGTTGACCATTGGAGGAGGTATGTACGGCTGGGGATCGTGTGACCGATGTGCTGCCATGCGTTCATCCACCTTCCGGGCCACCTCCTCTTGCATGCTGAGCTCGTAGCTCGATACCCTGTACTCAAGATCTGCAATCTTCGCCTCGGTATCTCTCTTGCTCCTCATCCGACTCCTGTACGTGTGGATGTCCTCCTTGAATCCCATCTTCCAGGGAATCACGCCTTTCCCTCGTGTTTGTCCTAGATGCTCGGGAGTCTGTAGGGCGAGTGACAGCTCGTCCTTCTCTCTGTCGGGTCGGAACGTGCCCTGAGAAGAGGCTTCCACTGCGTTCGTTAGTCGATTCGCAGCCTCGCATATCTGATCGCTTAAGACCAAGGAGCCATCAACTGGGTTGAGCGTTCCACCGTGAGCATAGTACCAGAACTTCGATCGATCAGGCCATTTAGCGGTGGCTGGTTCGATACCCCTCTCAAGCAAGCTTGCCTCCATCTCCTCTCACTTCGGCATCGCGATGCTATAGCCGCCTGACCCCAAGTGGTGATGGTACTTCTTCTTGGCGGCATTTTCTTTGTTTCTTTCCATCATCGCCTGCCCTTGTTGACCTGTCTTGTAAGCAACGAACTCGTCCCAGTGATCCCTTAGCTTCGGGAATACGTCGAAGTTCGGTGTCTGCCCCTTCAGGATGTATTTCCGGTACAGATCTCCCTTGAAGGTCTAGAACTGTTCTGCCATTTTCTTAAGAGTCCACTGTTTTACTATGTTCTCTGTACCCGCAGGGAGCGTGAACATCTTGAGCATTGTGGTCCACAGCATCTCTTTCTCTGATTCCGGGACAAAGCTGTCATCACCCCCGCGTGCCCTTGTTCTGCGCTAGTACAGCTTGCTGACAGGCACGTTATCCCTCACAACCCAACCGCTGTGGAGTACAAAATTCTTGGCTGCTTGTGCCGGGGCACTAGGTCGGCCGTCTGCGTCCACCTCAGTTATGATGTGCCAACCCTCTATCTTCTCCGCGGCACCTTGTTGTCCGCGTGCCCTCTTTTGTCCAGCGGAGGGATGACTTCCACTAGCCTGCTCCTCGTTCCCCTCCGCATCCCTCTCCACGTTCCCCTCCTCGTACCCCTCTGCATCCCTCTTCGCGTTCCCCTCCTCGTTCAAGTACTGGTTTGGATCCTCGTTCCCCTCTTCTTCGTTCCAGTACTGGCTGCTTCCCTATGCGATTGTATCGTACAGTATCTGTTCCTCATCGCGATCAGCCATCTGTTCATAGAAGAAATATTTGCTAAGCGTAATATTAACACTCTACTAATCTTGTATTAAAACTCAAATAATCATATATGCTAAGTCTAAGTGTCGTGTATTTGTATGGTAGATAATCATATATGCTAAGTCTAATTAAGTTTCGAATATTACATCTCTAATAATCTTATATTAAATCTCTAACAATCAAATATGTTTCGAATATTACATCTCTAATAATCTTATATTAAATCTCTAACACTCACATATGCTAAGTCTAATTAAGTTTCGTATATTAAACCTCTAATAATCTTATATTAAATCTCTAACTATCTCTAACACTGAAATATGCTAAGTCTAAGTGTCGTGTATTTGTACGGTAGATAATCATATATGCTAAGTCTAATTAAGTTTCGAATATTACATCTCTAATAATCTTATATTAAATCTCTAACACTCACATATGCTAAGTCTAATTAAGTTTCGTATATTAAACCTCTAATAATCTTATATTAAATCTCTAACTATCTCTAACACTCAAATATGCTAAGTCTAATAATCTAATAATCTCTAACACTCACATATGCTAACTCTAATAATCTAATAATCTTATATTAGAAATCTAACAATCTTATATTATATCTCTAACAATCACATCTTTACATCACTTGCTTGCGCGAATTCCTTCGAGGGCTAGCTACCACTTTGGCTTGAGGGACGACGACGACGACGCCTTCTCTGCAACATGCAAAAAAAATGTATTAGTCTAATTGCAAATGAACATATAATGTATTTCACGTTTTCAAGTATATATAATCATATATATATATATGCTAAGTTCAACAATAGTTTAATTATCTCGTTCGTACACATTTCGCTCGCGTTCGTTCTCACACTTTTAGTTCAAGTGCATTCACGTTCATTAACGTTTCAATCACGTTCGTTCGCATTTCATTCACGTTCGTTCGCGTTCGTTCACTAACACTCACGTTCGTTCACGTTTCAGTCACGTTCGTTCGCGTTCGTTCACGTTCGTTCACGTTTCGTTCGCGTTCGTTCACGTTTCTTTAACGTTTCGTTCGCGTTCGTTCACGTTCGTTCGCGTTCGTTAAGCATTCATTCGCGTTCGTTCACCTTCGTTCGCGTTCATTCACTAACACTCACGTTCGTTCACGTTTCAGTCACGTTCGTTCGCGTTCGTTCACGTTCGTTCACGTTTCGTTCGCGTACGTTCACGTTTCTTTAACGTTTCGTTCGCGTTCGTTCACGTTCGTTCGCGTTCGTTCGCGTTTGGTCACGTTCGTTCGCGGTGGCGGCGTCTCGCGGCGGTGGGGGCGCGGTCCGGCGCCGTGGGCCGGCCCGGTGGCGTGGGGGCGGCGGCGGCGTGGCGGCGGCGGCATCGTCTTGTGGTGGCGGCGTCTTGCGGCGGTGGGGGCGAGGCCCGGCGCCGTGGGCCGGCCCGGCGGCATGGGGGCGCGGCGGCGGCGTGGCAGCGGCGGCGTCGTCTCGCGGCGGCGGCGTCTCGCGGCGGTGGGGGCGCGGTCCGGTGGCGTGGGGGCCCGGCGGTGTGGGGGCGCGGCGGCGGCATGGGGGCCCGGTGGCGTGGGGGCGCGGCGGCGGCGTGCCGCGGCGGCGGCGTAACGTAGCGGCCCGGCGGCGTACGTCGGCGTCGGCGTCGTCGCTGTTCGTCGGTGAAAGAGAGAGAGACAGAGAGCTACATCGAGAGAGAGAGAGAAAGAGGGCGGGGGCTCTCACCCAAGAGACGCGGCGGCGGCATCTGCGGCGGAGGCGGCGAGGACCGCCAGGCAACGGTGAGAGACGACGGCGGCGTCGGCGCGGGGTTGCCCTAGGCAGTGGCGGCGAAGGAGAAGCCGATGCTCGATCTCGATGGAAAAACGTCCAAGTGTTGGTGGAGAAGACGAGGGCGCACCGGGAATATATATACCCCGGATCTTTACTCCCGGTTGGTGAGAAGAACCGGGAGTAAAGATATCTTTACTCCCGGTTTAATCCCGGTTGTTGTTAGGAACCGGGAGTAAAGATATCTTTACTCCCGGTTCTTCTCACCAACCGGGAGTAAAGATATTTTCCTGCTATTTCCAAATTCTTTTTTAAACCCGGTTAGGGTTAAGAACCGGGACTAAAGTTAATAGCACTGAATATTGAATTTCGTTGCATATATGTTTCTAAAATAGCAAATAATGCATTAAAAATTCTAATTAACATATGTAAATCCCACATGCATGATTTAAAACTTTTAAAAATTCTAATAATCATATATAATTAGCATATGCATGATATTAAATTGTTAAAAATTGTAACTAACATATGTAAATCCCACATGCATGATTTAAAACTTTTAAAAATTCTAATAATCGTATATAATTAGCATATGCATGATATTAAATTGTTAAAAATTGTAACACACATATGTAAATCCCACATGCATGATTTAAAACTTTTAAAAATTCTAATAATCATATATAATTAGTATATGCATGATATTAAATTGTTAAAAATTGTAATTAATCATATATAACTAGCATATTCAATACATCCAAAATAGTTTACAACAATTACGGCAATAGATCGGCGGTGACGGTTGTCCGCACGTACTTTCTCCTCACTATTGTTCCTTCCTTGTGATCGCTACGTGAGTAAGGGGTGTCTTCGTTTGATAGGAGGATGCTAGTATCACCCGTCACCGTGAAAGGGGGTTGCCCATCAAACTGATCGTAATCCTCGTCAGTCTTGTCCTCTACTCCGACGATTTTTCTTTTGCCTGGGAGAACCACGTGGCGCTTCGGCTCGTCAGGCCCTTTGCCCTTCTTTCCTTTGCTAGACATGTCCTTCACGTAAAAAACTTGCGTTACGTCATTGGCAAGGACAAAAGGTTCGTCCGAGTATCCAACCTTGTTAAGGTCAACCGTTGTCATCCCACTGTCATCAATCGTTACGCCTCCACCAGTCAACCTAACCCATTGGCACCGGAACAGAGGGACCTTGAGAGGTCCATAGTCAAGTTCCCATATCTCCTCGATGGCACTGTAATACGTGCCAGTTGTACCATCGTGTCCCATGGCATCGATACGAACAGCACTGTTTTGGTTTGTGCTCTTCATGTCTTGGGCTCTTGTGTAGAATGTGTACCCATTGATCTCATATCCCTGGAATGTCGCGATCGAGCTAGATGGACCCCTCGCCAGGAAGGCCAGTTGCTGGTTAATCGTCTCGTTACCCATGAGATGTTGTCGCAGCCATGCGGGGAAAGTATCAATGTGATGCCGTGTAATCCATGCATCGGACTTACCGATGTTTCTGGCGCGAACTAGAGCCAAGTGCTCCTCGATGTAAGGAGCCACCAATGAAGATTGTTGTAAACTATGAAATGGGCTTTACAGAATAAATTGTTGTCTACCGTCATTATTGCTTTCCTTCCGAGAGTCCCCTTTCCCCGTAGTCTCCCTTCATGGCGTAATTCAGGTACCCCGATTGGGCGAAGGTCTTCAATAAATTCTACGCAGAATTCAATGACCTCCTCTGTTCCATAGCCCTTGGCGATGCTTGCTTCTGGACGAGCATGGTTACGAACATACTTCTTCAGAACGCCCATGTACCTCTCGAAAGGAAACATGTTGTGTAGGAACACAGGCCCGAGAATACCGATCTCTTTCACTAGGTGACAAAGCAGATGCGTCATTATATTGAAAAATGAAGGTGGAAATATCAACTCAAAGCTGATAAGACATTGCATCACATCATTCTGAAGGGCTTCTAACCTATCCGGATCGATGACCTTCTGTGAAATTGCGTTCATGAAAGAACATAGCTTTGTTATTGTTGCCCGGACATTGTTTGGGAGGATACCCCTTATTATAATTGGTAGCAGCTGTGTCATCAACACGTGACAGTCATGAGACTTTAGGTTTGTGAACTTCTTCTCCTTCGTGCTTATTATTCGCTTTATATTCGTGGAGTATCCAGATGGTACCTTGATGCTCTCCAAGCATTGAAACATACTTTCCTTCTCTGCCTTGCTAAGAGTGTAGCTGGCTAGACTCAAGTAATGGCTGCCTTTCTCCTTTGGTTTCGGGTGAAGGTCGCTGCGTTGTTCTATATGCTTCAGATCATTACGTGCTTCCAGTGTATCTTTAGACTTTCCATATACACCTAGGAAGCCAAGAAGGTTTACGCAAAGGTTCTTAGTGAGCTGCATCACGTCGATTGCGTGGCGGACGTCTAAGAATTCCCAATAGGGTAACTCCAAAAATATGGAGTTTTTTTTCCACATCGCCGCGTGACCATCTTCGCACTCTATAGGCTGGCTGCCAGGCCCCTTTCCAAACACTACTTTAAGATCTTTCACCATAGCAAACACTATTTTCCTGCTGTGATGTATAGACTTTGTACGGTGGTCCGCCTTATGTTCAAAGTGCTTGCCTTTCTTCCGTACTAGGTGGTTTGCAGCAAGAAATCGACCATGACCCATGTACACAACCTTCCTACAGTGCTTAAGATACGTACTTTCTGTTTCATCCATACAGTGAGTGCAAGCCTTGTACCCCTTGTTGGACTGCCCGGATAGGTTGCTAAGTGCAGGCCAATCGTTGATGGTTACGAACAGCAGCGCTCGTAGGTTAAACTCCTCCTGTTTGTCCTCGTCCCACACGGGGACACCTTCCTTCTTCCACAACAGTTTAAGATCTTCGACCAGTGGTCTTAGGAACACATCGATGTCGTTACCAGGTTGCTTGGGGCCTTGAATAATAATCGGCATCATTATGTACTTCCTCTTCATGCATAGCCAAGGGGGGAGGTTGTAGATACACATCGTAACGGGCCAAGTGCTATGGTCGCTGCTCATCTCTCCAAAAGGATTCGTGCCATCCATACTTAAACCAAACCGTATGTTTCGTGCGTCCTTTCCAAAGTCTTTAAATTTTCTGTCGATGTTTCGCCACTGCGAACCATCTGCGGGGTGTCTCAGCATCCCGTCCTGTTGACGTTCTTCAGCGTGCCAACGCATCATTCTAGCATTCCCCTTGTTCCTGAACAAACGCCTTAGCCGTGGTATTATAGGGAAATACCACATCACCTTAGCAGGAATTCTCTTCTTCGTTAGCTGCCCGTCAACCTCACCTAGATCATCTCGTCTAATCTTGTATCGTAGTGCTTTACAAACAGGGCATGCTTCAGGTTCTCGTACTCCTCACTGTGATATATGATACAATCATTCGGACATGCGTGAATCTTCTGAACTTCCAGCCCTAGAGGGCAAACTATCTTCTTAGCCTCGTACGTTGTCTCGGGCAATTTGTTTCTCTCCGGAAGAATGTTCTTGACGAGTTTCAATAAATCGCCAAATGCCTTGTCACTAACACCATTTTTTGCCTTCCATTGCAAGAACTCCAGAGTGGTATCCAACTTTTTGTGCCCCTGCTCGCAACCTGGGTACAACGACGTTCTGTGGTCCTCTAACATCTTGTCCAATTTATGGGCCCCCTTTTCACTTTCCCAGTCCTCCTTGGCATCCTGCAACATCTGACCAAGATCATCCGCAACGTCGTTATAATCAGCATCTATGTCCTCCTCGCCCGTTTGATTTCCTTCAAATCCAGCGTACTGAGCAAAGTCTGGAATATTGTCGTCTTCCACTTCATCTTCTTCCATTTCAACCCCTTGCTCTCCGTGGGATGTCCAACAATTATAGCTTGGCATGAACCCCGACTCAAACAAGTGGAAATGAATAGTCCTGGATGCAGAATACTCCTTCTGATTCTTACACTTATTGCATGGACAACAAATAAAACCCTTCTGCTTGTTAGCTTCGGCCACTCTCAAAAAATAATGCACGCCGTCAATAAACTCTTTGGACCGCCGGTCAGCGTACATCCATTGCCGATCCATCTACATAAAATGAAAAAAAATCGTACACAAATAATCATTCGTACAATAATGACAGTCATACAATAATGATAAAATAATCACAAACTCTTTCAACAGTCATACAATAATGACATATCATTATTCATACAAAAATTATAAAATATTCCACCAAATAATTCTTATTTATTATTTTTTAAGTTTTAAATTCTTTTAATTTTTAATTTAGTTTGTTTTCTTTTATTTAAGATTAACTTTCACTATATTTTCCTACTCAACTATTTTATAAAACCTTATTTAGCAAATAAACAAAATTTCTATATATTCTTTTTTTTCCCACACAAATTTTCTCTCTCATCAACTTACAACAAAATTTTGGAGACAAAAAAGTGTGCAAAACATAGCTCCAAATGTAATATGACCAAAAAAAAACATTTGAGGATGAAGTTGCTAACCTTTTAGGCACCTCCGATTTGTATATAATCACGAAAGTAAATTCACTATAAATTTTGGCATGACCTCCCCTCTTTTTTGAAGAAATTTTGAAGCTTGCTCGGGCAGCTGGAGGAGGAAGAAGACATATATATATATAGGGGTGGGACTTTAGTCCCGGTTGGTGTTACCAACCGGGACTAAAGATCCCGGGGGGCACCAACCGGGACTAAAGATCCCGGGGGGCCTGACAAGCCCTGACAGCATTTGAACCGGGACTAAAGATCATCTGATCTTTAGTCCCGGTTACCAACCGGGACTAAAGATCAAATATGCCCGTTACCCTTTTTAACCGGGACTAAAGATCATTTTTAGTCCCGGTTTTTGTTGCAACTAGGACTATCGTGGAATTCGGCCGACCGACAAAAAATGGTTTCTCCACCAGTGTACTGTGCATTGCACCCATGTATAAGATTTCCTCTCTAGTATTCCTAAAACTTATTACTCTCTAAGCACCGAGACTCGCTTTATATTTTAACACCGAGGCAAGTACGCCCTAGACGTTAACATACCATCGAAAATATGCATATTCAATCTTAAGGTCTTTTTTTCAGAATTAATTACTTTCTCAATTTAGAATTAGTGCAACAAATAATACATGAAGAAGTGTAGCTAGGGTGAAAGGCAAAGCTAGCTAGACATGCGATCGATGCATGAGTGCTATGCTAGCTCTTGTCGCACTTACAGATCTGTGCATCATGCATGCACTGATGAACATACATCCCATGCATCTGCGAAGACTAATTGGTTGCTTTATTACTCTGTTTCTTCGACTTTTGTTTTTGCAATGGATTTTCCTTTTACACAGATGCTATTCTAATCGTGAGTATCATGCTTGCTTGTGCATTGCAACGACGCGACGGATGGCTTTATAGGGTTCAGTTTTTTCCTATCGATCAGCTGGTTTTTCTAGTGGACAGGACAGTTTTTCTGGATATATTTTCGGTTAGAAAGTTTTTGAATGGAGTAGTCCTAATTTTTTGGTCGGGTGTTTTTTTAGGAGTGGAAAAGTTTTTTTACGTGAGGGATCGGAATTAGGTTGATTTTCGGGTGGAAACACTAGGTCCTGAATGGAGTCCTAGTTTTTTGGTCGGGTGTTTTTTAAGGAGTGGAAAAGTTTTTTACGTGAGGGAATTAGGTTGATTTTCGGGTGGAAACACTAGTTTCTAAATGGAGTCCTAGTTTTTTGGTTGGTGTTTTTTTTTGTGAAAAAGTTTTTTTTACGTGAGAGAATTAAATTATATGGCGAGAAAGAAGGAGGACGACCATAGAGGCATAGTGGGAGAGGGATTCGACTGCTGGTTCTTTAGGAATGACCGTAGTACTACTCTCTCTAGACGGATGTGGATTTTCATCCTCGAGGGGACATACCTCATTGTTTGTATGTCATCTATTTAGGTGGCATACATGAAACGAGGGGATATCCTCTCAAGAGATGAACTCACTTTCCCCCTCCAGACCATAGATCGAGGCACAGAGGGAGAGGGATTCGACCACTGTTTGACGGGGTGATAGTTGCGCAAACTAACCATCTGTTAACGACCAAATTTGGTAATCCAAATATTGGAGATGAAGATGGGATCGAAGCGGAGTTCGAGATGGAGATCGCTCCGGAAACAGAGTAGGAATCGGCTAAAGTCCGGATCGGCTGCGATCAGGATCGGCGGAGTTCGAGTCGAACAATGTTAGCCGATTGAGCCGAGCCCGACAGTATGACACGGCATATGTTGTCGGTTTAGGTTGACGTGCTTCATGGTGATTGCTGCGCATGGATAGAGTCCTGAGAAGGCAATTGTATCTATTAGTTAGGATATTTTATGTAATTTCCTTAGAGATATGTTTGGGCAAAAGTCTGCCGCAAAGACTTATGGTATCTTAGAGTTTGTTAGAGATAAGAGTTGTATCCGAGATGGACATATCTTGTAATTCTTGGGTATAAATAGACCCGAGCTCCATGTAATCAAATTAACACACGTTCAATACAATCTTGGCGCATCGCCACCCTTTTTTACTTTCGTTTTGTTTCGACGAGTTCTTGCTTTCGGGTTGAGCTGCATCGGTTTCGATCTTCAACAAGAGGTAAAACTTGTTATGGCGGCTTGCGTTATCGGGATTAGTGCTTCCATCTTCATGATACTCTAATCTTATTTATATAATTCGTCAAGTTATCATATATCTTACATAATCTCCGGCAATATCGTTATTTCATCTACAATCGGCTACCATCTGTCAGCAGAAAGCAGCCGATTAGGTTAAATCCCAATGTTGGCTTAGATTATATAGGATATCTACCACTCTATGAAACATCCAACGGCTTGATTATCTAGATATTGTCCTTCTTTTCATACTTATAGCTGCATCAGTTGAGTTTGATCTTATAAGTCGTGATTAGAATCTTAATCTCTAGCCTGCTTTTAGTTGCCGATTAGGGTAGCATCGAGGTGTCAGGGTCATGGATACCACATACCTAATAGTAATTGACTAAATCTCGGAAGGACCCACCACATACCATGTCTTATACGGAAACTGACCTCGAGGGAGTTCCGGATAAGGAAAGACAACCAGAGTTCTACATGGAAACGACAAGGACTACTCGGATTGTATCCATATTGGTTTCCCTAGTTCTACCTGGACAAGGGGACACCTATGGGTATAAATACAAGGCCCCCTAGGAGGAGAGGGGACACAATCAACACACACGGAACAACAGAAGCCATAACATACAAGCCAACATACGCCAAGACAAGCCGCCGGATATCGACATCAGAGATAGGCCTAGGAAAACCCCATAGGGTACCTACGGGAACCAAAGAGAGGAATCTAGCGCTATCTCTGATCTTGCCGGGCACGGATTCGAGGAGGAAGACTATCCTGTTGTCGACTACGAGTCAGAACTTCAGACCGCCATGTTGACAACAGTTAGATAGGCTACCCCAAATATTGTACTGGTGTGATGATGATGAATAAGAGCAACGACCGGCTTCGGCCAACAGGATGTAGGGTTATTACCTGACAATTCAGGGGCCTGAACCTGTATAAAAATCCTTGCCTCCGTCACTTTTACCTCAGTCTCGCATATATCCTAGTACCAACGATCCCCATACTATGCAAATATCGGAATCGCGACATCAAACGTTGACACGGGGTTTCAGCCGATCTTACCTGATTTAACTACTTTTATCCTATATGCTTGATTGACATGTTAAATATGCCCTTTATATTAAGATTTTGTTGCATTTAAATACATTAGGCTCTCGTCTGGTATATTCTGCTTGCTTTGATATCTTAATATAGAGTGGTATCGGAGTATTAGCCGATACATGCTAGATCTATCTGATCGGCTATGCTGTGAACATATATAGTCTTGTTGTTAATATATATCTCGATCTAAGTGATTTATACTGTCTCGGCATGGCGACCGATCTATCCCAATCACTTGATTTAAGTATATATAGACATAGAGATTATATATTGTTAATATCTACAGCCGATCGAGTAGATTTAGTTCGTTCTTACTTATTTATGACTGCCGATCGATCCATATATGACATCAGCTCAGAGATAAATGATATGTCATCGGCAACTAGCCGATTGGCTATCGTTTATGGATTTAACCACGATTTCTTTGTCTTTGTTTCTTGTTGATTGTAAGATCAAATCAACTGGCACGCTCGTATACCCAAAGGCAAGTTTTAGATCTGCACTGGAGTTAAGCAGATCTCCCAGGTATCGTGTTTTCACATGAACACGCTTTTGGCACGCCTGGTGGGACCGATTAGAAGTCAGAACCGCAACAGCATTCTTTCATGGCTGAGAAACTACCGGCATCGCCATCTTCGGCCGGCAAAGAGGGTCCTCCCAAGTCTAGGATCCCAAAAGTCGGTGGGTCTGACGTTAATGAGAGCAACATCTTGCCTGTCACTCTAGACGAATTGACACCTGAACAAAAGAAGGATCTCGAGGCAATGATGCAGCAAGCATAGAACCAATACTTTAACTCATTCATGCAGACTCGCCAAGGAACAATTGTTCAAAGGTATAAGATGTAGTTAGTGGCTGAGGTTCCTGGGACAGGTTCTTCCAAGGATGGAGGAGTGCAACAGGCCTCAGGTGGTACAGCTCAATCAGGTGATAAAGGTGATGGTTCTCAGGGAGTTCAAGGTGAGAATCTCAACCCGGATGGCAGTGCAGCACAGGTACAGTTTAACAACTTCCAAGATCGGATCGATTATGCCATGCAATATGCTTTGATTAATCAATCTGGGGTGCTAGTCAATACTTTGTCAAACATGGTGAAGTCGATGGTTGATGGCTCAATAGCTGAGTATCAGGCTACAGGACCGGTTTATTTACAAGGAGGTGTTTTCCCAAACTATCGTCCCTTGATCACTAATAATCAGCCAGCTGTTCAGCCAATCCCTCCTAATGCACCATCGGCTCAGCCGACAGCATCAGATCCTGCACCTACTGCACCGTCGTCGGCACCAGGTCAACTAATTAACCCTTGGCAAAATGTGAATCGGGTAACCTAAGACCAAGTTGCAGCTATGTTTTTTCGGGATCAGCCTACTGTTGACCCATCCCAGCAACTGCCGATTCAGCAGACGCCATCAAGGCAGCAGGTTATGCAGCCGATTCAGCAGACGCCACCAGGGCAGCAGGTTGTTCAGCCGATTCAACAGCAGGGTTTGCTAAATGCATCGGCTGGGTTCAGAACGCTCGACAATCAGCCAAGGCAGCATGTCGCAAATCAAGTTGTCCCAGAGCATTTGGTTCATTATGTGCAACCAGATCAAACGGTGATGCCTCAAGTTATTCCCAAACATTTGGTGCGCAATATACAGCCGAATTTTCAGAATTATCAAGGGGGCAATTTGAATTATCAGTATCAGCCTCCATCGCCGCAAGTTCAGTATCAACAAGGAGGATCGGCTCAGCCTCAGTTCGCTCCTCAATACAATCAATTCGAGCATGTATCGCAACAAGCACAATGAGCGCCTCAGCAACGACCATGGGCCGATATGATTGCAGATGTGATGAGAGAGCAGTTTGGGCTTAAGCCGAAGGATGCTGGAAGCTTGTATCGATATCCATACCCTGAGTGGTTTGAGAGGGTTCCATTGCCTAATTGTTTCAAGGTTCCAGATTTTTCAAAATTCTCAGGGCAAGATAGCGTTTCAACCTATGAACATGTTAGCCGATTCTTAGCTTAGTGTGGGGAAGCATCGGCTATGGATGCCTTAAGGGTTAGGTTGTTTCCATTGTCTTTGTCTGGATCGGCTTTTACTTGGTTTTCTTCTTTGCCATGTGGATCAATTAACAGTTGGGCCGATTTGGAGAAGCATTTTCATAGCTACTTTTATAGTGGGGTTCATGAGATGAAATTGTCTGATTTAACAACAATTAGACAAAGGCATGATGAGCCCGTGCAGGACTACATTCAGAGTTTCAGGGAGATGAGGAATAAGTGTTACAGCTTGAGCTTGACTGATGCCTAGTTAGCCGATTAGGCTTTTCAGGGTATGACAGCTCCGATCAGGGAGAAATTATCGTCCCAGGATTTTGATAGTTTGTCACATCTTGCACAAAAGGTAACCTTGCATGAGCAGAGGTTTGCAGAGGCCAGGAAGAACTTTAAAAAGATCAATCATGTCTGTCCGTACATGTATGGATCTGATGATGATGATGATGATTTCGAGGTAGCAGCAGTCGAGTGGGTTAGAAGCAAGAAGGTTATACCATGCCAATGGGTGAAGAGTTCTGGAAAAGAGGAGAGGTATGACTTTGATATCACCAAGGCTGATAAGATCTTTGATTTACTACTTCGGGAGAAACAGAGTCAACTTCCTGTTGGTCATACAATACCGTCGGCTGAGGAATTATGCAAGAGGAGGTATTGCAAGTGGCATAATTCTGGGTCTCATTCTACCAATGATTGTAAAGTCTTTAGACAGCAGATCCAGGCGGCTATTGAGGAGGGCAAGATCAAGTTTGATGATTCCAAAAAGCCGATGAAGGTCGATGGCAATCCTTTTCCTGTTAACATGGTACATACAGCTGGCCGGACAGCCGATGGAGGAAGAACTAGAGGTTTTCAGGTGAATTCAGCTAAGATTATCAATAAGTATCAGAAGAGATATGATAAGCAGCAGGAGAAGCGTTATGAGGAAGATGATGGCGGTTTTGATCCTCATTGGGGTTGTGAGTTCTTTAGATTTTGCTGGAACAAGGGTATGAGGCTACCGTCTATTGAAGATTGTCCTGGGTGCAGTAATGTTGCAGAAAGTTCAAGCCGATCGTATGATAGAGGCAATCGGCCAAGGCAAGCAAGAGTTCCTGTTCATCAGAGATTGGGTCCAGTGAACCAAGATCATGGCCGAGAAGACAATGAAGGCAGGAAGACTCAATGGTGTCCTTCTGGTATTTTTACAAAGAATCAGAAGAGAAGGGTTCAAAGGTTGAGGAACAGGGAACGCTTTCAGGAGGTTGAGCAAGAGATCAACCATAGGCTGAAGAAAACAAAGCCGAAGCAGGAGTGGCGTGTTAAGAATCAGGTTCCTTCAGCCGATGAAGCCACAGCCGATGAAGCAAAGAGATTGGCTAAAGGAAAAAGTGTTGTGACTGCATCGGTTAACATGGTTTTTACATTACCCGCGGAATTTGGGATCAAGCAAGCTGATGTTGATGAAGTGGAGGAAGAATAGGCTAAGTTGATTTTGTCACCAGAACAAGTAGTCTTTGAGAAACCAGAAGGGACAGAAAATCGGCATCTTAAGCCATTGTATATAAATGGTTTTGTCAATGGGAAGCCGATGTCTAAGATGATGGTCGATGGTGGGGCTGCGGTAAATTTGATGCCTTATGCTACATTTTGGAAGCTGGGCAGAAATGCTGAGGATCTCATCAAGACAAATATAGTGCTCAAAGATTTTGGTGGCAATCCATCAGAAACCAAAGGAGTTTTGAATGTGGAACTGACGGTCGGCAGCAAGACTATCCCTACAACATTTTTTGTCATCAATGGTAAGGGTTCCTACAGCTTGTTGCTTGGAAGGGATTGGATTCATGCCAATTGTTGTATTCCTTCAACCATGCATCAATGCTTGATTCAGTGGCAAGGCGACAAGATTGAAATCGTGCCAGCCGACAGGTCAGTCAATGTTGCCAGTGCCGATTTAGCTCTTTGGGAGATGGATGGTCTTGATTACTTATCTGGAAAAGTTTGGGATGGAGATTTTCTAAGAGTGTCTGATTGTGATATATAGCCAATTGAAGATGGAGAGCCCAAGTTGTTATTTTGAGGGTGTCGTGGAGGGTTGAAACGTTTACACCAAGGACACAGTAAATGATCTCGATGATAAACAAGGACAGGGTTTCATGTCGGCTGATGATTTGGAAGAAATTGATATAGGTCCAGGTGATCGACCAAGGCCGACATTTATCAGTAAGAACTTACCTCCAGAGTTTAAAACCAAGTTGATAGAGCTCTTAAAGGAATTTAGAGATTGCTTTGCTTGGGAGTATTATGAGATGCCAGGACTCAGCCGATCGATTGTTGAACATCGGCTACCTACCAAACCTAGGGTTAGACCATATCAACAGCCTCCAAGAAGATGCAAAGCCGATATGCTCAAACCTGTCAAGGCTGAGATTAAACGTTTATATGATGCTGGTTTTATTCGTCCGTGTCGATATGCTGAGTGGGTTTCTAGCATAGTTCCTGTTATCAAGAAGAATGACAAAGTCAGGGTATGCATTGATTTCCGAGATCTAAACAAAGCTACCCCAAAGGACGAATATCCGATGCCAGTAGCCGATCAACTGGTTGATGCTGCTTCAGGACATAAGGTTTTAAGTTTTATGGATGGTAATGCAGGTTACAATCAGATTTTCATGGCCGAAGAAGATATACATAAGACATCATTTAGGTGTCCTAGTGCAATAGGCTTGTTTGAGTGGGTCGTAATGACTTTTGGCTTGAAAAGTGCTGGAGCTACATATCAAAGAGCCATGAATTATATATATCATGATCTGATCGGCTGGTTGGTTGAGGTTTACATTGATGATGTGGTTATTAAGTCTGAAGAGATAGAGGATCACATAGCCAATTTAAGGAAGGTTTTTGAGAGGACTCGGAAATACGGCCTGAGATGAATCCAACGAAGTGTGCTTTCGGTGTATCGGCTGGCCAGTTTTTGGGATTTCTTGTTCATGAGAGGGGAATTGAGATAACTCAGAGGAGTATTAATGCAATCAAGAAAATTCAGCCTCCAGAGAATAAGATGGAATTGCAAGAGATGATCGGTAAGATAAATTTTGTTCGAAGGTTTATTTCTAACTTGTCTGGAAGGTTAGAGCCTTTTACACCATTGTTAAGATTGAAGGCCGATCAAAAGTTTACTTAGGGGGCAGAGCAACAGAAGGCTTTGGATAGTATTAAGGAATATCTTAGCTCTCCTCCAGTTTTGATTCCTCCACAAAAGGGGATACCTTTTAGATTATATCTATCGGCCAGTGAGAAGTCAATCGGCTCAGTCTTGATTCAGGAGCTTGAAAGGAAAGAAAGAGTTGTATTTTACTTAAGTCGTCGGCTCTTGGATGCAGAAACAAGATATTCCCCTGTGGAGAAGTTGTGCTTGTGCTTGTATTTTCCTGTACAAGGTTAAGGCATTATCTATTATATAACGAGTGTACTGTTATATGCAAAGCCGATGTCGTGAAGTATATGTTATCGGCTCCAATTTTGAAAGTAAGGGTTGGAAAGTGGATATTCTCTTTAACAGAATTCGATCTTCGGTATGAGTCACCGAAGGCGATTAAGGGGCAAGCTATAGCCGATTTTATTGTTGATCATCGTGATGATTCAATCGGCTCGGTTGAGGTTGTGCCATGGACTTTGTTTTTTGATGGATCAGTGTGCACTCATGGTTGTGATATCGGCTTGGTTATAATTTCTCCTCGGGGGGCATGTTTTGAGTTTGCCTATACTATTAAACCGTATGCAACTAATAATCAGGCTGAGTATGAGGCAGTTCTCAAGGAAGTTGAAGCCGTTGCTATTGGGATTATGGGGGATTCTTTGCTAGTGATCAGTCAATTGGCAGGAGAGTATGAGTGCAAAAATGATACATTGATGGCTTATAATGAAAAGTGCCGAGAGCTGATGAAAGAGTTTCGGCTGGTGACTTTGAAGCATGTATCTCGAGAGCAGAATATTGAAGCTAATGATTTGGCCCAAGGGGCGTCGGGATATAAGCCGATAATCAAAGATGTCAAGGTTGAGGTTTCTGCACTAACTGCAGATGATTGGAGATATGATGTACATCGGTATTTGCAGAATCCATCTCAATCGGCTTCTTGGAAATTGCGATATAAAGCGTTGAAGTATACTTTATTGGATGATGAACTCTATTATCGGACGATTGACGGGGTGTTGCTTAAGTGTTTAAGTGCCGATCAGGCCAAGGTTGCAATCGGCGAGGTTCATGAAGGAATTTGTGGCACTCATCAATCGGCTTATAAGATGAAGTGGTTGCTTCGACGTGTAGGGTATTTTTGGCTGACAATGCTGGAGGATTGTGTCAGATATTACAAGGGGTGTCAAGATTGTCAGAAATTTGGAGCGATTCAAAGGGCACCAGCATCGGCTATGAATCCTATTATTAAACCTTGGCCGTTTAGAGGTTGGGGGATTGATATGATCGGCATGATTAATCCACCATCAAGCAAAGGGCATAAGTTTATATTGGTGGCAACCGATTATTTTACCAAGTGAGTAGAAGCGATTCCTTTGAAGAAAGTTGATTCTGGGGATGCTATACAATTTGTTCAAGAGCATATAATTTATCGGTTTGGTATTCCTCAAACCATTACAACCGATCAAGGTTCAATCTTCGTGTCCGGTGAGTTTGTTCAGTTTGCCGATAGCATGGGTATTAATTTGTTGAATTCTTCACCATATTATGCACAAGCAATGGGCAAGCCGAGGCATCTAACAAGAGTTTGATCAAATTGATTAAGAGAAAGATTTCTGATTATCCTCGGCAGTGGCATACTCGATTGGCCGAAGCATTATGGTCTTATCGGATGGCCTGTCATGGTTCAATTCAGGTTCCTCCCTATAAGCTTGTTTATGGACATGAGGATGTTTTACCATGGGAAGTTAGAATCAACTCAAGGAGAACAGAGTTGCAAAATGATTTGACAGCCGATGAGTTTTATAATCTCATGGCCGATGAAAGGGAAGACTTGGTTCAGTCAAGATTAAGAGCCCTTGCAAAGGTTACCAAGGATAAGGAACGAGTTGCTCGGCATTACAACAAGAAGGTGGTGCCCAAGACTTTTTTGGAAGGTGAACTTGTTTGGAAGTTGATTTTGCCGATTGGGACTCGGGATAGTAAATCCGGCAAGTGGTCGCCGAATTGGGATGGACCGTTTCAAATCTATAAAGATGTATCTAAAGGGGCTTACATGTTGCGAGGACTCGATGGAGAAGTTTATGGACGAGCGCTCAATGGAAAATACTTGAAGAAATATTACCCAAGTGTTTGGATAAATGCATGATCGGCTGGTTTTGCCGATACATGATAGCCGATGTATTCACATCGCCTTGAGATGGCCGATATTTTCATATCGCCCTTAGTTCAGATTATAATTTTATCAATACTTTTGACATTGTAAAATTAGGGGGGGCACATGTGAAAAATTGCAAATTTTTGAGCAAAATATGGAGTTATATTAATCGGCACAAAGGATTAGCAAGACTAGTTAAATGAAGTACTAGAGTATCTTAGCCGATTACAAAAATTTCCTAAAGTCTATTACACAGAATGCCACTGAGACAAATAGTGCTGGATAGCCGATATAGCCCTCTGCCTAATTTGTTCTACTTCTTCAATGGCTTGGGCGTCTTGGGCGTCGGTTCCAGAGATGACTTTCAAGGACTTGGTCATATCAACGACATTCTTGATGGCCGATTTCAGCCTTGCCTTCTGTCCTTCGATAGCTTGCGGGAGATCAGCTAGCTTTTTGTGTTCCAGATCTAACTCGGCGTTGCATTCTTGAAGTTGTGCCAAGAGTTCAATCTTATGGGCTTCAAGCCGATCAATATTGGACTTAATTGGGCCTTCAGATAGCTGATCGAGCTTGGCTTGGATTGTGGCTTCAATGTCTTTTCGCTCTCACCGATCGGCTATCCGTTGTTTAGCTCTCTCCAGCTTAAATCGGTGTTGCTCAAGGTACACAGCTGAGGTAATGGTGTTTGCCAGATCGTCTGGGACTATGGCTTGGATTTCAGCAAATCGTGCCCGGATCGAACCACAATCAGCAACCAGACTATCCAATGAAGACCCTAGCCGAAGGGATATGTCTTCAAGGGTTCTCTTGACAGTTTCATCCAAGGGAGCTAGAGATTTGCTGGTGGTGTCTTCTTTTGTCTCATCGAAGTAGTCCTTTATGTCAAAAGAGAACAGATCGGCTAAGACCTGCAAGACCAATTTCAAGAGAGTTAGGAGCTAAGTAGACATAGCTGATCTAAGTTCTTGTATTAAAAAGAAACTTACTGGGATAGCAGGAGCGGCTGGTTGTTCTTCTTCCTCAACGTGGTGACTCCCTGTAGCCGATGGAGTTTGGTCACTTGATGATTGATGTACAGAGGGAGGAGGAGGAGGCTGAAAAAGACAAGTATTAGATAAGATCGGCTGAGAGCAACTGGTGAAAGAATTAAGAACATCTTACTGGTGGAGCCGGTTTGAGAGTTGGTGCTGCCGATTTCTTTTTCACCGCAATTTTCTTCTTCTGCAACTATAAAATCTGTGAGCAATCAGCTATAAATGGGATGGTTGCAAAAAAGAGATCAAGGAAAGTTGTTTACCCTGGAGAAATAAACTGGAGCAGAAGGAGTTAGAGCAGTTTGCTTGGGAGAAGCCGATGGAGTTTGTTCTGTGTCACTTACTTCGGCTGCAGCTTTGTCAACATCTTTGAAAGTTCAAGTGCTATTGATTTGGTTTTGATGATTAATAACAAATCCAATTATGTGAGACTAATATTTTTATAAGCATTTGTTTGCCTAGTCTCATGTGGATATGAAAGTGGAGTGTTGGCGGACCTAAATCACAAGGATGAAATGCATGGAGATCAAGCTATATGTATCACTCTTTCTCTTCATGTACATATTGATATGTTCGTATATAATATTTCCACGTGATTGGCATATGCATGTGAGACTAATGTTTTGTTTGAGTATTATCTCTTATTTAATCTATTTACATTGAGAACGTGGAGATGATGAAGGTATGTTTTTATTTTAATATCTATATTTGAGAAATTCCTTCTATTCTTGTATAGGATAAGCTCTCAATGTTTAATATCTTGTTATGCATACTCTTGCTTCACACAAATATTTTGTATGCATACATTTAGGGAGATCAAATCCTATACTTTAGTTATGCATGTAATCGATCCAAGTTATTCACGTTCATTTAATTGTGATCTTTACATTTGAACATATATTTGAGTATATGACACTTGTGGTGTTGATTAATACTCATCATTTATTCATATCCTTTTATACATGCGATCGGTTGGTCAACATGTGGAGGTTGACAACCGGATCATTGGGACTAATAATTTTATTGAGTTGAATGAAAAAAATAGGTCCCAAGGATTACAAAGGTGTTGATGCTCAAGTGATATCATTACACCTAACAATACCAAGAATGACAAAGTGAAGATATTGAATATGTGTGATACGAAGTGGCTATTATGGCAAGACGGTGAAGGGCAAGCGATGCTCGGTCGCGATGGACCATGCGGCGGTGAAGGGCAAGCAAGGGGCTTAGCGCCGAAGAACCAAATCCGGTGGTGAAGGGCTAGTGACGGCTTTGTCATGATGGACCGTGTGAGACCATTTGAAGCTACAAGTAACCGCATCAATCATTTGAAAAATATATGGTAAAACGGTATCGGCATTGGCGTCCCTCAAGACAATGAAAGAAAGATGAATAAAAGGAATTCCTAATGGTATAATTATCTTCTTATTTACATTTGAGGTTAGGAATGCCGTACTATTAAGAGGGATGCAACGTCGAGGTGTTTGTGTATGTCTCGGTGTTCAAAGTGACCTATCATAGTGCTACCTTGAGAGAAACCCAAGCTTTAACCTATCCTTTGAGTGGTTTTAGACCTTGTTTTTGGTTGAGTTGGGTAGTCCTCTGAGTGAGCTTTCCATAGAGTCCAAGTTCATCAAAAACGGACTCCCGAGCGAAAAGTTATAGTCGTTTTACTCTGTGCTTTTCGGAAAGTCCGAAAAATTACCGGAAACTCCGTAAATTTTTCGGATAACTCTGAAAATTTTCGGACATTCCGAAAATGGTTGCGAATCTGAGATTTGCTTCTGTAAGTTTTCGGACTTGTCTGAAAATGCTTTTCGGAAACTCCGAAAATTACAGTCATGGCCTCCAACGGCTAGTTTTTGAGGGGCTCGGATATAAACTCCTCCACCCCTTCTTTGAGTGGCTGCCGCTCTTGGGGAGTATTAGACACATCCAAAGCCAAATAGCCATCCCCATTTCCATACCTTTGTGGTGCCTCTTTGTGAGGGGGATTTGAGAAGGGGAGAGAGTTGGATTGAGAGAGTGAGGAGTTGAGAGCTAGTGAGCTTCACTCCATCCTTTGTGGTGTCTCTTTGTGAGAGGGATTTGAGAAGGGGAAAGAGTTGGATTGAGTGATTGAGAAGTTGAGAGCTAGTGAGCTTCACTCCATACTTGAGCACTCGAGTTCATAGCAAGCAAATCTTCGATTGTGTTTGTTACTCTTGGGGACTAAGGTCTCCTAGACGGCTAGGCGTCGTCGGTGAGCACCCAAGGTTGTGGTGTGCCACGGAAAGTTTGTGAAGGCTTCGATTTCGCCTCCGCAAGGGAAGAAATCAAGAGTGAAACCGAGGAGTGCATTTGTGCAACCTCGTGAGGAAAGGGTTGAAATAGGCACGGCCCTTGTGGCTCCTCAACGGAGATGTAGGATCCGTGGATCCGAACTTCGGGAAACAAATCACATCTAGACCAGTGATATTGATTCTTATGATTCTAAAGTCATATTGATTCTTTAGAATCAATATGAATTGGCTAATCTTATGCTCTTGGTTCTAAAGTCATATTGATTCTTGGTGTTCAAACTCATAGGATTAGCCAATGAGGTCACATCTAGACGAGTGATCATGGTGATATCAATCAGAGTTGGGGTCATCGGCCCTTGGTTGAACAGGAAGGAGTTGATAGTGTTGGACCAGAAATAGGTGGCAGCAGCCATCAAGGGCTCATCTTTGGCCGAATTAGCTATGGCAAGGGCAAGCGCTTGGCCAATTCCAATTTCGTCCCAGTGGGTCTACTTGCTAGCCGATATGCGCTTGTACCACGTGGTCCAGCTTTTCTCGGGGGAGGTTTTCTCAAGGGATGGCCAAGACTTGAAGGTGTTTTTCCAATGACCTAAATTAGGGTTAGCTAGTCTGAAAGGGATTCTGTTGGTTTCGGCAATAATGAAATCAGTAGGATCGAGGTTGCCGATCGGACCAAGGAAATAGTGATTCTCATGTGACAAGCTTGGGATTGTGATCAGATTGGAAAGATGCTACAAATCCAGAAGGAATAGAGAAGAAGAAAACAAGATGAGATAAAGAAAACCAATCTATTGCGCAAAGAAAAGGGATTTAACCGATGGGCACATACCTCAGCGTACTCGGCCGATGGTGCAGCAAACGGGCTGGCGGAGGTCGACATTGCCATGGGCGAAAATCTGGTCGGAGAGGAGATCGCCTGGAAATTGCCTTATGCGTCGGGGAGATCGCCGGAGAGAGAGAAGACGGGATTCGCTTAAGCGGTGAAAACAGAAGTAACGGGGTGAAGTTTCTCGGGGACGATGGTTAGTATTTAAAGCACTGTGTAACGGTCGGAAAACGGCAAGTGCGGATTTTTCTTGGAGTCGACGTATGGCAAATCCGAAACATTATCCAATATTCCGGACTTGGGAGGCATGTGTTAATGACCAAATTTGGTAATCCAAGTATTGGAGATGAAGATGGGATCAAAGCGGAATTCGAGATAGAGATCGCTCCGGAAACAGAGTAGGAATCGGCTAAAGTCCCGATCGGCTGCGATCAGGATCGGCAGAGTTCGAGTCGGACAAGGTTAGCCGATGGAGTCGAGCCCGACAGTATGACACAGTATATGTTGTCGGTTTAGGTTGACGTGCTTCATGGTGATTGCCGCGCATGGATAGAGTCCTGAGAAGGCAATTATATCTATTAGTTAGGATATTTTATGTAATTTCCTTAGAGATATTGTCACACCCTAAAAATCTTAATTGTATAAATTATTGTTTAAATGGAATTGTCAGAAAATGATTTTAAAAGCCTAGAAGAAAAGATCTAATTTTAAATAATAAATTCCAATATAAAATTGGGCCAGATAAAATTTTATTAAATACTTTGCTTAATTCTATAATTCCTAGATTTTTCTGGGATTTATTTGAGCTAAGGAAGTATTTTTAATAAATGAAATAGCATTTCATGAATTATTGAAATTGAAAAAGTTTTAAAAATTCTTTCTTTTGGCTTTGGGCCAAAAGTCGGCCCAAAACCTTTCCTCTCTCCTCCCCGGCCCAAGTCGGCCCAAGCAGGCCCAGTCCGCGCGCGCCGTCGCTCTCCTCTCTCTCTCCCGCTCGCTGACAGGTGGGGCCCGCTTGTCGGAGCCGTCGTCTTCCTCCGGCCGTCCGCCGCCCGAACCCTAGCGCCGCGCCGCCGCCGTCTCCTTCCAAATTAGGCCGTGTCTTTCCGTTTCCGGTGGAATCAATTAAGGGGAAATGGTCTCCGTAATCTCCTCTATCTTTTCTCCTTTGGAAGCAATCGCTAAATCGGTTTGGAAATCGCGGATTCGAGCTCGGATCGGATTCCTCTCTCTCTCTCCGAACCCTAGGTTTCCTTCGCCGTCGCCGGGCCGCCGTGGGCTTTCGCCGCCTTTAGCCCCTATTTAAGGATCCCCGAGCTCCCCTCTACCCGTCGTCGCCTTCGCCTTCGTCTCTCGTCGCCCGTAGCGCCCTAGCCTCGTGCAACCCTAGCGCCGCCGTCGCCGCCGCCGCTCCAGCCGTGCGCCGCCGCCGCTCCAGCCGTCGCCGTCGCTCGGGAAGGCCGTCGTCGTGGTCGCCGTCACGTCGCCGTCCTCGTCCGACCCTTCGCCGTCGCTATCAGCCGCCGGAGCACCGTCGCCGCCGTCAACCCGGTCGTCTCCGCCGCTTCTTTCTCGTCGCCGGCGTCGTCCATTGCTCCTCCGCCACTCCTTTGGTCACCGGTGAGTTCGCCGTGCCGCCCGCATCGTTTTGGTGCCCTCCATTCGCGCGGCCGTGCCGTCGTTCGCTGGCGAGCATGCCCGCCCGAGCCGCCGCCGGTGGTGACGTCACCGCCGACGTCATCGTCGTAGTCTCCCGTGGTCCGGCCGTGGGCCGATTGATCTCGGCCGTTCATTTTGGTTGGATCAATCTCGGCCGTTCGTTTCCGTGAGCCGCCGCCGTGCACCCGGTCCACCGTGAACCCGAGCCCCGCTGACGCAATAATTCCCTTTTTCTTTTCAAAATTAATTCATTATTGCGTCATAATTCAATTAAAATTTATATAAATGATTTAATCCGATTTAATCTTTAAAAATTCATAACTAATTCATCGTAGCTCGGATTTAGTTGGTTCAAGTCTCTAAATTTTTCTAAAATTGAGATCTACATGTTAAAAATATCCACATGTACTGTTCATGCTTGCTTATGTGCTGTTTTGGTGTTTTTGTTCTTTTCTGTTTAGATTCCGACGTTTCCGGAGAGTCCATTTTCGCAGGAGAAGATTTAGAAGAATTCCAAGGCCAACAAGGCAAGTCACACAGATCCTAATCAATCCTTTGAGCATGTTGATCCTGTTTAAAGCTATTGTTTCTATTCAACTATTGCATTTATTTTCAAATGTCATTGGGTGGAATTAACTTATTGTTTGTTATAGCCCTTTTTTCTTGATTACCTTATTCCTTGATACCTTGGGTTATTGTAACTTGACTAGTTGAGCTTTATATTGGTTCAATTAGATATTAGATGTAATTGCTTAGCCATGCTTAGAAACTTTAGCACACTAATGGGATAACTTATGATTCACTATTACTTAATGATGGCTTAATGATAGTTCACGATGATCAATCGTGATTGGTTAATTAATTAATTTGCCAACTAAAACCTGATAATGGTGGGTTGTGAGTACATGGTTTTGATGGTCGTGCTCATGACAATTAAGGACCGGTTCACGAGTTTCGGTTGTGAAACATTAACCGTGCCAACCACAAGCCAGCATGGGCAACGGCTTTACCTTTTGTATAGCATGGTTCATTGCGGAGCACCAGACTGAGAAGTGGCGGAGATAAGCCCACGGGGGTCACTGGGGAGTCCATGCCTTGTTTATAAGGGGGTGATTATGATCCAGGAATGGTGCGCTGTGGTGTATTGTGTTGTGTGAGGGGTAATGTCACAGCTCCTTTCCGAGATACCGTGGTGGTATCAAGGCACATGGTGACATGTTGTGGGGCTGTGTCTTGTGGGTACAGTGGTACACCTCTGGCCAGAGTAAAACTATTCGAATAGCCGTGCCCGCGGTTATGGGCGGGTCTAACAATGTCTTTTGTGATTAGTCTCACCCTTCACACCATAATGAAAGATGCTATAACTGGTAATAATTGATTATCTCCTGGTTTGGAATGGTATATTCCTAGTTTGGAGTTAGAACTGTGCAGCCGGGGTTGGTTGTTCAGAATGGTTGGGCCTATACAACAGGGTATGTTGTATAGTGTTGGATTAATACTGTTTAATTAATACTCTATTGTTTTATTAAATTCTGAAATATTCATTAAATTCTATTTATGCAAAGAAGCCTATATTATGCCATCCTTGGTTATCCTGTGCACTTGTATATTTGCCTATATTATGTCATATACTCACCTTGCAATCATTCATCAGAGGAGGAGTTCTACAGTGATGCTGATGGTGTTGAGGATTTGGCGTAGTCCTGGTCAAGCTGCCTGTGGAGTAGAGTCGTCTGCGCTGCTTATCTTTATCTTCCGCTGCTTAGATCTTTATTGATTGAGAGGAATTATCTACCTCTGTAATGACATTTTATTCGCTTATTAATTAGAGTAATAATTGTACTCTATTATCAATTTATTATTGTGTGCCTCGGCTGATTCCTGGACGAGGGTTTACACACATGTAAGCGTTTGGAATTTTGGATAGAAATTCCGGGCGTGACAGATATGTTTGGGCAAAAGTCTGCCGCAAAGATTTATGGTATCTTAGAGTTTGTTAGAGATAAGAGTTGTGTCCGAGATGGACATATCGTATATTCTCGGGTATAAATAGACCTGAGCCCCATGTAATCAAATTAACACACGTTCAATACAATCTCGGTGCATTGCCACCCTTTTTTACTTTCGTTTTGTTTCGACGAGTTCTTGCTTTCGGGTTGAGCTGCATCGGTTTCGATCTTCAACAAGAGGTAAAACTTGTTATGGCGGCTTGCGTTATCAGGATTAGTGCTTCCATCTTCATGATACTCTAATCTTGTTTATGTAATTCGTCAAGTTATCATATATCTTACACAATCTCCGGCAATATCGTTATTTAATCTACAATCGGCTACCATCTGTCAGCAGAAAACAGCCGATTAGGTTAAATCCCAATGTTGGCTTAGATTATATAGGATATCTACCACTCTATGAAACATCCAACGGCTTGATTGTCTAGATATTGTCCTTCTTTTCATACTTATAGCTGCATCAGTTGAGTTTGATCTTATAAGTCGTGATTAGAATCTTAATCTCTACCCTGCTTTTAGTTGCCGATTAGGGTAGCATCGGGGTTTCAGCCGATCTTACCTGATTTAACTACTTTTATCCTATATGCTTGATTGACATGTTAAATTTGCCCTTTATATTAAGATTTTGTTGCATTTAAATACATTAGGCTCTCGTCTGGTATATTCTGCTTGCTTTGTGTTAACGACCAAATTTGGTAATCCAAGGATCGGATGTGAAGAAGGAATCGATACGGAGTTCGAGAAAGAGATTGTCCCGGAAACAGAGTGAGGATCGGCTAAAGTCCGAATCGGCTACGACTAAGATCGGTCGAGTTCGAGTCGGATAGGGTTAGCCGATTGAGCCGAATTCGATAATATGACACAGCATATGTTGTCGGGTTAGGTTGATGTGCTTCATGATGATTGCCATGCATGGATAGAGTCCCGAGAAGGCAATTGTATCTATTAAGTAGGATATTTTATGTAATTTCCTTAGAGATATGTTTGGGCAAAAGTCTGTCGCAAAGATTTATGGTATCTAAGAGTTTGTTAGAGATAAGAGTCGTGTCCGATATGGACATATTTTGTAATTCTCGGGTATAAATAGACCCGAACCCCATGTAATCAAAATAGCACACGTTCAATACAATCTCGGCGCATCGCCACCCTTTTTACTTTCGTTTTGTTTCGACGAGTTCTTGCTTTCGGGTTGAGCTGCATCGGTTTCGATCTTTAACAAGAGGTAAAACTTGTTATGGCGGCTTGCGTTCTCGGGATCAGTGCTTCCATCTTTATGATACTCTAATCTTGTTTATGTAATTCGTCGAGTTATCATATATCTTACATAATCTCTGCTAATATCGTTACCTAACCTACAATCAGCTAACATCTGTTAGTAGAAGGTAGCCGATTAGGTTAGATATCGATGTTGGCTTAGATTATATAAGGTATCCACCACTCTATGACACATCCAACGGCTTGATTGTCTAGGTATTGTTCTTCTTTTCGTACTTATAGCTGCATCAGTTGAGTTTGATCTTATAAGTCGTGATTAGAATCTCAATCTCTAGCCTGCTTCTTGGTTGCTAATTAGGGTAGTATCGGGGTTTCAGCCGATCTTACCTGATTTAACCATATTTATCTCATATTGTTCATTGACACGTTAAATCTGCCCTTTATGTTAAGATCTTGTTGCTTTTAAGTATATTAGGCTTTTGTTTGGTATATTCTACTTGCTTTGACATCTTAATATAGAGTGGTATCGGAGTATTAGCCGATACATGCTAGATCTATCCGATCGGCTATGCTATGAACATATATAATCTTGTTGTTAATATATATTTCAGTCTAAGTGATTTATACTGTCTCGGCATGGCGACCGATTTATCCCAATCACTTGATTTAAGTATATATCGATATAGAGATTATATAATGTTAATATCTACAGCCGATCGAGTAGATTTAGTCGTTCTTACTTATTTACGACTGCCGATCGATCCACATATGACATCGGCCCAAAGATAAATGATATGTCATCGGTACCTAGCCGATCGGCTATCATTTATGGATTTAACCACGATTTCTTTGTCTTTGTTTCTTGTTGATTGCAGTATCAAATCAGCTGGCACGCTCATACACCCAAAGGCAAGTTTTAGACCTACACTGGAGTTAAGCAGATCTCCCAGGCCTCGTGTTTTCACATCAACACCATCCCACTAGCCCGCGCATTTGTGGTTGTAATCAAACATACAGCTCATATAACTTAACAAACTGCAACTGGACCGTCTAGACGGTCAGTAGGGCCATCGGACTAGTGAACCGATAGCTCGACTGGTATATCCACTAATCCAGGTTTAATAACTATGACTGAGAATGTAAAATGAATTCACTAAAAATCACATATATTTTTGAAATGACAAAACTGTCAATATCCTAGATGTACATGTGTAACTAGATCGCACGGGGCCATCATATGCTTGTACGAAAACAAACCTTGTGCATATGGCAAAAGTTCTAAATAGATAAGGAATGAGTCCCAATATAAGAAAAGAAATACAGAGTCCAATTTATGCCCGATCAAGACTATTTGGATTATATCCATATTTACCTTCCTGGTTTTAATTAGACAAGGGACACTTGGGGGTGGGGGGTTATAAATATAAGACCCTAGACGGGACAAGACAAGCATAATGCAAAAGACAATAACTCAAGAGAGATACAAATCGATATAAGCCACCCTCGATCTCGCGAGTCAATACGTGACGAAACTGACTATAGGTAATTGTCGAGCCCAAGATTTACACCGATATACTGCCAAACTAGATTAGGTTTTCATCCCTATACTTCTCATGAGAGATTGATATATAATGGCAGCACCCATCCAATAGGAGTAGAGCTATTACCCATCATCAGAGGGTCTAAACCCGTACAAAAATCTCTGTCTCCTTTCTCTCTTTACATATTTGTCTGCATCCTCGTATCAGTTGATCCATATGTCCTTCAAATTAAAAAACCACATAGGGATGGATATTGAGATCGGGGTACAACCCGTCGACAATAACACGCTAGGTAAGAGGCGCTGTTATTCAGAGGATTTGCGAAGAGATGGCTTCAAGTAGTGGATCTTTCAACGAGGGGATACTTCATCGACTTCTGATCTGAGATATATGACCCGATTGAAGTACGTTCCCCTTTCACTGGCCTGGAGATCATGAGGAAGAGAGGGGGAGAAGGAGAAAGACGAAGAAGAGAGTAGTATGGAGAAAGAATATAGAGTGCATGACATATGGGTCCCACATGCGGTCAACCTGTCAACAAAAAGGCGCTTTTCAAACCAGCGAAGAAGCCTATTTGCACCGAATTCTAAGAGACGGTGGAGATGTTATATCCGATTTTATGGTTGAGGGAGGCAATTCAATCACGAGCAAAATATAAGTGAGGCAAAGTATAGACCTCCCTGTGTGCAAGTGCAAGCACAAGCACACTCTCCGTTGCACTTTCCGGGACACAACGTAAATCGCACATGTCGTTAAGGTTTTCAATATGGGCCTTGGAGGGGTTGAGCGGGCCCAATTAGAGGAGCGGGGGCGGAGGCGCGTTGGATTGGGTCCCACTCCCACCGAAAATTTCAAATCTCCCTCTCTCTTGTCGCTCCATTCCCAAATCCAAATCCAAATCCAAATCCAAAATCCTCTCCTTCTCCCCGCAGCCTCCGCCGCCGCGCGCCCTAGCCCTAGATCCGCCCGCCGGCCATGTCCACGCGCGCCACTCGCTCCGGGATGCTCCACCAGAAGGAGAACGCCGCCGACGCGCAGGCCGGCAAGCGCCAGCGCACGGCCGTCGGGTCCGCCGCCCGCGCCCCGCTTTCCGCCAACGCCGCTCCGCCCGCCCCCGACCCCGCCATCGAGTTCTCCGGGAGGGACGATGTCGACGCCCTCCTCAACGAGAAGATGAAGGGCAAGAACAAGATGGACTACAAGGTCAAGGATTTTTCTCCTCCCCATTTCTTCTTTTTTCCCCCACACCCTAATTTACGGACAGACTTACTATTGCTAGATCAGTATTTCCCCCCATGGTCGTTTCTTATGGATCTTGGCCTTATGCGTGGCTTGCTACTGCGGATTGGAATTTTTTTTACCTCTTTCCTAAATACTTCTAAGTAAATACTAGTACATATGTGGTGTTCCTTCCCGGCTGTCAAAATTGATGCATGTTATGTTCTCTACCTTCAAATGTTTAAACAACTTAAGCCACGCCCAGAGTTCCAACCAGAGGATTTGACAACACTACAGTGGCAGTAACCCTACTGAACTACCAGTAACAATTGGTTAGGTTAGAGGCTGTGTCATATGTTATGTTGGCTACTCAGTAATTTGGATAAGTCATTTCTGTATGCTCACACCAAAAGGACTAGCTAGAGCAAATACAAAACCCTCAAACGGTCTGAGACAAACAACTTTCCAATTTTCACAATGGATAATCCTGAGCACCATGTTGCTCCAAGGACCTGAACCGCAAATGTGTCCAATGAACTAAATAAAATTGGACAGCGTCCTTCACCGCCTCGGTGAAAAGATGTTCTTTTCGACTTAGTAGTTGAAATTTTGAATGTTTCTTTTGCCGCTTGGTTTTCTACCTTGAATGACTCATCATCTGTGTTTAGTTGTTTACACTGGCCGATATTTTCTTTTCCCATGCTGTGATTGTTTCTGCAGGGGAAGAGCGAGCAAATGATGGAATACATAAAAAAGCTACGGGCTTGCATCAAGTGGCTGCTAGAGAGGGAGGATACAAGCCTGGCTGAGATTGGGAAGCTCAATGGTCTACTTGAGGCGGCAGAGAAACATCACTCTGAGATTGGTACCACCCTTTCATTTCATATCATGACACTTTGTGCTCTTGTTGATTCTACTGACTGAATCTATGCTATGTCATCTAGTGTCTCAGCTGAGAAGTGCAATAGAAGAATCAAAGGCAATAAATGAGGAGCTTCAGAGACAGTATGCTTCTTTAGAGGAGAATCTAAAGAGAGAGGAGGCTGAGAAACTGGTGGGTGACTCGTGCGTCTGGTTAAGTTCCCTCTTATTGCTCCAGGAGTGTTCTATGATTAACAAAATTTTGAAATGTAGGATGCCCTTAGGTCTTATGGAGATGAAAAGGAAGCAAGGATTGCTGTTGAGGCTTCCCGAAATGAGCATTTGGAAGATCTCAGAAGGATTAAGTTGGAGGAAAAACGCCTTAATGACCAGGTCTTACTTTCTTTCTAGAAAAGCTTATGTGGTTAATAAATAACTCTGCACTTTCCATTCACTACAGATTATGCTTTGACTGTGTTTTGGCTCCTTTAGATCAAGATGCTTCAGGACACAAATAAGAGGCTTCAAGAATACAACACTAGTTTGCAGCAGTATAACAGCAACCTCCAGGCAGATGCAACGAAGAATGGTGAAACAATAGCAAAGCTGCAGAAAGAGAAGAACACTATGGTAGAAACAATGAATGGTTTGAAGGACCATGCTAACTCAGTAAAGATGCAGCTAGATTTGGCAAAGGTATGATCTTAGTCCCGGCCTTTCAGTACAAACATCTGTTCACCTTAAATTATACTGCTGTATTCCATTGATTCTGTGGTGATAAACAACGCCTCTATTCCATGCAGTCTTCCCAAAATGAAGCTCTAAAACAAAAGACCGACTTGTTAAAGGAAGTTGATAATCTCAGGGGTGAACTCCAGCAAGTAAGGGATGACCGTGATCATAAATTAGCTGAAATACATTCCCTGTTGGCCGATGTAAGTACATACAAGGAAATGACTGGAAAGTCTGTAGCAGAATTGGATAATGCCATGACAAGAAGTACTGCCCTTGAGGTATGCTCCTGTGCTCTAATTGATTCAATGTCTAATTACTGCTATCAGTGCAGCTAATGTATTTTCAATACAGGAAACATGTTCGTCCCAAACAGAGAGAATTAAAACATTGGAGCTGCAGCTTGCATCAGCTAACGAAAAGTTAAAGGTGCATACTGAAAACATGTACGTTTTGTTTCAATATATTATATCCACAAGCGCTTAAGGACTTGCTATTTTCTTTAATTATGTAGAGATCTGATTTGACTACTATGGAGACGATGACTGAGTATGAGAAGCAAAAAAGAATGTTGGAGGATCTGCAATTACGACTCGAAGAAGCTGAGCAACAAATTTTGGACGGAGAGAATTTGCGGAAAAAACTCCATAATACAATACTCGTAATGTCTCTTAAACTGTTCTTGGTCTTTTGTGTTCTAGTGTTGTTGCTGATACTCTTGCGTTGCAGGAGCTTAAAGGAAACATTCGAGTCTTCTGTAGGGTGCGACCTTTATTGCCAAATGAATCAGGAGCTGTTGCTTATCCAAAGAGTGGAGAAAACTTAGGTCGTGGCATTGAGTTGACACATAATGGTATAGTAACACTTACTGCGATCCTTCTGTGTTTTTTACTTTCATGTCTGCACCTCTTGGAAGATTCATCTCATTCCAGTAAATCTTCATTTTTCTTCACAGCTCAAATGTATTCCTTCACATTTGACAAAGTATTTGAGCAGTCGGCATCACAAGAAGATGTGTTCATTGAGATTTCCCAACTTGTCCAAAGCGCCCTTGATGGCTACAAGGTAACATTTACTTGTTGCTGTGCTTTGAGAAGTGCAAGAGCAGGAAAAAAGTTAAGTCCATAAAAGTTAGTATTTATAATTCGTGCTAACTAATGTGAAAACAACTCAGGTGTGCATATTTGCATATGGCCAAACTGGCTCGGGTAAAACATACACAATGATGGGAAATCCAGAATTGCATGACCAGAAAGGATTAATTCCGAGATCACTTGAACAAATTTTCCAAACAAGCCAGGCTCTTATTTCACAGGGATGGAAATATAAGATGCAGGTGAGTTCTTACCCACTTCAATTGGTCAGTTTGTTTGAGCTAACAAATGTGCAGGCTTTCTATTGTTGTAACTGTCATGTTTACCTTTGAACATCTAGGCATCTATGTTGGAAATCTACAATGAAGCCATACGTGATCTGCTAGCCACTAATCGCACAACTGTTCAAGATGGTGGCGCTTCAAAGTACAGTATCAAGCATGATGCCAATGGTAATACCCATGTATCAGATCTCACAATCGTCGATGTATCAAGTATCAATGAAGTTTCTTCTCTCCTCAAGCGGGCTGCTCAGAGCAGGTTACACTCTAGTTCTTCTCATCAGTTTTTCAAATCTTCAATTAAATTTGTGAGAACAGAAGAATACAAAGAAGGCAAAGAACCTGGATATAGTTTCTGTGAGCACATAGAAACATAATCAGGTTATCACAAAGCCTGAAGTGAAGTTAGAAGCATAATTTCAATGAAATGTAATAAGTCAAAAACTAGCTTTATTATGACACCATTTTCAAAATCATGGTATCAACAATTGTGCTTTACATACTGTTGTGCTATAGAGTGCACAATAATTTAGCTGAATTCTCCAAGAAAGAGTTCTGAATCTGTACCTTAAATTTGCTGCCATACCTTGTAAACAGCTTTATTATTTATCTGCAGATCTGTTGGAAGAACACAGATGAACGAAGAATCATCTAGAAGTCATTGTGTGTTCACGCTTCGAATTTTTGGTGTCAATGAGGTATGCGATATCTTCTAATGTAGATCTTGCTAATGCCTGGTAATTTTTTGTATTCATCATTTGGATTGTTTTCTCTACAGGGAACAGACCAGCAGGTGCAAGGAGTGCTCAATCTAATCGACCTTGCCGGCAGTGAGCGGCTTAACAAGAGCGGTGCCACCGGAGATAGGCTAAAGGAGACACAGGTAATTTGCTATTTCGCACCTCAGTTTTTGTTGCATCTAAGGTGTATACATGGTACAATGCGTAACCACTGTTATGATGTAAATTTGCTATTTAGGCTATTAATAAAAGCCTCTCATGCTTGAGTGATGTAATCTTCTCCATTGCAAAGAAAGAGGAACACGTTCCATTCAGGAACTCAAAATTAACGTACCTGCTACAGGTAAATTCTAAGCACTCAGCTAAGAATATCTGCAAACTTGGTATGGTTTCCATGGTTATAATGTGTGAATGATTTTGTAACCCTTGGACACAGCCATGCCTTGGAGGAGACTCGAAGACACTTATGTTTGTGAATCTGTCTCCAGAGGTGTCGTCTACAGGGGAGTCAATTTGCTCGCTACGGTTCGCAGCACGGGTGAACTCGTGCGAGATTGGCATCCCTCGTCGTCAAACCCAAGTGCGTAGCTTGGCGCAAGGATGAGTTGGCTTGGACAAAATGACTGTCCATGACTAATTGTATTTGTGTGTTGTTTGAGGGATGCAATGGATCATTTGCATCCCCTCCGTGTGTTGGGCTTGGGCATATTTGCTTAGAGGGTGTGTATAATATTCTGATTTGGCATGTGGCTTTGTTGATTGTACGAGCATCGCATTGCATTACATTACAGATAGTACTGTAGTATCTAATTTGTGGCTGCATCAATGTGCAGTGGTAGTAACAAGATGTGAGATTGGTTGTATTTTATTGGAGAAGTGCCCTGTGTTGTGTTGGGCTGGCTTTGTTTGGATGATAAAGACAGACTAGTAATTGGAATTGAAATGCTATGTTGCTTTTTAGTACTTACTACTGAGTATGAAGTTATATTGCATAGCGTAGATGTGAATATGTATGTGATAAGGAGGATACATATATATGTGTATGTGAATGTGATGACAAGTAAAGTGAGACAAATACAGTACTAGCTAGTACGCCAACAGAAAAACTAGGCCATCTTTGCCATGACCTCCTGGAGGATGATCTTGGTGTCGGCATAGGAGGAGCCGATCTGGGTGTCGTCCTTGGTGCCGCAGGCCTTCTGGAGGCGCTCGAAGCTGTCGAAGAGGCGGGTGGCGAGGTCGAGCAGCGGGGGACGCTGGTCGTCGGAGGCGGCGGAGATGAGCTTGTCGAAGTCGAAGTACATGAAGGTGGACTTGAGGCGGAGGTACTTGGTGACGTAGTTGGCCCTGTCGGCGTTGTTGCCCAGCAGGTCCTCCAGCGCCAGCAGGTCGAACGCCGTGCTCCGCAGCCTGTACGCGTGCGCCGCGTAGCTCGGCCCGATGTCCGCTATGTAGATGCCGTTCCTCACGAACGTCCGGCTCCCCGTCTCGCCATTGTTCAGCTCCTCTGCACACACAATATATATATATTGCAATCACTATACGTATTTGTTTGTGTGTGTAATGCTACTAATTTACTACTCTACTCGATCTACTCACTGTTGACAATCTTTGGCACCGGCAAAGGGAACTCGGTGAGCCACCACCCATTGTTTGCCGGCTCGTCGTCGGCGGCGGCGCGGGCGGGATTATGCTGGAAGATGGTGGCGGCGAGGCCGACGGAGAGGCAGGCTGATCTCCGTCCGCTACTGGAGGAGGCCGCCACGAGGAGGAGCAGCCTCCGTGGTGTTGGCCGGAGGAGGCGGCTGGTGCTGGCTGTGGCGGCGGTGAGGCCTGATTGGAGATAAGTGGCCATCGAGGACGTGTGTCCGTGTAGCAAGGGAATGGATGGATAGCGCGCGATGCCACGAGAGGATGAGGAAAACCTTCGCCTTTGCAAAAGTGCACCAGATAGATATTTCTCTCGGTTTGATGGGGCTGCCTCTCCTAGTTATTCACTGGGCCAAAATGTATCTTGGGCCGACAGAATGGCTGCATGAAGGAATTAGTCTAACTTGCCTCCCTCTCTCGCTCTTGATTGAATCGTCTCTCTTAACAGGTTGGTATAATGCCTCCACCAGCTTCTTATTCTGCAGGAGGTGATTCAGTGATTGTGAGTTAGTTTGTTTCGTTTTCCGCGCGCATACTTTCCGAACTATTAAACGGTGTGTTTGTTGTAAAAATTTTCTATACGAAAGTTGCTTTAAAAAATCATATTAATCTATTTTTTAAGTTTAAAATAGTTTATACTCAATTAATCATGTGCTAATGGCTCACCTCGTTTTGCGTATCGTCTTAATCTTCTCTTTTCCTCTCCTCTCAATCTGGTGCAAACCAAGGCATTTATATGTGGTTAGGGGTGGACAGAAAGCTTGTGGCTCGTTAGCTCGCTCAGCTCATGACAGGCTCGACTTGGCTCGTCTCGTTTGAATTTCCTAACAAGCCGAGCTGGTATCTTAGCTCGTTAGAGATAACGAGCCAGCTCGAGCTGGCTCGCGAGCTGCTCGCGAGCCTTAACGAGCTAAGGGGTTACCAGGCCAAGTCAGGTCCACAGCCAACAGCACACATATATTATGGCCCATTGGCCCAATAGACCATCAAAAAAAAACCTGGTTCACCTCAGCCTGAGACCCTGACTCCCTGTCCGCCACCGTCTTGCACGAATCGCATTCGCATCGCATTAGCGGCTCGGGCGCTCGACGCATCTCGGCATCTCGGCCATCGCCATCGGCGCCGCGCCGCCGCCGCCGCGTGAGCGCCATCACCACCGCGCCAAGCCGCCGCCGCCGCTCTCCGCCTCTCCCCCAGTGCCCGCCGTCGAGCTCGCCTCCTCCTCGCGGTCCAACCGTGAACTGTCCAAGTGCCGGCTGAGCTGTGGAGGTTGAGTTCATCCCCTCCACCGTCGAGCTCCTCCTGTGGTCACCGTCGAGCTCGAGCTCGTTTCCTCCACCGTCAAGCTCCTCCCCTCCTCCCCTAGTTGCAGACTTGAAGTGCAGGCGAGGTTGAGTTGCTTCCCATGCTCGCCTGCTATGTCTTTTGCCCCTAGCTCGTGAGCTTAACGAGTTAGCTCTAGCTTGTTGACGAGCCGAGTCGAGCTAGCTCATTATCCTAATGAGGCAGACCGAGCCGAGCCGAGTCAACTCGACATCCACTCCTACATGTGGTTCCATTTGTACACGTCAACAAGTTTGAACATGGTTAACTACCCCAAGAGTAGAAACCACTTTTGCAACAATAGAAGAAATCGATTTGTAACTGTTTCATGGTTAACTACCCGACGAGGATGCGATTCAGCACAACGCAATAGTGGAAGGAAACAAAATAGACTTAAGCTGTGTTCGATGCCCGTTTTTCGCGTGCACGCTTTTTAAACTGCTAAATGGTGTGTTTTTTAATATAAAAAGTTTCTATACGAAAGTTGCTTAAAAAAATCAATTAATCTATTTTTTTTAAAAAAAAATTAGATAATACTTAATTAATCACGCGCTAATGAACTTGTTCCGTTTTTTATGGATACTGTACCTATAGCGAACACAGCCTTAGAGCCTATTTGGCACAGCTCCAGTTCTAGCTCCATCCCTCCTGGAGCTGGAGCTCAGCTAAACAGTTTCAGCTTCATCAAAACTGGGAGTGGAACTGGGTGGAGCTCTCATATAAAATGAACTAGAGTTGTAAAGCTAGGTTTAGACAGCTCACAACTGAACTCCTGGAGTTAAATTTAAAAGTTGAAGCTATAGCAAACAGGCGCTTAATCTATTAGGATCCTCCACTGCTACTAGAGCTAGCAGTAGTCCTAAAATAGTCGTAAACACTGGTCATGCAGATGCAGCCGTGCAGGTGATGAGGAGCAGTAGTACAGTACAGGTACCAATAAATCATAAGTATAGATAACGTAGATCCAGTGACATTCATTGATGAGGTTTGCGTTTCCAAGGCCATCTGCATCATCAGGTAGCTGCAACATGGATCCCGGCCTCTCATCTGCTCCATCCAACGGCCATCCTTGCTTTTGTTTCACCACAGAAAAAAAATACTCCAGTCCAACTACACAGAGACGACACAAGTCAAGTTGCTTTTGCGAAGCAGCCGGCGGCGATGGCGATGCGGTGGTGCTATGTGGGCAAGGCCACCAAGATCTTCTTCGCCGTCCTGGCCGTCCTCGCCCTCATCGGTGTCGTCCTCGCCTTCCGCGCCCTCCTCCACCGCGCCAAGTCGCGCGCCAGCTCCTCCTCCGCCGCCTGCGCCGCCGCCGACGAGTGCCAGCCCATCCTGCCCGACACCGTCCCGCACCCCTCCATGCCGTCCACCACTCCTCCGCCGCCGCACCAATATCCCACCTTCCCCCCACCGGACGCCGCCATGCCCATGCCCATGCCGCAGCCCCCACCCCCTTTGCAGCTGCCACCACCACCACCAGCAGCGATTGCGCAGCCCCCTCCGGCATTCGCCTCACCGCCTCCTCCCGACGCTCTCGTGCCCCCGGCGCCTCCCGCTGCGCCTGCGCTGGTGACGCCACCGCCTGCGTTACCGTCAGCGCCTCCGCCGCCCGCACCGGAGGCGCCAAGCCCAACGGCCTCCTGATGCCGCCGATTCTTCATCTCAGATTCAGAGTGACTACTCTAGTGTGTCAGGTAGCCCCGCGATTCGATGTACTGCTAGTGATTCTGGCTAATCTTGCAATTCATTCGCAAAATTTTGCCTTGCTGAAATGCTGAGTTGAGTTCATCTCTCTCATGTTGCGTGAGTTGATTACACTGTACACATAGTTGCCTGACAATTCTGTTGTTCCATTCCACCATCAAATTCATTTGTTGAATTTCAGTTATCTGAGGAGCATGCATGACAGCGATGGATCTCATCTGTTTGTTTGTTATTGTGCCAATTAAATTACCTACCCATCTCGTATCGTACACACGACGGATGTTTGACCGGCATTGACCATCCTTGGATCCTGGACATCCCTTTCCAACTGTTTTTCGTGCGTCAGTTGCTAATTGTTTTTCTTTCTTCAGATTCCACCAAACTACTCTTCACACATCTTCTCCTTCCTCAAGGATCCAACATAAAACACTCAAGGCATTTCAGTGTCAAAGAGAAGATGGCATTTTCAAGCAGAAAAAGAACTGTAACAGAAAAGTCAGCAATATATCATCTTCTCCACTCGCATGCATGGTGGATAGCCTACAGTGTGGCCACTACATTTCCTCTAGGCAAACACTAGTACAAAAGTGAGCTCCCCTCCATCCATTTGTTTTCCTTCATCTGTTTTTCACCACTGTAGATTTTCAGTAACAGGCTAGTTTTCTTAGAAGAAGTATGTAAGAGGGTCGGTGGCTTTACTTTCACTCATCAACTTGTCTTATGCACTTGAAGAATCAAAACAAACAAGCAGTGGCAGCACACATATGACCTGTAAGGATGGAATCATTTTTCCTCGCAAAACAACAGAAGCAGGTGTCACTTTTCATAAGTTTCCACCGGATGGATCAGATACATGAGCTGTACTAGCATTTCCTCTGTTTAGCTTAATCTATACATGTATGCTAGGAATTGTGTAGCCATGAATCTGTAGATTCCTTTTAATGTATTTTTCCACAACAAATCTACCGGTGTAATCTCCATCAGCCAACCTGTATAATTATAAATAAAGCATATTGGTGGACAGAGGTTGAAAAGGTTTTGACCAATATATAATCAATACAACCACCATAGTGTCATACATTTGTAAACAAAAAGCAGGCATACATGCTGCATCTCCTTTAAGCATATTCAGTTCTTCACCTGTTATCCTTCATAAAGCTATTCTGCACAAATCAAGAAGGCAGGAAAAAAAAGTTCATTTCTTCAGATAGCTAGGAGCCTAGGACTAGGAGAATATATATAGTTTTGCTGCCTAGCCAGTGATACTCATATTCACAAATTAAAGTGCGAAAGCAACCACCAGCCTTGCCCCTAGCAATATAAAGATACACATGAACCTCATACATAACAAAAAAACAGGGAATGCGGCAATGCTAAACGAAGCTTCTTCTCCTTTTAAAAAAGTCTGTTCTTTTTCTCTAAGAAGTCATAAAACAGTCTGTTGCATTGCATGAACCACTGCATGCATTGCATGTGTGCAGTTGCGCCATATATCTGCAATAACATCTGGCATCATCTACTAGCCAGATCTATCGATGATAAAATGTCAATGCAGACACACACAGGAGAGAGCTAGTGAAACAACTAGAGCAAGGCTAGGATAAGCTGGGTGGAGCTCCAGTCGTTGCCGAGGTAATCAGTGACACCGAACTGGTCCGGGTTGATGGAAATGGATGAGCTTCCTAAGACGAACTTGATGATGCTGATCTCGTTGCGGTTGCCGGTGAAGTTGAACATGAAGAAGCGCCTCAGATGGGTCAGCCGGCCGGGCACGGCGTCGAACAGGAACTCCGGCGTTGCAGGGTACTGCTCCCGATGCTCATCGATCGAGATCTCCCTGGGATGCTCCAACTGATCAACATCATAGTATCACCATTAATTACTTGCACTTTAATCATTGATGCACATATATTCATCATGTAAGTAGCCATGTAGCTAGCTAGGATTCATCATTATTAGAAATTAAAGATGAGAGTAGGGAGGTAGAATGAGTGAGCGACCTCGTTGGTGATGAAAAGGTTCCTGAGACATGGCGAGCTGCGAAGGAGATGCAGGACGACACCTGCTTGGCCTTGGTTTGGCCACATTCCCTCCACTCTCAGAACCTCAATTCCCCAATCCGGCAGCTTCATGCTGTCCACGATCTTCGACAGGTACTGCATTTGCATCCGATTATATTCTTGTTATATGTATATATATATAGAGAGAGAGAGAGAGTGCAGAATTAATGCAGATGATCGAGTACGTACGTACCTCGATGCACCAGCCGGAGATGGCGAGCTCGAGGACGCCATGGAAGCCAGCCATGATGCGACTCATGTTGGTCCCGACGTTGAGGAAGGCCGTGAAGTGGTGGAAGGGTGCAAAGACGTTGTACCACCACAGCTTGTCGTCCATGAGCAGGCTCACCTTCCGCGCCGACAACCTCCTCACGCCGCCCTTCTCGACGGCGACCATGTTCCGCCCGGACAAGACCAACTCCTCCACGTTGGGTGCCGACACCTCGAACGGCACCATGCCGTACCCGCCGCACCCTTCCAACACCACCCGCCGGACCGACGGGCTGCGGATCTCGATGCCCACCGTGTCCTCCCTGCGCGCCACCGCCGTGAACCTCAGGTGCAGCAACTCCAGCAACGGGCACCCGTCGATGAGGTTCTGGAAGTGGGTCGAGCTGCGGAACCCCGCGTGCTCCAGGCACAGCCGCCTCAGCTGCGGGAGATGGACGGCGCCGTCCACGTCCAGCCGCAACCCACGAGCGGCGGCGTGCACCACCAGCCGCAGCTCCACCAGCGTCTCGCACCGGAACAGCGACGCCGGCGTGTGCAGGGCGGCGCCAATGTTGACGTCGAGCCTCTCCAGGCGGTGGTGCTCGCAGGACGCCAGGCGGTCCAGCCAGGCCGTCACCCTCCGGTCGCCGTCGGTGTCGTAGCGCGTGTGCGCCAGCGACATGAACTTGATGCCGGGGCCGGAGTGGTTGAAGACGACGCGGTCGACGATGGCGGCGAAGGTGGAGTCGAGGTCGAGGAGGTGATCATCAGGGATGGTGGATGCATCCAGCTCGTAGGCCTCCATCCCCATCCACGCCTCACGCAACCTCCTCGACACTGCTGACGCGCGCACCACGTCTCCCACATCCGGCAGCAGGAACATCATGATGCACTGCAGGATGCATAGAGGAACATCATCCATGGATGCCATCGATCTGCCCTGTCAACCCAACAAAATTAAGCTAACTGATTAATTCCAAGTTACCTGGAAAACACCAAATTTCATCATGTAATTTGAGATGACTAGTGTGATAACAAATTAACCACGCATATAATACTCGCTCCGTCTCAAAATACATAGCAATACAACATCAAAAAGACTAGAACATCCCTACGCTATCAAATCTTAATACAATTACGCCCCCCCCCAAAGAAAATAATAATCCAACACATCCTTGCTAATTTGTTTCCTTTGATCTTGTGGTAGAGTTGATCTAGCCATCTGTCCACGTGCCACAATATATATACCCATTGGTTCGGAACCATTAGATCATGAAACTAGGAATGGACGACCTAAATTTCTAGAGCAGACCGGCACACGAAAACTCTTATGCATGTCCACACTCCGAGCCTTATGCCATCGCTTTCATACCCTCATTCCTCCTCACCCCTTTATGGTAATGGTGTTTCCAAATCGCCCCTTTATGGTAATGGTGTTTCCAAAGTAAAGACGTATCTTACTTGTTGAGACAACTTTATGTTATAGTTATTAAGAATTAACCCATTTTACCTCCAAATTTTCTTCTTGATCCATTAGATTGTATGCCTCTTTCTATTGCTTCCAAGTTGAGCTTGGTGGTTGGACGCACGAAGGAAAACATCTAACATATGCTCCATATCCGACCAATTGATGACTTGCTCATTATCCTTCCGTGTATCTATGATATTAGGGATGGACTAAAGTGGGCTTAGGATTTTAAAATGTATTCATATCTATTTGAGTTCTACTTATTTTCTTACATGTATTATTCCTATTCTCCCCTAAAATCCAATGTAATAGTTATGTAGTTGCTGTGCAAGTCCCGCTCCCCGTTGCGCATCCCAAATTCCTACATCTATCACTATAGGACTTCACAATTAGATACGAGAGACCTCATAGGGATGGCGTACCTATAGGGTTTTGCTCCCATAGAGTTCAGCATGTTAGGATCTCTCCAACGAAGCTTAACCTCAAGCAATTTCCAATCTACCATGTGTGTTATCTCTAGTTGCTTCTTCGAAGTATAGGCAAGGTAATAATGACAAGGAGATTTCAATACCATACATTATATTACAATTCCATACATGGTACGACAAGTCTCGAAAAGGAACCCTCAGTTCATCAAGGATGGTGGTAACATGAGGTTGAAACTATGCCAAAATGACAAAGAACTCGAATTTCTTCAAGTACTACAAATGGATATATGGAGAAACCCACTCCTCAATGGGAACAACCTATCTCATATAACATTTGAGTAAGTGTGTTTTACCAAAATACCCTTATTTTCCCTCAACTCATAGGAGCGGAAATGCCTTTCTACCGTCATCACTGATAATCGATCTTGAAGCATGTTTTTGCTCTTTGTGCAATTTCATCTTGGGCTTGACTTCAATCCATCATCTTGGCAACATTGTGCTTGATCCTTCGCATGATCATCGCCTTCCCTTGATATGTTTGGCCCCATGCATGTGAAATTTTACTTGCATAACGTAGAAAAACATCATCCTCTATCGAGCCTCAAATCCACATATGGCCAAATGATTTTAGTCTGCGGATGTGTCTGAGACAAAACACATGCTCATCACAGTTTTCGGTTGATTCGCTCCTACTCGCATCAAGAAACTACTTGTTAAATCAGCCAAGTACAAGAGATTTAGTTCTTTTTTTGGGAAAATTTGCCCATATTTCATTGGTTTTTATTGGTGTTCGAGTGGTATTCATGAAGGTCGATGAAACCACTTAGAAGCAGTATTAGATCGACGAAAGATTTTTGAAACCTTTCTATCCTCTATAGAAGACTACCTCATATAATCCTTGAATACAAGAGTATCATTTTTGCCAAATACCATTATTTTCACTCAAACTCCAAGGACTGGAAACCCTTTTTATCGTCATCTCCAGTAGTTGATATCGCTGACATGTGTGCCTATCACCAGCAAGTTTAAGCTTGCATATTGTCTTTGTACAATGTCTTTTTCTGCTTGACAACCCATCATCATGGCAACATGTTGTTTGATCCTTCATGTCAACATTGCTCTCCCCTTGATTTCTTTGGCCCCACACCTGTGAGACTTCACTTGCTCAACATATGAAAGTAGCATCCTATATATCGAGTTACAAATCCACATATGGCCAAATGCTCTTGGATGATTTTAGTCCGTAGTATTTGTTTGAAACGTAACTGATGCTAGAGGATTGTCTCAAAGCTAGCTCACATATATTTCTCTTGGTTTTATGGTCGAGTGAATCTTTTTCATTTTTGAGCCATGGGCTTTATATGCCATAAATGCGATCCTACACTTAAAGTCTAGGTTGGGCCTTATTGGCAACTTCAACTTATGAGTTGGCCCTTAGGCTTTAAGTTTGAGCCCTGCCTTGGTCATGGTCCAACCAACATTGATGCACTAATCCTAGAGCTGGGGCACCCTTTAATCAGTTGGAGTTAGTGACATAAGAACCAAGGTCCCCATGGTCAGTGGCCCGGGGCGTGTTGGTGCTACGTCATCTCTTTCTCGAGCTACTGAAGATGGCACGTGACGATCACGGGTCAACACGTGGCCCTCCTCGAAGACAACGGAGAGTGGCATATCCGCGACAATTAATGCAGAGCCCCAAGCCCTTGGCCACAAAGGCCCATCTTGGGCACAATCCCCGTGCTACCCCAGCAGGTCTCCATTGAGGTGGTAGGGCACAGAGCCACAACCGTCCTGCTCACAATGGTTGGATGGTGTAAGCTGTCTCGCCTTGGCACTCTATTGTCTTTCAATTTAAGGGTGACAAAACATATATCTACGCAAGCTAAGGCGTGAGACGTGAAGGACATGATGACATCTGCCACCCTTGTTGCCTATCATTTCGGCCACAGTTCACCCTAACAAGGCGGTGAGACGTAGGGTGTGTGGTTGAGTACCACGCCATTTGCCCGGGCCCACCAATTTTTACTAGCATTTACCAAACACTGATAGATGAGCCTCACGACTAGGGCAACACGATAAACCTATTCCAGCGAGCCTGCGTGGATCTCAGGTGGCGGTGCGTGGCGAGCGCTCACCATACCCAGACATGGGATGGCCCCACGGGGACCCACCCGAGCTCGGAGGAGCAAGCAAGATGGATAGTTGCTAACAAGACTTTCCATACCTAATGCCTATACACTTGACACCTTTCTCGTAGTTCGGTCATGTGGTGTTCCCTAGTGTATTATAAGGGGAGAGCTAGGACCATGGAGAGGGGGGACCGAGAAAAAAAAATTCGGAGAGAAAGACTCTGTGAAGTTCCCATGGTCAGCCACCCTCTGTGAAGTTCTTAGAAAATATGGAAGAGAGGAGGAGGAACACAACTAGTCTGAATACTTTAGGCAAGTGCTTCACCAAGGTGTTTGAGCCACGATCTAGGGAACCCTTATAACATCTTAAATTCCACCAGGAGAGAAATCAAAGACACATTAGGAGTAAGGTGTTATACTCCTAGGTGGCCCGAACCTGTATAAACCCTAGCTCTCATCCGCTTCCACATTTTTACTACCCAAACTCAAAGAGGGGTCCCGTTGGATCCCCGTTATCTACGTATGTGCACTAATAGTTGGGTACCCTAAAGTGTCATCCACCACACTATAATGCTTGGAAAGGTAAAACAGTACAATATATAGTTTTATAGGAAATTTTCAAAAGGTTGGAGCTCTTGCTAAGTTTCCTCCAAAATTTCTATATGATTATCTATTCCATAGGGAATTCCAAGAATAGAAAAGGATTCAATCATTTGTTTCAAAGGCCTTCATAGGAAATTTTCCTATAGGATTGAAATCCTTCAAAATTCCTATTTTTTCCTACAAATGAAAAGTGCCCTAAATACATAGATTTAAATTATGGATCATGTCTTCCTTATTTTTCATGTGAGACCATAAGGGTATTTTGACTACAGATCTAAACTCCCAAGGAACATTCATGGGGATCCATAGCATATACAACTTTATTCCTATCATTTGTGCAAGAAGAAAATTATGTATATGCTGTTGAAGGAAAAACTATACATAATATGAGTATACTTGCATATACCTAGATCTAGTTAAAAAGAGTGTGCGCAATAGTCTAAAGATGAAGATTTTTTTTATGTGTTGCTGTAATACACAATTGGTACAGATCTAATTAAATGAAAGTATAATATATCATTCTATGGCATGCAGAGATGAATACTAGTATGCTAGCAAGTTGCAAAATCATGATGTAAAGATACAAAGGACTTTCACCACAAGGAAACCAAATATGCGAGAAAAAAAAAGAAAACAACCATGAAAGAGAGGTGATGAGAAAAATTCTCTAGAAGCATAATACCAATCTTTCCCTAAGGTTAAACTTGAAGATGATTACCTTGAATGATTTCACTAGCTATTGTCAAGCCAAGAAAACCTCCTGTAGCAAGAACAGAATAGAGAGATGGAGATTTTTTTTCTCAAGAGGAGGGTGCGTGCTTAGATCTAAAGCCAGATAGTTTTGGTTGCTGAGTAAATTATAAATGTAATGATACATACTTTATACCCCAGATGTAATTTATGCATGTTCTATGGCTTTTTCTGATAAAGACAAACAGATTTGACTACGATCAAATGATGCTAATAACACACCATTAAAAAGGTACTAGCAAAGGAAGCAATCAATGTAGTGCATCTATTAATGACATCCAACTATACTGATGGGGTGGATTGCATGACATCTTTGAGATATTTGCTGCACATATCTATCATTTAATTTCAAGATTTGGAATTAATTGTACAGATCACCTCTGAATCAATATGTGTTCCTAGCCATCCAATTTATTTATAGTAAAAATAACTCCGCTGATATTTGATTACATACAAAAGGAAAAAAAAAGGAAAAAGAGTACGAGTAAAGGGCCCTAGCATAATTGGGCCGGGCTGACTGTATAACCCAATAATCCTACCTTAGCATATAAAATACCTTTTTAGGGTTGAGCCAACTCCTTCCTTCTTTGCCCTAGTATAATTGGGCCGGGCTGACTGCATAACCCAATAATCCTACCTTAGCATATAAAATCCCTTTTTAGGGTTGAGCCAACTCCTTCCTTCTTTGCGGCTGCTCCTTCTCTCTTCTCCCCTTTTCCGAGCACGGTGGTTGTGGCGGCGTAACGCAATGCAGCACAACCCTAGCTCACCGGCACCAATGGATCCTCAGCAGCCGAAACCCGTCAGCTATCTATGCACAGGTGAGAGTCCCCCACCCCCCCCCCCCCTGTCTCTCTCTCTCTCTCGTCCTCCGACAATTTTAGACAAACTTTGATGAGTGATGTTTTTCAATTTGCTGTTGCGATTTTGGCGAGTTGCCAAGGAAGGCACAATAGGTATCATCACGCAAGATTCCCTTTTCTAAGCGCTCATGTTGTGAATTTCATGACCCTCTAGCTAGTTGTTTTGGTTCTTGTGGATGTAAGTAGATCCCACATATACAAGATGATTGGATGATTGTATTCCATATAAATTTAGGCTCCAGATTCAAACCGCACTACAACTGTGGATGATGGATAACCTTTTCCTTCTAAAAGTGTTGATTTTTGATATATTCTATCCCTCATGATGAAATGATGTTTTGTTTTACTCTAGGTTAGTTCAGTTCTGACTTGTTAGATTTTAAATCAATCCCTAATACGAAGTGTATATGTATTTGTTTTAGATTGTGGAACTGAGACCTTACTCAAACCGACTGATGTTGTCCAGTGCCATGAATGTGGCTGTCGCATCCTCTGCAAGAAGCGAACCCGCCAAGGTACGATAACTCTATATACCAATCCTTAACTTGTTCCTTTTTGCTTTCCATATTTATTTGTAGCACATTTTTGTTATTGCGTCATTGTTTGCGTTATCATTGGCTAGCTTCTAGTCACTTGGAGTATAAGTGTAATGGAGTAGTACGTGAGATTAGGTTGCCTTTTGCAACACATACAACTATATAATGTCCTTATAGCATGTGCCTGTTGAAATTTGATTGCGGCCATTAAATTAATTGATCTTGGATTGATAACCCGGCCAAGAGTTGTGACTATGATCGATCACAATGATTTATATATCACAACTATTGCATATTTGCATGAGGTGCTCTACAAGAGGAAGGAATTTGGAAAGCTCAATATGTTGTAAGTGTGCAAACCATGACAACCAAACTCAAATTATATGGAAAGCATTGAAATAACATATATTTGCTAATCACATTGAGATATATATCCCACGTTGGTCTACAAACACAACGATTAGTTTGAGATCGATATCAAACCATCCTAGGATGAGTTGGTCTATTATTGTAATAAAAGTGTGGAATTAACCCACAATGGTCATCTGTTGTGAATGTACGTACAAAGGTTTTATGTCATTGTTTAATGAAACTTGAGCTTGATCCGTTTCCTCTTTTTTGGTGTAAAAATGATAACATACGCATGTTTCTCCCAAACAAAAGCAAGGCATTACTAGTACTATTTTGTACTTTGCTCTTAACTTGGTCATAATGCTTAGACTAATTAAGTTAAACTGAGCATTCGCATGGCATTTCTTTATGGTTCAATAAGCACAATAGCGAATCACATATTTGATTAAAAACTGAATACTGAGGCTTTGTTTATGTCTTGTTAAGTTTGATCTGAACATGTATACAATTTTGTCTCTTCTTTGTTCTAACGCATTTATCATTTCCCTAGTATGTTGCCATGTGCAATCTTTCATTTTAAAATTTGCTTCTTCTTTGGCAGTTGTTCAGTATGAAGCGCGCTGAAGATGAGGGAATTGGCACATTTGCTAGCTATTACCATGCTCTCAAGCGAAGAAATGATTATTGAGTGTCCTTACCAAAATAAACATATATATAGCAAATGTGTTGAGCAATACTCAGAATGTCGTATCTTTTCATTGAACTTTGGCTGGAAGTGGTAATACCCAAACTAAAAAAATTAATGTAATGCATTGTTGTGTTGGACATTTTGAGATATGGAAATAATTAAGTTGTGTGGATTTGTATGGTTGCTCCTGATTTGATTTTGCAGGTATTGTTGTTGACCACAGGGCAACAAGTTAAATATATATGGTCCCTGATTGCAAGGTAATGCAGTGATGAACGTGTTACAGAGAGTTGAATGCAGGTGTTTTGTAGTCTGTTCTTTCCTATGGTCTGAATTATTTGTGTAGTATTCCCACTGCCCAGAGAGATCTGATCACTGAAACTTCACTAATCAACGACTTTGAACAAGAGCATATATATATTGAGCATCTCAGCAATAGTTAGCTAGCATTGTATCAGTACATAGATAATCTATATAGGGACAGTGTTTATAATTTCGGATTTGAATTTTTGAAATTCCGTGCTTTATCGGTAGGTCCGTATTCTTCAGGTCAAAATTTATTTGTACTTCTTTACCTGGCGAAAAATGTTCAAATTAATTTAGCGAAATTTCTTCAAATGCAGAAGATCTTAGTCGAATTTTTCCCAAGTATTTCTAAAATTTCGGAATTCGATCTAGTCCCTCCTAGGTTTATGAATTCTGAAATAGCGAACCCCTGAGCACGTATTAATTAAGTGATGAAAAATACAGGCGACATGAGGATCAACACTGTATCGATCGATATCATGCTGAAAGAATGACAATATATATATATATAGCTCGATTTATTCCGTCGAGAGAGTACAAGTGTACAGCAAATAAATGTACGTAAAAAGGAAAAGGAAAAGGAAAAGAAGAAGCGAAAAGCCTGCAAATTTCTCAACAGCTTAGCTAGCAGTGGCATGCATGCATACATGATCGAGGGAAGGGATTAATTAATTAAGCAGAGCCCAAAAAATAATTAAATGGAGCCTATAGTCTCAGTCTCACATGGCGAGGAAGGCCAATGCCATCCCTGCGGCGAGCGTGGCGGCGACGTTTGTGGCGATGGTTGACGCAGCAGACGCGGACGGCGCCGGAGATCTGGTGGGCGAGGTGACAGCGGGCATCTCCTCGGTGGGTGATGAGACGGCGGGAGGCATCGCCGGGGCGGCGGCCTTCTTGTGCCTGGGCTTGGTGGCGGCGACGGTGACCTCGAGCTTCATGCCGGCGGCGCAGTGGCCGGGCACGCCGCAGATGAAGTAGTGCTTGCCCGGGGCGTCGAGCTTGACGGTGGTGGTGCCGCCGGTGTAGGAGGCGAGGGCGTTGGCGGGTGAGCAGGCGTCGTAGCTGGCCTTGGGGACCTCCACCACGTCGTGCGAGGAGGGATAGGTGAACACTGCATGCATGGTACGTATGTTCATGGTCAATTGAGAGGTTGCTTCTTCATCCATGCCATGGCCATGGATGGAATGAGAGAGTTGAGATCGAGGTGCTTTGCTTACGGATGGAGTCGCCTTGGGAGAACTTTTGGGAGACGGACCAGGCATTGTAGTTGCCGGTGGTGTCCCAGGCGCCATTGCCGCCCACCGGATGCACCGCCGCCGCCGCGACCTGCGCCAGAGCTGCCACGGCGACCACGGCCAACAAGCTGGCCGCCTGCTGCTTCTTCGTCACCATTCTGCTTATTGCCATATGCAGATATCGATCGATGTATCAGCTGTCACTCTAGTGCTACTGCTACACGACCGAGATCGATCGAGGATGATTAATTAGTAGCTATATAGACTCTTTGTAGTTGCTGACACTTACTGTGGGCTGTGCAGGACTGCAGGCAGCTAGCTAGCTCTTATATATATATATATATAGCGATCGATCAACAAGTTAAATTAACTAAATTAGAGATATATACGCTGCATGCACCGACAGATGATGCACGAAGCTAGACTTCAAATTTGCGGTATGTGGGAGTTAGTGGACATACATACGCGGCATACATTGACCAGAAATTCTAATGTTAATTACTTGCTTGCTGAATTGCATAAACAACACACCACACCACACTAATACTATAATCATTCATGCATGCATCATCTTCCGCCCGGCTTCCATTTCTTCCTTCCTTCCTTCCTTAAAGGAAGGCAGGCAGCCAATGATCAATCCATGTGCATGCTTTAACATGATATATATATATGCCGCCTATATCATACCAATTACACCAAATTAAACCAATAAAATATAATCCCCTTAACAACAATATATAAGTATATACTAATAACAATATTCACACACATATTTATATATTTACATTCTTGATAGTTTACTACTCCACCAGCCGTTTGGTTCTGACATAACATATATACTATATCTATATGTCTACGTGTTAACTTCAAACCGAACCCAACGCGCTAAGGGAGACCAAACTAAGAGTAATAAAAAACATATCAGCGTGTTCTTTTGTTTACATGTTCCCACGTAACTTCTTTTGTCAGCTCTAGTTAGTTCATGTCTTCCACAATCTACGCTGAAAATTAATTAATTATTTAATTGTCCTAACTACTGTGTTAGCCTGTATACATGCGTCGTTCTAACATTCCCATAGGCTTAAATAGGTCCCAATTCTACAGTTATGAAATTTTAGATGAAAATGGGGCTCCAACAGTCCCCTATAATCAATGCCCAAAATTTAGAATTCTCATATCTTTTTTTCGCTCTCCATAACTCGGGAGCACGCAGCGACTTCCAACTTCAAAATTGGTGGATCGCGCGAAGGGGAGGGGGAGGTGCCAATCGCGCAGGGGGTAGGGGGACCGACCGTACCAAGGAGAGTTGGAGGTGACTTCACTTTTTATTTTAGGGAGTTAATTTTAGGTGATCTATTGGAGATAAGATTTTTCTTAAAAAAACCCCAAATCCATATATTAGAGATTCTTAAAAGGATATTTTGTATTTAGAATTTGAGAGTACTGTTGATGATGCTCTTAACAAGCTTAAATTGTAGACGTCTTACGTCGTCGTCGTTGTCAATCAGGTCATAGTTGTTGTTTGTGGATACCCTTCTAATTCAAACAAAAGACTAAATTAACGGTGCAAAAATGACCAATTAATACATTCACTTGTACTTCAACAGATGAGTCGATTGAACTTGTATATACAAAGTGCGATGCATTATTCCCATTTTCAGAATAGCTTAGCTATCGTGCAACTTGTTAATGACTACTGCAAGTGTAGAGTTAGGTCGTTGATTATAATTAAGCACCCAATTAATAGCACGAATTACGTGCCTTGCATTCGTTGGCATCATAACAATAAGAGATTGATCATGCATGTGAGTGGGGGCGCTACTGCATTGGCATGTCTCAACTCTGTGAGATGCATGGTTGCTACTAGTAGTTAGAGCTTCATTGGCTTTTGTGGGGTAGGAAGATTCCTCTCCAAACTACAGATAATTAACAATTGAGTTGTTAAGACAGACAGACAGGCAGCAGGCAAGGCAACTGCCTGGCAGCCTGGGTGATGATGCATGGACAAATGCAGTGAGAAACTTGTGCCCCAAATACATCCATACACACATATAGCCTGAAAAAACTTTCTATATGAAAGTTATTCTAAAATATCAAATTAATCTATTTCTTTTAAGTTTGTAATAATTAAAACTGTTTTACGTGAAACATTTTATCTTTATCTTTATCTTTATCTTCATCTTCAGAAGATTCAAACACCACCTTATTAGTAGATATTGCCAATGAAGCATATACATGGTTAATTTTTATTTTGAAGTGCATGTGGGTCACACTCTCCTGTGTGGCTGCCTAATTTGCCTTGGTTTGAAAACTTTCAATTGCAAACCCATTAATTTGGAGTTGAAGCTGGACCTGCAATTTTCTGAAGTTGGAACTTACTAAACAAGATATTTTTTGTTTACTTTGTCATCGATAAATTAAAGGAGGGAGGTACTATTTTTAAATTAAATGGTGGTTTAAGTTGCTTGATCGATCACCCCTGCAGATAGCTAAATAACGGAGATTCAGGCAATGTACATGATATTGGCAAACAAATAATTATGCATCCAACAATACATATATGCATGCATGCACAGTATATCCTATCCTCTTGTAGTCATGGAGTTTAGTTTGTAGAATTACTGAACATGCAAACGCTGCTGAAAGCGCACATGGCTTCCGGTTGAGTGAGCTGGCACTAGCAGTATATATTAATTAATTAATTTATTGTTGGAAAGGTAAGGTCTCTCATCTGCTAGCTCAACCGCAGAGAGGGATTTGGTCAAAGTTGTGTACGCTAGCTTCCTAGCCCATTCTATTCATAAATTAATTCGTGGCCCAACCCAACTCGCGCAACAAAGCCGACAACCAAAAGTTTTGGCCCAGGCCCAAACAGATGCTATTCTCCCAGAAAAGCCCAATACATACTTCAATTTGCACAAGCCCACTTTCCACATTTAATTAGGATAAATTGCTTGGGCCGACACAAACATCAGATCAAGGGGCATTTCCATTACCATATTTTCAAATCCAATTATGTTTTTACTTTTACTTTTTAAAACTTTTTTAGTTTCGTGTTTATTTTTTCAGCTCAAGCTTGTTGTGCTACCCCTTCAATCCACATGGCTCCGGAGGTGCCGCCGCTGTCTCTCATCGTCCATATTAGGGTGAAAACGGAGCGGATTCGGACACATAGTGTTCATAACATATCCTAAACCATATTATTAAACGGTTGCAGATAGTGTGCGGATGCGGAGCGGATTGTTTCGGATGTTGGAAATGGTACGGAATCAGTGCGGACCCGCAGGTTCGGAAACAGATTAAATTTGTCGAATGTTATGCATGTATGCAACCAATACACCATTGAGTTAGCATTGTAAGGGACAACAACGCAATAATCAATGAACGACCCATCATAATAATTATGTAATTAAGTGCTAAATAATATGAATACAAAATATCCATAAATATAAAAACACAGCTAAGCAAGTATGAGCTAGATGGTGAAAGCCTCGGACTAAAGAATCTAGGTTAATTGATGAATTAGGCCATTAGATAAGCCAGCACATGTTACATGCAACAGATAGAGTGGTTACATGGGTTGACAATCTCGGATTATTTGGCAAATGACCTATCAGATAATCCTGCATAAATGTCGAATAATCTGCATCCGCTGAATTTTAGAAATAACATATCCACATCAAAATTCACATCGTACTATTCGCATCCATATTTATTGGATTTTTAAAAACCCATACCATATCCTTATTTTGGACGAATTTGGAGCGGATCCGTTTTCATCCCCTATGTCCATCTGTGTCTACCGCTTACCACTGATCCTGCTCATAGCTATCCCTTTAAGCTTGAAAAACCTTGCGACCTAGACACCAACAACCTCGAATCCTAAGTGATTGGGGCCACCGCCGTTGTTGGAGCAGGAGAAGATCATTAAGCACGGATCTTGGAGCAGATGGGGGTGTTAAAAAATGTTAAAGTATATGGTAGTTAGAGTCATATTAGGATATGATTGATTTGTGTAGATTCCTTCCATATCTGTAATCATTCTTTATCTCCTCCCATGTACTATTATATATATCGGCCCCCTGAGGCTCAATACAATTATCCCACGTTACGCAATATTTCCGTCCCCCTATACTATCCAATATGATATCAGAGCGGGCGACCTAGAGCCGCCACTCACGCTTCCGCCGTCGCCGTCCCTAGGAGGGCTCCGATCTCCCGGGGGTGGCCAACTTCTTTTTCTCTTTACATTGTCAAGTCGTCATCCTGAGAGATCGATCTCTCGGGTGTTTGCTTCGTCCTCAAGCAGCAACAGCGTCTCCGGTCGTTGTCGATCTTGCCGTCACCCCTTCTTCCGCCGTCGGCCTTGGGACCGTCTCCATCGCCGATCTGTGTTGCGTCACCGGAGGAATTGATTTGTGTGGATTCCTTCCATATCTCCTCCCCATATACTCATATATATTGGCCGCCTGAGGCTCAATGCAATTATCCTACGTTATGCAATATTTTCCTCTCTCTATGCTATCCGACAAAAAAAAGGCAAGAAATTAAATCCCCCTCAATTTTCCGTCGATGACAGCTCGCAAATCCGTAAATAATTTGTTTTTGGGAGTGTGCAAATTAAAGAACAGCTTAGCAACTTATAGTACATTCCAGCAAACCAATTACCAGCAAACGTGGAACCAATTAATGTGTTACAAAATGTCTTTGACTTTGAAAAGTAGAGCCGCAAACTGAGAAAAATAAAATAAAAATCCGGCAAGAGATAAGAGAGAGAGCCACAAATTGATCGATCGTGGTGGAGCCTGAACGCGTACACCGGCCGGCACGTACGTACGTCAATTGATTGGTTAAAGAAGAATGAAGTAATCAATCGATGGAGATGATCAGTCGACGAAGATGCCGCAGGTGGGTCTGATTTGGCCGTCGGTGCCGGTGAGGACGCCGACCCTGCCCATGTTGATCATGGAGACGGCGAAGTCGGCGAAGAAGGTGTGGAGGTTGGTGTCGTTGGTCATGAGGCGGACGTAGGCGCCGGTGAGGCTGTCGTCGATGAGGCCGGCGTCGGAGCCGAGCAGCGCCTGGTGCGCCGCCACCGACTTGTAGTAGCCGTTGTCGAACTTCACCGGCGTGAGAGCGTCCAAGGGCTCCACGCTGGCCACGTTCCCCGGCTTGCACACCGCCGCCAGCTGCTTGGCGAACGCCGGGTCCAGCGATGGGTCCTGGTCGCCGGCGCCGGTGAAGTTGTACAGCCGCTTGGAGAAGGAGGTGCAGTGCGCCACGCCGATGGTGTGAGCGGCTGCATTCAGTTTAATGATCGATCCATCAGTGTTTGATTGGGATAATATAATACACGTAGGTAGGTACGTACCGGAGAGGACGACCATGTCCTTGATGGTGAGGTTCTTGACGGCGAAGTATTGGGTCATGACGGTGACGTTGCCGTCGGATGGCGGCAGGTTGGTGAGCGCCTCCGCCATGTTGGAGACGTTGCCGTCGCGCCGTCCGGTCTCCACCTCGTACTCGGGGCCATCGCTCTGGATCATATATATATATATATATCGATGCAGCTAGGTCGTTAGCTAGCTATCGATCGAGATCGATATTGGATGGCGTGCATATATACGAACTTACGAAGTAGACGGCGTCTCGCGCGGCCATGGCCATGATGTCGGCGCAGGAGACGACGAGCGGGCAGGTGGCCTCGACCTTGGCCTTGACGGCCTCGATGGCCTCGTAGCCACGCACGGTGAGGTTTGGGTCGGCGTCCTTCTCGGCGGTGGCGTTGTGGGAGTTGAGCATCAGGGAGGCGTCGCAGCCGCGGACGAAGCAGTCGTGGAAGTGCAGCCGGAGGAGCCCCGCTCGGAGCGTCGTGTCGTTGGAGAAGATCCCCTTCAGCTCGCTCCGCACCACCTCCTCCACCCCCGGGCACGACGTGTTGTAGAACCCGTACTGCAGCTGCGCCCTCGCCTCTCCGGCCGCCATCGCCGCCATCACCACCACCGCCGCCGCCGCCCACCTGCACAAACTACTCTTCATCATCCCTGCCATTGCTACCTGCTGCCTCTCTCTCGATCGATCCGGCCGCTTAATTTCCTTCCTTCTTGTGTGTACGTACGTGGTGGTGATCGTCCACGATGATGGATGTACTCCTATTTATAATAAATGTTATACTACACACCAGCTAGCTTTAGCGTGTTTAAGGATCGAAATGATTCAATTAAATGTTTGAGAATGGGTATTTAATTAATTAACAGCCAAATAATGTGAGATCAATGGAATTGGGAAACTATACTTGATTATTCCTCGGTGGCGGTTGACTTTGATAATCGATATATGGAGAATATATACTTCATGGTTCCCATGACATGAACTAACACCACACCGTCCAAACAAACATGCAAGCCATTACGCATGTGCACAACTAACTCTGGCTCTTCCAATTATTTTACTCTCTTCTCCGCCGTGGGGTGCAGCTAGCTAGCACGCACAAAGCTTATCTAATTCTAAGCTAGCTAGGGATTAATTAGACAGTTAATAACTACACATAAGCAGGCATGGAGCCCAATATTAAATTAATATCTGCCAAAGAAAATACTAGTACTCTCCACTAGCTAGCTGCTCCCTCCGGCTAATAATATTTGTTGTTTTAGATAAGGGTGCGGTTAAACTTTAGAATTTTTGATTATATGAATTATTTTTAAAATATTTGTCTTTTGAATATGGTGATTACATGTATAGATTAGTCTTTAAAAGTATTTTAATAAAATCATATATTTATTAACACTTATATATATATATTACAATGGAAAATAATAGTCAAAGTTGTTTTCTGGAGACCGTGTCCTTTTTTAAAACGACAAGTATTATTAACCCGGAGTACTTTATTTATGCTGTTGAACCGGTAATCTGGAGTAATGTGTAGTGGTTTCCAACATGCTGGATCATATCCTGGATTTCGTGCTATATCCTTGCTCAGGCATTCTCGGTCAGAACAGCTGGCCTGTTGTGCCACATGTGTTGGCAAAGATTATTCTTAACCGATTAATGCGGAATACAATAACAAATTGATGAAAATCTGGTTTTTCAGCGTCCTACAACGGTTCAGACGAAACGATGTTCTTCAACATCATCGTTTTTACAATATTGATTGATCCGTGGACATTTATTTTGGTCAATATATCTATGGAGTACATAGAAAGTTTATTGTATATACACGTATGCCTGTCAATACAGAAATAATACATTTTGGGTTTATAACTGTTCTAGCTAGTGGTCACGCTTTGACATGTAGCCGTTAATCTCTTCAATATAATGCAAAGATTATTCACTCAAGAAAAGCTACCAGGTGAAGCTAACCAGATCATTGATCGTTTGTGGTGTGTTAATTTAATTAGCATATGTACTGTGGTTCATGGCCAAGGGAGAGTGCAGAGAAAACAGAGGATACGCATGTCAGGATGAGGAAAATTAATCTGTCCTGCTTAATTAGCAGCTCTTGCATTGCACGGATGGTAGAATTAGCCCATTATATTGAGCATGTTAGTCAGCTGGTGCTGAGTACTTGTGATATCGCTTTAAATTTGACCTTTTACAAGTTGAAACGGAAATTACAAATTATATATGATTTTCAATAGTACACGTATTATACTAGTTAGAGTTTACTTTAACTTTGTTTTAACTACTCCCTCCGTCCCATAATATAAGGGATTTTGAGATTCTACTTGCACTATTTAACCACTCGTCTTATTCAAAAAATTTGTGCAAATATAAAAAACGAAAAGTTATGCTTAAAGTACGTTAGATAATAAAGCAAGTCACATAAAAAATAAATAATAATTCTAAAATTTTTTTAATAAGACGAGTGATCAAAGAGTGCAAACAAAAACTCAAAATCCCTTAGAGCCCATTTAGTTCCCCAAAATTTTTTCCCAAAAACATCAAATCGAATCTTTGGACACATACATGAAGCATTAAATATAGATAAAAAGAAAAATTAATTGCACAGTTATAGAGGAAATCGTGAGACGAATCTTTTAAGTCTAATTAGTCCGTGATTAGCCATAAGTGCTACAGTAACCCACATGTGCTAATGACGGCTTAATTAGTCTCAAAAGATTCGTCTCGCCGTTTCCAGACGAGTTCTGAAATTAGTTTTTTCATTCGTGTCCGAAAACCCCTTCCGACATCCGGTCAAACGGTCGATGTGACATCCAAAAATTTCCTTTTCCGCAACTAAACACACCCTTATATTATGGGACGGAGGGAGTAGTATAGATTGAATTTAAACTAGCATGACATGACTGTGAAATGATATGCCACATATAGACACAGGAAACCAGTGGCCGATGAGTCCAATCAATTATTCACAACAAATCACGATTCATTTGGCCCTTGATTGACGTCCGTCCGGCTACAGTTACAACAATCGGAGATTTCATCTCCCAAGATACAAATTTGTCCCTTTGGAAATTAAGTAAACAAACAGGGGTTACAACCCTGCACACATGACAAATTAAAATAAAATCAAGGAAAATCTTTGGTTTTTGTAAAACAAATCCAGAAATGACGACGAAACGACGTACGAACAATCAGTACAACAGTTTGTCCAATTTGCACGTACGTACGCATGCATGTAAAATGTGTGAGATCGATCGTTCAGAAGAGCAGCATGAGGACCCCCGCGAGGAGGAAGAGAAGCGAGCCGGCGAGCGAGGTGGCGAGCATGGAGGCGGCGGCGGAGGATGAGGGCGACGGCGGGTTGACAGCGGAGCACTTGTGCCTGATCTCGCCGTGGGAGTGCGTGAGCACGCCGATCTTGCTCATGTTGACGAACGAGACGATGAAGTCGGCGAAGAACTCGTCGGAGGAGGTGGCGTTGGCCTGGCGGAGGACGTAGGCCTTGGTGTCGGCGTTGAGGAGAAGCGCGGCGTCGGTGGAGAGGAGGCCCCGCTGCGCGGCCACCTGCTTGTAGTAGTCGGTGTCGAAGGTGGTCGGGGTTGGGGGGTCGAGGTCGACGAGGGTGTCCACGTCTCCGACCTTGCACTGCCCGCGGAGCGCCGTCGTGTAGTTGGCGTCCAGCGTGGGGTCGCCGGCGCCGCCGTTGGAGGAGTTGGTGTAGAGGCGGGTGGAGAAGGCGGAGCAGTGGGCCTTGCCGATCGTGTGCGCACCTGCAAAAAGCCCAACCCAAGCCCAAATGTCACGATGGGCCTAATTTAATTTACATACTAGACTCAATGGGTCAGATTCATGCTATGAGGTGGACAGGCAGGTCCTATTCATGCTGCGTGAGGTGGAGGTTGGGATTTTTGGAAATGGCCCAATAGAAAGCCTACCATGTGCATAACGGATAAAGTTAATTTCACATCCCTCAACTATGATGTCCGAGTTTCATTTTTATCTCTCAACCGCGAAACCACATATGGAGGATCCCAAACTTCTAAAACTAGTGTAACCTGAGTACCTTGAAATTATTAAGATCGTGTGTCACCTCCATGCCTCTTTTGGACTAAAATGTTACCTATGTGCCACATCACCTAAAAGATTGGGCCAACGTGCCACATAAAGTGCTACGTTTACTAAAACCATTCACAATTCTATTGTGTGATTCATTTGCATCAGTTTTAAAAGTTGGGAGATGACATATCCGGCTTTGTGATTGAGGGGTGGGATTGAAACTTGATTCACAATTGAGCTAACATAAAAATAGACTTCTTATTTAGATTGCATTCTTATTGAGTCCAACCCACTAAATCTCCAGCTTAATTTAGATATTGAAGCACTTTGTAGAGAAGCCAAAAGAAAACTCCCTAGAGTATATAATCCCTTAGCTCTAAGAAAAGCTAACTTCTAAAAACGAATATGTACAAGCGCTTATCTAGATTTGTTATTAGAAGTTATTTTTTTTTTCAGAACAGAGGGTGTATGATTCTCCTTATGTTTCTAAACATAAGAAATTCTTTCTAAGTTATTTAGCAAAGATTAAGATAAGATAAATATCCTTTATTTGTCACTTTGTTGGTTAAATTTTAAATTTTGAATTACTTGGATTCTCATAATCAATGTCTCTCAAATGCTTATATTGTGTATAAATTTAAGTCCTAAAAATACTTATATTTAGAAATTGAGGTAAATAGGATCGACCACTAGCTTCTCTCCTTCACAGTCCCACTTTTACTATGCATACAATGACATGACCTCATACACAACGTATGTATAACAGGTTGATGACAACTATATATATAAAAGGGGACTTTCTTTACCTTTTCAAACTTCTACTCTCTCATTTTCCACGCGCTCGCTTCCAAAACTACTAAACGACGTGTTTTTTTTTAAAAAAAAGTTATTATAAAAATCATATTAGTATATTTTTAAGTTTTTTTAATACTTAATTAATCATGCACTAATGAGATACTTTGTTTTCGGTGCGAGAGGGGGGAGGGGAAAAGGCCCCAACTCAATCAAATTAAACGAACACAACCTTATTTCTCATTAGATAAGGCCCCGTTCGATCTCCAGTTTTGGAGATGGATTTTTATGGTACGCAAAACGAGAAACATTATTAGTATGTGATTAATTAAGTATTAACTGTTATAAAATTTGAAAATTGGATTTATTTGTTTTTTTAAACAACTTATATATAGAAATTTTTTAAAAATAACATAGTTTGAGAAGCGTGTGCTAACGAAATTTTTTAAAAATAACATAGTTTGAGAAGCGTGTGCTAACGGAAAACGAGAAATTGAAAGAATAGAACAGGGCCATATACAGTAAATCTGATAGGACTAAAATTACGTACTGAACGTATAAATAGAGTGTGTGCGTATATATGTACCTGAGAGGACGGCAAGATCCTTGGCGGTGAAGTTGAACTTGGCGAAGATGGTGAGGAGGTCGTTGACGGTGGCGCCGGGGGCAGGAGAGGTTGCAGCCACATCGGCGGCGTTAGAGCTGTTGCCATCTCTCCGACCTGTCGGAAGTGGGATGTACGGCCCTTTCGTCTGTCCATATTATGCATGTATAATTACTTACCGCTAGCAGCTGGTTCAATTCGTCAATTAATCTTGGATGGAGTATGTATAATGTACAGTTAATTAGTTACCAGGCGCACGACGTCGCGGGCGGCGAGGGCGAGGGTGTCGGCGCAGGAGACGATGCCGGGGCAGGCGGCGTCGAGCTTGGCCTTGATGGCGTCCACCACCTCGTACCCTTTCACTCCCTTGTTCAGCGGCGAGTCCTTCTCCGCCTTGTTCCCCGGCGTCGAGTCCAGCAGGATGGACCCCTCGCAGCCGCCCACGAAGCAGTCCACGGAGAAGAGCCTCAGCACCGGCCCGGCGAGCTCCGGCGACTTGGCGAGGATGCTGGTCATCTCCTTGTACACGATGTCCTCCGCGTTCGGGCACGTCGTGTTGTACGCCCCCACGAACACGTGCGCCGACGACGTCCACACCATGCCGAGCACCACCACCACCACCATCACCACTGCTGCAGCTCGCAATTCATGATCCGCCGCCATTGTTTGCTAGCTAGCTAGCTGCGGGGCGGATTGGATTGATGGATAGATGTGTACGTGTGATGCAAGGATGGACACTTCGATCTGCAGGTCCAGTATAAATAGTCCACCCATCCAACGACTAATGGTGCAAAATGCTCTTAATTAATCAATATGCGGCTAGTTGTTGCGAGCAACAAATTAGTAAAAGTAAGCTCATCAATTATCCACTTTCTGTTTTGATGGAGCGCGCTTGCATTGTCATGGCATCATGCATACGCATGAGATGGGATCTAGCCTGCTTACTATCTCTCATACATTATTTCTGAGAGCAGGATGATAATATATAGGTTCTTAATTAATTACTCCACCTTATATTTGTGCTGAATTGGATTTAAGAGAAACAAGACAAGTGAGCCGCAGATCTATTGCCAACTTTTGCAACAAAGTTTTATGCCAATGAGGTGAATCAGGTATAATATGTTTGTATATCTCTAACTTTTTTTTAAAAATAAAGAGTACCTCTAACTATTGTACTCCGTTAGCTATTAAATTGATAGAGCTCTCGCGGTTAGCTTTTTTATTATTATTATTATTATTATTATTATTATTATTATTATTATTATTATTATTATTGTTGTTGTTGTTGTTATTGTTATTATTATTATTGTTGTTATTATTGTTGTTATTGCTCTTTTTTTTAATAAGATAATGAAAAAAGTACTACATCTCCGACCGCACAGAAACAATAAGTCTTTACTAAAATAAATAAAAATATTGGTGTGATAAATTTTTATCTACTCTTAAGAAATAAAAACAGCTAAAATGCTAAAAGAACTGCATAGATTATTAGCCTTGCTCTTAATTCCTTCGCTAGCTGTCAGCAGTTTAATTATCATTTATATTAATATTTTACACAATGACACACACATATATATATAGGTAGCTAGTTGGAAATTAGTAGCTCGATCGATTGCTAGCATGTAGTAGTTGAATCAAAATAACAAAGGCCGATGGACGTACGTTGGATGGATAGGTACTACACCTATACAGTATAGCTAGGTACGTACTTCTTCGCTTTCTGTACTTGCAACTTCTCTTCCATTTGTACTACACGGCACCACCCCATGCATGCATATGATAGGAGAATGTCAACGGGAACGGCTCCAAAAAATATATTTTTAATATGCCAATTAATTATATGTATTACATATGGACACGACGATAACCTTGTTTAATCTGATATATGACCATGCCAGAGTGCCTAGTGGCTTCACATATATGTACTTCCTCCGTTTCACTCCTCCGTTTTATAATGTAAGTCATTTTAGTATTTCTCATATTCATATTGATGTTAATAATATCTAGATAGATTCATTAACATCAATATAAATATAGAAAATGCTAAAATGACGAAACGAAGGGAGTAATATCGATCGACCATAACATATAACTGTAGTACCTAGTAGAACATATTTATAGCTTAGTACCATAATTAATTGAGGACATAATTAGGACACATTAATTTCTCGATCTCCACACTCATATACTCCCTCCGTCTCCAAGAAAACTCTATTTTTAGGTTTCTGTGTTCAACGTTTGACCGTTCGACTTATTTAAAAAAATCATTAAAAAATTAAAAAATATATAGTCATACATAAAGTATGATTCATATTTTATCGTATAATAACAATAAAAATACTAATCATAATATTTTTTTTAAATAAGATGAAAAGTCAAACGTTATATTTCAAAACTGAAAAATGGAGTCTTCGTAGGACGGAGGGAGTATATTGATTTGCTGTTATGCGTGAAACTAAACAGTTATAATATCAACTTGATACCATAATCGCCCTCGGCACGCCTGTAGGTCAGCTCCCGTCCATTTCAACTGATCCAATCGATCAGCTGTACTACAAGAATTAATCAAAGATATTTTTCTTGAGGAGCAGGGGCACAAACCACCAAAAGCAAAGCATCAAAACCGCCAGCATAATAAGTTTTATCGGCCAACTTTAAGGAATAGTGGTCAAGTGATCTAGAGAGATCGAAATTAATTCCAATCAGCGATTATTTTTCACTTTAATTAACTTTTTTCTATTTTTAATACAATTATTCCTTAATCTTATAAATTCTGATGTACTGATTACTAATTTAACTATGAATTTATTTTGAACTAAATGAAAGAAGCTAAAAATAAACTTATTACGAGGGGGAGTATTTCGGTCTCTGCTAGCTAGTTGATCAGTGGAGATAGATAGATAGATAGATACTCCTGGCCGTCACGCTCGAAACCATCATTTTCAATCGGATCGAAGTCGGTCGATGGACGTAAACTTTTTCTTAAAACTTGAATATATATTCCTCGGCGTAATTTGACTTGTGCGCATCAAATTGGATATCTTAATTAGTATATTATGTGTACTTCATCTAGCTCTGGAGAGGTTACCTGCTATATATGAATGCTATATATATGAAGTCGTGACGTACGCCGGTAATTAATCGAGCGTGCGATCCATTGCTACAACCTTTGCGGTCGCTGTCTTTGCCGCCGCCCGCCGGCGCTGGGGAAGACGTACGGCCAGTCGCCGCCATGGGCATATCGATGATAGAACGAACAGGTCGCCTCGACGCTTATGCAACATGGACCGTTTCTATTGGAAGCTAATTTGCCCTCCATATTCATTTTTCCTTTTTTGGTTTGAGATGTGTCATACTGTTGGTTTCCTGGCTATAATATCTGGGTCGCATGGAAACTTGTCACCATAAATCTCGATGGGCCAGCCCATTTGGTATAGCGATCCAAATTTGAGTGCGTTGGTCGCTTTCTGAGAACGACTTTGGTGGGCCATATTCTACGTACGGTACCTTCTCTCCTATCCTACTAATAAATCATGCAATAAGTCTATTTTGTTTCCTTGACGTTTTGCTCTGTATTGAATCGCCTTCCTCCATCAACCGTAAAACCGGGTATAAAACCTTCTTTATCATTGAAAACTAGTGCAAATCAATTTCTTGGTGATTTGGGAAGCAGTTTTTGCTGACGTCGTATGTTGTTTTTCTTTTCATTTCCTTTTTATCCATCTCATATGACTGATGCGGATGCTTAGGTGGGACTCACCTATAAGGTGGTGTTTGAATTTTCTGAAGATGAATATTAAGTGTTTCACGTAAAATGAGATGGTAATAACGTGTGATTAATTAAGTTTTAATTATTACAAATTTTTTGATGGATTAATCTGATATTTTAGAACAACTTTCATATAGAAAGTTTTCGCACGAAACGCACCGTTTAGCGGTTTGAAAAACGTGCCACGAAAATCCAAAACTTAGTCCATCCTTTCCAGAGGAAACGAACGGGGCCTAAGTCTCTATCTTCTTTCTCCATATTTACTCTTTCCATTTCTTTGCGCTAGCATGCGAGCCGTTTCTGCTCGGAGAAACATCCCTGATTGTCCCTCGCGCACCCGCCAAGTTAAGAGTTGTCTATGAAATCTAAGATTATAAAATAGAATTTAAGAACTGTATATAAAATCTAGCTCTTATAAAAACAGAAACTAAGAGTTGTATATGAAATCCAAATATACTTCTAATTATAATAGTACTGTTGATAGAAAACACGAGGCCTAGGAGATCTGCTTAACTCCAGTGCAGGTCCAAAACTCGCCTTCGGATGTATGAGCGTGCCAGTTGATTTGATCCTGCAATCAACAAGAAATAAAGACAAAGAAACAGCAATCAATCCTATAAATGATAGCCGATCGGCCAGGTGCCGATGACATATCATTTATTTTAAGCCGATGGCATGTGTACATCGATCGGCAGTCATGAATAATTAAAAAGAACTAAATCTACTCGATCGGCTGTAGATATTAACAATATATAACCCTTATGTCGATGTATACTTAAATCAAGTAATTGGGATAGATCGGTCGCCATACCGAGACAGTATAAATTACTTAGATCGAAATATAAATTAACAATAGAACTATATACGTTCATAGCATAGCCGATCAGATAGATCTAGCATGTATCGGCTAATACTCCGATACCACTCCATATTAAGATATTAAAGCAAGTAGAATATATCAAACAGAAGCATAATATACTTAAATGCAACAAGATCTTAACATAAAGGGCAGATTTAACATATCAATCATGCATATAAGGTAAAAGAAGTTAAATCAGGTAAGATCGGCTGAAACCGCGATACTACCCTAATCGGCAACCAGGAAGCAGGCTAGAGATTGATATTCTAAGTATGACTTAATAGATCAAACTCAACTGATACAGCATTAAGTATGAAAAGAAAAACAATATCTAGACAATCAAGCCGCTGGATGTTTCATAGAGTGGTAGATATCTTATACAATTCAAGCTAACGTCGCTATTTAATCTAATCGGCCACCTTCTATTAACAGATGTTAGCCGATTGTAGGTAAGATGACGATATTACCGAAGATTATATAAGATATATGATAACTTGACGAATTACATAAACAATATCAGAGTATCATGAAGATGGAAGCACTAATCCCGAGAACACAAGTCGCCATAACAAGTTTTACCTCTTGTTGAAGATCGAAACCGATGCAGCTCAACCCGAAAGCAAGAACTTGTCGAAATAAAACTAAAGCAAAAAGGGTGGCGATGCGCCGAAATTGTATTGAATACGTGTGTTATCTTTTACATAGGGCTCAGGGTCTATTTATACCTGAGAATTACAAGATATGTCCATACCGGACATGACTATTATCTCTAACAAACCCTAAGATACTATAAGTCTTTACGGCAGACTTTTGTCCAAACATATCTCCAAGGAAATTACATAAAATATCCTAATTAATAGATACAATTGCCTTCTCAGGATTCTATCCATGCGTGGCAATCATCTTGAAGCATATCAACTCAACCCGATGATGTACACCGAGTCATATTCTTGGAATCGGCTATATCAGCTAGCCTTGTCCGACTCAAACTCTGCCGATCCTGACCGTAGCTGATCCGGATTCTAGCCGATTCTCGCTCTGTTCCCAAATCGTTCTCTGCCTCCGATTCCACTTTGATCTAATCTTCTTTTCCAATGCTGATATTACCAAATTTGGTCGTTAACAAGTACATACAGAAATAAAATTTCAAAGTTGTATATTAAATCTAACTCTATATGATCATGTCTGATGAAACTGCGTGGTGCAATCCTCTAGTTTAATTTAAGGGACAATTGCTTATTTGACCCCGTTTTGAACCCTAACTACCAATTTGACCTTACTTTTTAAAGTTTGCTTATTTGACCCTCCTTTTTAAAAAGGAAGCTCCCGTCTGACCCTGTTTCCACTAGTCTGTTAAGTTTTCATTTCAAATAAAAAAAGAAATATAACCAATATTCGTAATACCTAAAATGCCCTTAGGAAACCCTATCCATCCACCCAACCCTATCCACATCTCTCTCTCTCATTCCTGCGCGAGCGCGAGTTGCGGCGGCGGCTGCGCTGAGGGGGTGGCGGCGGCGTGAAGAGGAACCCCGCGCCGACGTCCGCTTGTGAGGGTAGAGGAGGGTGGTGGCAGCGCTGAGACTAAGAGGGCGACGGCGGCGTGAAGAGGAACCCCGCGCCGACGTCCGCTCGTGGAGGTAGAGGAGGGCGACGGCGGCGGCGCTGGGGGGGGGGGGGGGGGGCGGCGGCGTGACGCAGAACCCCGCGCCGGCGTAGAGCAGGGCGGTGGCGCTCTGCGTGCGTGGCGGCGGCGGCGTTCTGAGGGGACGGCGGCAACAGAGGAGCGCGGATTCGCGTCGGCGCTGGCTCGCTGAGGGAAGGAGCTGTGGCGGCAGCGGCGGGATGTGGAGGGAGTGGCGACGGTGGCTGGACGCGCCGGTACCAGCTCTTGTTTGCATGTTTTGACCTGGGGATTTTGGGGGGGGGGGGTGATTTTTTTGTGTTCTTGTTTGAATGCTACTGTTGGATGATGTTCTTAGCAGGAATTTGTGTGCATGTTGATATGGATTTGAATCGATGCTGGCATGTTCCAGATCCATTTGTGTGGTGATCTGATTTGCATTCTCAATTGTATTTTTTTGGCTAAAATTCAAATCTAATTCAAATTCGCACAAAACATATCAATTCCAAGTGAAATTTATCAGAAGTTGCATCATGTACACCAAGTGTATAAAATTAGGTCAAGTATGCAAAAACTCTGAGATAACAGGGCCAAATGAGTAAGGGTATAAACGGTATTTCGACCTCAAATTAACACCGTCAAGTTGGTTTCACGGAATAGGGTCATGTCTGATGTTCACAGTTAAAAAGCAGGGTCAAAAAAGCAAAGTTGAAAAAATAGGGTCAAATTGGTAGTTAGTTTTCAAAACAGGGTCAAATATACAATTGCCCCTTAATTTAATTGACACTTGTGAATAGGACAATCTAAAACAATTAAAATGGACCAAGATGTTAAATAATGGAGGCCTAGCATCAAATTATCAAATCTTTCAAATTGGGCCTTAGCTTTTCTCAGGAAGAGAAAAAAAATTCTAGCCGAAACAAAGTGGATCAAGAAAGCATATTTTATATATCTTGCTTATTAATATATGGGCCTATCAGCTGGATCGCGACATTTGATGTCATTTTAAAGATTAAAATGTTCGGATAAAAGGTTTCAAATGAAAGCTTTTTTGACGGAAGTTTTTGCATAGAAGTTTTCATGAAAAACCGTAATTGTGTTGGGAGCACAATTGCGCTAAATAGCAATCCGCTATGTAGGTATGCCTCCAACAGTCCAACTCAATCATGATCTGGATCAAGGTTTGCAATTTCGGTAACCACCGAAATTTGAAAAAAAAATTTGTGTTTTTTAGCGATATTATTTGAAATTGTAGCTGAATTTGAATAACTTTGATCAAATTAAAAAAAAATCGAAAATTTCAGTGGATATTTGTGCTTGCCGGTGGGGTTTGAAATTTCAAACCCTGAACTGGAATAATCTCGGTGCGCTCTATCAAAGCAAAACAAAAAGGTATTCGCAACAAATTACCATATTCGTCTATTTCACATAAAGAGATTTTTTTTTATTTGTGCTTGCTAGGGATGAAAATGGTCTGAAAAGCCCTATACCATTTTCATTTTCATATTTTTTTCCTCAAAAATGAAATCGGAACGGTAGACCTAAAAATGCATGGTAGATATCGGTAATATCGGTATATCGGAAACGGGACCGTCGGAATGGAATATACCAATATTGATCGGAAGTTGAAAATTCATGTCGGAATCAGTAGAGTGTGACATAGCACACATTTAACTATGCTCGACGATTACTTTTTAATTTTATTCTTGCATCACCACACTCCACGTACGTAACACCGTTATATGATGATTAATGATATGATAATAAGTTTGACGAACAATATAAACATGCCACGTTATAGGGTTAAAACATTTTCTTTGGTCACTTCCTCTTTTTAATGGGCTGCAAGCCTACTAGGCTTCCTTCATTCATGGGCTTCTGATGGGTTTGGCTAACTGAGCCGTCGGGGAACTTTCGAAATTTTGACGAAAATTACAATACAAATACGGTTACCGACAAAACGGTTGGGAAAACCTCCATCCCATTTCCGCTACCATTTCCGGAAGATATCTCGGAAGCGGTCGGTGAAAACTGAAAACGGCAACCAGAAATCTCGGAAATTTCCGTACTGTTTTCACCACTAGTGCTTGTGCTTGCCGGTGGGGTTTGAAATTTCAACAAACCCTGATCTGGAATAATCTCGGTGCGCTCTATCAAAGGGAAAAAAAAAGGCATTCGCAACAAATTGCAATATTCGTTTGTTTCACATAAAGAGTTATTTTTTTATGTTAAATCATTGAGCAAAGGGATCCCTGAATTTAATTGTCTGAAATGTTACAGGCACCGCACGTCATGAATTGAAGGAAGAATAAACTAAAATGAATTAATCCTAACCAATTATTACACCACGCAAATCAAATCATATCGGTCCATGAATTAATAGTAGAAAAATAAAGTGAATCCATGCATATTCATCACATACACACTATGACGAATTAATTAAGCTACATAATTAGGTAGCTAGGGTGCAGAATGAATGAATGAATTAGGTAGCTAGGTTGAGTTGACGACGTTGCACTTGAGGCGGATCTCGCCCTGGTCGCCGGTGAGCACGCCGATGGCGCCCATCTTGAGCATGGAGTGAGCGAAATCCAGGAAGAAGTGGCCGTCGTAGTTGCCGGTGGCGGCGAGGCGGACGTAGGCGCTGGTGAAGGGGTGGTCCATGAGGCAGGCGTCCGACCGGAGCAGCGCCCGCCTCCTCGCCACCTGCCGGAAGTAGCTGCTGTCGAACCTCGTGAAGCTCCCGGGGTCCATCTCCGCCGTCACGTTCCCGTCGTACGGCGGCGCGCCCTCCTTGCACTGCTTCCGCAGCCTGTCGGCGTACGCGCCGTCGAGCTTGAGCGGCGGGTCGGCGCCGGGGCCGTAGAGGCGGTCGGCGAAGTTTGGGCAGTGCGCCTTCCCGAGGGTGTGGGCGGCGGAGAGGACGACGAGGTCCTTGACGTCGAGGCCCTTGGCGGCGAAGGAGTCCACCATGCGGGTGACGTTGCTGCAGAGCGGGGGAAGCTGGCCGCCGCAGCTGGCGGCGGTGGAGGAGCGGCCGTCCCTGCGGCCGAGCGGGACGTGCCAGTAGGGGCCCTTGGCGAGGACGACGGCGTCGCGGGCCATGAGGGCGAGGAGGTCGGCGCAGGAGACGGTGGCCGGGCAGGCGGCCTCGAGCTTGGCCTTGACGCGGGCGACGGAGTCGAAGCCACGGAGGGACTTGTTGGGGTCGGAGTCCCTCTCGGCGGCGTTGGCGGGGGTGGAGTCGAGGAGGACGGAGGCGTCGCAGCCCTGGACGAAGCAGTCGTGGTAGTGGAGGCGGAGCAGCGCGGCGGCGAGGTCGGGGGACGCACGGATGATCCTCGCCGTCTCCCGGAACACCATCTCCTCCGCGTGCGGGCACGTCTCCCGGTAGTACCCCGTCCGCAGCTGCCCCGCCGCATTATTCGACGCCACTAGCATGATGAGCATCACCATGAGACATGACAGCGGCAGCTGCGACGCGGCCATGCCCATGGCCATGACAGCAGCTGCCTTAGCTACTGTGTAGTAGATAGACGAAGAATCTGGCTGGCTGTGTGTGTGTGTGTGTGTGCAATGTGACACTCCACTGTCCTGCAGCCCTGCAGCCAGTGTGAAATGAGTTATTAATGTGTGTGCTTCGAGATCCTGGCCGGCCGGTGCATCTGCTTAATCAATTCGTCGCTAAGTTGACCTTGCTGATTTAACAAGCTGCATACTTGCCTCAACTCAGCTCTGCAGCTGGAATTCATTAAGATTCATGCATATATTCTAGAGATATACAGTATCTTTGCGTTGCCGTTACGCTGGCCGGTGATCTAGCTGCCTAGGTATTTAGTAAGTACCAACAAGCTAAGGTAAGGTAATTTACTAGCAACATGTTACTACTACTAACTACTCCCTCGCTCCATCTCAAAATAATGCAGCTGTGTGATCAAACTTACTTTTGTCCCAAAATAAATGAGCCAGTTATACTTATTTTATAACGGAGAAAGTACGTTTTACTAATATGACGGTGAATTGTTGAACATATCATAGGCAGGATATGGGGAGCATATGACTATGTATTTAGCATAGGGATTCTAATCGCACTCGAGTGAGTATCCATTTAATTATTACATATCAAATAAATTAATGGTTATGAGAAAATTAAAATAGATTACCAAGATAAATTAATACATAATAAACTACTTCATAAATGTGCAAGTTCGAATCGATCAAAATCTATAAGTTGTAACAAAAACAACAATTTAAACTCTAACTAATATACGTATATTTATAGTCAAATTTAGTACTTATTTAACAAACTTGTTTAAATCAAATTTGAAATTGTATGTTTATGGAGTAAAATATTATATACTATCTTATATTTTTTTTAGAAAAATAATTATTTAGTTGAAATACAATAAACGAGTTGTTGTCTACCGATTAAAAGAATTTCTCTACATATATACTCCTTCCATATTTTAATGTATGACGCCGTTGACTTTTCGATCAACGTTTGATCATTCGTTTTATTCAAAATTTTTGTGTAAATATAAAAATATTTATGTCATGCTTAAAGAACATTTGATAATGAATTAAGTCACATTAAAATAAATGATAATTATGTAATTTTTTAATAAGACGAATGGTCAAACATAAAAAATCAATGGCAGCATACATTAAAATATGAAGGTAGTATAACGTAGTATATGTATGGGCCTGGACAACCAAGATGGGCCTCCAGTTGGCCTACTCAATTATAACGTACGGGCCTCATGCAAACGACCCCAAAAGACACCCAACATGGGCCTCATGGCTGTAGTAGAGTGGCCGGCTGTCCCGTTCAGTGCTGTCCATAAACATATCAGACATTTTTTGACTAATTAACATTTCAGACATTGACCCAACATTTCTTTGTGAACTAACACAATCTTTCCTTACTTTCATCAATACTGCTTGGCGGCTTGGCATGCATCCTCTTAAGCCTAAGCTATCTGCAGTTAGGATTTTCCATTCATCACAATCCAGGTGAAAACTTACATTACATTTGGGCTCCTCTTTGACATGCCAAATTAAGGCCCCACTTGAATTGGAGGATTCCTAAAGGAAATTTGCAGGATTCTAATCATATGGAAAAATTCCAATGAAAGCATTTGAAAGAAATGATTGAATCATACCATTCCTTTAAAATTCATATGGAATTGACAATCCTATGATAATTTTGGAGGAAAATAACCAAGATGACGTACCTCATGCTTTCAATCCTTCGTCTCTTGCAAACTTTTACCTTTTTTTTTCTGCGTTCCAATCAAACACCTCTTTTGAAGTTCTCTTGTGGTTTATCTTTCTGTAGGAATTGAGAATCCGTGTTATTTGACTCCCGTGTTATTGTTTTCCTATTCATGTGTTCCGAGTTCCTGCGTTTCAAAGGGAGCCCACTATTTGCAGTGATATTCTTTGGGTTCGAGGTGATATGTAGATATTTTTAATTTTCACATCACTATTTGCCCACCGTTTGCGATCCATTTCCAACCCTTCACTTATGCTAATTAACCTCGCTTCAATATATACGGTTCCTTTGGATCAAGGGATTTTCATAGGAATTTTGTAAGATTGAAATCTCAAGTTGACAAACCGCTTGGTAAAAACTGGTCAAATTCAAATCGATTTTTTTTCAAAAAAGTAGTCCGAATATAATTAATGCCAGTTTTATTTCAATGGTTATTGATTGGCGAAAGGTTTTGTTTGCGTATTTATGCATGGTTGCGGCAACGCAAGTATAAAAATTCCAATTTGGCATAATTAAGCATAGTACGTGTAACGACTTGATCGAATTTATTGTCAGATTAAATTAGTAGTGCCGGTAGGTAATTTGAATTGGACATGCAGACACGGTTTAAGCAAGTCAAATTTGCTTGTGGCGATGGTTGTTGCCATGCGTATATATATGTTGTGATTGATCAGATCGATGCATGCATATATATTCGAGGGAGGCAAGTTGAGTTGAGTTGAGCAATCACAAACTTAGTTGAGCTCAGGGCGTGGAGCTCCAATTAATTGACTTGACCGCCGCTAAATCTATCTCTTCAAGTCAACATACACATGCACCAATAAGGGCTACCCCGGATGCATGCATGCATGAAGTCTCTCAACGTTCTTACGGATAAACAATGTGTCAATTAGCAACACAAAAATTAATTGATGATCCATTACATGTTTAATTTTCTTTTTAAATCAATCGCATCATTTACAAGATCTACGCTTGGACCAACAGAAGCATTATATTTACATAACATGCATGTTGCTCAAACTATATACTAGCTGGCTACATCGATCCAAGTTGTTGTGATAACAAACTGCATACATTTGCAGTTTTGCAGCTGCCGGGAAATTAACATAAGAGTCAGGCGTATATGCATCTGACAAGTGATATGGAGGTGGACTTTGGAGGAGACATCCTCTCGCACTACTACATACTGTTATGCAGTAGTGCGAGAGATAACACTACATAGAGACCGGTACAGACCGGCCTTATAAGTGCCATTTCTCTAAACCCAACACCTATGAAATTATGTTTTTCCATTTTTTCAATATAAATTAAGAACCGATACCTATAACCACTCATTGGTACCGGTTTATAACAAAAATGGGTACCAATAGCCCTCCAAATTATAAGTACCGATTCTTATACAAACCAGTACTATGGACATCACATAGGTGTCGGTCCTTATAATAAACCGGCATATACAGGTACGTTTTCGTAGGTACCGGCTTTTATCGTGAACCAGCAATATATGGACATCACTTCATATATGTGCTAGTTCTTAATAAAAACTGGCACTTATGAGCATATAGGTGCCAATTTACAACTAAAACTAGCACCTATATATGATGGCACGGCTTATATATGTGTGTTTTATCTAACTTTGTCATATAAAGTCAAATGAAGATAAATTTTATATTAAATTTGTAGAGCTCAATGATATGTAAAATAAGAAGTAGTTGCTAACTTTTGATTTAAGTTTGTTTTGATGTCCGAAAATGTGTTATAAGGTATCGGATCTATTTGCATAAGTGAATATTTAAATTTCTAAACGATCTTTGATGGAGACAAAATCTATATGAAAGTTGTAGATCTAGATGATATCAAAATTTTTGTACTTGATAAAATTTTCATTTGAGCTTATCTACAATGTTAAATATGAATTATAAGTTAGGATGATAATAAGCTCAAAAGAATATCACTTGTTTCCAAGAGAACAAGTGTCTGTAGGGGGTTTGGTAAGGATATTTTTTTTATTTAGAGAGATGTCTTGAATTTAAATCTTGCTTGAGGCATGTCTATGAATATGGGTTGAATAAAAATCATGACTTGTGAGAAGTGAGGTGTGATAAAAACGGGTGCACTCCTATCGGCACCTATATATAGCGCCACATAGGTGATGGTGACCCAAGTCATCGTTGCCGAATAATTGGTTCTGGCGCCGGAACCGGCACTTACGGTTTTTTTTTTTCAGTAGTGTTGTTTTGTGTATGTCATTTGGAAAGTCATTAAAAGTTTCTAAAAAATTGACAAGATAGTTCAACATATGATATATCAGTCCATAAACACAAATTCAATTTGTATAAGTAGAAAAAAGAAGTCGATGCAAATAATACACTATTCACAATCAAATTTGTTATTTTATTTCATTCTACTTGTGTAAGTTGAATTTAAATTTACATTTCTCAAATTGATCTATCATGTTTTTTTTTTTTCAATTTTTTTATGACTATCTAAATAACATGCAAAATAATGGGATATACCCGTAAAGTTTTTTTTAATTAATAATCCATCCACTAGGGTGGGCCTTAATAGATAGTATGAAATTATTCCACTCCAAATCCTCCTCGATCGTTCCCATCTGAAGCGAACAGGTCCAAGGAATGAAAGGAGTTTCCCAATTAAGTGCTATTGCTTCCATAAGATGTGGAATAATAGATAACTACTAATACAACCATCATTTTGGTGCAGATACAGTTAACAGTTAATGTTCGAAGATAGTGTGATTAAGCGCACGCTGTCAATTAGTTATGTGCTTAATTAATACTATATGATGAGTAGGTCCCAGTAGAAATTAGAAAGAAAACATTGTTTTCCGATGCATACTGACGCGAGATATGCATACATGCATGTTGACAAGTCAATAGTAGAAAGTTGAAAACCGAAACTAAATCTAAAGGCGCGTGCGCGCGTTTGATCGATCAACCATATCCTGCAATTAACGCGTACGTACGTAGTAGAACGATGTCCTCCTAGCTATAGGTGTAGTACAGTAGTTAGTTAATTAATTGAGGAGGTGGCACTTGTTCCTGACCTCTCCCTGGTCTCCGGTGAGCACGCCGACGTTGCCCATCTTGATCATCGACTCGGCGAAGTCCCTGAAGAAGTCGTCGTCGAACTTGCCGGTGGCGACGCGGCGGACATACTCCCCGGTGACGGCGTCGTCGAGCAGCGCGGCGTCGGAGGTGAAGAGGCCCCTCCTCTTGGCGACGTGGCTGTAGTAGCTGCTGTCAAAGGTCATGCGGCTGCCAGGGTCCATCTCCGACTCCGAGAGGATGTCGTGGTGGTTGGCGCAGCGCGTCCTGAGCTTGGCGGCGTAGTTGCGGTCGAGTGAGGGGTCCTCGTGGCCGGCGGCGGTGAAGTTGTAGGATGCGCAGTGCGCGATGCCGATGGTGTGCGCGCCGGAGAGGACGGCGAGGTCCTTGAGGTCGAGGCCCTTGGCGGCGAACATGTCGGAGAGCTGGGGGATGGCGCCGTAGGAAGGGGGCAGCTCGGCGGCGCAGGAGACGCGGCCGTCCCTGCGGCCGAGCGGGACGGGCCAGTAGGGTCCAGTGGCGAGGAGGACAGCGTCGCGGGCCATGAGAGCGAGGATGTCGGCGCAGGAGACGGTGGAGGGGCAGGCGGCCTCGAGCCTGGACTTGACCCTTTGGACGGAGACGAAGCCTCGCAGGCTCCGGTTGGGTGGTGCGTCCCGCGCCGCCGTGGGTGCCGGTGGAGCTCAGCAGCACGACCCTGCATGCAATCCATGCATTCAGCTGGCATGCATATAGTAGCAGAGCAGAAGAAGAAGAAGAAGAAGAAGAAGAGATAGTCGTAGTACACATACCCTGACGAAGCAGTCGTGGAAGTGGAGCCTGAGGATGGCGGCGGCGAGGGTGGGGGCGTGGGCGACGATCTTGACCATCTCTGCGCGGACGATATCCTCCACCATGGGGCACGTCTCCCTGTAGAACCCCACCTCCAGCCCATCACCATGCGGCGGCATTATTTCACCAAAACTGGTTCCGACAAGGCCGCCGCCGACGGCCACAGCAACCAGCAGCAGCAGTTTTAGTTTTTCCAGCCCTGGCGACGATGACCTCCACCCGCCGGGCGCCATATATATCGATCGATCGAAGCTGGCCGGAATGGAATAGCTAGCTAGCTAGGATCGATCGTACATGCATGCATATTAGGGTAGGGCCGTATTTATACAGTGTTAAGGTTATCCTGGTCGCGGCCCCGGGCATTAGGCCATTCCTAACCTAAGACATTAGACATAGTTTCCATAAACTCCACATCATCCAGAAACTACTCTTCCAATGCAAACACCACTATTTCATACTTAAATTTAATGCTACTTATTTTACATGATATCTTGGATATTGTGTAGAAACCATGTCTCATGTAAGACATGGTTTTCCTTCTCTTTCCTCATTTATTCACTTGCCACATCATTTTTTATTCTAGGTGGCAGCTTGTTTAATGTTATGGACACCCTCCTAGTCATTGGGCTGGGAATGGCCTTATATACTTTTACAACATGACATTTATTATTCTACCCATCTTCCGACACTCGATCTGCTCCGGGTTTATATGGCCGAGCATGCATGTTCTCTACACATCTGACAGGCCACTTAATTACAGCCGTAGACCGAGGAATTGGTCTTAGCTCTAGCTCACTCAATACTCCCTCCATACTGGTAAAAAATGACGTTTAGGACAGCATTTAGCATACCAAGGAGTGATTACCTGTCTGCTCCTATTAAATACGGTTGCGCATAGCATTTCATATGAGAAACAAACTTAACTCAAGTGGCTAGCGCGCCAAGGCTGGAGTCCTCGGGACCCAGGTTCGAACCTGGCAGGGCAGCTGGTTGCTTGATTTTGCATGGCGCTCGTTAAGGCGCGTTTTTTTTTCGCTTTTTTAGTTTGGGTTCACTGCCGCGCGTGATGCTGAAATTTTTTTGCCTGGCGTCGGCGAGCATGAGGAGAGCGCGATGCAAGCGGCGGCGGCGGCAACGAGTGCGATGAGAGCGGCGGCAGTGAGCGTGACTAGAGCGCGGCCGGCGAGCGCGACGCAAGAGGCAGCGGCAGCGAGAGCGACGCAAGCGGTGGTGGCGAGTGTGCTGCATGCCTGCATGTGGCGCTGATGGAATTAAACGAGGCGAGCGGGCGTGCCGCGGATTAATTGCGGGAGCTCGACTATCGAATAGACAAGGGCAATCCCGTCCACAAGGCCTGGCTGCGGTTCAGAATGTCGTTTAAATCGCAAACGAGGTTAGGGGCTAGAACGACGTTTTTTTTCCTATACGAAGGGAGTACATGATAATGGAGTACATTTCTTTTTAATTCTAAGAGCAAGTTTAAAAGTATCTCCAAATCATTTATAACTAATCTAGCTAATAGTCCATTTATACAATAGTTAACTATAAAAAATATACTACACCATTAATACCCGGTCCAATCTTTCATATACTCATAACGTCTTCGAGTCCGTATTGTAGCTGGCTATAAATCTGTAGCCCGCTTTCTTCTCTCTCTTCTCTTTTCTTCTTGATATGTATGGTTATAGCTAGCTTATAGTCTACTATTGTACCTACTATAAGGATGATATCATGATAGTATAAATCTTTGTGTATCGGCTCACGGTTTTTTTATCACTCTTACCCTTTTTTTTCTTCAACTCATAAAACTTTGCTAGTTTTCCGCGCACGTTTTTCAAACCATTAAATGGTGGAGATTTGCTCTGATCCAACAAAAAGTACTTCGAGGTAGCGGTAACTCACGGTACCAAATCGTTTCTGATAGTTCGATTTAACAATGCTCATCCTGTCCAACTAGATCCAACGATCGGAAACGATTTACCTCGAGATACTTTTTGTTGAACCGAAGCAAATATCTTAAATGGTGTGTGTGTTTTTCAAAAGCATACAAGCTAGTAATTACTCCTACCGCTCTTAAATATAAGTATTCTCTTAAGTTATTTACCAAAGATTAAAGGTAGGGAAAATATTCCCTTTCAGTCAACACATTTCATAAAATTTGAAATTTGAAATTCTTAAATTCTTCAATTCTTCTTAGCGCCTGATTAGTTGGTCGATGTTCTAAAAATGTTAACTTATATTGCGTAGAAAATTTAAATCCTATAAACATTTATAGTTGGGATCGAAGAGAGTAGTTGATGTCATTGTACAGTCGAAGAATGGACTGATAGTCTCGTTCGGAGGAAACACGGAACCCAGTCAAATGCCACGAGATTCGTAGCAGCAGACAGGGGCTGAGCTAGTTTAGGCCCAAATAAACAAGACAGACGAATAGAGTCATGGCTTAAGGCCTGTTTGGACCATGCATGGGCTCATTTGCTAATCAAGTAACGGGCTGAATTGAGCCCATGATCGATATAATCAGAATGTCCATTTCCAAAAATGCCTATGAAAAACACACGGTACATATGTATGGCATGTACTCCGTCCGTCCTAAAATATAATAATTTTTAGCATTTAGAATTTATCCCAAAATATAACAACTTATCCATCAACATTTTTTCCCAACCAATCACAATTTTCCACCTATCTTCACTTCTCAACAAATCACAACCCCTTCATATTTAGTTATATCTACTTTTTTAATAATCGTGTATAACTCTAAAACTATATATATTCAAGGACGGACGGATGGAGTATATATCAATGCAGGCATGATGTATATATACCTAGATTGGGTGCAAAAACATTCAAGTCAACAGTTACTAGTGATAAATTGTGAAAGAGAGTATATTTTAGTTATTATCTCGTTTGAACTTATTACATATCATGAATGAATTCACAAGAGTTGAACATACATGCCACGCACCCCAAAAAACAAATTAAAAAGTAGCAAAAAAAGAAACCCATTGGCATGCAATCTACGTACATAGTACATCAGTTACACACATATACATAGTACGCAGTGATGGATTCGTTCATCGATCTGTACTGTACCCAAACCAAATTAACACGATCTTTTTTGCAAATAAACTGAAACCAATTAAAAAAAATTGACGGAAGAAACCAATTAAATCGAAAACCTTTGATTAGTGCGCATGCATGCAGATCGAGTACTTTATTATATGTTGATGGCGTAGCACTTGTTCCTGATCTCGCCCTGCGCCCCGGTGAGCACGTCAATGGTGCTCATCTTCACCATGGAGTCGGCGAAGTCGCGGAAGAAGTCGTCGGCGAAGTGGCCGGTGGCCTGGCGCTCGACGTAGGCCCTGGTGACGGGGTCGGTGAGCAGCGCGGAGTCGGAGTGGAAGATGCCGCGGCGCTTGGCCACCAGCCGGTAGTAGCTGGCGTCGAAGGTGAGGAAGCTGCCGGGATCCATCTCCGACAGCGTGGTGTTGTCGCTCAGGCTCCGGCACTTGGCCTTGAGCTTCGCCATGTACGCCGCGTCCAGCGCCGGGTCCACGTCGCCGTCGTTCTCCAGGCCGGTGAAGTTGTAGAGGCGGTCGGAGAAGAGCGCGCAGTGCGCCGTGCCGAGCGTGTGGCCGCCGGAGAGGACGACGAGGTCCTTGGCGTCGAGGCCTTTGGCGGCGAACATCTGGGAGAGCTGGGTGAAGTTGGCGGTGGGGGGCGGCAGCTGGTTGGTGTCGTTGGCGATGGAGAGGCGGCCGTCGCGGCGGCCGAGCGAGACGGGCCAGGAGGGCCCGTTGGCGAGGACGACGGCGTCGCGGGCCATGAGGGCGAGGACGTCGGCGCAGGAGACGGTGGCCGGGCAGGCGGCGTTGAGCTTGTCCTTGACCCGCTGCACCGCCCCGAAGCCGCGGAGAGTGAGGTTGGGCTTGGCGTCCTTCTCCGCCACGTTGCCGGCCGTCGAGTCGATCAGCACCGACGCGTCGCACCCCTGCGCGCGTCATATACACATATGCATGCACATATATTAGTATGCAAAATCGTTAAATTAAAGAAAGTGATATGATCGATCGATGAGATGCATGAGACAGTCGTACGTACCCTGACGAAGCAGTCGTGGAAATGGAGGCGGAGGAGCGGGCCGGCGAGCGTCGGCGCCACCCGGAGGATTTCCTCCATCTCCCGCCGGACGATCTCCTCGACGTTCGGGCACGTCTTGCTGTAGAAGTCCATCTCCAGCTGGGCCGCCGCACAGCTGCACACGGCCAGCACGGCGGCCGCCATGACTGCCATCTGCATCCTGCTGTTCATCACCCGCCCGCTGTTCCTCCACGCCATTAATTAATCAAGTGTGTACGATCTCAGGCTCTCAGCTACTCCTTCAGTGCACTAACTTAACTTGCATATACTAGTGGAGAGAGCCTGGATCAGTGTGAGAGATAGATGGATGGAAGCTGCTTCTTATATATATATACACACGCACTTTGCGTACTTGTGTACTATTTGTGTGCGCCCATTCCATGACAGCCCAGCTAATTGAACTCCTAATTAATTAGCTCTGTCGACGCTAGCAGCTCTGCAGCTGTGTCATGGAAAGTTACTCTACACGCTGTTATTTTTCACGTTGCATGCATGCAAACTACCATATATAGGAGTAGCTAGCATCAGACCGATCGATCAGAAAAAATTAGGTGGGGGCCGGGTGAGATTACATACATAATTAAGTTTTCCGATTACTTTGCAGGAATTAATAAAGATGACGAACAGTGCAAACTAAGATAACATAGCTAGTAGTACGTACGTACTACGCAGAAAATGCATGTGCGTGGCTGCTTGCCTACACTTTTTCTGGTCGATCTAGCAGCTACTCCAGCTAGCACAGTAGAACACATAATCCCTTTCGTTAGTTGAGATGTCGTCCGAGAAATGAAACGTACGTTTACAGTGGAAGTAGATGGATGGCAGGCATGCAGTTATAGGTTGCAAAGGCTGCCGGCAAGGCAACAATAATATTGCGATGCATGCGTGCCCCAGCAGAAGATGCAACTGCAACAAGATGTGTGTAGATGTCATTGTTAAAACGTACGGAATTGCCAACCTTCAATCCAAAGAATTAAAACCCATCCCTAAATTTTATAGATTTTAGACCAACAAATATGCTTTGTGATTCATGATTCAGGTCCTTCTCCTTCAACTCCGATGACCTTCTCTTCTTCTTCAGTGTCGATAGCACCCTAAAATTAAATCTAGCAGAGGATCTACAGATTAGGGTCCCGTATTGGGGTGCGGTGGGGGAGAGGGAGGGGGGAAGAAGGAGAAGATGGTTGGGCTTAGAGTTATGGACGTAGGAGGTGGAACTGGTGGACAGCAAGGTGGCGTTGCCACTACCAAAGACGTAGGGTCAGCAGTCAACGGTGGGCCGATGTTGGCAGCGGGGCAAAATGGAGCGGCGGGTTAGGAGCAGATCAGGTGGCGGGGAGCTGATAGTGATGTAAAGGACGATGGGGTGGGGCACCTTACCGCCGACAACTTGAGGAGAAGTAGAGGGGGAGAGGAGGCTAGTCAGGTGGGTCTCGCCAACACCGTCAACCACCTTCTGACCAACCGGCGAGGCTAGGCGACAGGGCATTAGGTGATGGCAGCAAAGGAGGCAGCGACAACGGAGATTAATCGAGTAGGGCATCGAAAGGTTCTGGGGTGTGGCGCTGAGGGAAAACGAAAAAGAGGAAGGAATAGATTAGGGTTTGAGTAGTGTCTGCACGAATCTTAATGTGATTCAACGGTTTAAAAATTATAAGATTTTAAGAGAGATTTTATATGAGATGTGTAACAGACAGTCCATTATTAAAAAAAAGTCTGTGGTGGGTGATGGCTTGGTGCTAACTATCTATCTCAGTAGTTAATTTCCGGAGGTGCATGTGTAGTAATAGGAGTGTACATGTATGAGTATGATGCATCCGTACGTTACGTAGTATGTACGTAGGAATCCCTGGCCGGGCCGGGCCTACATACCCTGCCCTGCCTGCAACTTAACCTTACCTGATATGAGAGAGACTGATCGATCGATGGCTACCTACTACGACTATGCATATACCCTCTTGTTGATCGCTGCATATATTCATTCATATATAGCTAGTACTATATATATATGTCTCCCTGTTGATATATATAAATTAACTACTCCTAGAAAAGATTATATATCTCGTTTGGTTTGGTGTCGATCGAGAGATAGATAGACAGATACGATGTTAGTTGTTTGGGCTCGATCGGGCCGCCGTAGCTTGGAAGGAAAACAAATCGATCGATGAATGCATGCAATTGAAGATATGTCGTCATCCATGGACGGATCGGACGTCGTACGCGCGTGCCTCTTGTAGCTATATAGCCAGCATGCAAGCAGCTTTGTACGTATACAATACTACAGATCGATCGATCTGTTGCTTCCAAGGCAACAAATTAATACTACAAAAAGGCCAGCTCGATCTCATATATGCAGCAGGTACTCGGTCGCTATTCCCTTGGTTGTTCAGACAGCAGCTATATATACTGATCAGATCGATATATAGATATTACAGGGTACCGCATGTATGCTTGGATTTTATCAATTAACTGGAAGCAATCAAGTACTGTTCATCTATTTCGTTTCAGCATGGCCAGCTAGTAACAATCATATATATTACAATTAATCAGATGCATTTCAATATAATTTACCCTCCCCCACCCAACCACACACATCCAAATTCAAATCAAGAGATGCGTGAAAAAGTAATATATAATTGTTACTGCTACCAAGCACTTGGGAGTGGATTTTGATCCCTCGAGAGAATGTTCCTTCGTTGTTTGCATGCAACTCGAATGGTTATGAAAAAAATCGAGAAAATATATTAATATGTGAGTTATCACTTCACAAACATGAAAATTCACATTTCGCAACGAAAAAAACAAAATTGACTATGAATATATCTTAACTAGCTCTAGCTTAATTTTTTTTTTTCGCTGCGAGATGTAGAAGTTTAATTTTAACTTACATGTCCGTGGAGTGATATATCACATGTTAATACATCTTTCAAAAAATTTTTCATAACCATTTGAGTGGCATACAAACAACGAGGGGACATCCTCTCGAGAAATCAAAATAATTTCTCCCAAACACTCCCTTCATGCATTTTGCAAGAAATAAAAGAATTGATCTCACCCACAAGTTGGACTGCTAGAGTACATGCAGTATATAATCACAGCAGCCCGATGCATTGGCCCATCAGTTGACTGGTCACTGTGGGCCTCGGCCTGATCCAGCTACTTTTTAATCGTCTTCATCGACGGGGGTGCAGGCTGTGAAGCCCAAACCCGGCCAGATTACATAAATGTATTTCGACTAAGGAGATTAAATATATATGTATTTCCAACTAAGCGAAAATTAAGGTGCATTTTGGTTCCCTCGATGAATCTGATTCGTATCCCTCAGAAGCACGTACAACCGGGTTTAAAGCAGTCTCCCTAAACCATCAATCAATAGGGCTAAAAGTTTATCTAAATCTTTATTGGTTCTTGGATGACAAGACAAATCAAGGGACTAATAAATTTATTGAGGATAAGTGTAGGTCTAGTTTCCATGATGTGTTGAAAGATGTAAGTATATATACCCTCATAAACAAATGCAAGCAACAAATTAAGGACACTCGAAGGAGTTTAACTTATTTTTTTTCTTTTGAAATTGAGTATTAGGAAAGCCGTAGAATTAAAAGAGGTTCATGTCTAAGTACCATGTTGGTGTCCAGGTGTTCAATGTGCTTTTTTGGTCCTTAGGGAGAGACACATGTCACCACACTCATATGGGAAAATGAGCTTAGAGTTAAAAGGTCGGGTTACCAAAGACTCTAATACTGTCTGTTAAGCGGCGCATGCATGCCTACCAAAGACTTCAGTACTTGCAATCAGAGACTCTCGTCTTCTAGCTATTTGGTTCGTTTCCAAGGCTCTGTTTTGGGAGTTTAAAATTCTGAGAAGCAGCTGGTGAGAAGCTAACTGGTCAAAATCTGGAGAAGCTGGGAAACCTAGTTTCTAGCTTGTAGTCCATTTTCTAGATTCTACAACTATAACTTCTCAGAATCTGAATGAAAATATATATGTACTGTTTGGAGGAGCTTCTGGCAACTACAGCTTCTAGAAGAATCTTCAACTGCTAGAAGCTCTTCCAAACAGACCCCAAATATCACTGGATACTCCGATTTGGAAGAACCTCCGGTGTTCAAATATATACATGTATGTATGTGCTTGTTTAAACTATGATCATTTTGGAGCCACGTACACATGGAAAAGAAAAGTCATAATGAAAGTTCAAATTCCGACGGATATATATAATTACCTATGAAATCTGCAAGCTAAGGGCAAAGGAAAAAATAATGCATATATAAATATACACTGCTATAAGGCAATGAAATGTGTACATATATGCGTATGCATGTAGATCGATGCAGTAGCAAGCTAGCAATAAGTAAGAAAAGTACAGCTTAATTAATTAATTATTAGCTAGGTTACATGCATATATATTGTGGCGATGAAAAATGCATAGTGGATCGAGTATAATGCATTATATATATAGCAGTGGTGATTTGAGAATATATATGCATGGTAGGGCGGGTAGGTCGGTCAGGTGGATCTATCGGGTTCGAAAGCGGTGCAGTCCAATCTTGCGGCCTGTGCTCCTGACGTCCTCCATGATCTGCTTCCTGTACTCGCCGAAGGTGAAGCTCCGGTAATGGGCATCGTCGTGGTGGACATGGCTGCTGCTTGGGATGATGAGCGTGTGCTAGGAGGGGCAGAGGAAGAAGGCCATGGAGAAGCGGTCGAGCGTGGCGTTGGCCATCACCCTGTGCTCCACGCTCTTGTACACGTCGTTGCTCCACGCCTGCAGGAGGTCGCGGACGTTGACGATGAGGGTGCTGGGGATGGGCTTCACGGCCACCCACCTCCCGCCCTTGAGCAGCTGGAGGCCGCCGACGGTGTCCTGCTGCTGGTGCACGAGGGTGAGCAAGTCGCTGTCCGTGTGCGGGCACAGCCCGAAGCCCCCCATGGCGCACGGTGGGTACCGGTTCAGCCGCAGGAAGCACGTCTCCTCCCGCGTCGTCACCATCGTCCCGCCGGCGCCCGGCAGCCCTCTCATCAGGATCTCTGCCAGCTTCTGCGCCAGCTCGTACATCGCCCTCGACACCTCCTCGATCACCGCCCTGGCCCCCCTCACATCGATGCAGCTGCTGGGCCTGGGCGTCGTCATTGGGATGTGATAGGCCTCCGACCACGACAGCTGCTCCAGGCACTTGGCCGTCGGCGTTCCCCACTGGTAGCTCTCCGGCGAGAAGCCGAGCAGCCTCTCGGTCACCTTCTCCTGGAAGGGCCGCCGGAACACGGCCACCTGCGCGTCGTGCAGCTCGCGCAGCAGCGCCTGCGGCACGCCGTGGTTGGTCACCTGGAAGAAGCCACATTCCGACGCCGCACGCACCATGTCTGCGCGGCACACCTGCTCCGCTGACGCTGACGACGACTCCATGATGAGCCCCGCGAGGTCGATCACAGGGAGCTCGCACTCGTCGACGTCGACGGCGCCCATGTCCATGTCCATGTCCAGGCGGTGCTGCTCCACGAACAGGTGCTTGTACGTGCTCATCAACGGCGGGTTCGAGTTGGACTCGTAGTCGTGCCCCTCCATTAATTATTAACTCCCGCGATCCGGCCTGCATGCGCCTTAATCAATCCAATATAAATAATTCCCACGTCTTGTGCTTAATTGGTTACCCAAAGAAATTAGTACTCTTATTTCTCAATTCTGACAAAATTGATTAAACTGCTTATTAGAAAAATGCATGCGGCGAACTTGCATCAATCGATATGATGTTAATTCTCTTGTTCTTTGTATCATCCTATATATATGTCAAAATTAAATAAACATGATGTGTCGTATACGTCAAATAAATATACAACTAATTAATCGGAGCAAAATAAGTTTCCATGGGATTTGACCCCGCTGAATAGTTTGATGTGAGAACTCACTACTTGACACTAGTTCATAGTTCGCTTTAGCTAGTTGTGGCAGCTGCTGCTTAGCACAAGCAGCTTAGCACCAACAATACCATTAGTCTTCTACTAGCTTGCAGCTTCCACTGTTGCTCTTGCAGCAGTCTAAATTAAAGGTGCCACGTAAGGTTAAGATTTCTCTTTGCTACCTTCGTTGTGGAGTTGTGCTAACCAACAAGCTAAAGGTAGTTGGCAACAAGGCAATCAAAATTATTGCTTTTATCACAACAAAAAGATAATTAAACACATGTTCTTTGATTGCTGTTTTGCTAACTTAGTCTAGTCTATCATATATGTCGCATCAAGAATTACTCCACAACATATATAGTATTTTATACAAATTTACTTGTTGCCTTTGGAGAGTTCAAAAAAATTTACAGCCATATGTTGTGTTAGGAACGACTGCTGTTTTTTTCCCTTGGTTATGCAAAAATGATATTGGTTTTTACAGAAAATTATTTATTCTCTTTTGTATTTTTTTACTTAATTATCCATTAGTTGCACACTTAAGTTATACTAAAAAATTGGGTTCGTGGAATTTGGTTATTGTGGGGTGTCTATGCTTAGACTAAGCGGCCAAGGAAATTCTTTTACTCAGAAACATGGGTGGCGATCTAATCTTAGAAGTGATGGTTCGTAATACTTCATCTGCTTCCTTTTCTTGTAAACTTTTGAATGTGTCTGTGTTTTGGTTGTGTGCATCATAGTTATACAGAGGTTGTAAGTGTGTTAGTGGTTTTGTATCATCTTGATGTAATTAGCTGAGTTAAATAAAAACTTCTATTATTTTCTAAAGAAAATGTAGGAATATACAATAATCACTACCAGAATATGTGAATCTCCCAAGTGTGTTTTCATAGGCATAACGTCACAAGAACAAGACGATCGTTGTAGGCGAACGCTCCCAGAATCAACGGCGATTCTTTTGTCTGATCGATACTGCTTTCAAATAAAATTACACCTGCATACTTTCCAAAATTGTTTTGTCTGATCATCGATCAGGTCATGCAGCTGCTCCCAAGCAGACGACTACTTGCATTGTTACATGCGTTAACTAGTCCTAGTTTTTTTGGACTTTTCGCCGATCTATACTAGTGATCAATAATACCTTGTCATGCGTTCATGTGATCACGTACGATCGAATACACAGTTAATTACCAACTTATATATATCTACATTGAGATTCACCAAGCTATGCATGCATATGGGACCTACTAGTAAGAAACGTGTAGTATATATATATCTTGTCGTCGTCAGGAAACGTGCACACACACACACACACACACACACACACACACACATATATATATATATATATATATATTACTCATCAAACCAATCTATGAACATCAATCTAAAGTCTTCAAACCAGCCCGGAAGTGAAGCGCTCACAGAATTTTGCGCTGCCGTGGCCATCGCGGGGTCGCGACGCGCGGACGCGCGCTGGAGGACGGGTGGATTTCGCGGCTTCTCGTGCATCCGCGTCGATGCTGGTTGTTTTGCACAAAACCCCTTGCCTTTATAGGTATTTGCCATATGTGTGTTGCCTGTGTGTTTCCTGTCTCAGCACGGTTCTATCGCCCCTTCCATCTCCCGTCTCCCATGCTCTTGCGGCCTGCTACCGTCGTCGATGCGACGGCGCTGTCGGCGCCGCCCGGTGGCCCGCTCGATGGGGGTGCGGTCGATGGCTGCTTCGTACGAGCGTCTTCGTTGCCGGCAGCTCTCGCTGCTTGGCCACTGCGGGTGCCCCCTTGTTGGGGAGGGGTGGCGGCGGCGGCGTACATGCCGGCTGATCTGGTTGGCGACATTGGCTGGTCAGGTCGAGCGTGCTGGGCTGGTTGGTGGTCAATGGGGTGGTCATTCTCAGCCATTGGTGAGGTGCCCAGGTGTGTGCTGAGAGTGTCGTCCGTTCTTGCAGATGCCTCAGATCCAAGTTTTTTTTTCATCGTTCCTTTGTCTTGCTGATCGAGATGCAAGGCTGCTGGCCAGGTTCCATATGGTTGATCCAGGGTGTTCGGCTATGTGATCCAGAGGTGTAGGGAACTCATTTTTTAATGCTCTGTGGCCAACTTTTAGATTATTTAGATTAGACTAGACTAGATTAGATTAAATTAGATGATTTAGATTAGATTAGATTAGATTTAGATTACATTATCTAGATGCAGCCCTGATGGCCAGGTTCGATATAGCAGTGGATTTAGTGTGTTGGCCTATGTTGTCTTCGGTGGTTGGGGCGGTAGGGATCACCGGCGGTTGGGGAAGCGTAGGGAGGCAAGCGCTTGATGTTTGCTTGTCTACTTTGTTTGTCGGCGGCGGTGGTGCTGCTCTGTGGCCAGACGTCAGCCGTGGCTGTTATCCCTGTAGGTTTAGGCCCTTAACGCTGGTTGATGCTCTGTCGGTTTGATGTGGATCGTGTGACTTTGGTTCATGACATTTTTCCGATTTCTCGCCAGCTGTATTTGTGAATTTTCGATCTGCTCGACGATGCCCAGTGCATTGTGGATGCCGGTCTATGGCTTTAGTGCGCCTGTTCTGTGGGTCATAGATTTAGATATTTGGTTAGATTAGATTTACAAGTATTACTTTGTGAGCTACCCTGGAATATCTCTATGCAGAGAAGCACAGCTATGCACGCTCGGTCTTGCGGCCAAACGAGCGTGAGTGGGGATGTCAGGTTGGGAAGTGTGGGTGTTAGGTCGGGTTGGTGGGAACGGGATGCTCTGATTTGTTGAAGCTTATAGGTTGCATCGCTATTTAGGAATGGACTTGGTCTATGCGCTTCTGCTCGCTGTATTGTGAGGCTTTCTGGCATAGTTGGTCTATGGTCCACGGTGTTTACTCCGCCAAGCCGTCCCATGTTCGGCTAGGCTACAGTGTTGTGGGGTCCTTGTATGCCTCTTTCCTATTGGTGCGTATGGATAGTCTTGTTACATGTGTTGCATTTTTATCTATTCCTTCTCCTATATATGTCCCTCTAAAACCTGGGAACCGTCTTCTTTTTGGCTCTTCCATTCCAACCCTTGACCATCATTTTCTTGCTGTCTCGGTTTCGTCGGCCTTTTTGTGCTTACATCCTCACAGATCTGCTTAACGATATCTATTTCTTGTCTGCTTTCATCATCCAGTATAGCACGGTAGGCTGTACGCGAAGTTGTGATTTGATTAGCGATGATCTTTGGGTTTGATTTATCTGTTTTGATGCCTTCTCATCCTTCTTTTGTTACCAACTTCATTTGTAGAGGACGGGAGCTGCACGGGCTCGATCGATGCTTCAAGGGTTCTTGATCCGTTTTGTGAGGCAATGTTGAGGCTGCTGGTTGGGTCAACCAGGTTAGGTTCTTTCGGCTACATGCTTTTCATGCCATGCACCGCTGTTCACTGTATTTATCATCCCTTTTGTCTGCTCTATCTATATTTCCTAATGATCTTTTTGTTGTTGCACAGCTTTGCCCATCTCTGTTGCTGATTGTCTCTTCCTATCTTTCCTGGTCTTTCTTGCGTGAGGTTTTTCGTTTTGTGTGGCCGTCTCTGTTCTCTGTCATCGTCTGCTGCGTTGCTGGCTTGTTGTGCACTGTTGCACATAAGGTATTTTCGTCTCTCTTATAGCTATGTATATTTAGCATTTTGCTTATGTGTTTATTAAGTATTATTTTCCAGTATATTTTTTTGTGTTCTCTGTATTGTGCGTTTATTGTGCTTTCTTGTTATGTCGATGGATTACTTTCAGCGCTTATAAGGTGCTTAGTATTCACTTCCACTTTGTTCATTATACGTCCGTAACGGCCGGTTGGCTTTCTTTCGTGTCCATTCTATGGATTGTTATCTGCACACTTCTTTCCTACTTTCCTTCCTGGTATTTTGTCCCATAGTGGGTGCGAAAGCAGTTGTCCCATGTGCCTGGTCTTCAGACCTTAAAAATCCAGTAGCTTTACGCCTTTTTGGTTGTGTGCTTCCCTGTGCCGTTCTGTTTTAAGCTTCTGTGTGCGGTTTGTGTTATTGCCTGTACCAAGAAACTTATTTTTTAGTCGGATGTTTCATGTAGCTTCATTATATTTTTGCACTGTGATGTTTACAGGTTTATCTTTTACATTTATGCTATGCATTTTTCCATTCATCTTATTTGTGTGTGCTGCTGGATTATGTTCCTCAGATGTCACAGCAGAATAGCAATAGAGTTCTGAGGGTACGTGCAAGCAGACAGAGACAAGCTGCAAATACTTTGTTACATGCATCTCCAATGCGCATAGATAATGCCATACCACCGTTGCATGAACCTGCTCGAGTAGATCGGCCCAAAAGAGCACGTTGCCTTATGGATTTCACGCTTGAATTATCAAAGATAAATAGACAGCGGCGTTGCTTGCTGCGCTCAAAGATGCCTCCTTTGCCATTGTCCGAAAATAGCGATGGTATGCTGGAAAACGATTTTCTTTGCCTACATGTTCTGTTGCTAAAACCACATGGCTCAGATATGCTCAGAGTATTTATTCGTTGCAGCTGCAAATAGGACATCCGGTGGTAGTTCGTCACGGACCGATAAGGATTACATTCGGTCTCTAAAGGGTTAGCACTTTCATGATAAAACCGAGATATCTTAGATTTATTACCGGCAAAGGAACTAATATCATCAAGTATGTGTATTACAGCATCACACCCAGGACGATCGTACTACGGCCCTCCAACATATGAATGCTCATATTGCGGTGCCATCTTTTGGTATCAAGAGAGAGTTAAGACCCTTTCTGCCGTATCAAAAAGAAAAGTAGTTTACAATCTGTGTTGCAAAAGTGGCAAAACAGAATTTCCTGCTTTACGCCATCCACCTGAGCCACTTGCGACTTTATTGCATTTCAATGGCGATGCACGATAAAAATTTTTTTGAGGCAGATTCGATCATACAATTCGATGTTTGCTTTCACTTCAATGGGTGCAGCCATTGACAAATCAATTAATACTGGAAATGCACCTTATGTTTTCAAGATTAATGGTGTTGTGCATCACAGGATTGGTACTTTGCTGCCATCACGGGGTGCACCACCTAAATTTGCACAACTTTATATCTATGACTGTGAGAATGAAATTCAAAATCGATTGAACATTTTTGAAAGTGACTTTGAAACTGCAGATGGACCAGATCCTGAAATTGTTAGTGCCTTAACATGAATGTTTGATACTCATAATGAACTTGTTAAGAACTTCAGATACGCTAGAGACCGTCTCTATGAACATGGTGATGAAAAAATAACTTTGCGCTTATTAGGCTGCAACGCTAAAGATGATGTGCAGTATAATCTACCAACAAGTGGTGAAATAGCTGGCATAATCGTGGGTGATTTTTCATCAAAAGAATATAAATTTGATGTGCTTGTGCATGATAGAAATCATGGGATGCATCAAGTGTCTTCACTGCATCCATCATACATGGCTTTGCAGTATCCTTTGCTATTTCCATACGGTGAACGTGGTTTCCATCTAGGCATTAAATACAAGGATTATGATGGAACTGGTAGAAAATATGCTACAATGCTAGAGATCTATAGATACTTAATCCATTATAGACTTAATGAACCTAATCCTTTTACATGTTATGTCCGGCTCAGTGACCAAAGCGTTGTTGATGTCTTTTCTACTATCGAGGCTAATAGAATACAGTTCATAATAGATCATCAAAATGATTTGCGTGCTAAATCTGTAGAAGGTATTGTAGATGCGATCGACAAAGGTGTTACTAATGGAGATTCTGTTGGCAAACGGCAAATACTTCCTGCTAGCTTTACTGGAGGCAGAAGATACATGGTCATGAACTATCAGGATGTAATGGCAATCTGTCGTGTCTATGGCTCGCCTGATTTATTTGTGACATTTACATGCAATTCTAAATGGCAAGAAATCGCAGAAACAATTCGGTTTGAACCTGGCCAACAACCATCAGATAGGGCTGATATAATTGTGCGGGTATTTAGCATGAAAGTAAACGATTTTATTACTGATATTAGAGAAGGCAGGACATTTGGAAAGGTCCTTGCAAGTAGCACATGTGCTTTCTTATCCATTTAAATTTTCCCTTACATCTTTTCTCATGCTTTTTCATTGAATTAAATTATGCCAGTGTTGTACACCGTTGAGTTCCAGAAGCGTGGGCTGCCACATATTCACTGCTTGGTTTGGCTTGCAGCATCTACTGCTGAGGTGTCAGTGGCTGTTATAGATGGCTTTATATGTGCTGAGATACCTGATTTTGACACAGATAGGCTAGGATATGAATTAATCAGCGAGTTTATGATGCATGGCCCTTGTGGTGACGCAAACAAAAATTGCCCTTGCATGAAAAACAACAAATGTTCAAAGCATTATCCTAAAAATTTCCAAGACGAAACTATCATTGATGAGTCTGGCTATACAATATATAGACGAAGAAACGATCAGCGATGCATAATTAAAAATGGAATTCGCTTGGACAACAGATCAGTTGTTCCATACAATCTTGAGTTGCTTAAGAAGTACGAAGCTCACATTAACGTTGAATGGTGTAACAAGTCAAATTTGATTAAATATTTATTTAAATACGTTACAGAAGGCCATGATCGTGCGAAGATATACTTTGAGACAGCCTCTAGGACAGGAAATATGGCGCCAAACCATGACCTAGCTCCTCCAGATGAAATATTAGAATATATGGATGGTAGATTCCTTTCGACATGTGAGGCATTTCATCGCATATATGAGTTTGATATACATTATAAGGTTCCAGCTGTCGAGCGTCTAACTGTGCATTTGCCTGGAAAAAATTATGTTAGATACGAGAAAGGTTCAGACCTACGAGCGGTGCTTGATAGCCCTGCTGCGAAGCGATCAATGCTCACTGAATGGTTTGAGGCCAACAGAAAATATACTAAGGCACGTTCGTTAACGTACTATGAATTTCCAAGGGAATGGTCATGGGAATCATCATCTAGAACATGGCGCGGGCGAACACCATCTGCAAAAATAGGCCGCATCTATTACGTGCATCCAACCTGTGGCGAACTTTATTACCTCAGGATGCTCTTAATGATAGTTAAAGGCGCACAAAGTTACATCGATATATGCACACACAATGGCATTGTCTATAATACATTTAGAGATGTGTGTCAGGCAAGAGGGCTCCTTGAGGGTGATAATGAATGGTGCCTTCTTTTTGATGAGGCTATGCTGACTGCATCTTCCCTGCACCTTAGACAACTGTTTGTGACTGTAGTTCTCTATTGCTCTGTTAGTAATGTCCGGTCATTGTTCGATAAGTATTGGCTCTATATGACTGATGACATACATAATAGATTAAAAAAGCATTGGACAATCCACGATGTATTATTCCACATGACCACCTGCTTTCTCTCCTCCTTCATGAGCTTACAACTATTTTTGCAAATTGTGGTGGAAATATAAGAGATTTTGATTTACCGATTCCAAGCTCTGCTTCACACATTCCTGGAGGCAATAGATTGATTGAAGAGGAGCTTGCACCTGATCCCTTCATGATGTCATTGCATGCAGATTCTTTAGTTGCGCAGCTAAATACTGACCAAAAAAACATCTTTCAAACTATAACCTCTTCAATTGCTGCAAACAAATCTGGGTTTTTCTTTGTGAGTGGACATGGTGGGACTGGGAAGACGTTTCTATGGAATGCTATGATTGCAAAACTTAGATCACAAAATAAGATTGTGCTCGCTGTTGCATCATCAGGTGTAGCATCTCTCCTGTTGCCTAGAGGTAGAACAGCTCACTCTCGATTTAAAATTCCAATCGACATTGATGAAACTAGCATTTGCAATATTAAGCGAGGAACTATGCTAGCTGACCTACTTATTGAAACTGCGCTTATTATATGGGATGAAGCTCCAATGACACATAGGCGTTGCTTTGAAGCATTGGATCGCACATTGCGTGACATTCTTTCTGAAACATGTCCCGCAAATTCAGTCATACCTTTTGGAGGAAAACCTGTTGTTTTAGGTGGTGACTTTAGACAAATCTTACCTGTTGTTCCTAAGGGTTCACGCGCTGCTGTTATCAATCCGTCAATTACAAATTCAAACCTATGGAAACATGTGACACTGTTATCCATGAACATAAACATGAGACTATTAAACCCATCCTTACCAGAGAAAACAAGAAATGAATTAGATGAATTCAGTAAATGGGTCCTGGCTGTTGGTGATGGAACATTACCGATGGTTGCAAAGGAACACGATGCTCAACCAGCATGGATCACAATTCCTGACGATCTCCTGGTTATAACAGATGGCGATAAAATCGCTGCTATTGTCAATGAAGTTTATCCAGACTTTCTTGCATCATATAAAGGCCCTGCATATCTTTCTTCTCGTGCCATTGTCTGCCCTACAAATGCAATAGTTGATGAAATAAATGGTTATGCTGTTGACTTAGTCCCAGGAGATCCAAAAATATATCTTAGTTGCGATACAATCTCAAAATGCTCTGAACAAATTCCTGATTTTGACCTGCTATACCCACCTGAGTTTCTTAACTCGATCAATGCCGCTAACTTTCCTACGCACAAACTTGTTCTGAAAGAAGGCGTTGTTGTTATGCTGTTACGAAATCTAAACCAATCAGTGCCCCTTTGCAATGGGACAAGACTGTTAGTTACTGCTTTAGGTGAAAGAATTTTACAATGCACTATTCTAACTGGATCAAATATTGGTGACACAGTTTATATACCAAGGATCACACTAAGCACATCAAAAATGAAATGGCCTTTTACATTGCAAAGAAGACAATTCCCAATTCGAGTCTGTTATGCCATGACCATCAACAAGAGCCAGGGGCAAACACTCAAGCAGGTTGGCATATACCTTAGGAAGCCTGTTTTTACGCATGGTCAACTCTACGTTGCAGTTTCAAGAGCAACACACCGATCAGGCCTTAAAATACTGATCGAAAACGATGATGGTTCATGTGGGAACCAAACAAGAAATGTTGTTTATACCGAAATACTTTCTGCTACATTGCAAGCGGTTTGTATATCACTGCTGGTCTATCCATTTTCTGTTCTTCTTTACATGCATCGTTCATATCACAGCGAACAATGTTTCGTCTTGCAGGCTTCGCCGCTGCATGCATAGTACGCTTTCCCTCATCAACAAATTGCAGTGCCTTTTGTGTATATGTTTTGGAGAAAATATATTACGCTCAAATGTGCTATGTACTATACTATTCATATAGCAGTTCGCTACTACATATCTATGTGCTCTTCTCCCCCTGCCTTTTCCATCACATTGATTCTTCATTTTTAAACACAGCTGATATATTCCATCTTTACTTGCAGGTTTCCAATGGCATACGTTCTTATTTCAAACCTAATCTATGGAGATACTAACAAACAGATCAAAGCAAGGGTATCTAGGAAATGGGACTACTGTGATCTCAACGATGATACAAAAATCTTCCACACTGATCTTGTTTTGTTGGATGAAGTGGTTATGATCTAATTGTTCCCTCTTTCTTCCACATTCATGCTTATGCATACACGTAATGTTAATAGACCGTTTTCTATGGATAACATGCAGGGCAATAGCATACATGTTCAAATTTATCCGCCTGCGTTGCTTTCACTTAGGCCTCTTCTAGAAGAAGGGAAGGTTTACTACTTTGACTCCTTCTCTGTCAGAAACACCAACAGAACATATAGACCAGTCGCAAACCCTTTGATGATAACATTCAGTAAATGAACAACCTTAGAAGAATGCATTGATGTTGCTGAAGATTTCCCTGCCATAACTTTTTCATTGACACCTTTTCTAGACATTCCATCACTTGTGGACAAAAATTCTTTCTATGTTGGTATGGCTTCTTTGTCCCCTTATTTTATTCATCTGTTTCTTTCTGACATTAATGCTTTATTCCATAACCCATCTTTTGTGTCACCAGATGTCATGGGTGTCATTACTGAAATCGGTGCGGTAGACACTCTGCGCCCAAATCAAGATCCACTGACACCACAAAAAGAACAATGCAAATTTGGGATGCAAAGTAAGTTACAATGTAGAGTGAATTGCACTCCTGTTACAAATTTTCTTTTACAGTCAGTGTCCATGCTAGCTCTCATAACAGATTCCTCATATTCAACACTAAAAATCTATTGGTGTTTTATGCCACTAGATTCTACGCTGCCTATCACACTCTGGGGAGAAATTGCAGCCGCCTTCAATGCAGAAGAAATATACAATGCTGGCCAAACAAAACCTCAGATTATTGTCTTTGTTGGAACACTTGTGAAAAACTACAAAGGAATAGGTAAATCTGTACAAATTTATGGCAACATATTTCAGTTTTTTTATACATGTATCCTATATAATTATCTCTGCAATTCTATGTAGGCCTGACATTAAATGGAAGCTCACCATGCAAATGGTACCTTAACCTTGATATGCCTGAGACGCTTGAGTTAAGAGAAAGGTAATGGTACAAACTTATCTTGCTGTTGTGATGCTTACACAGCCAAGCCTTTACATACATAATATGCTCTTCTATTATGCACTATTATTTAATACAGCTTCTTTCTGTAGCTTTAGCGCAAACTTTAAACCTATCAAGTGGGTTCAAGCTCCTGCCGCAGGATTTAATCAGGATGTTGCAGAGGAAAAAACCATTGCACAAATCCTTGCCCTCAACCCACATAAACATGCTGTCTGTGTTGCCTTGGCCTTTTCTACTGCCTATATTCTTATTGATTTCAATGTACAGTGAATGATAAAATCCTCATTGTTTGCAACGGGCACGTTTTATGGTTAGGGTAACTGTTAAAGGCATAACAGGTAACAATTCCTGGTGGTATAATTCTTGTGAAATATGCTACAAGACTTCAAGGCCATATGGTTCCACCTATAGATGCACCAACTGCTTCAATATAGGCATACCAGTACCAAGGTAACAATTGCAGTAACACGATTTCCTTCACATTTACTTGTAGTCCTGGTAGTTCTTGTGCTTATTTCGGTTTTGTATATAGGTACAAAGTTGTGCTCGTCGCTGCTGACGATACTGCTCAAGCCACATTTATCCTCTTTGGAAGAATAGCGCAGCGTCTCATACGGAAGCCAGTTGAAACTCTGATTGACCAGAATCCACCTGACAGTGACTATGCTCCAGATGAGATTGATGCGCTTTTCAACCAGAGCTTTATCTGGAATGTCAGCTTTACACAGGATACTATTATGAAGAATCAAGAAACCTTACAGGTTAATAGCATTGTTTCATCCAGCGCTGAACTGCAGGGCCTCCTGCCTATCTCAGCAAGCAGTTCAGAGCAGACATTATCCACTGTGCCAGCAACCTCAAGCAGTTCCCTCCAGCTAGCGCCAACAGCAAGTGAAACCAGCGGATCATCAAAAATAGAAGCAGAGGCCAAAGAAACTATCATACCAAAGGATGATCCATCGACCCCAACAAAGCATGGTATTAGATCTGCTTCAGATGACACACCAACTAGCAAGGCTAAACCATTAACATCGCTAAAGAAAAGCTATGTGCTATCAATCTCTCCCAAACGTACTCAGCATAAACAGATATCATCAGATGCTAAGGTTTGTATCATGACATTCGTAGCTGCACAGTTAATGTTCTCCTTGCTTCATCATATGTGCATTTACATCTTGTTTCTTTGATCAGGCAACACCTGACGCGGCAACTACAACACAGGCTCCACAGATTGCATCATCAATTGCATTGTCTCCTTCTGCTACTGACCATAAGGTACTTAATGCTTATCCCTACTTTTAGCGAAGAATCACAGGCACTAACAGGGTAGATTATTGTGCAAGGGAAAGGCGACAACAATAGCAGCAGAAAATGCTCCATCAACATCCCCATTGTCCTCTGCTCAAAACATTCCCCAAAAGAGGTGCATTCTTTTACCATACCTTACATGCAGCCAGTCTATGTTCTATTGAAAATATAACCGCACCATATTGTGAACAGAGGAAGGCCTGCACTGTCACCTCTACCTGCTAAGAAACTATTCAAAGGTGACAGTCAGGAGAAAGGCAACAAAAGGTAAAAGCATCGACAATCATTATCCTTCTGCCATGGCACACGCATCTGCATACATATTCTAACGTCTTTTTTTCCTTGCTATTTATGTAGCGAATGAGCAACAGACGAACAAGATGGAAGACATCAGTGTCCCTTTTGGTTATATGTCCAGGATGCCATCACCATGCAAACTTAGGCTTCCAAGCAAGGCTGTTTGTTTAGAACCAATGCCTTATGCCCACTACTGTAATCAGCTGCTATCATGTATATATATCGTTTGCTTGGTGACATCCTTTTGCCTAACATAAGACTGCAATAAAGGCTATGAGCAGACAATTATGCCTCACCTTCTGTAATCCTTAAGTATTATTGCTGTACCTATTTGCTGCTTTATTATACCCTTTATCTTCTGCTTGCATATATATGCTTCAAAATTGCATGTCATATCTCTGAACCAGCTATGATTTCTCGCCCTGTACATACAAAGCTAATAGCTTGGGGAACATATATGTAGCAAATGTAAGGTCCTCCATATTTTGCATCATCCAAAGCTATATGTATCAGTAATCACCCTTTTCTTTCATCTTTGGCAATCCTGCCCACATAGGTTTTTTTGTCTTCATTTTCCTTTCCTACGTTTGCAATAGCATTACTTTACTCACTTATTATCCTATATAGTTGCCTGCCATCTCTTGCACTGCATCCTACGCTGCTGCATTTTCAGCATGATAGGATTGTTGTTTCTACGACAACTGACCAAAAATACTCACGGTTCTTTTCCTCACTTACTTCGCTTCTTCCTGCCATTTTATAACTATATATATGCAGGGTGCTCTCTATATGCTTCCACGGCTATTATCAATAAACCACTTGGTACTTATACTTTTTCTCTTCTACTTGCTTCATAGTTGTGACTCGCATACAATAGGCTACTAAAATCACCTACACACCATCGCTTCTATTAGCCAGCGCACAATTATAGGATAAACATGCTCAGATAACGGTTGAACATTCTTCTAAGATATAATCGTATAAATCGCTGCTTCCTTTCCTCTAATTTTTCCCTCCTATCCTTTACCTGCCTCTCGACAGGCAGCGCACCAACGGCGCGCCCTCACTCTAGTATATATTAATGTTATCCTAAGCCTGTAAGAACTAGTAGCACATCCATATCCAACAGAAGACATTATTAGGCGTAACATGCTAGCTAGGGATTTATTTCAAACAAGGGTAAACAATGTACTTGCATTTCTGGCCATTATCAGATCAATGATCTTCGCTTAGCTAGAGCACTTGAAATAACACAAGCGCCAGCATATATATTAATTACAATTAATCATATGAATAGTTACTCTTTTAAAACCAGCACGGTTGCATGCTAAGTTGCTAACTGAAAATTGATCGAACATATGCTAATGTATCCCCTTCTCTCTACTTTCGTTAACAACTACTAACCAAAGTCTAATTTTGATATAGCTATATCTTAGCTTTATCAGCTTTTATATGAAACAAATTAAGACTAGCTATATATGTGTGTAATATTAAGCTTTTCACAAATATTTTTTGTAAGCAACTCAGTATTGATATCCCAGGACAAAATTATTGGCATCTGCATAAGGCCGAACATATATATATACCCTTCGTCCTTTGACAAAGAAAAATTCAAAAGTCTAATGTATGTGCGTCTTGTTCAATTTTGCAACTCAAACAAAAAAGTTGCGAACTCATAAAACAAATTAAATATTCTAGCAAAAAAAAACAAAGTGGTCAATTTTTTTTTAAAAAAAATTCTCCTAAGGAAGCACAAACACTTTATAAAAAAACATGGAATTCCGGACCTATATATAAATTAATTAACCTAGGAACAATGCTTGTTTCAATGTCATCTTTTATTTCAGAAAAATTAAATCATTATTGTGATTTAATTAAGTTCCAAAAACTATAGATCCCAAAAAAACTCAACAAACATGCAAAACCAATTGGGCGCAATAAATTAACATTGTCCCTGTTTAATGGAAAATTACCTACTTAGGGGGTCTCGATCCCCTTGCTTTTCTAGGTCAAGAAAATCAAACCCAGCTGGAGGGGGGTTCTCCTTCCTCCCGACTGTATATCTCGCATGTGTATTCTATCATTTCTCAAATACAATAGAAACAATTAATCATGAAAAATTCTGAACAAAATGAAAAAAATAGATAATAATGAAATTAAAAAAAAACATGTCTAAACTCATCCTACAAATTAAGAGAAAAAGAGAGAAACAAAACGGTAATGAATGGTGCAAATAGGTTAGATTTGTCATTTTTCCCTCAATATGTGTGTTGAATTTGATCCTAAAATTGGTATATTTAGATTAATCTTGTACCAAATCATCAGTTTTCCTCAAAAAAAAATTTATGATGAACTTAAGGCTTTATTTTTTCTTAGGTAGACTGTAGACATGATGAACTTGAGAGATTTCATAGGAAATTAATTACATGCATGTAGACTAATCAAGGACAGCATGCACATAACACTGGTGGAGAAAACATCTTTGATCGGTCGGCCGAAATCCACAATAGTCCCGGATCCATTTAAAACCGGGACTAAAGATCATCTTTAGTCCCGGTTGGTGGCTACAGTGGGCATATGTGATCTTTAGTCCCGGTTGGTATCATCTTTAGTCCCGGTTGTAGAGATGTCAAACGTTGTCAGGGCCCCCGGGATCTTTAGTCCCGGTTGGTGTTACCAACCGGGACTAAAGTTCTTTAGTCCCGGTTGGTCATCCCGGCGATCTTTAGCCCCGGTTGATAACACCAACTGGGACTAAAGATCCCCCCTCTTTATATATGCCTTCTTCCTTCTCCAGTCCGAGAGCAAGCTTCAAAATTTCTCAAAGAAAGAGGGGAGGTCATGCCAAAATTTCTTGTGAAATTCTTTTAGTGATTATATACAAATCGGAGGTGTCTAAAAGGTTAGTAACTTCATCCTCCAATGTTTTTTGTTGTTATATTACTTTTGGAGCTATGTTTCACACATTTTTTTCTCCAAAACTTTGTTGTAAGTTGATGAGAGAGAAAATTTGTGTGGGGAAGAAGAATATATAGAAATTTTATTCTCATAGTTTAAAATATGATGAACATTAATCTTAAAAAATAGAAAACAAACTAATTGAAAATTAAGAGAAGTACAACATTAATATTAGTTTAGAACTTCAAAAATTGTTAATAAGAATTGCTTGTCGAAAGAGTTTTTAATTATTTTATTATTACTATTTGACTGTCATTATTGTACGAAAATTTATTTATGTACGATTTTTTTTTCATTTCATGTAGATGGATCGGCAATGGATGTACGCTGACCGACGGTCCAAAGAGTTTATCGAGGGCGTGCATTATTTTTTGAGAGTGGCCGAAGCTAACAAGCGTAATGGTTTTATTTGTTGTCCATGCAATAAGTGTAAGAACCAGAAGGAATATTCTGCATCCAGGACTATTCATTTCCACTTGTTTGAGTCGGGGTTCATGCCAAGCTATAATTGTTGGACATCCCACGGTGAGCAAGGGGTTGAAATGGAAGAAGATGAAGCGGAGGACGAGAACATTCCCGACTGGGCTCAGTACGCTGGATTTGAAGGAAATCAAACGGGCGAGGTGGACAGGGATGCTAGCGATAACGACGCCGCGGATGATCTTGGTCAGATGTTGCAAGACGCAATGGAGAACTGTGAAAGTGAAAAGGGGTCCCATAAATTGGAGTAGATGTTAGAGGACCACAGAACGTCATTGTACCCAGGTTGCAAGCAGGGGCACAAAAAGTTGGATACCACTCTGGAGTTCTTGCAATGGAAGGCAAAAAATGGTGTTAGTGACAAGGCATTTGGCGATTTATTGAAACTCGTCAAGAACATTCTTCCGGAGGGAAACAAATTGCCCGAGACAACGTACAAGGCTAAGAGGATAGTCTGCCCTCTAGGACTGGAAGTTCAGAAGATTCACGCATGTCCGAATGATTGTATCCTATATCGCGGTGAGGAGTACGAGAACCTAGAAGCATGCCCTGTTTGTAAAGCACAACGATACAAGATTAGACAAGATGATCCAGGTGAGGTTGACGGGCAGCTAACGAAGAAGAGAATTCCTGCTAAGGTGATGTGGTATTTCCTTATAATACCACGGCTAAGGCGTTTGTTCAGGAACAAGGGGAATGCTAGAATGATACGTTGGCATGCTGAAGAACGTCAACAGGACGGGATGCTGAGACACCCCGCCGATGGTTCGCAGTGGCGAAACATCGACAGAAAATTTAAAGACTTTGGAACGGACGCACGAAACATACGGTTTGGTTTAAGTACGGATGGCATGAATCCTTTTGGAGAGATGAGCAGTGGCCATAGCACTTGGCCCGTTACGATGTGTATCTACAACTTCCCCCCTTGGCTATGCATGAAGAGGAAGTACATAATGATGCCGATTATTATTCAAGGCCCCAAGCAACCTGATCGATGTGTACCTAAGACCACTGGTCAAAGATCTAAACTGTTGTGGAAGAAGGAAGGTGTCCCCGTGTGGGACGAGGACAAGCAGGAGGAGTTTAACGTACGAGCGCTGCTGTTCGTAACCATCAACGATTGGCCTGCACTTAGCAACCTATCCGGGCAGTCCAACAAGGGGTACAAGGCTTGAACACACTGTATGGATGAAACAGAAAGTACGTATCTTAAGCACTGTCGGAAGGTTGTGTACATGGGTCATCGTCGATTCCTTGCAGCAAACCACCCAGTATGGAAGAAAGGCAAGTACTTTGAACATACGACGGACCACCGTATGAAGCCAAAACATCGCAGCGGTAAAACAGTGTTTGCTATGGTGAAAGATCTTAAAGTAGTGTTTGGAAAGGGGCCTGGCAGCCAGCCTATAGAGAGCGAAGATGGTCACGCGGCGATGTGGAAAAAAAACTTCATATTTTGGGAGTTACCCTATTGGGAATTCTTGGACGTCCGCCACGCAATCGACGTGATGCACCTCACTAAGAACCTTTGCGTAAACCTTCTTGGCTTCCTAGGTGTATATGGAAAGTCGAAAGATACACTAGAAGCACGTAATGATCTAAAGCATATGGAACAACGCGGCAACCTTCACCCGGAACCAAAGGAGAAAGGAAGCCATTACTTGAGTCCAGCCAGCTACACTCTTAGCAAGGCAGAGAAGGACAGTATGTTTGAATGCTTGGAGAGCATCAAGGTACCGTCAGGATACTCCAGAATATAAAGCGAATAATAAGCACGAAGGAGAAGAAGTTCACAAACCTAAAGTCTCATGACTGTCACGTGTTGATGACACAGCTGCTACCCCTTGTAATAAGGGGTATCCTCCTAGACAATATCCGGGCAACAATAACAAAGCTATGTGCTTTCATGAACGCAATTTCGCAGAAGGTCATCGATCCGGATAGATTAGAAGCCCTTCAGGATGATGTGGTGCAATGTCTTGTCAGCTTTGAGTTGATATTTCCACCTTCGTTTTTCAATATAATGACGCATCTGCTTTGTCACCTTGTCAAAGAGATCGGTATTCTCGGCCCTGTGTACCTACACAACATGTTTCCTTTCGAGAGGTACATGGGCGTTCTGAAGAAATATATTCGTAACCGTGCTCATCCAGAGGCAAGCATCGCCAAGGGGTATGGAACAGAGGAGGTCATTGAATTTTGCGTAGAATTTATTGAAGACCTTCACCCAATCGGGGTACCTGAATCACGCCATGAAGGAAGACTACGGGGAAAGGGGACTCTCGGAAGGAAAGCAATAATGACGGTAGACAACAATTTATTTCGTAAAGCCCATTTCACGGTTCTGCAACAATCTTCATTGGTGGCTCCTTACATCGAGGAGCACTTGGCTCTAGATCGTGCCAGAAACATCGGTAAGTCCGATGCATGGATTACACGGCATCACATTGATACTTTCTCCGCGTGGCTACGACAACATCTCATGGGTAACGAGACGATTAACCAACAACTGGCCTTCCTGGCGAGGGGACCATCTGGCTCGATCGCGACATTCCAGGGATATGAAATCAATGGGTACATATTCTACACGAGAGCCCAAGACATGAAGAGCACGAACCAGAACAGTGCTGTTCGTATCGATGCCATGGGACACGATGGTACAACTGGCACATATTACGGTGCCATCGAGGACATATGGGAGCTTGACTATGGACCTCTCAAGGTCCCTTTGTTCTGGTGCCAATGGGTTAGGTTGACTGGTGGAGGCGTAACGATTGATGACAGTGGGATGACAACGGTTAACCTTAACAAGGTTGGATACTCGGACGAACCTTTTGTCCTTGCCAATGATGTAACGCAAGTTTTTTACGTCAAGGACATGTCTAGCAAAGGAAAAAAGGGCAAAGGACCTGACGAGCCGAAGCGCCACGTGGTTCTCCTAGGAAAAAGAAAAATCGTCGGAGTAGAGGACAAGACTGACGAGGATTACGATCAGTTTGATGGGCAACCCCCTTTCATGGTGACGATTGACCCTAGCATCCTCCTATCAAATGAAGACACGCCTTACTCACGTAGCGATCACAAGGAAGGAACAATAGTGTGGAGAAAGTACGTGCGGTCAACTGTCACCGCCGATGTATTGCCGTAATTGTTGTGTACACGATGTAAACTATTTTGGATGTATTGAATATCCATACAAATCAATTGTTGTATGGCATATGTTAATTATGTATGATTATTAGAATTTTTATCAAATTGAAATCATCCATATGCTAGTTATATATGATTATTAGAATTTTTAAAAGTTTTAAATCATGCACGTGGTATTTACATATGTTAATTAGAATTTTCAACAATTTATTATCAATGATATGCTAATTATATATGATTATTAGAATTTTTATTAATTTTAAATCATGCATGTGGTATTTACATATGTTAATTAGAATTTTCAACAATTTAATATCATCATATGCTAATTATATATGATTATTAGAATTTTTATTAATTTTGAATCATGCATGTGGTATTAACATATGTTAATTAGAATTTTTAACAATTTAATATCATCCATATGCTAGTTATATACGATTATTAGAATTTTTAAAAGTTTTAAATCATGCACGTGGTATTTACATATGTTAATTAGAATTTTTAACAATTTAATATCATGCATACGCTAATTATATATGATTATTAGAATTTTTAACAATTTTAAATCATTCATGTGCTAATTATATATTATCAACACTAATTTTTCGAAGGTTTTGTCATTAATTTTTCGACTTTAAATAATTTTAATGCATTATTTACTATTTTAGAAACACATATGTAATGAAATTCAAAATTCAGTGCTATTATCTTTAGTCCCAGTTCTTAAACATAACCGGGTTTAAAAGAATTTGGAAAAAGCGGGAAAAGATTTTTAATCCCGGTTGGTGAGAACAAGATCTTTAATCCCGATTGTTGTCACGAATCGGGAGTAAAGATATCTTTACTCCCGGATGTTCTCACCAACCGGGACTAAAGATCTGGAGGTATATATATTCCCGGTGCGCCCTCGTCTTCTCCACCAACACTTGACTTTTTCCATCGAGATCGATCTCGGCTTCTCCTTCGCCGCCACTGCGTAGGGCAACCCCGCGCCGACGCCGCCGTCGTCTCTCACCGTTGCTTGGCGGTCCTCGCCGCCTCCGCCGTAGACGTCGCCGCCACATCTCTTGGGTGAGAGCCGCCGCTGCCTCTCTCTCTCTCGATCTCGATCTCTCTCTCTCTCCAAACCGCCGCCGCCTAGCTCGTTGCCGACGCCACTACCACGCCGCGGTCAACCGCCACCGCCGACGACCGACTTCGACGCGGCCGCCACCGCCGACGACGCCGACGCCACTGCCACGCCGCCGCCCCCGCCTCAAGCTCGCCACGCCGCCGCGCCACGCCGCCGGGCCAGCCCAGGGCGCTGGACCGCGCCCCAACGCCGCCGCGAGACGCTGCCACCGCGCCGCGCCACCACGCCACCACTCCGCCGACGCCACTGCCGCGCGCCCCGACAGTGACCGAACGCAAACGAACGCTTAACGAACGTGAACGAACGCGAACGAACGTGACCGAACGCGAACGAACGTGAACGAACGCTTAACGAACGTGAACGAACGCGAACGAACGTGAACGAAACGTTAATGAACGCAAACGAACGTGAACGAAACGTTAACGAACGCGAACGAACGTGAACGAAACGCTTACGAACGTGAGTGCACTTGTACTAAAAGTGTGAGAACGAACGCGAGCGAAACGTGTACGAACGAGATAATTAAATGATTATTAAACTTAGCATACATATATGATTATATATATAGGTTAAAACGTGAAATACAATATATGTAACTTGGCCCGTTTAGACTAATACATTTTCCTCGTAATGTTGCAGAGAAGACGTCGTCGTCATCCCTCAAGCCGAAGTGGTAGCTAGCCATCAAAGGAATTCGTGCAGGCAATGTAAAGAAGTGATTGTTAGATATTTAATATAAGATTATTAGAGTTTTAATATAAGATTATTAGATTACTAGAGTTTTAATATAAGATTATTATATTATTAGAGATTTAATATAAGATTGTTAGACTTAGCATATATGATTATTACAATTTTAATATAAGATTATTAGAGTTTGAATATAAGATTGTTAGACTTAGCATATATGATTATTAGAGTTTGAATATAAGATTGTTAGACTTAGCATATATGATTATTACAATTTTAATATAAGATTAATAGAGTTTGAATATAAGATTGTTAGACTTAGCATATATGATTATTACAATTTTAATATAAGATTATTAGAGTTTGAATATAAGATTGTTAGACTTAGCATATATGATTATTACAATTTTAATATAAGATTAGTAGCGATTTAATATAAGATTGTTAGACTTAGCATATATGATTATTACAATTTTAATAGAAGATTATTAGAGTTTGAATATAAGATTGTTAGACTTAGCATATATGATTATTACAATTTTAATATAAGATTATTAGAGTTTGAATATAAGATTGTTAGACTTAGCATATATGATTATTACAATTTTAATATAAGATTGTTAGTCTTAGCATATATGATTATTACAATTTTAATATAAGATTATTAGAGTTTGAATATAAGATTGTTAGACTTAGCATATATGATTATTACAATTTTAATATAAGATTAGTAGAGATTTAATATAAGATTGTTAGACTTAGCATATATATATATATGATTATTAAAATTTTAATATAAGATTAGTAGCGATTTAATATAAGATTGTTAGACTTAGCATATATGATTATTAAAATTTTAATATAAGATCAATAGAGATTTAATATATGATTATTACAATTTTAATATAAGATTAGTAGCGATTTAATATAATATTGTTAGACTTAGCATATATATATACCTAACAAATATTTTTTGTATGCACAGATGGCTGATCGCGATGAGGAACAGATACTGTACGATACAATCGTAGAGGGAAGCAACTAGAACTGGAATGAAGAAGAGGGGAACGAGGATCCAAACCAGTACTTGAACGAGGAGGGGAACGTGGAGAGGGATGCGGAGAGGAACGAGGAGGGGAACGACGAGGAGGCTAGTGGAAGTCATCCCTCCGCTGGACAGAAGAGGGCACGCGGACAATGAGGTGCCACGAAGAAGATAGAGGGTCAGCACATCATAACTGAGGTGGACGAAGACGGCCAACCTAGTGCCCCGGCAGAAGCAGCCAAGAATTTTGTACGCCACAGCGGTTGGGTTGTGAGGGACAACGTGTCTGTCAGCACGGTGTACTGGCGCAAAACAAGGGCACGTGGGGATAATGACAGCTTTGTCCCAGAATCAGAGAAAGAGATGTTGTGGACCACAATGCTCGAGACGTTCACGCTACCTGCGGGTACAGAGAACATAGTGAAACAGTGGACTCTGAAGAAAATGGCAGAACAGTTCCAGAGCTTCAAGGGAGATCTCTACAAGAAATACATCCTGAAGGGACTAACACCGAACTTCGACGTATTCCCAAAGCTAAGGGATCATTGGGACGAGTTCGTTGCTTACAAGACAGGGCAACAAGGGCAAGCGATGATGGTCAGAAACAAAGAAAATGCTGCCAAGAATAAGTACCATCATCACTTGGGGTTAGGCGGCTATAGCGTCGGAATGCCGGAGTGGGAGGAGATGGAGGCAAGCTTGATTGAGAGGGGTATCGAACCGGCCACCGCTAAATGGCCGGATCGATCGAAGTTCTGGTACTATGCTCACGGTGGAACGCTTAACTCAGTTGATGGCTCCTTGGTGTTCAGCGATCAGATACGCGAGGCTGCCAATCGACTAATGGACGCAGTGGAAGCCTCTACGCAGGGCACATTCCGACCCGACAGAGAGAAGGACGAGCTGTCGCTCGCCCTGCAGACTCCCGAGCATCTAGGAAGAACACGTGGGAAAGGCGTTGTTCCTTGGAAGATTGGATTCAAGGAGGACATCCACACGTACAGGAGTCGGATGAGGAGCAAGAGAGATACCGAGGCGAAGATTGCAGATCTTGAGTACAGGGTATCGAGCTACGAGCTTAGCATGCAAGAGGAGGTGGCACGGAAGGTGGATGAACGCATGGCCGCACATCGGTGCCAGGATCCCCAGCCGTACATTCCTCCTGCAATGGTCAGCCCCTCAGGCAATCGTAGCAGCTGCGCCTCAACGGGGCAGGTAGGATCACAGAGCATGGATGCCATGCAAACCCAGGACGAAACCACCTACCCCGTTGATGAGATCACGCAGCGGACACCATGTGAGCTGCATATTCCCTTCAAGAACTTATCAATCAAGGTAGTTCTATGTTTTTTGGACTTGTACATTCAGCAAGTTTCTGCTTATGTTGATTACTAATAGATAACCTCTCATCACATGAAGGTTGCGTTGGGAATGGCCATCCCAACGGACTCTTTAGTGACTTACCACTGCAGGCCGATTCCAGCAAGATACTCGAGGGTCGAAGTTGAGCTGGTGGAAGCCGCGTACGAGGACCTCGAGTTGGACTACCCTGGAGGAGACGGTGAGACGCATCTACGCGACACGAGCCACGCCATTATAATATGGCGCAAGCGCTACATCATCCTCCCTGGGCGACAAGCGGTGTCTCATGCACCATCCTGTCCGGCTCCTCCACCGTCTCCTCCTCAGGCTCCTACACCGTCTCCTCCTCATCAGTCTCCTGCACCGACTCCTCCTTAGGCTCCTACACAGACTCCTCCTCAGGCTCCTGCACCAACTCCTCCTCAGGCTCCTGCGCTGTGTCCTCCAGCACCTTCCAAGTCAAGAACTCACCAAGCACCACCGCCTGCCCGCACAAGGGCAACGAAGAAGGCGAAAGTTGACGCCGCCGAGAACAAGGAGCCACTGTACGATTGCACGCAACAGGAGCTTGACGCTTACGTGGCAGCAGAAGTGAAGAGGCAATTGAAGCCTCGGAGTCCAGAAAAGAAGATTCCTATAGACCCAAGTGCCAAGAAGTTCTTCAGGAGTATGTCGGCACCAGCCAAGGAGGCCATAAAGCTAACGGATTATGAGCGAACACTTAAGAAAGCATATTATGGAAAGTATAAACAAGTCCCTCAGCTTGGAGAGCAACCAAACCAGGAGGTCGAGCCATTGGTGACAGGGCAAGAAATTGGAATAAAAGAATTCATTTCTGACACCGGGCTAACTAGGGATCAGTTGCTTAAAGGCGCACCAATCCCAAAGGCGGAAGTGAAACACAAGTACGAACTCGGTAAACCGCTTGTCAAGCCTGAGCAGCTGCAGTCCCTACCGACACAGATGTACAAATTCCATCAACGGTACATGGAGATGAGCGCAAGCGGCACGGAGATTATCGGAGCGAGGATCAAGAGCTCCGACTTCTTACAAGGGGAAGATGTTCTCTGGATCAATTTCAAGGATATCTACGAACTATACCAGTTGGACGCCCTCGACGTATCTATTCTTAGCGCATGGATTTTGTACGTATCGTTGAGTTATATTTCTTACGTTCCTTTAATTAGCTCCTCGTATATATATGTACACCATATATATAACAATTCATTTATATCGTTGTACAATGGAGATTCAAAGGGCCCGACGGCGGGGGGTTTTTGATACTGGATTCATCGACCCTCGGAAAGTAAACGTCGACATGATCACCAACTATCCGCAAGCCACAGAGGACAATCTCGTCAATCTCCTGAAGGAGCAGTACTACAAGACGTTCATACTATTGCTGTACAACACAGCGTTAGTTTTTACTGTCTTCCGAACAAAGTTCGTTCCTGTACATATATAGATCTACAGTTTTTCATATATCACCTCACACATATTGCAGATTCCACTGGGTCCTTTTACTCTTTGACTTGGAGGCCTGCAGAGTCAATGTCTATGACTCAATGAATAAAGATGAGTCTACTTTTGACCAGGTTTTTGAACTGATAGACAAGTAATGTCATAAGTTCCAATGTTATTACGAATTTTGCTATTAATTGCTACTACGAATCATAGCTTTAAACTCTATGTAGGGCTTGGTATCGGTTCCGTCATTTGGTCCGCGGCAATTGGAAAGAAAAACTTAGGCGGAGGTTCAAATTTCCTATGAGTACATGCTCTACATTTATATTGAATCTCTAATTCAAATATAAGTGTATATTAATTAAATCTCTCGTCATTTGTCATATATATATATGTAGTGTGCGAAGCAAGACCAGGGAACTAACTTGTGCGGCTACTACGTATGCGAGTATTGCCACTGCCTTACAACCCAAATATACACCACAAGAGAGCTCGATGTACGTATAAATAAATTCCAACTTTCATTGCATACGTATCGATTTGTTCATTACTAATTAATTTCATACATTCATATATAGGTTATTCACATGAGGGATAACCTCACACACAAGAAATTTATCGCGGCGGTTCAAGAACAACTCATAGGATTCATCAATGAACAAGTCCTTGATCCCGAGGGTGAATTCTACTACGACGAAAATACAATTCATAAGCCGTTAACTTCTGAGATAACGACTACTACGTCGAAGTCGTAGCTAGCTAGGACATAATGAATTGTAATTAATACATGTCTATTTTTATATATGTACACATTTACTTTAGTGTAAATATATATTTTGGTCATATATGCATTATATACATGCATTATATATATATATATATATATATATATATATATAGGCAGCTCGATCTTTAGTCTCGGATTCGTAGTTCCGGTTGGACAACCGGGACTAAAGGGGGGTTACGAACCGGGAGGAAAAAGAGTTTCTCCATCAGTGTAAAGAAAAGATGGGGGTGGCAGTGGGGTTAACGATCGATTGCAAGGAGTAATAACAAGATTATTGGCGGCATATATAGGAGTATATGCAGCAGCAGCAGCTGTTGCAGTAGTGTTTTGCAGCACATGATCATGAATGTGCTGGCTAGCTAGCTGATCGACTCGCTCCTGCATGCCATGTGCATGCGGCCCGACTGAGTTAGATTTTACTACTCTCCAATAGTATGTTCTTGTTCTCAATTAATCCACATGCATGTACTGTATACTCGCTCGAGCCTAGCTACAAGATGATCGAGTCTCAGTTTCGTTGTTGTTACGTACTGATAAGGGCCAGTAACCATTCCTGACTAACTAACTTTTATGTATATGTATATGTGATGCATGTTAATTTTCTTTTTTTTAAGGGGAGCGATGCATATTATTAATTTTATAGTTCATGATCTATCAATCGTACTCGTACGGAGTACGTATATATTGTCGAGGCATGCATTCAGGTGCAGAATTAAAAAAATATATTGTCAGGAGGTGCAAAATTAAATTAATTGGTTGATGCATTCATGCATGTATAGCTAGCTAGACTTGTCTATATATATACTGTATGTGCAGAATTGAAGAGCTGGAAAATTAAACATGCATGCATGGAAGAAACAATTAACTACTAGCGTTACTGCAGGGATCACAGATCAATAAACTTGCAGAGATAGATGTTAATGGGTTAATTAGGAGTACCGATCAAACAAACCTGACTATTGATTAGCGGCAGTACGTCGACCCGGCCGGCCGGCCGGGGGCTCTAGCTCTAATTTGTCTCTGTTTTCCCGATCGATATGATAGTATTAGCTAGCTAGCATCGATCATAGATCGATACTATATATGAACTTGCTAGCTAGTAGCTACTATCGATCTCCCGCGATTCATGCAAATGAGATTGTTGTTAGCGAGCTAGGTAGCTTGTTGTTTTTGTGCGGTAGTAGGTAGAAGGTTCAGGTCTGGCCGTGGGTGTATATATAAGCTAGCTGGTTGCCAAGATGAACTGAAGCAGCAACCAATAATTGCAGGGAAGGAATTAATTAGGAACACAGTGGAAGAAAAGGAGTATGGTAGATATATAACCCAACCAACCAACCAACCCCAGGAGAGCTGATCGAGGCTGAAAAATGAAGGAATATAAGGAGGAGTATATTACAGATGCAGTGCAACAAGCTAGCTAGAAGATGAAACGTGTGGCGTGCCGCCAGTGAACGTTGAGGACCACGCATCCTCTAGCTTAATTAGCTAGCTCATGAGGGAGTTCCTCCTCTGTACTGCAGCAGTGTATGTGTGTGTATGCATGTATCTTCTTCAACTCCTCCATCCATACATATATGATCTGCATCTATCAACAACAAGCATCAAGTGTACGTACTACGTCAATAATTAAGGCCAAGGCTCTCCGTCCATTTTAATTGGGGCCGGCCGGCCATTAGAATGGGCCATTGAATTAGTACGGAGTATATCGATTAGTTGGTCACTTTAGCAGATGTCTCATCAGTCAATCGCATCCATCATCATCTCTCTCTCTCTCTCTCTCTCTCTCTCTCTCTCTCTCTCTCTCGCCAAGCTTTTGCTGTACGTGGTAGCTGTTGTTCGAGTGTCAATCCTGCAGCCACGGCAAAGGATCACATATATATCCTCTGAACTGCACTGCATCGATTCGATGATCAGATATAAGTGGCTATTAACCAAGCAACAATTAATCAATCTTAATTATATATACATGTGTGTCATGCCGACTAAATTTAGTAACCCCTTTTCTTCTTCCATTGGCCCGCCCTGGATTTTCTATAGGCACCATCTGCTGCCGCCTAACACGTGTGCACAAAATTCAGCTCATATATCCTCTTTTCTTTTAAAGGAAGGATAAAAGCTTTTTCACTTTTATATTGATAGAGAACAAGAAAAAACCCTCAAAGCAAAGTAATATTTATACAGGGCCTAACTAAGAAAACAAAAAAGACACGTAAAAAGGCCAAGGGGGCTACTCTCCGTGGGGGATGATCTCTGCGAATTTTTGTTGCTCCCGCCTTGATCCTAGTCCGCGCCTCTTCCTTCATCTAGGCGATGATGGTGGTTGGTGCGGTTGCTATACGCCCAAATATTTTGGCGTTTCTTTCACACAGATCTCCCTGTAAAATCAAAATGTTTTTTATTCTTATTTTGTGATAAACAATTGGCATCTGTGATTATTAGTTTTGATATTTGGAGATTATTGGCGAAGTGGTTTTAGAAATGATTGGAATTTTTAGGTGATCAACAGGAACTGTTGTTTGTCAGATCCGGTCACACCGGGCATGTGTTGCCGGTCAGACCGATGTGTATTAATTGCGCGGTTAGACCGGCCTAGCCCGCGGTCTGACCGGCCGACTCTGTGTCGGTGTCGATTTCGGGTTGTTTATTTGGATATCCGTGATTGCTTCATATTTATGGCTTCTAGATGGATACTATGTGTATGTAATACTGTTGTTTGCTAACAATGAGTCAAGTTGGAGATAACTTGGTCTTGGAATACGGTTTCTTTGCTTGGTTCATGTGTAGGTGACTTGATGCCTCGAGAGAGTATTGCCAGTGATGGATCGGGAGTCGACTTGGGGATAAGGCGACGTCCGTGGCGGTCAGATATCATGCGGGATACTTAGGCTAGAGTTCAATGCACGTGGTTGGTGAAGATTCCATATGGCATACGATGGAGGTATTGTGTGCGTATGGGATGCGAAGTCGAATTTGGAAGGAGTCCAAATTTGGTATAATTGGAGTTTGTAAAGTTTGTTTCTTGTACGGGAAGATTTCCTAGGTGGATTAGACCTTCTAGTATGAATTTGGTTCGTGGCTTTAGGCTGCCTACCTCATGTATAAATAGAGAGAGAGCATGAGGCTTCCTGGTATCGCTTTTGAGAGCATTGAGTTGATAGTTTAGTTGGGGTTTCGAGTTTAGTCGAGATTTTCGTGAGGAGTGCTGTAGTTGCACTTTGTAAACACAGAGAGAAGTAATAAAGTTATCATCTACTTTGAGAGTTCTTCGATTTGTGTTTTCTCAGGTACGGCAGTCCAACCGGCGGGACACCGGTGGTCAAACCGGTGACATCGGGGAGTGGTCGGACCAGGCAATCTACATTGGTCAAACCGGCGGCACAGGCGCGGTCAGACCGACGGGACTACTCTGGTCAGACCGATCTACATTGATTTGAGGGTAACTTTTAATTCCGCTAAAAGTTTAGGTTTTGGGTATAACAACTATTCACCCCCACTCTAGTTGGTTTAGTTCTTATGTTTCGATCCTACACTCCCAAGCCACCAAAATGATCATCGATTTTAGGGCCTTCCTCGGGCAGTGCAAAAACTGGGAGATGTGATACCACCTGTCCTTCACAGTTGCACAATCATGTAGCCAGAGATTGACGCATGTCCATGTCTGTATTCTGGCCCATATTCTTTTGGACAACGGACAACCTACACTTAGCCAACAAGTGTAATGCTGATTCGGGTGCTCCGCGGCAGAGAGAGAAAATCTGCTGGTTTGCCCACCCCCTCTTCTGGAGTCTATCCCTTGTCCAGACCCTATTTTGGATAATTAATCAAGAGAAGAATTTGCACTTAGGCAGAGCCTAAGATAGATCTGGTTGTAGATCGTTCCGGCCACTCTGATGAATTGAAACCTATACGCAGACTCGGCTGAGTAGATACCATTAGCCATAAGCTTCCACGTGATGGTGATGGTGTCCCTTTGCTCGTTCAGAGACCCCACCCGATGAATCATAGCCCACAGTTGGACATACTGTCGCATATGATCCGATGTCATTATCCCAAGGAGATTGATGTCTCGGATCCATGTATTGGAAATTAGGGCGTCGTGCACTGCTCTGTTTTTGCGCTTGGAGGCGGCAAAGATTGCAGGAGCGACCTCTTTAGGCATCTTGTTCTCCAGCCAGTGCGAGTGGCAGAAGCTGGCCGTTTTCCTATTCCCCAGAATGATTTCTATCGCTGCTGCGATATAGCATCCTATGTATTACTAGCTAGTTATTTCCTAGCCATTCATCTCCTAGCTAGCTATAGTTAGCTCCAGATGAGACGATATAAAATTATATCTTCCTAGTTCCTTGAACTCGGTCTCTTCGGAATAACTTCCTTTAATTAATTAATTCTTAACTGAATATAGCAGGAATCTGACTATTGGCGACTTGATAATTCCCATCGGCTAATTTTCAGGACTCTGAAGCCGATACTAATTTTAGGCCGACGATGACTTCGGAGCTTACCAAATTTCGTTGTTAATATAAATGTGTCGAATGATGCATAGATAGGATCGATTGAGGGTGCATGCTTGCCGGTGATGTGAAAAATACTCCGACAACACTCCTCATCATTCACAATCTCACTAAAATAGGAGCGAAGTAAGGATATGTTTGATGCAAATTAAGTTTGCGGTCAAAGGAACAGTTGGCTTAGCTACTCAGCAGCATGCAAAACGAGGTAAGTTATTAGCGCATGATTAATCCAGTATTAATTATTTCAAACTTGGAAAATGGATTAATATGTTTTTTTTCAAAAAATCATATTTTTTTTTAATAAAAACATACAGTTTAGCAGTTTAGAAAGCGTGCTTACGAAATACAAGGTATTAGCCAAACCAAAAGGCTGAAAATAACACAAAACCGTATTGCTTGTTTTGACCCTCTATAACTAATAAGGACACGCCATAGATAAATTCATATATTCATACCCGTTGCAATCGTACAACCATTTTCTTATCTACTGCTCCCTTCATATCAAAATATAATATTTTTTAACATTCAAAGTTTGTTCTAAAATATAACAACTTCTTCACCTACATTTATTTCTCAATCAATCACAATCTTCTACTATTCAAATTTTTCACCTACTTTCTCTTATTATCAACCAATCATAACCTTTTTTCCATTTAACCCCACATACTTTCTTAATACCCATGTCTAAACATAAAACTTTTTATATTTTGAAAGGAGGTAGTAGCAAATATGGAGTGCACACGAAACCTATTGAATGCGGCGGATCATATTTTATACATGAGTACGTACATATATAATTAACTAGATGAATACACCGCCGCGTTGCTGCGAGAAATTAAGTTACATAATATGTATAAATAAGCTGCAATATAATTATTAAAACTAAAACAAATTGATACTTATGAATTTTGAGCCTAAAAATAATTAAGATTGCGTGGGAGACAATTTAAACCATAGATCTATCATCCAAAGGCTAGAAATAATTGAGGTAACGTGGTTTAATGAGAGAAGAGAGAAATAGCATTTACTACACTTAGTGGGGATGAACTATACAAGTATATAGGATTAAGCACGCATCCAGAAGTAATATATACTGACATTATTTGTGCATCCTCTCATGCATCTTATGTTATTTGTACATTAATATATGTTTGTGTTTGTGTTTGTGTTTGTTTTTGTTTTCTTAATTTTCTTTTCCTTTTTGTTGCCGACACACATGTAGAAGATGTGACTGCTGGTGTGGACAGCAAAAGGTCGATAGCTAAATATTCGCGGTCGCATTGTCATAGTTTGTATTGATCATTTGATTGTCCTTATTACCGACTAAAGGTGGATAAGCAGAGGATAGCATTCAATTCAACTTATATTTGTGCTACCTTTTTCCTCCATTGAAAAAATACAGACACTACTAAACAGAAAAGCTCTTTATGCCCTTAAAAAGAGAACAAAAGTTAGCACACACGATTTTCTTCCCCCAGATAGAATTTCTGTTTTGGAATTAATACTGTCAAAACGTACAGACGAGAAGAAGTTAAGAGTAATTGTTTCTCACGGTGCAGCAAATTTTGAAGTCCTAACATATATATATACTCCCTCTGTTTCTTTTGTGACATTACTTAGTTATAAAAAAAAATCCAAATTTGATGCACTATGCATGAGAAACAATTAATATCTGTCTCTATATATACAGTAATTAATTCATAGAAATTTTAAAGCATCAGGTTAATCGGTTAATCATGGTACAGTTAATATATCTGGACATACAAATATTGTTCATGCAAGGATTTATCTATATCTAGGCCAAGGGACAATATGCATGTGTGCATATATGCGTGGTGTACATGCATGTTTCATCTACATCACTGCATGCGGCCGGCGTTAATCCTGAAAAACTTAAGTTTATAATTTACTAGTGGCAAAAAAGCCTCCTTTAATAATCTGCAGATTAAATCAATTTGCTATATATGATACAGTGACCCACCACATGTACAGAAGTAAAAGATTAGGGCGCATGCATGTCATTGTCTTCGATCAGTACATCGCACAGTCTACCTAAAATTTTGACAATTTAACCCTTTACAAAAACTTATTCTAAAAATAAACCGTGCCAAAAACTTATTTTAAAACTGAGCCGTGACCTCAGCACCATCTGAATTCGCGCTTTTGGCGCTAACCTTTACAGTGTCTAAACCTAGAAAACGGTGACTCCTCCCTTGTAGGTATCGTTGGTGTAGTGGTTACATGCTGAAGTTTCTAGCATAAGGCCTTGGGTTCGAACTCTGCAACATGCACATTTTTTTTATACTTTCTCCTGCAATCTGCTAGCCTAATTTGCTACCAAGATCATAAGTTTGGCTTATGAAAATCATTTTATTCTGGACTTGACAAATATGAAAAGGATACATATTATAAAACTTTTTAGATATTTCCGATTATTATAGATTAATAAATTTATAATATTTTTCCAACATTCAAAAATTTATTTTGAACTTCAGAAAATATGTAAGAAAAATATTGTGAATGTTCTCAAATTTCTATATACCTTTAATTTTAATTTATAGTTATTCCTAGTTGTAAATTTCATGTATATCGTCATATGCTTTCTAAATTTATTTTTATTTTAATAAAATTGAGAAAATATGTTCTCAAATTCTTCCTAATAATAATAATAATAATATACATAACATTAATTCATATTATTTAGTTATAAGTATCGAGCATGGTAGGGAAAAAATGTAAAATAGATGAAACAAGAAAAATGGTGCTATTCCCTTTTCTAGATGTCTCCTTCCAACAAAATTATATATAAAATTATCAAATAGTTGAAATGGTATTTATTTGTGGTGGCTAGAAAAAAGAGCAGGACCAGGACCGTGACCGAAAAAACGGAGACCGAGAAATTCAATCACTAGTTCGGTCTTAGGTTTTGAAAAAGACCAAATTTTATTTTGGCCCAACTTCGACCTCTAGCATACTTCAATCTGTGACCCATGCTGGTGAAGAGAGTCGATTTGTGTTTTTGAGTTGTTTTCTGTGTATGAATTTTTTTATCTACAACTTATAGGGACTTGGACTAATTATTTTGGATATTCTGAAATTCCGGTAATGATCGATCGAGACCGAGACAGATTTTCTCGATGTTAATTATTTTTCAAGATCGATTGGTGTCCAGTTTTATAGATGATTGAAATTTCTAAAAGATCGAAAACCGAGGCCGAATATTTCAGTTTGATCGAATACCCATCCCTATTTATTTGGGTAAATCAATTATATATGTATGCAAACAGTGTGTTGACAACAAACAGCATGCCGGCTTATTAATCATTTTGGCTGCTGATCACACAGGTGTGTGGCTGTGAATACATATGATAATTAAAATTTGGCTTGACATATACTACTATGCAACAGGTAAGCAGCTTGCGGGCAGTAGTGATGCATGCATCAGAATTCAGAACTCAGAAGGTTCAGCTTGTGTGCACTGAACTGAAGCCGTTCAGTTTTTCAACCAACAAATGAGTTCCACAACTTTAAGAATCTGAATTGTTGTCAACGGGGGTACTGAAAATTAAAGGTCCTGATGGCACAAAAGAAACCCGGCCGTCGGAACAGCTCAACAGCCAACTAACTTGTCCAACTCATGCTTCGGTAACTGCACATTGCTGGACCTTGTTCGTCCATGCAAAATTATATATATAGTAGTATGTTACTAATACTTACATTGATTAATTATGGTGTTCAATTCGTACTGTCTGTCTCATGCTTCAGTTTATCTGCTTTACATTTTGAACTCTGAACTTCTGTAGTTACCATACTTATAATATGAGAAAATGGGAAGGTCTTTCTAGTCCTTTCCATTTTAATAGAATATTAAAAGACGTTTTAGCCTCTTCATCATTCGTCTAGATTCACTAACTTGCATATAAATTTGGCCACATATATAAAGCGCGCGCGCGGCCACGCGCGTGCCCACACACACATATATATTTATGCATGAATCTATTTAAAACCCAAAACATCCTACATTGTGAAAAGGACATAGTTGTTTATTCAACCAGCCGACATAGAGAAGGGTAAGATAGGAAGAAAATACGTAGACTCGTGTGTGGGAGGAAAAAAATTAAAGAAATAGTTAATATGGACTTTCATTAAGAATGCATATCATTGAGTGGAAAAAAATAGTTAATGAGAGCATCTTCAATAGTTACTAGGGAGTTTAGCAATTCTAGAAAAAAAATCCCACTCTAACCGCCTCTCTACCTCAATGGCTAAGCCAACTGCCTTGTTAAATATGGGCCCCACATCTAAGATGCTCCTTTCTCTTCTCCCTTTATCCCTGCAGTCTCTCCACCCGCTGTGCGGAGATTGCGAGGGAGGGCACCAATGGCGGGGTAGCTCAATAGTGAGTGAGGGAGGGTGCGGTTGCGGGGCAGCACACCTTCCCCACCATCCTCCTGCCCGCCACCGGCATGGCCTTCCGTGCGCCGTCCTTCGGCTCTACTTGGATGCTGCTGTTGCCGTTGACGGCTTCTCCACTTCTCACCACCAGTGTTGCCAGCAGCGACTGGTAGAGAGTTCGAGGATGGAGTACTTGATGCAGTGATTGGGAGGAATGTGAAGAGGAGAAAGAAGTGAGAGATTGATATATGAGTCCCATTGTTAGAATGGAGAGCGTGGATGTAGAAACTATTGAACTAAGTATTAGTCTGACTTGTCAAATCAGTTGAAGAGCTGGTTATACGGGTGTCTAATTTGAGTAGGTTGTTGAAGTTGTGAAGCGGCGTCGAATAAGGGACAAAATTCCCTGTTTGGGCCTTTGGAGGCAGGCGGGACTGGGTTGGGCCGCGCGTCGCGTGGATGAAGGAAGGAAGGCCCGGTCCGGCCCATAAGTGTTGCTTCTGCTTCTTCTTCTTCAGCAACAACAACATTACAACAACAAAGGATCCCCTTCATAAAAAAAATTCCCAATTTCTTCGGTCGCGACGCCGACGCCGACGCCGACGGGAAGCAAACCGATGGACGGCGGCGGCGGCGGCATGTTGGGCGCCGTGGTGTGCTTGCTGCTGGTCTTCGCCATCTTCCCCCTCCTCCTCTGGCGCCGCCGCTCCGATGCCGCCCACCGCCCCCCGCCCCAGCCGCTCCAGGTAGCGACCTAGCTAGGTCTTCGATGATTCTCCCCTTCCTTCACTGCCTAATCTCGCCATCTTGGCTTCCAAGGACGAACGTGTGCTCCGCGGCGGTCCCGCTCCCGGTCCGGCGGCGCGCCGCATGCGCCGGAGGCCGCTCTCCACTTCGGCTGACGCTTCCACCAGCCGCGACCGCGATGGTACTTTTACTACTTTCCATCCATCTTTCTTCCTTGCTTGCTTGTTTGTTTTCAACCCTAGTTTCGCATCTGCAGTCGACGACGCTGACAGTGACCTAGAGGAGGAGATCCAGGATGTCCCCAGGGGTTCCAAGAAGAAGGAGAAGAAAAGGCAAGACCGAGAGGCTCAGCGTCAGGTTGCTTGCTATTCACTCACATTCTATTCTTTACTACAGTACAATATAGGACTACTAGTACTACACTTTTAGCTACACATTGAAACCCTACTGTAGTTTGCATATCTAATTCTAACTCTTATATGCTGCAGTATGTGTTTTGATCCCTACTGTACTTTGCAAGTCTGTGTCATTGGTTCCTCCTTACACATTGAAACCAACTTCATAGTATGCCAAGACTGGTAGCAGCTTTTTAGATTTAAGGTTCCATGTTGGTTTCCTGATGAAGATATGTCATGGTAACCCTTAAGAAAAGTAACATATGTGATGACCGGCTTGATTGTTCAACTCACAGTATAACAATGGACCAAAACTTTCATATGCATTCCTTTGCTGTTTGTTCACTAAAAGTTCCAAGTTTTTCACATTCATGCGCACAAACTGTCTACTTGCCAGGCTGAAGAAGCAGCCCGGGATTCGAGGAGGACTAAACAAGATCGCTATGCAGAAATGAGGAGGAAGAAAGACGAAGAGCGTGAGGCACAAGAGAGACTTATGGTTGGACACCACTTAACTGCTCATCATTCTGTTTGATATTGCTATTCAGCTCCAGTTGACTTGATTGTTTAATTGTTTTAGGAAGAAGAAGCAAGGGCGAGGAAAGCCAAAGAGGAGGAGGCTGCTGCCTTGGAATTTGAGAAATGGAAAGGAGCCTTCTCAGTTGATGCTGAAGGTACAACAGAGAGTGACACACAAGATGATGGCCAGGGTTTGCTCCACAATTTTGTAGAGTACATCAAGGTACTCCCTTTTTTTTTTTGCTTTGTGTGAAGACAGTGATGTGTTGTGTTCTAGAATTTGTAGATGATGATCTATTATTTGACAAATTAGGTGCCTCTACCTCTTATGGTTGTGCAATGTAGAGCTCATGCATAGTCTCCCAGTTGGCATGATTTTGTAACTTTGTGAAATTTGGAAACCAAATAAATTTATCTTCTTTTCATGACACATCATATTTAACTGTCATCATCCAAAAAAAATGAAGTTATTCGTGTTTTCCCTTTAGCCTTGACAGACAACCTACATCTCTGTTACATTAAAGTTTGTCAAAAAGTTCTTATAAATCGTAGCAACTATAAAAATATTTCTCTAGTTTGCTAAAAGGATATTTTTAAGGCTGCAGTATTATATTCTCATGCCGTTGGTTGTATAAGCACTTAGGTAAACCTGCTTGGCTTAGTAAACTGACAATTTTGTAATTTTATTTGTTTCCATAAACCTTACAGAACCAGAAGTGTGTTCCTCTAGAGGACCTTGCCGCAGAGTTCAGGATGAGAACACAGGTAATTAAAGAGCCTTTATATGCCATAGGGACTAGTGTTACTACTGCTGCTAACTTCATTAACACTTTATGCACTCTGAGCTATAAGGTCATGTCAGAACTCAGAAATGAAGATAAATCCATAATCCATTAGGTACTTGATACCCTGTTTGCTAACCTTGCAAACATGAGTGTAACACCTAGCTAACTCATTTGTATTTTTTTTAACTTTGTGTCTATCCCATATATTCTGTTTTAATTTGAGCAATGCAAAACAACATGGAACAACCAACAACAATATGCTGCCTATCTGTATTATCACCATTTATGCATTAGTTGATTCGCTTGGTGCTTTAAAGACACTTCCGGATCAGTTGCAATGCATGGGCACTGTATTAGTATCACTAGTGCCAGAGATTGGAGTATTGGATTTTCTGCACTGCAGTCTCCACTCTATTGTTCCCCAGAGCCATGACTATCTAGCAAATCAATTAGAAAAAATAATTTTCCCTAAAATGGCCATCAAGAGCATGTTGTATATTGTTCCCTTGGGAAACAATGTGCCCTGTTCGTACTGCAGAATTTATTTATTGATGATCGCTAATCTTTTGGAACTAGTTTTTTTATCTACCTTCTGTGATTCTAGTGTCTGAGGAAAACCTTTCTTCCATTCTTTACTGGCATCCTATTTCGCTTCTCTTCTGATTTTCTTTCCTCTTTTCCAGGACTGTATCAACCGGATCATTACACTTGAAGGCATGGGTATGTATCACTCTTTTGTGACCTGAAACTATTGTCTTGTGCTACTGCATCAGCCTAAGTGGCATATGTTTTGCATCTGTTGGCATGACTTGATAAGGAACTCTGCAAGCTTGTTTGGTCTGATGGGCTGTCCTTTACTATACCACAGATAGGCTATCTGGTGTCATGGATGATCGTGGGAAGTTCATATACATATCTACTGAGGAGATGAAGGCTGTCGCGGATTACATCAGGAAACAAGGGAGGGTGAGCATATCACATTTGGCCAGTAACTCAAATCAATTTATTGATTTGGAGCCAAAGCCCCAGTACAATGAGGAGAGCAATCTCGATGAGAATGCCGCAGCAGGCACCGAGCTTTGAGGAGACACTTGGCCTCATCTCATCGCCCTAGCATACCCTCCCTTTATGTGATAGATTGGGTGGCCTTATGGCGATGTCAAAGTTTGCTAACCTGAGCGAGGACTAAGGATTTGTATGAGAGTTGGTTCTCACATGGTAAATATCATGAAGGATGAACAAGTATAAGGTTGGAAGAACAGAGTATGGACTCTGCTTTTGCAGACTTGTGCAGCCTATTTTACTAGTAGTACTAGTTCATAGAACCTGTGTGTGCTCTGCAATGCAAAACTAATTATTACATGCTTCATGAGCTGACATATTTTGTTGTATAAGATAACTAGACGAGAGCAATTAAGTTGATGATAGCTTTACCCTGAAAGAGTGGAGAGATCAAGCCAGAGCAAGGCGCATATATATGATGGTTTGAGCTCTGAAAGCTTTGGGACATGTCACTGGAAGGAAGTCTCAAGGAAACCCCAATTCTCCCTTCTTCCCTTGGTATAGAGTTTCTGTTTCAGATCCATGCTTGTGTAGTACAAGTGAACTTACACAGCTAATCATCGGATAATACTGGACGCTTAAATATACTAGTATTAGTTAGTTGACTATTTCCCATTACAGGGATGAATATGATGATGATCTTTGATCAATCTTGATATTGGTTAGTAGGAATTCCTAGTATATGGGTTAGTATGTGAGGTTAATGGAATGCATTGGTTATTAGACGGAGGAAAAGGAAGAAGAGGGCGGGGCGGCGTTGGCGGAGGTGGGCATGGACCTGTGACTGTGACTGTCCATGTCCAGCCGCCTCCCGCAGCTGCTGCTGTCTTCGTTCATCATCTTCTTCCTCCGCTTCACCTCCGCCTCCTTCATGTCCACGAACGTCATCAGGTCCCGGATGCTGGCCAGCCGCGCCGGCCGCCGCGAGCTCATCCTCTCGCCGCCATCCACCGGGAACGGCGTTGGCTTGTTCTCGCTGTCGTCGTCGTCGTCGATGTTGGCGTGGCCGTGGTATCTGAAGTACTGGCGCAGCGTGCGGAAGAAGAAGATGAGGAGGGCGATGAAGCAGGCGACGCCGCAGATGAGGAAGAGCCCCCAGAAGCTGCTGAGGTTGAGGCGGTCGGCGCCGACGTCGGTGCCCTGCGACGCGCACTGCCCCGGGCTCAGCCACTTGTCGTGGATCCTCTGCAGGTCGCCGTTCTCCGACAGCGTCAGGATCGCCGTCGAAAGGTCCACGGCCAGAGGGGAGTCGCGCTGGAAAGCCTGCAGATACATGTACTACTTAATTACTTGGTTCTAGTGTGTGTAGGATCAAGAAGAATTCGAAGAAGCCAAGAACTCACGAATCCCCATCCGCTCTTTGTGAACTCCTGTCCCACCGTCCTGAACTGGCAGTTGGTGGAGAGGAAGAGCTCGACGTACGGCAGCTCGTCGACGATGGCCGCCACGACGCCGGTCTGCAGGCTGGAGGCGTAGTCGGTGATGGCGAGCTCCCGGAGGCGGGACTCGGGCACGCCCAGCTCCTGCATGAGGTAGCTCTTGGCGAAGGAGCCGACCTGGAAGCCGATGGGGTCGGAGCTGGCGATGAGGCCGTCCAGGCCCTGAATGCCCGTGGACAGCTGCTGCACCGTGAGGATGGAGGTGAGGCTGGCGGTGTAGCTGGAGTTGATGATGAGCACGACGAAGAGCCAGATGATGAGCACCAGCCTCCCCAGCGTGCTCACCGTGTTCTCCCGGTGGGCGAAGAACATGGTGGAGAAGCTGAACCAGAAGACGGTGACCAGCTGCTTCCGCGGCGAGCCCCTGAAGTCGGTGTTGGAGCGGTGCTCCAGCACCCACACCACCGCCCCGACGAAGAGGAAGAATCCCCCCGTGACCGCCCACATCTCCCCCGTGAAAGGCTTGAGGAACGCCCACGCGCTGGACGCCCTCTCCCTCACCGCCGTCATGATCACCAGCCCGGACTCCACGTACGGCTGCGTGAAGTCCACCACCCGCGTCCTGTTGGTCACGATCGATATGTCCCCCACCGCCGCGTCCAGCTCCCCCTCCGCCACCCGCTGCACCAGCTCCCCGTAGCTCGGGTTCTTCACCCCGTCCCCCACCACCACGTACGACACCGGCACCGGGTACGCCAGCAGCGCCACCGCCGCCTTGAACACGTCGATGCAGTACCCGCTCGCGCCGTCCGGCCCCCCCGCGTCCTTGGACACGAACTGCTTGTACGTCGTCCGGTACGGCACCCCGATCCGCAGCGCTTTCCCGTTGTTCGGGAACACCCACCCGCGCGGCGTCGACGCCGTCTCCCCCGGCCAGATCACGCTGTAAAGCTCCTCCCCCTGCTGCTTCTTCTTCTTGCCGTTCTGCTCCTGCTCGGGCGCCGTCACCGACAGCCGCGTGCGGTTCGACCAGTACCCCACCCGCCGGACCCCGGTGCCGCCCACGTTCAGCACCTCGTAGGCCGGGTCGGCCAGGTTCCTGTCGTCGCCGAACCGCACCTGCCCGGTGACGCCGGTGAAGTTGAGCATTGTCATCTTGCTCAGCAGCTGCTCGCCCTGGTCGAACACCTTGAGCGCGCCCAGGCGGAGCGAGCTCCCGGTCTCGTTCTCGGCGCGCAGCCTGGCGTCGTCGGAGAAGGAGACGTTGGAGCCGTCGTTGAGGAGCTGGTCGATGGCGCGCGCCGCCATCCACACGGCGTCGTAGGCGAAGAGCCCGTACGCGTTGATGCCATTGCCACCAGTGGTGTTGTGGGCCTGCAGCCGCGCGGCGAACCTGGACATGAGCGACTTCTTGGCGTCGGAGTCCGGCGTGTACTGGCGGAGCGTGACGACACCCTGGAGCATGGCCAGGGCGGTGGTCTTCCTGGGAGGCGACGAGTCGGAGTCGAGCAGCGCGGCGAGCCACTCGGTGGCGATCCAGACGTAGCCGCTGGACATCATGCCGAGCGACTGCGCGGCGGCGAAGATGTCGAGGCCGGAGTCCGGGTTGGCGTGGACGACGATGACGCGGGACTCCATCATGCTGACGCGGAGGAGGAGGTCGGTGATGGCGGCGCGGTCGGCGGCGGGGGGGAGCGGGGCACGGTAGGAGACCTTGGAGCGCATGGACTGGAGGTGGTCGCCGAGGGCGTCGAGGGCGGCGCGGCCGTAGTCGTTGTCGACGTAGATGAGGGTGGCCTCGCGCCAGGCGTAGTGGGAGATGATGTCGGCGACGGCGGCCATCTGGAAGAGGTCGCTGTGGGTGGCGCGGAGGAAGTAAGGGTATTGGGAGGAGCCCAGCGTCGGGTCCGTGGCGGCGAACGACACCAGCGGGATGCGCAGCTCGTCGGCGACGTGCGATACCACGTGCCCGATCCCCGACGACTGCGGCCCCACCACCGCCACCACCTTCTTCTCCATCACCTGCAGACCTGCATAATGCACATTCTCATTCTCTTCTCTTCCAAAATTATCATTTTTTTCTTAATTTGGCTAAAATTATACATGTCAGTTTCGTACGTACAGTAGTTTCCAAATTACAACTAGTGGAGTAAAAGGCAACTTGGTTTCAGATACTACTACATTGTGTATTGCATATATACTAGATGTACCAGAGTGTAATGTCATTAACATGTGATTAAAGTTGGCTTTGATTTAGGAACCAACTACGGTGGTACCATTTGCCTTTAGGCTCTACTATAGAATTCTTGCAGCTATGAAAAGCAGAGGACGGGCAAAGCATCTCAGGAAAGAAAAAAAAAACCAAGTCTTGTAGTACGTATAAACTAGGTATTCATTCAGCTTTGACAAGGAATGTAGTGCAGGTAGCCAACTCAGTATGGGTGAAAGAAACAACTATAGTAGAAGCAACCTGAAAACAAAAACTGACAAGTGTACATATCTGAGGCAGCTGTTTTAATCCGAAAACATAACTAAGAAGATAGTGTTAAAGCGACTTATAATATACTCCCTCCGTTTCAAAATGTTTGACACCGTTGACTTTTTAGCACATGTTTGACCGTTCATCTTATTCAAAATAATTTGTGAAATATGTAAAACTATATGTGTACATGAAAGTATATTTAACAATGAATCAAATGATATGAAAAGAATAAATAATTACTTAAAGTCAAACATTTTGAAACGGATGGAGTATATGAAAGTGAGAAGGAAGTAGAATGCAACTGTGCATCACGTAGGAAAGGAAATTTCTGTGTGATAACTGATTAGCATTATATGAGCACGGAGGGAGGGACAGTTTTTGGGGGGAGAAAGCTACTATAGAATTCTACAAATAATAGTCAAGGAAGGCGTGCAACACATGAATCTGACCGAGTGACCGACCAAACTCTCTCTCTCTCTCTCTCAGCCAAACCAAGTAGTAGTAAGTAGAGAAAAACAAGAAGATTGGAAGAAGAAAAACGAAATTTTCATGTGCAGGAGACAAGAAGATATGGAGGGAGGCAGGTAAGGTAGGGTCCATCTCCATCAGCAGCAGAGTCAACACTCGATTAATCACGCAGTCAAATACTATAATACTTCCTTCGTTTTATGTTATAAATCATTTGATATTTTCTATTAATCAAAGTTTATTAGGTTTAATTAAATTTTATAGGAAAAATTTAGCATCTACAATATTAAATTAGTTCCATTAAATATATTTTAATAATATGCTTTTCTAAAATGTTAGTATTTTTATGAAAAACTTAAAGAAAGATTAAGAAAAACATCAAACGAGAATGGAGGAATTAGTAATAATTATGATAACTACTCTTCCCCTACCAATCGAATTAGTAGTAAGTTGACAGCGCAACAGATTTAATTAATCACTGGAGGGAGGGAGGAAGGGGATCGATGAGAGTTACCTTGGATGATGCCGATGAATCCGCTGCACTTGGTGTCCTGCTCCACCACGCTCAGGTATGTCCCGTTGAGAACGCCGTCGTCGCGGTTCACGTCGGCGACGGCCAGCTCGATGGCGACCTTGGCTGCCCTCCCGATGACGGAGTCAAAGGTGAAGAGCGCGCCGATGCTGACGTTCGCCGGCCTGGCCGCCAGCCCCGGCAGCGCCAGCGCCAGCGCCACCACCCACAGGAGGAACAGGAGCCGGCGCCGGAGCAGCTGATCAGCCGCCATTGATTTGTCCAACTAGGTAGCAGGCAGCTCTTACAAGAAGAATCGATGGAGCAGGGTGAAGAGAAGAAGCAAAATAAGTAGTAGTATATGTTTATGGAGTACGGAGTAGATGCAGCAGGTGGTATGGCAACTGGCTGCACCGACAGACAGACGGAAATTAATTAACTCTGCCGGTTCAGGAACCTGTCCTGTCCGTCCTCAATTCGATCTCAAACATGGACCTCAACATCTCAAATCTCAACCAACCAAGCAAAGATGGAGGTGGCTAGCAGCTGGATCAAACAGATATATAGAGAGCAGAGTAAGCGTTAACTAACTCGATCAGGGAGATCATCGAAAGAGCTTCTTCTTCTTCTTCTTCTTCTTCTTCTTCTTCTTCTTCTTGATTGAGCACTGAGCAGCCGGCGAGGCGAGGCCAAGAAAATAGAGGAGAGAAGAAGCGAGAGCAGGAGGCAAGAGAGCCAGAGCAAGGCATCAGCAGGAGGGTGAGGCCTCAGCTCCTCTCCTCATGACCTCAGGCCTCATCTGATGCCTGAGCCTGACCAATAGTATTAGTAGTATTAGTTAACTCATGGAATGGATACTCCTCCTTAATTTAGTTAACTCATGGAATTTCTTCCTTGTTCTTCTACTACTACTACTATTGATGGGATCATGGATGTAACCTGCCCGCCCCTTCCTTTACTTCTACTGCTTTCATATTTACTTTCTTTGTTTCATTTTAGATTAGTTAGTTGTGAGTTTGTTGGTTTTCATCCAGTTTTTTACTGGAGTATTTCACTGTACATGGTAAAGTTTGGTTTCGTTTTTTCTTTAAATTAAGACGCTTTTTTTATATATATATAAAACTTCGACAATGACATATAGTGTTGAAATTTCCTTTAGGGTCAAATAATTACTCCAAGATGAGCAAGGGCCAAGTGATGGATGGATGAGAATTGGATGCTGTCTCTCGATTATTTTGGTGCGTGCAATTCCGTCCATCAATCCATCTCTCTGCTGGCCCAACACAAGAAAGCATCCTGATTTTATATACTCATATAGTATCTTATATGCCGAACAAATACAATGAACCAATCAAATCCCCACTTCCCCACTACTCATACTACTTTCTCCGTCCAATAATATAAAATACTCCATCCATCCTATAATATAAAAAATTTTATATGTCACATCTCTATCTTTATCTCTATTATTATAAAAATTGAAAATGTTTTTGCCAGTGTTTTGATACGCCATCCGTATTTAAGTTGGTTTTAAGTTCGTTTGCTTTTAAAAATACAAAAGAAGTCACATCCTTCTTATCATAGGACTATAAATCTTATCCATATTTATAATAGTAGGATGTGTCATATCCTTCTAAAATCTTTTATATTTTAAGATGTAGAGTAGTTAATTGCTTGCATTCATATATCTAATATATATATTCGTATCTAAAGCTGTCTCTAGTTAAACGTGGCTATGAACTCACTTGTCTCTATCTACTCTCCCTATCTTGATTCTTGTCCTCCATCAATCACATAAATCTCCATCACACGAACAAGACGGTAACTAATCAATTACTCATACTCCCCCCGTCCTATAATATAAGGGATTTTGAGTTTTTGCTTATACTGTTTGACCACTCGTCTTATTTAAAAAATTTATGCAAATATAAAAAACGAAAAGTTGTGCTTAAAGTACTTTAGATAATAAAGCAAGTCATAAAGAAAATAATAATTCCAAAATTTTTTAAATAAGACGAGTGATCAAAGAGTGTAAACAAAAACTCAAAATCCCTTATATTATGGGACGGAGGGAGTACCAGTTAACAGACGCATATATTCAACTTGGAATCTACTACTACCTCTGTCAAAAAAAAAATCAAATACTGGATATGGTAAATTTTAGTATAACGAATGTAGACAGAGATATGTTTAGATTTGTAGTATTGAGATATGTCACATTTAGTAATAGGTTGGTTTTTATGAAACGAATGAAATACTTATTATCTTCATTCTTATAAAAATTAAATTCCTTGTCCCATAAAAATTATATTTCTAGTAATGTGGGACCTAGTAAATTGATTATATCAAAATATGTTTTCTTGTAATCTCTCTTCCATCTATCCCATCTCGATCTAACCCGTTGTCTGAATCGTCTTTTAGGCTGTGTTTAGTTCCTTTCAAAGTTGAAAGTTTGGGTTGAAATTGATACGATGTGACTGAAAAGTTGTGTGTGTATGACAGGTTGATGTGATGGAAAAAGTTAGAAGTTTAGATCCAAAGTTTGATTCTAAACACAGCCTTAATCAAGTTTATATATATGGAATATGTGTATGTAATGTGTTTATTAAATAAGTTTATTGTGATTATTTGTTTATTCTCTTAATCTATTTTTAACTTTCTAGAAATTTAATTTTTATGGTATGGAGGTAGTAGTACTATACTTGCTAGTGTACTATCTATACTACAGTACTACTATTTTACTACTAGTTGATCACAGCATATGCATACACTCGCGCCTCTGCTTCAGATTTCATAATCTAAGCTCTTGCTGTGCCTCCCTTCCCTCACATGAGTAATCCAAAGGCCTCCCTCACACTTGTGGGATGAGACTCTCCTAACTTTATGCAATTTGGAGTTGTACCACTGACATATGGGCCATATAAAACTAAGGTCCACATGTCAGTGGCACAACTACAGTTCTCTACTTGTGCTTCATCGATCACAAGTAGATCCTTAGATCCAGTGCTGTACTTGTGCTATATGATTATACTTACATATATCCACTCCACAGCCAGATTCGTGAGCTAAGACCCTGTTTAGATGGGACTAAAACTTTTAAGTCCCTATCACATCGGATGTTTGGACATTAATTAAAAATATTAAACGTAGACTATTAATAAAACCCATCCATAATCTTGGACTAATTTGCGAGACGAATCTATTGAGGCTAATTAATCCATGATTAGCCTGTGTGATGCTACAGTAAACATTCTCTAATTATAAATTAATTAGGCTTAAAAAATTTGTCTCGCGAATTAGCTTTTATTTATGTAATTAGTTTTGTAAGTAGTCTATATTTAATACTCTAAATCAGTATCTAAATACAGGGACTAAAGTTAAGTCCCTATATCCAAACACCACCTAATTAAGCTGCTGCTCCGCTTAACGAGATCTTAACTATACTCCTATTTTATGTCAACCCCCCTGCCCCCTGGCCACATGTACAAGACATCCGAGCTACTCCCTCCGTCCCATAATTTAAGGGATTTTGAGTTTTTACTTGTGATGTTTGACCACTCGTCTTATTTAATTTTTTTTGCAAATATAAAAAACGAAAAGTTGTGCTTAAAGTACTGTAGATAATAAAGTAAGTCACAAATAAAATAAATAATAATTTTTAAAAATTTTGAATAAGACGAGTGGTCAAACGAATTTAAAATCCCTTATACTATAAGACGGAGAAGACGGAGGGAGTAGCAGGTAGGTGCTCCTTTTCGTTTCTTCTGTTACAAACAGTAACAAAATAGACCAAGTTTGGACAAAGCTAGCACTACTGCTAGTTTACAGAGAGATTCATATCACAAGAATACTGAAGCACTTTGTTTTTTTTATAGGCTGGTCATCGGGGGAGGTAATGAATTAGCTCAAGCTGATGGGACTAAAAATTTTTAAGTCCTATCACATTGTATGTTTAGACACTAATTATAAATATTAAATATAGACTATTAATAAAACCCATCTATAATCTTGTACTAATTCGCGAGACGAATCTATTGAGCCTAATTAATCCATGATTAGCCTATGTGATGCTACAGTAAATATTCTCTAATTATATAATTAGGTTTAAAAAATTTATCCCGCAAATTAGCTTTTATTTATGTAATTAGTTTTGTAAGTAGTCTATATTTCTAAATTAATGTCTAAATACATAGACTAAAGTTAAGTCCCTGAATCCAAACACCACTTAGTTGGTGACACTTAGTTGGTGAGGAGACAGTATCCAATGACAGTGCCGCCGTTGCTTTCTTCCTTTCTTTTTCGTTGATCCATCCATTCCACAGATATTAACGGCTCTGCTCCCCTCTCCTCTCTGCATGTCTGTACCCGACATCTACATATTCAGTCAGTGCATATATGTGGATCACAGGATCAGCCGGGCCGTATCAAGAAGCTATATATACTCCGTAAAATTCCGATGTGGCTTTGGATGCAAGCAAAGATGTCATCTTTCAGCATCTCATATATCACAAACAGCTCAACACCAACTGAAGATTCCTTCTTTCTTTCTTTCTTTCCTTTTCAACACTGATCAATTGCGTGCCCTACATACAGCCATACATACACACTATACTGCTTTATATATTAAGGTTGTATTTAGATCCAAAGTTTAGATCCAAACTTCAGTTCTTTTCCATCACATCAACCTGTCATATACATACAACTTTTCAATCACATCATCTCCAATTTCAATCAAAATCCAAACTTTACGCTGAACTAAACACAGCCTTTAGCTTTCTTCGATCCTCACCCCCCTCTCTCTCTCTATCTAGCAGTAGCAGCCAGCATATAGATCGATCTTGCTTTCTTCTTTTCTCCCTAGCTCTGTACGCTTTGATTGCCTTTTTGTTCTAATCAGTAGTACTTTACTTGCGAGAATAAAGGTCTTCTCCATGTCCAGATGTCCTAACTTACTTGACTGGGCTACCTAATTACTTACAATATCTGCTAGCGAAAAGCTGTCAAAAAAATTAATCGACTGAAGCAGGACGTACTGATTTACTATTATGTGATCTTGATATTGTAAGCTAATACCACCAGCTATCAAAATGATCAGTCAACTCAACTAGCTAGGTCAAGGTCTTAACAATATATTACTACTCCACAGAGTGTCTGTACTGCAGCCTGACAGGAGTGGGGTAGTAATTACTTCACTAGAGTAATTAAGGACAGTTGCACAGCTAGCCGCTGTACGTTGACAGTGCACATAGAGATCAAGCCAATCGGTAGGTCGCGTAGGACATAAAGCAGCATGACAATAACGAATATTTAGTTTTTTATTAATAAAATTATTATGTGCATGTTTCTCTTTCAGTTGGATTAGATGCGCGTGTCTAACATCATATTTCAGAGCCTAACTAACTATACATGTGTTTTAATTATTATTATTTTTTTCTTCTCTAGAGTCTCAATCAGGTGAATAGTACTACATTGATCTTTCAAACCAACGAAGAACGCAGCAGCAGCAGCAGCAACAAAAACAATAAAAGAACATATAGAGGAGTAGTAAATTGCTCCCTTGTCAAATATTAGTATTAAATTAACTTGCATTGGTTTGTTATAGAAATATTATTCCTTTTCTCGATACTGTTGGAATCCTAGATGGATTTTTTTTATGAGATGGATATAAATTCCCGTGCATATATTAGCTAGCAGAGATGGAGATGGTGGCATGCTGCGAATCAAGTGGGACATATGTTGTTACTTTGTTAATTGTTAATTAAGTTGCAACAACCAACTTACGTAGGCATATCATAAGATACATAGGCATACGCATAGCTAAACGGGTGTGGCTAATGGGCGGATCGCCCGCGATCACCCCCATCCCCTGTAAGCTACTCTCTCCCTCCCTCTCCTCCCCTTCTTCTATTCCTACTACACCATAAATTTAAAAAAAATAAAATAATAAAGTTAGAAAAATTTATGTATAGAAAATACTATATATAAAGAATATTTGAATTCAAATTTAAATTTGAACATGTATATAAACTTTGGGTCTATAAACTAATATTTGAATTAGTCTACTGTGGCAGAGGTCATGAGTACAACGCCGCTAAATATCTCTTTAGGAGAGCTATTATTGGCCAAAAGCTAAACAAGTGGAACGATTTGATCCTCAGGCTATCTAATATAACTCTGTCAAATGAAAATAACTGCTTTGTATGGTCGCTCCATAAGAATGGTCAATTTTCCATCAAATCTATGTATACCGCGATCATGAACTGTAATGTTCGGATAAAAAGAGAATTCTGTGGGACTTGAAAATTCCCCTAAAGATCAAGGTCTTTATGTGGTTTCTTCACAAGAAAGTAATTCTAACGAAAAATAACTTGGTTAAAAGAAAATGGGGGGAGACAAACATTGTTCTTTCTGCTATACACAAGAGACAATCCAATATCTTTTCTTTGAGACATGTCGCTCAGTTTGTTTGGAGATGTGTGTTTTTTGCTTTTAATATCCCCCCACCCCGTAACGCCAAAAATATTTTCGGTAATTGGCTTAGAGGGGTATCTAGGTCCATTAAGAAGATGATTCTAATTGGAGCTAGTGTTATATGTTGGTCAATTTGGTGTTGTCGTAATGATAAAGTTTTTAATGGTAAACAATTATCTAATCCTATGTAGGTTATCTTCATGTCTTCCTACTGGCTCCACTTTTAGTCTACGATGCTACCACAGGAGGAGCAAGATATTATGCGCAATGGTGCTACACTCTTGGAATCGGTAGCCAAGAGTCTCTTATTCCACTATGGGTGGCGTAGTTTCATTAGAATTGCTAGCTAAAAAAATTTTTATGTGGTTTAACGCTAGTCAATAATAAAGGGGAGTTGGGATTTGTCCCGTCACCTTATTTCTCATTTTGATTTACTTTTACCTTACCTTTTTATTACTATTAAACTTTGGCTGTGTGTATTATGACAGAAGCCAGAGATGTAATTCATTTCCATTATCTAAAAATATTTGAATTCAAATTCAAATTTGAATCGGGTATGTAAACTTTTGACTTATATACTTTGGGTCTATAAACTTTAGGTGTATAAACTTTAGATGTATAGAAATACTATATATAAAAAATATTTGAATTCAAGTTCAAATTTAAATTGGATATAATTCAAATTCAAAATTTAAATCGGGTATATAAACTTTTGACTTATAAATTTTGGATCTATAAACTTTAGGTATACAAACTTTAGATGTATAGAAGTACTATATATAAAAAATATTTGAATTCAAATTCAAATTTGAATCGGATATATAAACTTTTGACTTATAAACTTTGGGTCTCTAAACTTTAGGTGTATAAACTTTAGATGTGTAAAATTAAGGTGTACAAACTTTAGGTGCATAAATTTACTAAAATAAGAAAGTGAAAGTTTAAGTGCCATTGATTTGGTTTTGATGATTAATAACAAATCCAATTATGTGAGACTAATATTTTTATAAGCATTTGTTTGCCTAGTCTCATGTGGATATGAAAGTGGAGTGTTGGTGGACCTAAATCACAAGGATGAAATGCATGGAGATCAAGCTATATGTATCACTCTTTCTCTTCATGTACATATTGATATGTTCGTATATAATATTTCCACGTGATTGGCATATGCATGTGAGACTAATGTTTTGTTTGAGTATTATCTCTTATTTAATCTATTTACATTAAGAACGTGGAGATGATGAAGGTATGTTTTTTATTTTAATATCTATATTTGAGAAATGCCTTCTATTCTTGTATAGGATAAGCTCTCAATGTTTAATATCTTGTTATGCATACTCTTGCTTCACACAAATATTTTGTATGCATACATTTAGGGGGAGCAAATCCTATACTTTAGTTATGCATGTAATCGATCCAAGTTATTCACCTTCATTTAATTGGGATCTTTACATTTGAACATATATTTGAGTATATGACACTTGTGGTGTTGATTAATACTCATCATTTATTCATATCCTTTTATACATGCGATCGGTTGGTCAACATGTGGAGGTTGACAACCGGATCATTGGGACTAATAATTTTATTGAGTTGAATGAAAGAAATAGGTCCCAAGGATTACAAAGGTGTTGATGCTTAAGTGATATCATTACACCTAACAATACTAAGAATGACAAAGTGAAGATATTGAAGATGTGTGATACGAAGTGGCTATTATGACAAGACGGTGAAGGGCAAGCGATGCTCGGTCGCGATGAACCATGCGGCAGTGAAGGGCAAGCAAGAGGCTTGGCGCCGAAGAACCAAATCCGGTGGTGAAGGGCGAGTGACGGCTTTGTCATGATGGACCGTGCGAGACCATTTGAAGCTATAAGTAACCGCATCAATCATTTGAAGAATATATGGTGAAACGGTATCGGCATTGGCGTCCCTCAAGACAACGAAAGAAAGATGAAAAAAAGGCATTCCTAATGGTATAATTATCTTCTTATTTACATTTGAGTTTATGAATGCCGTAATATTAAGAGGGAAGCAACGTCGAGGTGTTTGTGTATGTCTCGGTGCTCAAAGTGACCTATCATAGTGCTACCTTTAGAGAAACCCAAGCTTTAATCTATCCTTTGAGTGGTTTTAGACTTTGTTTTTGGTTGAGTTGGGTAGTCCTCTGAGTGAGCTTTCCATAGAGTCCAAGTTCATAAAAAACGGACTCCCGAGCGAAAAGTTATAGTCGTTTTAGTCCGAAAAATTACCGGAAACTCCGAAAAATTTTCGGATAACTCCGAAAATTTTCGGACATTCCGAAAATGGCTGCGAATCTAAGATTTGCTTCTGTAAATTTTCGGACTTGTCCGAAAATGCTTTTCGGAAACTCCGAAAATTACAGTCTTGGCCTCCAACGGCAAGTTTTTGAGGGGCTCGGGTATATAAACTCCTCCACCCCTCCTTTGAGTAGCTGCTGCTCTTGGGGAGTATTAGACACATCCAAAGCCAAATAGTCATCCCCATTTCCCTACCTTTGTGGTGCCTCTTTGTGAGGGGGATTTGAGAGGGGAGAGAGTTGGATTGAGAGAGTGAAAAGTTGAGAGCTAGTAAGTTTCACTCCATACTTTGAGCACTCGAGTTCATAGCAAGCAAATCTTCGATTGTGTTTGTTACTCTTGGGGACTAAGGTCTCCTAGACGGCTAGGCGTCGCCGGTGAGCATCCAAGGTTGTGGTGTGCCACAGAAAGTTTGTGAAGGCTTCGATTTCGCCTCCGCGAGGGAAGAAATCAAGAGCGAAACCGAGGAGTGCATTTGTGCAACCTCGTGAGGAAAGGGTTGAAATAGGCCCGGCCCTTGTGGCTCCTCAACGGAGACGTAGGATCCGTGGATCCGAACTTCGGGAAACAAATCACGCGTCTCCTCTCTTGGTTTGCCCATTTGTGCATTCTCTCATATTGTGCTTGAGCTTGTTTTTACCCGATCTACTTGCATGCTTAATTGATTTAGTTGGTGACCTTATATCTTGTTTAGATACCTTATTTGTCACCTTTTGATTCATATACATTTTGTTTATTTGAGCTACAATTTCATAACTAGTGTTTTCTTCCATTATCCGCCGAACTTTTCGGTTGAGACCGGAACTTCTAATCTCATATCGGAAGTTCTTATTTGAACCAAAAGTTCTCATCATTCTAATATGCTATGAAGTTGTGATAATTTTTAGGAACGCCTATTCACCCCCCTCTAAGCGACATTAAGGTCCTTTCAGAAAATAATACAGTGCCAAAAAACAAAACCATGTGGAGGAGGGGGATCGTGTCCTGATCGCCTCGGGTGATCGCTCGCCCATCAGGGTTACCCTAGTTAAACGCTATACTATTATTGCTCGTCCAAAAAACAAAAACAAAAATATCTGTACAGATGGTGGCCGGCGCAAAGAAAAAAAAAGACTAAGTGTCTCTTTAGATCCTTTAAAATGATTAAAGTTTTGTCCTTTTGAATCACTTTTTAGCAAAATAGATATAAACATTATAGTAGCAAAAAGTAGGCAAGTTGGCATTTATTATTTGGGAGTCTATAGCAGTAAATTTGGCCAAAAAAGCATCAGGCCCCGTCGTCCATGAGAGTGGCAGCAACAATTAATAGCAAAACTTTACCATTCATCTAAACACCAACTTGTAAAATTGCAATGCAAATATTTTTTGCCACCGAAACTTTTACAAAAATATTTGCCGCAGCAAATTGTTCTAGAGAGGCCCTAATTGGAGTAGATTGGCAGCTGCGTTCGTTCTAGCCAGGTCCCAACTCTCTCATCTCGTTTTCCACGCGCACGCTTTTTAAACTGATTTTTACAGAAAGTTTATATATGAAAGTTGCTTAAAAAATCATATTGATCTTTTTTTAAAAAACAAATTAGCTAATACTTAATTAAATATGGACTAATAATAGACCACTCCTGGGATGCGGCAGGACCGAACGCAGTCAAGTGTGAATCGAAAGCAGAAAAATGCTAGCAACTCCCAAACAGCTCCACTTGCAACCTTATCGTCACTCAGTGCAGGAAATGCAGGCTTTCCACCTCCTGACAAGTTTCAGATACACAAGGAGGATCTGACGAATGCTAGCCCCATGGATTCCCCTAATCAAAGAGCTTTTCTCGATGTATGTAAGGAACTTTAATTAGCCTAATTAATCTATAATTAGCACATATTTACTGTAGCATCACATAGACTAATTATAAATTAATTACGCTCAATAGATTCGTTTCGCGAATTAGTCCAGGGTTATATATGGAATAGGTTTTATCATTAGTCTACGTTTAATACTTCTAATTAGTGTCCAAACATCCGATGTGACAGGGACTAAAATTTAATCCCTGAATCCAAACACCACCTAAAATTAAAGAGAAGTAAACATGTGCTAATTATGAATTAATTAGGTTTAAAAGGAATGGGTTTTGTCGTCATTAATTTAGTCCAAACATCCGATATGACGGGGACTAAAATTTAGTCCCTACATCCAAACATGGCCTTATTTTTCTCGGTTTCTTTCTACATGGTACAATTTTCTCATGTTTTATTTAATGAAATTGACAGCACGCTCGTTCGTTAAAAAGAATACAGAAACCAGATAAAGGAAAGCAATTGAAGAGGTCGTGTGAGGAGTGACAAATGTTTACGATAGGGTGGTAGCTACTTCCTCCGTTTCACAATGTAAGTCATTTTAACATTTTCCACATTCATATTGATGCTAATAAATCTAGACATATATTCATTCTAGCATTTTCCACATCAATATGAATGTGGAAAATGCTAGAATGACTTACATTGTGAAACGGAGGGAGTAGAAATTAACCAAATTGATGTGTTCCCACGAAAATTGCGATACACAATTCGTTTGTGATTTTGCTATATATTTATCGATAAATGTTTTCTAAACATTTGACATATGTAAATAAAGTACAATGTAATTTTAAATCGTTTGATTTGCTTTAAAATTTATGCAGAGGAGAGAAAAAATCACAATCCACACACATGTGACTATGTGAGAGGATTCACTATCACTACCTCCGTTTTCACAGAAATAGCATGTCACTTAGGAGTTTTTGAAAGTTACACTACAATTACATGCGAGTTAAAATATAATTACATCACGATTGTACTATATTTACATCACAATTATACTATATTTACATCTGTCGAATTTTTAGTTAAAATTCGACGATAAATGTATAGCTACTCCCCGATTGAGGTTGATAGAAGATTGTCAACGATATGATTCCTTAAAAAAGGCAACAGCTTAACAACCGAAGGAGCTAGGGAAGACAAATTTAACTTAAATGAAATTCGGAGGCACATTCATCAATTGTCAATGACTCGTGTTGACAAATTAAGAGAGGATACACATAATATAAAGAAAGAGTATGAGAGACATCAACGTGCAGTGCAGGTCTCTCATGCCAATTCAGCTGGTTAGACTAGATCAACCCAGTCACATCAGTAAAAACCACCTTCCCAAAATCAAACATCGAGTGAGTCGTTTTGAGAGATTGCACCTACATACACTATATATATATATATATATATATATATATATATATATATATATCAACCATGGGCTTACATACGTACGTTTGACGGCCCACCCAATCTATTCTTGTTGGACCGACAAGGGATTACGCGGCCCATAACTCTAGTGTCTCAAAAGAAGCTAAGCCCAAAGAGAAACTGATCCTCTTTCTGTCTCTGATCGATGTACTGTATCTGTGCACGCCGACGGCGAAGAGAATTACTCCAGTTTGCTTTGGCATGTCCAGCAGCTTAGTTCTGCTACTGCTGACAAGGATTAAGGGCACAACGTACACAATCAATATAATTGGAGCCTTGGAGGAGAAGGCTGACTTCTTAATTTGGACATGATAAATTTGGTTCCTTGAGTTGAGTGTACGTACGTACGTACGTCTCCAACTCATTACTAGTTTGTACTAGATCTTTAGTAGTAGTAAAAATGAAGATGGATCTGTCTAGTAAAAATGAAGTAGTTACGTGAAGGAATAAATTAAGGAAAGCAAGGCGAGTGGTGGTGGTGGAGGAATGGCCCTACATGTAAGCGAGTGGCCATTAGTTGCATGCTGACCTCGATCTGCGCGGGAGAAAAACACGGTCTCGCCTCACAAAATCATGGCCTCCTCCTTCTCCTCCTCCACCCCTTAGCTTCTCGGTCGATCGATCCATCTAGCTTCATTTATATTAATTCATGTCATCCATCCAACGCATGCAGTCGCTTCGCTAGCTATCGATCGATCGGTCGATCCAAGCTGCAGGCACAATATTAATTCAATTCAAATTGTTCATCCATGGCGGCGGCGCAGCAGGAGAGCATCAGCAGCAGCGGTGGCGACGGCAACAACAATAATAATAAGCAGGTGGCGGTGGTGGTTGTTGAGGAGGCGTCGACGCCGTCGTCGGCATTCAAGTTCAACGTGCACGCGCCGGAGTTCGTGCCGGCCATGTCGCCGACGGCCAGCCCGATGTCGGCGCCCGCCGGCAGCAGCAGCTTCTACTCCCCCTTCGGGCTCCACGTGCAGCCCGATCACTGGAGCTTCTTCCACGACCACGAGCCCGTCTTCTTCATGCCCGACTTCAAGTTCGCCGCCGCCGCCGCCAGCGCGCAGCCCAAGCCCACCTCCGCCGCCGACATGCCCCACAAGATCGTCAAGCAGGTCGAGTACCAATTCAGCGACATTAACCTCGTCGCCAACGAGTTCTTGCTCAAGATCATGAACAAAGATTCTGAAGGTTACGGTACGTACGTACGTACGTACGTCATTATTCCATTATATATACTCCTATATTTCTGCTTGCTAGCTTAATTAGCCCCTAAAACCGTACGTGATTTTGCATTCAGTCCCCTTATCCGTGATTGCTTCTTGGAAGAAGATCAAGTCTCTTGGAGCAACCAATCAAATGCTGGTCAAGGCTCTTCGCACCTCCACCAAGCTGGTAACTAACTAACTAATTAAGCATCGATCGATCGATATAGTTAGTATATATATGGTTCATCGAATTCACTGCATATATACTTGCTTTGGGTACGTACGTACGTACTCCGATCCATCTGTGTGTTTTCGTTAATATATATATTTCGTGCATGCAGATTGTGAGTGATGACGGCAAGAAAGTCCGGCGGAGGCAGCCATTCACGGAGAAGCACAAGGAGGAGCTTCAGGTCTCATCACTCTGCTCTCTCTCTCTCTCTCGATGCACGTATATATCTGATTAATTAGCTAGCTAGCTATATATAGTGACAATCAAATTAAAATTAAACAAATATATGTGATACTTAAATTAATTAATTGTTGGTGCACGTTTATATATACGTACGCGCGCGCGCAGTCAAGGATGATCATAGCTGAGAATTTGCCAGAGGACTCATCGAGAAACAGCCTGGAGAAAATCTTCGGTGTCGTTGGAAGGTCAGGAAGTGCCGCCGGGCCTCAGATAGTCGTGTTGCATGCTTCCCACATTGTATACGAGTATATTGTTTTGTGTGTGTTATATTACTAGCTACTACGTTTGTTGAAATAATTTATATTACTACTTGGCATGCATATATGTGAAAAATCGATCGATGGGGTGGGCCGGCATGCATATGCAGTGTGAAGAACATAAAGATGTGCCACCCTCAAGAGCCTAGCACGGCAAGAGCTTCCAAGTCAGACACTCTAGTCAGTAACAAGGTATTTATTTGTTGAGTAGTACTTTGTTAAGCTATATATCACAGTTTGTTTGTTTGTTTGTTTGTATTGTCTTTTTCTAACGACTCGCACCAGGAAGTGTCTACCAAGTTCATATTGATATAGCGGGAAAAAAGTTATAAGATTACAATACACAGAGGTCGTAATCAGAAAAAGCAAAGAAAACAAACACACCGCCACCGAGAGTTAGCAACTCCTCACACCACACTGTAGAGAAAACACTAGCATCAAGCCGGCCACCTCCAAGAGTGATTGATCGCCACTAGGCCAACAAGGGGGTTGCAAATGCCCCACCTAACACCGCTTCAACCCAGAAGGACGTCGAAAGACTTTTGATTATCCTCACGTAGAGGGGTTGAAGAGAGGGAGAGGGCGAGAGAGAAAGAGGTCCACTCGTCCCTCACCTCAACCTAATGGAAGACAATCAAGAGCCATCAGCGACTAATTAGAGAGAAGGCAGCGAAAGCAAGGAACAAGACCTTCTAGACAATGCCTTCAGAAAGACCGTGGTGTCTTAGACTTCACAGTTACCCATTCAAAAGGACTTGGTTTTTACCTGGAGGGGTCCTGTCAAAGGTGAAAGGGTGGTAACTCGATATTGCCCCAAAGGGGGACGCGATGTCCAAAAACATTGCCATTGCCGGCTTGAGTAGTCCCGAGCTAGGCTTTCACCTGCAAACCGCCCCGCCACTCCAGTCGTTGCCACTCTCGAGCTCCGCCACCTGCACAACCTCTGTCAATTCGACCTCAGCCGCACCAGCGCCCCACCGCCAGCCAAGCCTGTCCCATACTCTCGCCGACACAGGCTGCGACGGCCTCTGTCACGCCCGGAATTTCTATCCAAAATTCCAAACGCTTACATGTGTGTAAACCCTCGTCTAGGAATCAGCCGAGGCACACAATAACAAATTGATAATAGAGTACAATTATTACTCTAATTAATAGGCGAATAAAATGTCATTACAGAGGTAGATAGTTCCTCTCAATCAATAAAGATCTAAGCAGCGGAAGATAAAGATAAGCAGCGCAGACGACTCCACTCCACAGGCAGCTTGACCAGGACTACGCCAAATCCTCAACACCATCAGCATCAGTGTAGAATTCCTACTCTGATGAATGATTGCAAGGTGAGTATATGGCATACTCAGCAAGCCACGCAGCAAATATGCAAGTGCACAGGATAACCAAGGAGGGCATAATATAGGCTTCTTTGCATAAACAGCAATTAATAAATATTTCAGAATTTAATAAAACAGTAAAATATTAATTGAACAGTATTAATCCAACACTATACAACGTACCCTGTTGTATAGGCCCAACCATTCTGAACAACCAACCCCGGCTGCACAGTTCTAACTCCAAACCAGGAATATACCATTCCAAACCAGGAGATAATCAATTATTACCAGTTATAGCATCTTTCATTAGACATTGTTAGACCCGCCCATAACCGCGGGCACGGCTATTCGAATAGTTTTACTCTGGCCAGAGGTGTACCACTGTACCCACAAGACACAGCCCCACAACATGTCACCACGTGCCTCAATACCACCACGGTACCTCGGAAAGGAGCTGTGACAGTACCCCTCGCACAACACAATCCACCACAGCGCACCATTCCTGAATCATAATCACCCCCTTATAAACAAGGCATGGATTCCCCAGCGACCCCCGTGGGCTTATCTCCGCCACTTCTCAGTCTGGTGCTCTGCAATGAACCATGCTATACAAAAGGTAAAGCCGTTGCTCACGCTGGCTCGTGGTTGGCACGATTAATGTTTCACAACCGAAACTCGTGAACCGGTCCTTAATTGTCATGAGCACGACCATCAAAACCATGTACTCACAACCCACCATTATCAGGTTTTAGTTGGCAAATTAATTAATTAACCAATCACGATTGATCATCGTGAACTATCATTAAGCCATCATTAAGTAATAGTGAATCATAAGTTATCCCATTAGTGTGCTAATGTTTCTAAGCATGGCTAAGCAATTACATCTAATATCTAGTTGAACCAATATAAAGTCAACTAGTCAAGTTACAATAACCCAAGGTATCAAGGAATAAGGTAATCAAGAACAAAAGGGCTATAACAAACAATAGGTTAATTCCACCCAATGACATTCGAAAATAAATGCAATAGTTGAATAGAAACAATAGCTTTAAACAGGATCAACATGCTCAAAGGATTGATTAGGATCTGTGTGACTTGCCTTGCTGGCCTTGGAATTCTTCTAAATCTTCTCCTGCGAAAATGGACTCTCCGGAAACGTCGGAATCTAAACAGAAAAGAGCAAAAACACCAAAACAGCACATAAGCAAGCATGAACAGTACATGTGGATATTTTTAACATGTAGATCTCAATTTTAGAAAAATTTAGAGACTTGAACCAACTAAATCCGTGCTACAATGAATTAGTTATGAATTTTTAAAGATTAAATCGGATTAAATCATTTATATAAATTTTAATTGAATTATGACGCAATAATGAATTATTTTTGAAAAGGAAAAAGAAATTATTGCGTCAGCGGGGCTCGGGTTCACGGTGGACCGGGTGCACGGCGGCGGCTCACGGATCGGACGGCCGAGATCGATCTTATCCACAACGGACGGCTAAGATCCATTGGTCCACGACCGGCTCACGGGGAACGACGACGACGACGACGACGGCGGTGACGTCACCACCGGCGGCGGCTCGGGCGGACATGCTCGCCGGCGAACGATGACGCGGCGGCGCAAACGGAGGGCACCAAAACGATGCGGGCGGCACGGCGAACTCACCGGTGACCAAAGGAGCGGCGGAAAACGACCGGACGACGACGGCGACGAGGAAGAAGCGGCGGCGACCTTCGGCTTGACGACGGTGACGGTGCTCCGGTGGTCTACAGCGACGGCGAAGGGGCGGACGAGGACGGCGACGAGACGGCGACCACGACGACAGCCTTCCCAAGCGACGGCGACGGCTGGAGCGACGGCGGAGCACGGCTGGAGCGGCGGCGGCGACGGCGGCGCTAGGGTTGCATGAGGCTAGGGCGCTACGGGCGACGAGAGACGAAGGCGAAGGCGGCGACGGGTAGAGGGGAGCTCAGGGATCCTTATATAGGGGCTAAAGGCGGCGGCGAAGGCCCACGGCGGCCCGGCGACGGCGAAGGAAACCTAGGGTTCGGAGAGAGAGAGAGAAATCCGATCCGAGCTCGAATCCGCGATTTCCAAACCGATTTAGCGATTGCTTCCAAAGGAGAAAAGATAGAGGAGATTACGGAGACCATTTCCCCTCAATTGATTCCACCGAAAACGGAAAGACGCGGCCGAATTTGGAAGGAGACGGCGGCGGCGCGGCGCTAGGGTTCGGGCGGCGGGCGGCCGGAGGTAGACGACGACCTGACAGGCGGGCCCCACCTGTCAGCGTCCGAGGGCGCGCGCACGCGCGGCGGCTGCGGCGGACTGGGCCGGCTTGGGCCGGGGAGAGAGAGAAGGTTTTGGGCCGACTTTCGGCCCAAAGCCAAAAGAGGATTTTAAAAATCTTCTTCAATTTAAATAATTCATGAAATGCAATTTCATTTATTAAAAATACTTCCTTAGCTCAAATAAATCCCAGAAAAATCTAGGAATTATAGAATTAAGCAAAGTATTTAATAAAATTTTATCTGGCCCAATTTTATATTGGGATTTATTATTTAAAATTAGATCTTTTCTTCTAGGCTTTTAAAATCATTTTCTGATAATTCTATTTAAACAACTATTTACAACTTTAAGATTTTTAGGGTGTGACAAACCTACCCCCCTTAAACAGAATCTCGTCCTCGAGCTCCGCCACCTGCACAACCTCTGTCAATTCAACCTCAGCCGCACCAGCGCCCCACCGCCAGCCAAGCCTGTCCCATACTCTCGCCGACACAGGCTGCGACGGCCTCCCTGCTGTCGCCCACGCCAGCCTTTGCCTGCCGCATCGTGTCGCCGTGTTGGCAATGTCCGCATTTGCCCTGCACGATGCCTCCTCTCTGTGCACGCCTCTCCTCGCTCCACCCTACGCCTCCACCGGATTGCCACCGTCCTGGCAAGCGCTACCGTCAGGGCTATCCTCTCTTGATTTGACCGTGGGGAGCCAGATCTGCCTCCTGCGTGGTCGGATCCGCCACACCAAACCACTTCGGCCGCCGGTCTCCGCACAGATTCATGCTGCTCCGCCTCCCGCGCCGATGAGGAGCTTCATTGGGGTTGGTTTTCCCGTCACCTTCCTGGCTGGCCGCTCGGGCTCCGGCGGCAGCGCGGTGGTAAGGAGGGGTGAGGGCCAGGGGGGCGGCGGCGCGGGTGGCTAGGGTTTCACCCACGAGCCACCCGCGAGAAAGCGACGTGGGGTTTTTTTCTCAGCAATAAAATTTGTTTGTACTGTGTAGCAGACGACTCACTCTGAAATTGTTGTGTGTAGATGCATGCACTGGTGGAGTACGAGAGCTCGCAGCAAGCTGAGAAAGCAGTGAGTAGAGTAGAGTAGTTGTTTTGTTTTTCCAGAAGAATATATATTCTTCTGGAAAAGCAGTGAATATTATATATATATATATATACACACACATCACACACACACAGTATGTGAATATACGCAAGCTAGGAGAAAAGAAATCAGGTGGAATGCATGTATATATGCAGGTGGAGAAGCTGAACGACGAACGGAACTGGAGGAAAGGCCTTCGGGTGCGCACCGTCCTCAGGCGATCGGTACTAAATTTTTATATATGATCGATCCCAAATTAAACTATAATAACCGTCCGGGCAATTGGATCATCAATTTAAATTTAAATTTTGAATTGATTTTTGATGCATGGTCGCGTCGGTGGACAGCCCAAGTCGGTGATGAGGCTGAAGCGGACGGAGTTCGACCTCAACTCCGACGACGAGCAGTCACCGATGTCGTCGGACTTATCCCCCACGGCGACGGCGACGGCGACGGCGGCGGAGTTGTCGGCGGAGGCGGCGGGTCACGATCAGGGCGGGGAGCAGCAGATGATGACGAACAGCAGCAGCCAACAGAGCAAGAAAGGAGGAGGGTGGGCGCGAGGGGGCCGAGGGAAGCTGCAGGTAGCGGCGCCGCACAGCCCGCAGTCGGCCCCCGCCGGCAGTGTGGGGCACTTCGAGCCGGCGAGCCCTCGTCACAAGCTGCCGGCGAGCCCCCGCCACAAGTGCCCCTCCAGCCCACGCCAGCCGCCTCCCCACTCGCACGGCCCCAGGATGCCCGACGGCACCCGCGGCTTCACCATGGGCCGCGGCAAGCCCCTCCTTGTCTAGCTCCGATCCGATCCGGTCACATCACATCGCCCTCCTCCCTCCATCACATCTCTACGTGTACGATTGCATACATGCCATGCATGGCCATCAGCAAGCCATGGATACTTCAGGCCCTCGATCTTCTCTTCTTCTTCTTTCTTTATTTTTTGGATTTTCACACCCCTTAAATAAAGAGCAACGGACTGGCTGTCTGTTATATCATATTCAAATACTTCAAGGTTATAATATTTTTTTTGTTACCCCAGTCACACAGTTTAAATTTGCTCTTAATTAATTGATGCCGCGCGACTTCAGATATGTTATTATGATCTTCAGTCTCCATATACCAGCTGTTCCCCAATAATATAATTAACCTGCTGCTATTTGCTTATTTGATCAATTTCAGGTGTGCAGCTAGCTGTGAGCATTTCATTTTGGCTAGCTAGAAACAGCACTCGAACTATGATTCAGACATGTACGTTAGAATACAGTTGCATATACTACCTGACATAACAAAATGTGCATTTTTTAAAATTTGTACCGAATATATATATATATATATATATATATATATATATATATATATATATATTCCGAAGTTGGTTATAAATTAGGAATTGAAGTTATAATAGGTACACAATATAAATTAGAGACGGATCTATCATATGATCTCTTAATAGAGAGGCACATATGTTGTGACCAAATGACGAGAGTGCCATGCATAGGCAAGGGAAAAATTGCTGGCCGAATAACTGCTCGATGGCTGTGACTATGCTGGATCAACGAGGATCACCTATAATCAATGCATCAAAGATGTGGGCTATCATTGAACTCTATTACCAAATATCGCATCAATGTCATCCTAATCTTTGTATCTTCTATGACATTATTCTAGGTCCAGTTACCAATGTTGATGGGTAAGGCTAATGGGCGGGTGATCGCTGGGAGCGATCACCCGCCCGCCCCTCCCCTATACGCTCCGTCGCTCCCTCCTTTCCCCCCTTCCTCCTCCCCTTCTTCTCTTCCTACTACACCATAAATATTTGAATTCAAATTCAAAATTGAAACGGGTATGTAAACTTTTGACTTATAAACTTTTGGTCTATAAACTAATATTTGAATTCAAATTCAAATTTGAATCGGGTATGTAAACTTTTGATTTATAAACTTTGGGTCTATAAACTTTAGATGTATAGAAGTACTATATATATAAAAAATATTTGAATTCAAATTCAAATTTGAATCGGATATATAAACTTTTGATTTATAAACTTTAGGTCTCTAAACTTTAGATGTGTAAACTTGAGGTGTACAAACTTTAGGTGCATAAATTTACTAAAATAGGAAAGTAATGTGGTGCCAAAAAAGGAAACCAGATGGAGGGAGGGGATCCGAATCTGATCGCCCCTGGCTATCGATCACCAGGTAGCAATCTCGAATCTTGATTTCAGAGTCGCTTTATATAACAAGTGGTATAAGAACCTGGGCTGGAGGGAGAACCAATGAAAGAGGGACGATGGAGGTGCTCACACTGCACAAGGTTATGCATAGTGTTCGTGATATGATATTGTGCAATGTGGAGCACGTTGGCGATCAATAAAAATTTGATCAATGGAGCTAGACACTTTGAGCAAGCAGTCTTGATTGTTTGATAAGTTGCTTTTAACAGGGAGATGTGTAGACATGATATTCCATATTGATTAAAACTGGAGACAATCGACAATTTGATAGGTGGAGTCGAACACTTCGAGCAGGTGGTCCGAGCCGTTCGATAAACTACAGTCGACGAGGAGATAGCCTGATATATATGGCACTCAGGGTTGATTGGTTGTTGATGAAGACGACGCCAATGGTGGCAACTTTTGCGTTCTAGCTACACGAGGATGTCTCACGGCATGATGTGCAAATTTGTGCAGGCGATGGGTTCGGTGTGTGCCTGTAATACTCGTCCCGGTTATCCATAAGGAACAATAATAGGTTGCTATGTGGTGATCTGGTCTTGTTTCAGTTAATATGTTTTTCAAAATTCTCTTTTTCATTCGCATTTCAACTGCATTGTGCTGCTTAACCTCCCTCATCTGCAATTGCAAACCACCTTTGTCATAGAGATTAAATAATAGTCAATCATACGGATATATGAAAGATTACTTTTCTCGTCTGTGCTGCAAATTTCATGGTTTTGCATCTCTTTAATACGGATAGCCCTGCAAATCATAAGCATAAATTCTCATTGCACTTTGGAAAAGACATGAAAGAACTGTAATTATATTGAAGATAACACGCAATAGGGTAGCATGTTAAAAAATTGTTTGACAGTACTTCCTCCGTTTCATATTATAATACTTTCTAACATTGTCCATATTAATCGTTTCATATTATAAGACTTTCTAGCATTGTCCATATTAATCGTTTCATATTGTAAGACTTTCTAGCATTGCCCACATTAATATAGATATTAATATGAAACGATTAATATGGACAATGTTATAGATATTAATGAATCTAGACACTCATTCACATCTATATGAATGTGAGTAATGCTAGAAAGTCTTACAATATAAAACGGAGGAAGTAGTAGTTATTATCGGTTATGCTGATCTGTTTAGCTTGTTAACGGAATTATTGAAAGGAAATATTCGATGCGCTATTCGAAAAATAAGTAATCAAAAACTTTTTTTTACTAAAACATAGTACAAACGCAGGTGTCCATAACACGCGTATACTCATGGACTCACCCCTATGAACGAACACACGCCTATGAGCATCTCCAAAATACTGGGCTGATATATTTTAAGATTAACGAAGTCACAATGGATGCCTCGCTGTCGACGGGTACGTCGCATACCATTGAAAGAATAATTAAACGTAAATACGAGTACCCGTGCCAATCTAGAATTTGAACCGGGATAGACTGGTTTCACCACAAGAAACCGAAAGCTACCCTCACTTCGATTCTAAATATTTTTATTCAAATAAATGAATAGGTGTATTACTTAAATGTGTGGCATTTTTTTAAATAAATTAAGCATGGACTAGAATAGTCCACATGTTGTATCCTTTTTTATATTATCTTGTTATTAGTAGTAATAATTTGATATGAGACGGTGCGCGACGCAATGTTGGAATGAGGTGGTTATACTCCACTTTGGGCCATATCCTATCATTAGGACATGAGTCGCTCTTGTGTCGCTGACAGTGGGCCCTGAGTAGCGGTATCGGTCGCCACGTGGAGCCCAGCTGTCCACGTACAATCTGCTGACGTGACGCCGGCCACCGCCCCCGGCTGGTCACTGTTAGGTGGGGCCCGAAGCGCCCGAGGCCAGGAAGAAACAGACGACGGACTGATGCGTGGGACCCACCACTACCCCTCACCCTTTTCTTCTCCGCAGCTATCCTCTCGCGCGCAGGCAGGCGCAGCAGCGCACACAGAAGAAGAAGAAGAAGAAGAAGAAGAAGAAGAAGAAGAAAGAGTCAAGGGGAAGGCGAGAGAGGGGGAGATGAGGGAGTCGTCCTCTTCCTCTTCGTCGCCGGCGGTCGTGGCAGCTTCTTCTGCCTCGGCGTTGCGGGGTTTCTGGGAGGAAGTCAACGAGTCGCCGGCATGGCAGGACGGCGCCTTCTTCTCCCTCTCCGCCGCATACGCCCTCGTCTCCGCCGTCGCGCTGGTCCGTCTCCCAAACTCTCATTCATTCACCTATAGCTACTCGATCTCTTCGCCGACGAATTAGCTCACCTCACCTGCAATATACTATATATATATTCGATTTGATTTGAGTGCAGATTCAATTGATCAGGATCCAGCGCCGAGTGCCCGAATTCGGATGGACCACGCAGAAGGTCTTTCACCTCATGAACTTCCTTGTCAATGGAGGTAATGTAACGTCCCACGATCCCATCCCCTTTTCTTCTTCTTCTTCTTCTTCTTCTTCTTATTATTATTAATTCACTCGCGTTTGCTGATGCTTCGTATCATAATTTCTGGAGTAATTTTTACTGTTCCTTCACAAATTAAACACTTTGTCTTTCTGCTGCAGTCCGTGCTCTCGTCTTTGGATTCCATCTCCATGTCTTCCTTCTCTCCACAAAAGTAAGACCCCACTTACTTGAATACTAGTACTACTAAAAACTAACCATCAACAACTGATTGATTGATAAAAAAGCCGGCCTCCACAGGTTTATAAGTTGGTGCTGCTAGACCTCCCCGGCTTGTTGTTTTTCTCCACCTACACTTTGCTTGTTCTCTTCTGGGCAGAAATATACCATCAGGCATGCTTGCTTTTCACCATCCCCTTTTTCTTCACTGCCCATCTGTTATCCATTATTCCAATCAGTGATTCATCTCATTTTTGCAGGCCAGGAGCCTCCCAACAGATAAGTTAAGGATTATATACATAGCCGTCAATGCCATCATTTACACAATTCAGGTCTGTTCAGTCTCATCTTTGCACACACTTATATACTGCTGTAGTAGCTTCTTCTCTTCCTGTAAAACCTATCTTCATAAGTACCTAGAATCTTTTCTGTGTCCCAAGTGATGTTGCGTAGGTACATCATCTTTCTTAACTAGCTATAAAGCCTAGAATTGCTACATCTCATTGGGCTTGTCGACAGGTTTGTATTTGGGTATACCTCGGAATCAACGACAACCCATTGGTTGAGCTGGTCAGCAAAATCTTCATAGTAGTTGTCTCTTTTGTGGCTCTTCTTGGCTTCTCAGTATATGGTGGAAGGTAACTCCACGTCCAAAGCCTTGTGCCCATATTCTATTCACTGCCTTAATTGTTTCACTATTTATTTCCTTTTCTGAATGAATTGTAAGCTGTGTTATTCTGTGATAGGCTGTTCTTCTTGCTGAGACGTTTCCCCATTGAATCTAAGGGGCGAAAAAAGAAGCTTTATGAGGTGCCTGCGCGCTTCAAAACTTGTTCTAATTAAACATATTTCCTGTTTGGTGCACATAGAACTGGCTGTTGTAAATAAATTTATCTGTTTGATTAGTTTTTCGAGCCTATCATTTGGCTTATATTTAGCCACGCCAATATTAGTTCTTATTCAATACTAGAAAATGAGGAGCATTGAACACTGAATTGCTTGTTATGTTTATATGTTGTCATGTAGTCCTGTAACTGTATTTATATGTTGTGTTGCCTTACCCTTTTGCATAACAACTCTATTTATGATATAACTATCCTTTAATAGTGCCTAACTAGCATGATGCATTTGTTTGTGTGTGAAACTAAAAGAGCTACAACTCTAGTGCTTTTGTTTATAGTCGGATATACAGTTGTTATTGTCATAAAACTGCAGTTAAATTTATTTGACCAATGCACAGCTATAATCTGGACCCACCTCAATTGATGGTGGATAATATTATCTTTTGTCCACCAGTTAAACATGATTATTTTCAGCCCTTGAGAGGAATCATCGTTCTTCTCGTTATTTGTTTGTTTCAATAATTGATTAAAATAGAAAATTGAAAAAAATCTTTAATAGTTGTGTGGTCTACAGACTTTACATTGCTTATCACAGATTGCAATTTGGAGTGGAAACATTTAAACTGTTTTGTGGCTACAGAATTTTCATTCTACTGTTGTTTTTTTGAAATGTCGCAGGTTGGGACAGTGACTGCAATCTGCTGTGCTTGTTTCCTGATAAGATGCATAGTGGTAAGTACTTGATTCATCATGACTCATTGATAGGCATTCAGGTATCAAGAATCACACCTATTTTTCTGGTTGGTCTGAAAGGGAACTTTGATTTTGACCTATTGTGAGAACGTGAAACATATCAACTATGGAGTGTTGTGCTAAGAGCACTATATTTGTGGTTTACAAATACTGTTCCGAAACATCGGACATATATATAGATATATATGGTTTCGTTTTTTTGTTCTTGTAATAACGTGAGTTTCTCCTTGCTTTTGGTTTGACTTGATTGTAGGTGGCGATATCAGCATTTGATTCTGATGTATCTCTGGAGGTTTTGGACCATCCAATTCTTGATTTCTTCTACTATATGGTAAGCAACTACTAGTCCAGTAATTAAGACATTTGGAACTGGTACATACTAGTAGTATTGATAAGTGCCTGCCCTGGACTAGTAGTGCTCATGTTCATTATGGATTTATGGTGTACAGTTGACAGAGATACTGCCTTCAGCTCTTGTCCTTTTCATCCTCCGGAAGCTCCCTCCTAAGCGGGTGTCAGCGCAGTACCACCCAATCAACTAGCTGGAGGCCTCCTAGTTTGTTACTACATAATATGATGTTATTATATACTACTGTACTTAGTATGTTAGTTATGGGAAAACTTTGAACTCCTCCCAAAAAGAAGAAAGAAAACAAACTAGAATTGCGCCTGGCAAGCAGGAGCGGGATGCTGGTAGTGCTTTGAGCTGTAAATGATTGAAAGCGTCAACAAGGCCTTTTTACTTGGATGGATAGTCAGCTGCTCCATTAATGATGAATGAATTTTGGTGCTTGTGTAGTATTGTATAGTTCTCTCATATGCATGCATGTTTAGAGCGTACAGAGGTGATGCTGATTTGTGTGTGTTACAGCCAAACGTTTCCATCAGTGCAGGTGCGGTGCAGTGCAGTGTAATGCAATGCACGGTGTTGTACCCAACGATACCTTGGGGCTGTTTAGTCGGTGAAATGAAATTTTTTGGGTGTCACATCGGACGTTTGACCGGATGTTGGAAGGGGTTTTCGGACACGAATGAAAAAACTAATTTCATAACTCGCCTGGAAACCGCGAGACGAATCTTTTGAGCCTAATTAACCCGTCATTAGCACATGTGGGTTACTGTAGCACTTATGGCTAATCAGGGACTAATTAGGCTCAAAAGATTCGTCTCGCGATTTACATGCAAATTATGTAATTTGTTTTTCTTTTTATCTATATTTAATGCATCATACATGTATCCAAAATTCGACGTGATGTTTTTGCGAAAAGTTTTTGGGGAACTAAACAGGGCCTTGGATTATAGGTAGGTGGAGAGGTAAGCCTCATCCATCAAGGGCAGAAAGCCGCCGATCAAGAATGACTTGTGCTCCTCCTCCATCGGCGCCAACGTCGGCGAGGCGACGTTCTCCACCTCCATCGGCTTGTGGGGTTTGGGGCGGAGGCGGGGGTAGAGTAGTAAGTAATAGGGCGCCAGCCTTCCAGAGCCGGAGGCGGCATCGCAATTGCCAGATGGTCAAGGATGGACGGAGCGAGAACCTAGAAGCGATGGATTCCAGCTTCTCTTCTCTTCTCTTCCGTCACTGTCCGCATGGGACTACGAATACTGTAGAAAGTAGGAACCCCCACCCCCCAACATTATATTTAACAACACCTCCTACCCTCCCAATCTTCATTAACAAAAACACCAGTCATTTTTATTAAAAACATATTCTACAGTTTCTAATACGCCATTACAATTTCATCTATTTTTTTTAAGATGTAACGATGCTATTATAACTCTACCATTCTATTTGAGATATGCCACCTAGCCACTACATAAGCTCATTCGGTGTGTTTTATCAAATTTCTTGCAACTAATTTGCCCTTGTCTACCTTCTCTTCTCTCTTCCCACCGACATGTGTTTTTGCTCGCTTAGGCGGTTCCTCCACCTCTCTACTCACTCCAACGGCAATGTGCGCGAGGTCGAGATTGGTAGCTACTCTCTTTTCTTCTCTCATCTATCTGGTATTTCAAATAGAAATCAAAGCTAAGGTTCCGTACGTAACAAGAAAACGATGATATAACCGATTACGAATTTACTAGGAAAAGTAGCAATGGTTAAACTTTAATCTAAATAAAACTCAAGAGACCCTAAATAGGTAACTAACTATGTAACGAGGTAGGAGAACGACCAAAGAGTCCTTACGGTCGTTCTTCACCAGGTTGAGGCGTACTTTATTTGGGCCAAGGTCCTAAACAAAAATTATAGGCGCAAAGGCCCATGACAGATGGCATAGCACCCTATTTCTTGACAACCCATAATGAATTTTAAGATGAGGCTGGATCCTTTGGAAGGAGGCATCCAAGAGCTTTTCATTAAATACTTGGACACAAAATGAAATTCGTATGTACATTTGAGGGCTGTCTAAAGTTAGCGTTGTTTTAAGTTGTTGAATTGAATTACAGACCTGGTTATGTTTGTCCTATGGTATGAGTTGTGGTTGTGTAACTTTCCTATACCTCATCGATAAAGTGGTCACCTATGGCTTCCTCCGCTTAATCTTGTCTCTACCAACCATCAGCTAAAAAGTTCCGTATAAAATCTGGAATAAAACCAATTATAAAATAAAATATGATATGCCATTTTTAGCCATTTCGTTAATTAATTAGCGTGTCAACGACAATAAAATACTGCTCCCTATTGTCTCGTACAGTAATGTGTCCATTACATTTGGATTCGGGACCTTGTTTTAATTAGTTTGGTTTGTAAGGCATACGCAACGCATGGCTTCCCTTTGCGTCCCTTGATCGCTAGCTGCTGCTTCTTCGGGGAGTCCCCATGCGCCATGGCCACACTGACAGGTGGGGCCGGGACGGAGAGAGCAATTACTCCTAACCAGGGAAGAGAGAGAGTACATAGTAGACGTAGCTGACGGGTGGGGACCGCGTGTGCGGTGGGGTGGGTCCCGGTGCGCAGTGGGAGAAAGGGGACAGGGTGGCGAGGGGGGGATTCAAGTGCAGTAATGCACGTATTTAATGGCCACATCAATACTCAGCCTCCCCACACTCTTTCCCTACTATGCCTACCCTCACTTTTCTACCCCCAAAACCCTCCCTCCCTTCTCCCTTCTTCAAACATGGACTACTCCTCCTAAAAGTCTGATTTAATTGCCTAAGTCTTTCTCTTATAGTAGTAGTATTTTACTACCATCGATAATATCATTATTATATCACATCTAAATATGCAAGCGTGTCAATACTTAACTCTCTTTTATTTGAAAGTTTGACTTGAAACATATCAAAAATAAATTTAAAAAAAATTGAGAGGCCGTCTTTAATCTTTTTGACAATTCAAGATGAGTACGTAATATCGGTTAACATGAGGAGATATATATATATATATATATTTATAATAAATTCATGTCATAATAATATTTACATGAAACAGGAGTTTCATGTGTAGACACACTTGAGCACTTTATTTGCAACCTGTAGCGGTACATAAAGAAGCACCGCCACACATAGGATAGATTTTGTCGAATGAACGCTCGAGAGGGAACCCGTTCCGTTAAGGTGAACGCGAGCCAGTTAGTTATAGGCTCGACAGTCCAGCTAGAATATCTTTTTATAGACATCGAAATAACGTGAAGTAAAGACGAGTAATTAGAGAATTGAAGGGTATGCGAGATAGAGGGAGATGTAGAAGACAGAGACAGGGTAACAGATTGATTTTGTTTTCAATCGGTGTTGGCTGCGAGTATATAATTTAATAATAATGGAGTATTTATTTGTTTTAGGAGGAGTGAGGGAGTCACAAGTCAAAAGGCATGCATTTGGAATTGGAGTAGCAAGGGGGCGGGTGTAGGTAGCGAATTTGCAGGTTTTGCTGCTGTCCGCCTGCCTGCCTACTTTCTCCACTTTTCTCTTCTCCTCCTCTTCTTCTTCCTTGGTTTCGCCCTTCGCCTCCCCTACTCTTCTAAGTTCCAACTTCCAACTAGCTCGACTCAAGTGAAGAGTCCGCCGCCGCCCGGATGGGGATGGCCCCCGCCGGTCGCCTCCTCCTCATCTCCTGCCTCCTCTGTCAGTACTTTGCCTCTTGATCCCTCCTCTGTTTCCTTTCCTTTCCAGTTTCCCATGCATTTCTTCTCTGTTTCACCAAATCTAATTGGGTTGTTTCTTGATTTTGATCTGTATTTTTTATGTATGAATCCGTTAATGAAATAAATATAAATGCGCAGGTGTGCAGCCTGCGGTGTTGCCCAATTCATTTGGATTTGCATTTGCTGTGGAGGAGGAGGAGGACGGCAGCGGGCTGATGCCACAGCTCTCACCCACCGGCTCTCCCAACCCCTTGGTTCCCTTCCTCGCGCCCGCCCCTCTCGCACCATTCTTCAACAACACCACCCCTCCTAACTTGTCAGGTACCCTTAATTACCTCTCCTCCTCCTCCTCCTCCTTACACTTCTCTTATACGGAGTATATAGGAGTATTAATTAATTAATTAAGAGTACAAATTAGTAATTGCCAATGTAATTTTGGTGGATGCAGGCAAGTGCTCATTGAATTTTACTGCTGTCGGTGACCTCATCACCACCACTGCTGTCGACTGCTTTGCGTCCTTCGCCCCGTTCCTCGCCAATGTCATCTGCTGCCCCCAGCTCCAGGCCATGCTCACCATCCTCATTGGGCAGTCCAGCAAGCAGACTGGCTCCCTTGCTTTGGATCCCACCGTCGCTACCTACTGCCTCTCCGATGTTCAGCAGCTATTGTTGAGCCAGGGCGCTAGTGATGAGCTCCACAACATTTGCTCCCTTCACCTCTCCAATGTCACCGAGGGATCATGCCCCGTTAGCACCGTCGATGCCTTTGAAGCTGTCATCGACTCCTCAAAGCTCCTCGAGGCCTGTCACAAAATTGATCCTGTCAACGAGTGCTGCAGCCGCACCTGCCAGAATGCTATCAACGATGCCTCCCAGAAGATCTCTTTCAAAGACGGCGGTTTGACAAGCTACACTGGTAGCCCCAAAGTTGATAGCTGCAGGAACGTCGTGCTCAGATGGCTATCCAGTAGGCTTGGCCCATCATCTGCAAAGCAAATGCTCAGGCAGATATCTAACTGCAATGTCAATGGAGGTACCCTCAAACTAGCAACTTCAATCTACTACCTTTACAATGCATGAATACTGGCTGCAATATAAATCAGCCAGTATGTTATGTTCTTTACAATAGACCACACACCCTGCTCCTGATCTATATTGCTTAGCATTTATTTAGCTTAGTTATTATTTAGTCCCTCTATAAATCAAACTGTTAGAAGTGCACCACTCTGTTCTCACATCTTGCCCTGTGTAGTTTGCAACTGTATTCATGTATACTTGCTTTCACGTGTCACTATATAGCACTATCCCCTGCAAGTTAGATTGATTTAGTTGAGTTTATATAGGCTATAGGGAATCAATGTTGGTATGTAAGTATCAAACTGATAGAAAGACCATTGATTCAGACAAGCACCAAAGAGGGAAAAATTAGTTCAAGTTGATGGACGCATAAGAATAAAATAGCTCACTCTTACTGTCTTACATGACCATAAAGGTATGCAAGTGCTGTAGACAGATCCTTTGGATTTAAGGGCGGCAGTTGATTTTCTTCCAAAGAGAACACCGTAATTTAAAGCAAAGCACTAAACAATCCATACACGATATATCTACATCTAAGCATAGTCTCTTGTGTCCATGTGGGTCTTTCGGAACACTTTGCTGCCATTGGAAGTTGACTGCATGGAACTCAATAGGAGCCTTAGTTCTTTACTTCAAGTATCTAGGTCAGTGCTATCATAATATGCTAGGTTCTGAAAACATGTGGGCCATTGCCACTTATATTAGGTCTGATGGATCTCAGATGTATGAACTGGATGGAAATAATAAGAATCTTTAGTACACTAGAACTGTCATGTATGTACATTGAACAAGTTACAGAAATTTTCTGTACCTAGTCTTTATGACAAATTGTATTTGTCTTTTTTTTTAATCACCATCATTTTAACATAAGCAACTATGTCTTAAGTTTTGTTCTCACTGTTCAGTGCTTGTGTTCTTTATGCTGAGAAATTGTTTGCATTTCAACTCTCCAGTTTGTCCACTAAGCTTTCCAGACACGAGTAAAGTGGCAAAAGAGTGCAGTGGAACTGTCAAGAATGGTACTTCATGTTGCAAGGCTATGGACAGTTATGTATCTCACTTGCAAAAGCAAAGCTTCATAACAAATTTGCAAGCTTTAGATTGTGCCCAATTCCTTGGTGACAAGTTGCAAAAGATGAATGTCAGTATGAATGTTTATAGCTCATGTCAAATAACTCTCAAGGACTTTTCTCTTCAAGGTAAGTTAGAAAAGAACATTCAGTTGTTTGTGCATTAAGATCATATTTTAAATGTCATTTGTGTATTTCTTGGAAACTGAATTGATGGAGTTTCTTTCCGTCATTCAACTTACGTGTTTGACCGATTGGACCACCCTGCTGATTTGACAAACAGTTGGATCTCAAGGTATGTGAACATTTTCAATTATTTTTATTGGTCATATAACAGTTTATATTAACGAGAGTATGTGCATCTTCAGTTCTTCTGTTTTTGGAAATATACTTGTTTTTGACCGGAATTGCAAGAATAGGCTGATTAGGGGAAGTTTTGCGGAAATATACCGGTGTCGCGCCTTGAATGAGCGAGAGAGCGATATCGCGTAAACCATGCGCGAAAGCGGCGGCGCTATCGCTAATTGAGAGAGAGAGAGAGAGAGAGAGAGAGAGGGGTAATGTGTTGGTCTCGCATTCGGAAAGCGTGAGAGCGAAGCGGTATCGCACTTTTGTAAATCGAAAGCGTGGGCCGTCTGACGCCGCCTGACGCACGCGGGCCACGAAGCGGTCTCGAGCTTTGAGTGCGCGATAGCGCGTGCGGTATCGCTGTCGGCTCGCGCGAGACCGTAGCGGCGGGGGCCGTCTGACGCACGTGAGGCCCGGAGCGGTCTCGCGCTATGCGCCAGCGAGAGCGCGGTGTCGGTCTCGCGCTTTGCGCGAGCGAGAGCGCCAGCGGTATCGCGGTCGGCTAGCGCGATACCGTTGCGGCGTGGCCCTCCCCCCTAATCGGCTGATAATCCCGTAGGTGGCGACAGCGACGGCTTCGGTCAATATCACGCTTCGGGAGCGCGAGAGCGGTCAGCTAATTGTGCATGCAAATCTGGTGCAAGTCGTTAATATTTCATGCAAGTCGTTAATATTTCATGAGCCGTTGCTATGTAGAAAGTATAATTTTTTTTCATATTTTTTTTATTATGTGTGCAACATATATACATAAATGAACATGAGAATATGTATATATTGAAAATAGGCAAAGATTGTGTACGCGGCTACGAGAAGAAAAATAAATATCTTGGAATTTGCAAAATAATGATATCAGTTACAGATACATATAGGAAAGAAACAATATATTACCTATAGAAAAATAGAAATTGAATATATATTTATTAAAAATATATAAAGGAGTAGAGAGATCATTCAGGAGCAATTTTTACAAAGTTGACAAAGAATATGAATTTAGAATGTCATATTCACAGAGAAATCACATTTGCATATTCATAGACTCGATCTTATGACAAGAACCGTGTAGCGAGTTAACGAACTACCTAGTTCTTGCCACAAGATCGGGCCTAAGAATATGCAACACCCTGTTTATGAATTTGCAGTAGTAGGTCATATTCACAAACGAACGCTGGAACTTGAAAAAAAGAGTGGGTGTAAGAATGTATTAAAAAAAATCACATTTGTATATTCATAGACTCGATCTTGGGGCAAGAACCGTGTAGCGAGTGAATGAACAACATAGAGTGAGTTCACCAACTACTCAGTTCTTGCCTCAAGATCGGGCCTAAGAATATGCAACACGAAGTTGGAACCAGCAGAATGTTTATGAAGAAGAGATGTAGTTGTGTGCTAGGTTTGGTTGTTATTTATAGGGGATGGGAAGAATCTTCGCGCAGTCTCAATTATTAGAAAGAGACGACGGCGCGTCGGACTGCTTCACTAATCAATCCAATAATTACAAAGAGATGATGCACTTTCGGCGCGTTAGACTGTTTCACTCGTGAAGTTAATAATTACAAAGGGACACAGGTTTCTTCAGTCACGCCATGCCTATCGAGAAAAGTAATTGGACACTGTCACTTTCGGCGGCACATGCTGCTTCTTTGTTTTCTTTAGTAATTACAAAGCGACGACGACACTTTCGGCGCGGCGGAATCTTCACTGTTAAATGTGAATGATTGATTCTCTGTGAAATGTCCCGCGATTGGAAATAGAGGATGCCATTTTAGGTGCGTACGATTGCATCTCTGTGAAAAGAAATTAGTGTGTAATGTAAGTGATAGTAGTAAAAAATAAAAGTAATATCCAATTTGAACCGCACGAGCAACATCGAAACTGCACTATTAATTTAATTAGTGAGACTATAATTTGTGTTAGCTGTCGCACGAAAAATTATTAGTTAACCAAAAATCATATGTGTTAACTGCCTGCAAAATAGGGCGTAAAAATATGATATATTTCGGAACTACGATACATCGTACATAACATGAAGAATAACCAGTACAAAGAAATAATGTTTACTGCTAGTAATAGAAAGCCAAAAGCATAACAAGGTCCCGCTAGGTTTGCCAGCGAACTTAAAGACATAATGTTCACTTCTACTCGTCATCATTGTCAGTCATAGTCCTAGATGTTCCAGCTCGCTTTTTTTAGTCTTTTTCCTTGCTCCTCCGGCATGTCAAGGGCCTGAGAGCGACAAACGGTTTGGCTCATGGCGCTCACGGTTAGATCGACACGGGTCATTGTCGTTTCCTTCTAAATCGCCAACCTCTGGTGTTGTGGGCTGTCACCTAGGGTGCATCAACAGTTTGCGAAGCCCAAAGCTCATTGGGTACCGATGACGACCCTCCACCGAAGCTGGACATGTCACCGTACGATGCTTTGTAAGGCATCCGGCTGCTTGCACCCGAGGATCCAGACGAGCGAGAACCACCCACTATTAAGCAAATATATGATATGCAGCTAGCACCCCCGGCTCACTTGACGGTACTACTCGCATTGAAATATTTTGTTGCATCGGTTTGTCGTTATACATGGCTTGCACTTTCTAACATTGTTGCTACCTTCCATGCAGACCGATATTGTAGGGGAGTTAGTAAGGGATGCGAAAACTTTGTGGGAGAAGCTTGGAGATGGTATCACGGGTACTAACCAGGAAGTTATGGCCGCGGTCGACTCCCTCCGTAGAAAAGGTAAGCGAATCATGCGGCTCGCGTCGTGCCGACATTCCTTGGACGTCTATACTCTGGCAACATCAAGAAGGACGTTCGAGCCAATGTCGGAGCGTCCCTCTACCTCTTCCCGGCCGTCCACCTCAGCCCACCCTTCAGCCTCCGCGCGACGATCCAATGATGGTCGGGCTACAGGAAGGTCAACTTCGTTTCGTGAGGCACCCACTATTCCGATAAATTATGTAGAAACTTGAGGTAGAACCTAGTGGGTGCAGAATTTATCGGAATAGTGGGTGCCTCACGAAACGAAGTTGACCTTCCTGTAGCCCGACCATCATTGGATCGTCGCGCAGAGGCTGAAGGGTGGGCTAAGGTGGACGGTCGGGAAGAGGTAGAGGGACGCTCCGGAATTGGCGGAATTGGCTCGAACGTCCGTCTTGATGTTGCCGGAGTATAGACGTCCGAGGAATGTCGGCACGACGCGAGCCGCATGATTCGCTTACCTTTTCTACGGAGGGAGTCGACTGCGGCCATAACTTCCTGGTTAGTACCCGCGATACCATCTCTATGCTTCTCCCACAAAGTTTTCGCATCCCTTACTAATTCCCCTGCAATATCGGTCTGCATGGAAGGTAGCAACAATGTTAGAAAGTGCAAGCCCATGTATAACGACAAACCGATGCAACAAAATATTTCAATGCGAGTAGTACCGTCAAGTGAGCCGGGGGTGCTAGCTGCATATCATATATTTGCTCAATAGTGGGTGGTTCTCGCTCGTCTAGATTCATCATACGGCGACATGTCCAGCTTCGGTGGAGGGTCGTCATCGGTACCCAATGAGCTTCGGGCTTCGCAAACTGTTGATGCGCCCCAGGTGACAGCCCACACAACCAGAGGTTGGCGATTTAGAAGGAAACGACAATGACCCGTGTCGATCTAACCGTGAGTGCCATGAGCCAAACTGCTTGTCACTCTCAGGCCCTCGACATGCCGGAGGAGCAAGGAAAAAGACTACAAAAAAGCGAGCTGGAACATCTAGGACTATGACTGACAATGATGACGAGTAGAAGTGAACATTATGTCTTTAAGTTCGCTGGCAAACCTAGCTGGACCTTGTTATGCTTTTGGTTTTTATTACTAGCAGTGAACATTATTTCTTTGTACTGGTTATTCTTCATGTTATGCACGATGTTTCGTAGTTCCGAAATATATTATATTTTTACGCTATTTTGTAGGCAGTTAATACATGATTTTTGGTTAACTAATAATTTTTCGTACGACAGCTAACACAAATTATAGTCTCACTAATTAAATTAATAGTGCAGTTTCGATGTTACTCGTGCGGTTCAAATTGGATATTACTTTTACTTTTTACTACTATGACTTACATTACACACTAATTTCTTTTCACAAAGATGCAATCATACGCACCTAAAATGGCATCCTCTCTTTCCAATCACGGGACATTTCACAGAGAATCAATCATTCACACTTAACAGTGAAGATTCCGCGGCGCCGAAAGTGTCGTCGTCGCTTTGTAATTACTAAAGAAAACAAAGAAGCAGCATGTGCCGCCGAAAGTGACAGTGTCCAATCACTTTTCTCTTTTCTCGATAGGCATGGCGTGACTGAAGAAACCTGTGTCCCTTTGTAATTATTAACTTCACGAGTGAAACAGTCTGACGCGCCGAAAATGCGTCGTCTCTTTGTAATTATTGGATTGATTAGTGAAGCAGTCCGACGCGCCGTCGTCTCTTTCTAATAATTGAGACTATGCGCAGCTTCTTCCCATCCCCTATAAATAACAACCAAACCTAGCACACAACTACGCTATTTCACATCGCGATATCGCCACGTTATCGCACTTCCAAACAGCGAACATCGGTATCGCTCTTCCAAACAGCGATACCGATGGTATATTCCCGCAAAACCTTCGCAATCCGGTATATTTTTGCAAAATCATCCGATAAACAGTATATTTTCAAAAAAATTTCAGCATTGGTAGTGGTAAGGAAATCTTTGCTATGTGAGGGAAGTCTATTTACTCTGTCAAAATAAATGAAGTCATTTTCACCTTGCCCAAAACAAAATCAGGCAAAGGAACCGAACTCTGAATATTCTTTCCTGTCCACTAACCTAGCTAGGTGAGGGTGGGAAAAGAAACCATTCTACCCTACATTTCTGAATATTGGGCTGCTCATTTTGATTTTGTTAAGGGATTGTAAAATGATCATGATTTGCTTGACGTGGGAGTTAGTACATGAATTAGATTGATCAGCTTGTACCAATTGTTTAACTGAACTTGTTTTTATAGCAAAGTGCTGCTTTTTTAGTCTGCATTGTAGATTTACGTTGTGTTACCTTGACAAAATTCTATTATACTGACCAAACTGTATGCAATAGCGTTTTTGAGGCTTCACTAGCTACATTGAATTTAACCTTGTCAACTTGTGAATTGCGTATCAATTGATTGCATTAATTGTTCCTGATTAGTTTTTTATCGTTTTATGCAGAATCTGGATGCCTTCTTCCAAGTATGCCCTCGGATGCATCTTTTGACCCAGCTACTGGGATTAGTTTCACATGCGATCTGAATGATAATATTGCTGCCCCATGGCCATCTTCTATGCAAGCATCGTCTTCTTCATGCAATAAATGTATGTTGTATATCTATTGATCATGTATTCCTATGCGCTAGTTGTATTTACATGTTTACGCACGTGCCCCTTTTTTGTTCTTTCTTAGGCTCCTTTTGGATCATAGGAAAAGTTTCCTGATCCCTGCAGGAATTGAACTATTTTAAAGTGAATTTAATGCCAAATTCCTATGTTGCAGACAGGTCCAAAAAAAGTTACTCAGCCAAATAGATTAGTTGTGAGCTTAAAAGTTGAACCCTTCTTTAATTCATCTACTGTTATTTTTCTACCTTCTTCTGTAAAAACAATATGCAATTAAGTCTGAGTTGCCAATTCTATGGTAGAGTGTAAAATATTCCCCTTGATTCCCTCGCTAAATTTTTTTTAAAACCTTCTGTTTCTATGTTGCTGCTTCCTCTTTTTTATTTTTTTTTGATCATTTTGAAGAAAGTTGTGGATTTTTTTTTTCACTTGTTGAGGGTATCCTCTTCTTCTGGGAAAGAAACCTCTTTGATCAATAAATTGCTTGTCTCTATACAGCTTTTGTCCTGGCTTTTCAGGTTCTGATTTTTTAGCGGTTCTAGCAAAGCTGTAGTGACACCTTTACAGTTGCATTGTGTCACAAGCTTCTTGTGGTGCTTGAACGTATGTGCTCTGTTGCTTTTATTTATTTTAGGTTCTCACTGTAAGTTCTGTTATTTTTATTCAGCTGTTAATATTCCAGAGAGACCTGCTGCGACATCGGCACAAAATGGTAAGGCAACAACATGTTTATTTTTCTCTATCCATTCCGTGGAAACAGTATTCAACAATCAACACTATACTTGAGCTATGATATATCTATGAATCAGTATAGGAGCTTTATATTTTGTGGTCATATGAATTAAAGGTGATGTTTCCTGTCGCAGGTGTCAACCAGAACAGACTGGAGCTTAGCCTACTTATTTCTCTGGGCACCCTTGTTGTTGCTATTTGGCTACAAGTCTAGTCCAGTTAGCGAATTATTAATTTCAGATTCAGGAGAGCTGATTGGAATTGTCAACTGCGGAGTTTTTGTGCTTGATGATCACATCAAAGTGTTGTAGGTTACATGTGCTTTTTAGTTCCTGATAGCTGTTAGTGTAATTTCTTGTAAGCCATATAATAGTAGTAATAATTTATTATGCCTTTGTATAGAGAGAAAGAAGGGAAAAAAATTAAAGGGTGTGAAATGCGCAGGACAATTTACAAGACCACTGTTGTCTGATGGGAGTACATCATATTGGGATGGACTCCACTCCATTATTGTTTAGAATTTATATTATTCAATTGTTCATTTTCTGATGTATGAATTAATCATGACAGAGAATCATATAATCTCATCTGAACTTTGACAAGGCTCTGTAGCATTGAATTGGACAATTAGCAGATGGAGAGGGATTCCTGTGAATGTGGACATGCCTATGCCAGTTGTTGCTCACCTGAACAGATAAATGGAAGGAGGCGGCTTCCCGTGATCTCTTCTTCTTGCAGACACACACACACACACAGCAGGAAGATTGATTCGTCCGTTCAAGATACAGGTTCTGCAGCCTAGCAACAGTTTAATTTGTGCTGTTGCAGTTGCATGAAGATCTATCATACAGACAGGTTACCGTGACATTACAAGCTAGTAGGTCCTTGCCACTAGTACAGATAAGCAGACACATGGAGTAGTATAAAGAAGGATAAATAAAGAAACGTGCAGAGATGATCAATGTAGCATATACTAGTTGTATATGGATTGACAAGCAGATTATGCCATGAACGACCTGGGGGACCAAAATTAAATCAGCAAGCATTGCATAGTATGTTATGTCTCAATATACAGTAAGAGAAATGGCGTGTAGCCTGCTTGCCTGAAACGCCAGAAGAAGCAGTGACAGACTGGTGCAGTGGTGCTCATACTGTAGTACTTTGCGAGATCAATATGCAAAAGTAATACTCCTATATATGTGCCATATATATAGTCCATTATATGTTGGAACTTGGAGTGAGTACGTAATCGATCGATGTAGGTCATTATAATACATATATTATCCAATATAGTGGTATTATAGTTTAACCCCGACTTGATATATCTGGCAGGCAGGTTAGCACATCAGCGTTGGGTAAGGATCCAAATCTGCATGTATCCCACAACGCCAACATCAGCATCAAACATGGCCCTGTCAATTTGGCATATAGTATATACTCCCTCCGTATTTTAATGTATGACGCCGTTGACTTTTTAATCAATGTTTGACCATTCATCTTATTCAAATTATTTATGCAAATATAAAAATACTTATATCATGCTTAAAGAATATTTGATGATAAATCAAGTCATAATAAAATAAATGATAATTACATAAATTTTTTGAATAAGACGAAATGTCAAATGTTTGTCAAAAAGTCAACGGCGTCATATATTAAAATACGAAGGGAGTATATAATATGGTTTCCCTCCCTGATATATATATTCTCGTCCTCTTACAAGAGTCTAGATAGAGATCAGAGATTTAATCAGATGTATACTTTTCTATCCTGCTTTATATTCCCCTAGCTAGCTAATTAATTAAACTAGAGCTAGCTCCCCTTAAGTTACATGCATAAACTAGGAGTACTCTAGTATCGATCGTACTCATGAATGCGATGTTATTTTATTAATCGAATGCAGATCTAGCAAGCAAGCACAATGGCATGAAGTAGCTAGCCTAACCAGGTTGAAATATATGTAATCTCAGTGAGAAAAAAGTGTTAGGCAGGATAGTATCTATCAATATCATCGCCTGTATAATCACAGATTCCTTTACATGTCCCTCTTTCGATCTTCACATGTACACTATACTGATGAATAATGCAACCTGAAAATATATATTACGCACACGCAAATAGCTATTAACATGAATTTTACGAGATCGGAGCGGATACGTATTGAAGTATATCCGATACGTATTTATTTGAAAATCGAGGAGTTGCTGGATATGTATCAGAGCATATCCGAACTCCGTCGGCGTATCGGATACTGATACGTGGCTTGAGTGGCATATCAGGGTAACGTAGCCTGTCACTACCCGAGGCAAGAGGAGGAGCAGCAGCAGGAGGCAGCAGAGAAAGAAGAAGAGTAGGCAACACTGTTGGCGGTTGGTGCGGGGCAAGGGCAGGAGATTGCGAGCATCTCGTTCTAACATTTCTCTACTATTATAAAAATTGAAGATGTTTTTATGAGTCAGTTTTTAAGTTTGTTTGCTTTTGGAAATACATATCCGTATTTAAGTCAGTTTTAAGATCGTTCACTTTTGATAATACAGAAGGAATCATATAAGAAATTGTTTAAAAAAACTCGCATGTTAAACTTAAGACGATCGGACTCCTAACTGCAGCTCATGATTTTTTAAAAAAATATATATGATTTTTTTAAAAAATATATATCCAAGAGAACTCCCACAGTGAATTTCATCTTAATTAAACCATATAACAATAATAAAACTAAAATAGACTTCACCTGTTACAACGCACGGATATTTTTTCTAGTCAAGAAAAAAAGAAAGATGTATAATGTTAGATCTTGGTAGGTTCAAAAATATAACAATAGTATAGATTGATCGATATATCTATCGTCATAGAAATTGAAAGAAAGTTATATATGAATTCTAAGTGTGGTATAAAAATCTAAATTGTTTTCCACTAGTCTAAGAAAATAAAAAGGAGGCAATCTTTTATAAGATTTTGTAGATTTTACACCAAGAAAAAGAAGAAAATTTTTGGACATAAATGTGGGGAGGAGGAAGAATGGATGGACGTGGTGAAGAGTGAGGAATCTAAAATAGTAGAACTATTGAGGGCATGGCCAGCCAAGCAAGCCAAATGACTTGTTGCTCATCATCATCATCATCATCATGGAAATACTCTATTTTGTATATGCACATGCACATGGACATACAATGCAATCCCCAAAGGCCAAAGTCCAAAGGAAGGAGAGAGAGAGAGAGAGAGAGTTGTAGTTGTAGTAGTACCTCCTCCTGTGATGGTCTCCCGGCCTCACACATGACATGTGCATGCGAATTGCCAAATGCAAACGCAATTCGTCGGATCCTCCAATCCAAATCCAATTACTCTGCCGCCGCCTTCCCCTTTCCATGATCCCCTCCGCCCCTCGCCGGACCGCCTGCCCCTGCCCCTGCTGCCGCTGCCGGACCCGTCGCTGCAATGTCGCCGCTGGGAAGGCGCCTCCGCTCGTCGCCTCGTCGGTCACGGCCAGGGCCCTCGCCGCCGGCCTATGGAGGCTGCGCCAAGCGGAGCGCTCCGCCGCCGCCGATGCTCGCCGGCAAGACAACCGGGTGCGCGCTCCTCCCGTCATCATCACTCGTTGACTGGATGGATGCATCATTTCATTTGGGGACATTCTTTTTCCCCTTTGTGTTTATTCATGCATGAGATTTAATCCGTTTTCGATCCTCACGCGATTTAATGCCTTCTTCTTCTTCATCATCTTTTCTTTTTTCTTAAAACAAATATAGATCAAATCTAGTTTGTTGTATTTTGACGTTTGTCCACTAAAGTTGCCTCCTTTTGTGAGTTTTGACTGCCCAAAGATTATTTTTATTTTTCCCCTTCACTCGGCGGCGCCCCTTAATTTGATGATGATGATCCTAGTCTTGTTTGGCAGGCATGACTAATTTGGTCTGTAAATTCAATTCAATTCAGGTCCAAATTGATTGTCCTTTATGTACTTGTCTTGTGTTTGAGGGCCTGACATTTGTGTACTACTGCTAGTACCTGCTGTTGCTGGTCCCTTCCTTTTTATTACCCCCAATTCCCCAAAGCTAAAGCGGAGTATCATCTTTCAATGCAAATGCAGCAAGCAACTATAACTGTAATAATCCGATAGATGGATTGGTTCGTGATTAAAATAAAAAAACCAAACCATATGCCAAATCATGGAATGAATGCAATCAGCGATGTAAGCTTTGTGTGTGTAGGGGGTGAAAAAGATATGATCATTGGGGATTGCTTTTTTGGTGCAGCCTAGCCTTCTTGGTGTTGGTGGACGGAAAGGGAAAGCGCCGAGTGAATTTCATTTTGGAATTGGGAGGAAGCAGCAATGTTGTAGGAGCCATGGCAATGGAATCTTAGACAAGGTAGGTACACACTACATATAAGTACTAGTAGTAGATTGCAATTGGCAATACTAGCAATGAACTGATGATGATGTATGTATGGATCAGATTGAGGCGGCCTGCTCTTTTTCATACTCATATTCATATTCATATTGTGGTTCCATGGAGAAGGCAACCAAATGGGACAATGGCAAGAAGCAGAGCTTGGTGAAGAAGGAAATTGGTTCCAGCAGCAGCAGGAGGATGCGATCATTGGAGATTGCGCTGGAGAAGGCGCGAGCAGAGATTGTTGAGATGGAGGAGGAAAAGCGGTTGGTGAGCAGGAAGCTGAGGAAGGTGGCGGAGGAGAAGGCGGCGGCGAGGGAGGAGCTGAAGCTGGAGCGTCATCACCGGCGGGAGCTGGAGGGCGCGAACGGGAAGCTGGTGAAGGAGGTGGCGAGGGCGAGGCAGAGGGTGGAGACGGAGCGGAAGGCGCGGGAGCTGATGGAGGAGGCGTGCGAGGAGCTGAGCAAGGAGGTGGAGGAGGACCAGGCGGAGGTGGAGGCGCTCCGGCGCGAGTGCGTGTCGATGCGGGAGGAGATGGAGGAGGAGCGGCGGATGCTGCAGATGGCGGAGGTGTGGCGGGAGGAGCGGGTGCAGATGAAGCTCTCCGACGCCAAGGCGGTGCTGGAGCACAAGTACGCCCACCTCAACACCCTCCAGTCCGAGATGGAGTCCTTCCTCCTCCGCCATGGCCACCGCACCCACAACCACGCCCAGCTCCGCCGCACCGTCAACATGTTGGCCGCATCCGTCCGCGGCGCCAACGCCGACGACGACCTCTTCCCCCCCGCCAACACCTACAAGAGCCCCCACGCGCCCGACGACGTGGACAAGGTGTTCGACCACTTCCGCCGCAACAACACTGACACCTCCAGCAGTGTTGCCAGCCCCGCAACCGACCTTTTCCTAGAAAAACTGGAGGACGACGATGATGGTGGCTGGCCATGGGAAAGGGAAACCCCTCCTCCTCCTCCTCCTCCTCCTCATCATCATCATCATACCATTACCAACGCTGCTTGCAGTAATAGTGATCATAACAACGACAATGGCGGGAGGAGCGGAGTAACGGAGGAGGAGGGCGGGTCCGGCCGGAGCAGGCGGTCGGGGAACTTCAACACAGCGCTGATAAGCAGGCTGTGGCAGTCAGCCATCAGCGAGAGCAGGAGGAAGACAGCAGCAGCAGCTTCAGCTTCTTCTTCAGGGAGAAACAGAGTCTTGCACAACGGCTTCTCACCATCTTATTCAGACAAACACAGAGACAGGGACACGGCGAGGTCCAGTACTGTGGTCGATCAAGCAGGATCAGCAGCAGCAGCTAAGGAGAAGGAGAAGGAGAATGCGATTAATAGCAAGAATAAGAAAAAGAAGAAGAAGAGCCTGATGGAGGCGAGGATGGACGATCATCACACTGCACACAAGCCTTGCCAACCACAGATTATCAATTACGCAAGCTAACAACACACAGATTATTACTGGACTACCTTATTACACTGGTAACAAAATGCACGGATATAGTACATCTAGCTCCATCCATTGATACAAGACAACATCATGTAAGTATATGCACATTCATATACTGGTGTATGTATGTACTTAGTAGTATATCTCTTCTCTTCTCTGTACATTATTCGCTTTATTACTCACTCCATTGTACAGACTACACAATACTGATCGATCCAATCATCCCATCCACACATATATGGGCCTTACGCAAGGGCCAAGTCTCGCTATAGATATGGACCTCATTTGCTACCTACCTCTTTGTTGGTCATTTTCCTCCATATACGTAGGCTAAAGTCTATTGACCCTCCCTGAAACTTAGCGAGTTTCTTTTTAGGAGTAGCTATATTCGTGGCACCATATTTTTCACCAAAAATAGTCAGATCCTTTTACACTATAAATCACCTACACTATACCGCCAAATTTATTTGTCATTTAAAAGTTTGAAATAATAATATACTAGAGTTACCGTGTAAATACGATGCAATTAAATTGTAATTATATTGTAAGTATATATGTTGTAAGTGTAATGTAAGTACTGTGTAAGTGCACTCTAGTTTTTCTATTTTATCTGCCACTTCCTCACCTCATCTTTGTGCTCTACTTCCTCCATTTCACATAATATAAGACTTTCTTACATTGCCCACATTCATATATATGTTAATGAATATATGAGCAATGCTACAAGGTATTATATGTATTATTCTAAATTTAGTATAAATATATAAAAGTATTGGTTAAGATTATGATTTCTCCGACGATAAAACACATTACAACAAAAAAATGATACTTTTAACTTTTTTAAATAAAACGAATGATCAAACGTCACGTTAAAAGTCAACGGTGTCATATATTAAAAACGTCACGTTAAAAGTCAACGGTGTCATATATTAAAAAACAGAGTAGCACGTTTATACAGCGCAACACAAGTAGGGGTGGTAAGTTAAATGGAGGTTGCAACAAGGAATTGACAATCATATGATCAATATATCTGTGCAAGCTACTACAAGCATACATACATACAAACATGTAGGAAGAACCTGGATCAATTCAGTGGTTTCCCATCCCATGCATCCAATTGTACAATTAATTATCAATCAGCAATACTAGCAACTAGTTACATACTCCTCCGCTAGTATATATGTGTATGTATATATATGATCAATATATATATATATATATATATATATATATATATATATATATATATATATATATATATATATATATATATATATATATATATATATATATATATATATATATATATATATATATATATATATATATATATATATATATATATATATATATAGCTGGCATGCATGCATCAATAAAGGCACTTAGTTATGAAGCTAGCTTAGCTTAGCTTAGCTGCTAGTGCTAACCAGTGGAGTATACTGGAGTAGCATAGAAGAAATGAAGAACTAGTATTTTCTCCGTTTCACAATGTAAGTTATTTTACCATTTTTCACATTTATACTGATATTAATGAATCTAGACATATACTATCTGATTCATTAACATCAATATTAATACGGAAAATGCTAAAATAACTTATATTATGAAACAAGATGGAGTAGCAGAGTAGAGGGATCGAGACTGAAATAATCAAGAAGGAAGAAGAAATGAAAGCAATAATTAAGGAGGGTTTGCTTATGATGGAATGGATGAGGGATGCATGAGAGATCGATCAGATCTCGTAGGACATGCCGACTTTGAGGAGTTGGCTCCTGGGGATTGCGAGCATCTTGTCGCCCTGCCTGCAGTTGCGGCGGAGGAAGGAGTAGGCGTAGTTGACGACGAGCTTCTTGAGCAGCGAGGAGTGAGGCCTCGCCACCACCTCGCTCTCCCCGAGGATGAACACCACCCCTTTCTCCATCTCCCTCTGTATGAACCGCTGCTCCTCCTCGATCCGCGCCATCTCCTCCAGGCTCATCTTCACCGCCACCGCCATCAGCTGCCGCCCGCTCGCCGCCATCGTCCCCATCTCCGAGAACGACTCAGCCGGAGTCAGCATCTCCTCCGCGTAAACGGAGCGGCGCTGCTGCTCTCCTGTGGATGCCGAGTACTGAAGCAGCTGGCCCAGCTGCTGCTGAGGCAGAGGCTGTTGCTGATGCTGAGAATGCGAGTGCAGCAGCATGGCCACCGACCTGGCCCTCTGCAGCTGCAGCCTCTCCGACTTGGGTATGCCCATGCTGTCGCAACGAGAGCTCGGGTAGCTCACCTTATTATTGGCGGTCCCAACAAGAGCGGGATTGGCCGCGGCGCCGTACAGGTTGACGTCCCGCACGTAGTACTGCAGCCTCTCCACGAGGTTGGCGACGAAGTCGCGGGCGTCCTCGAGGCGGTCGCGGTAGCCGTAGCGCGCGACGCAGCGGAAGAGCTTGTGCTCCTGCGGCTCCACCTGGCGGAAGAGGAAGCGCTCCGAGGGGTCGACGTGCGGGACGGGGAGGTGCTTCACGGAGACGAAGAGGAGGACGGTGTGGATGGAGGGGATCTTGTCGATGAGGTGAGGGAACACCGGGGGGATCCCCTGCACGAGGTCCGTGTAGAAGAGCCCCACACCGGGCACCCTCTGCAGCTCCCTCCGAGACACAAGCTCCCTCACCCTCTCCGTCGACACCGTCCTCTCCATCTCGTACTTGTACCTCCTGACGTGCACGTAGTGCCACACCCCCATCACCCCCATCAGCACCGCCGACATGGCCACCGGTATGTACCCGCCGTGCGCGAACTTGTAGAGCACCGACGTCAGGTACACCGACTCGGTGGAGGCGAAGACGCAGGCGAACACCAGCACCCACCCGATGTTCACCCGCCACACCAGCACCATCACCACCGTCAGCAGCAGCGTGGTGATGAGCATCACTAGCACCACGCAGATGCCGTGCGCCTCGCCGATCACCACCGTGTCCCGCGCCGCCACCGTCACCACGCAGGCGGCGCCGCCCAGCAGGAGGTTGATCTCCGGGATGTACACCTGCCCCTGGTACTGCCTGGACGTGCGCACCACCTTCACGCGCGGGAAGCACCCCATGGCCTGCGAGTGGGAGATGGTGGCGAAGGCGCAGGAGATCATGGCCTGGCTGCCCACCACGGACGCCGCCAGCGCCAGCACCAAGGTTGGCCAGAACAGCACCTGCGGCGTCGACGCGTAGAAGGCGTCGCCGACGTGCTCCGGGTACACGCGCAGGTAGGCGGCCTGCCCGGCGTAGGCCAGCAGCACGGCCGGGACGAGGCCGAAGGCGAAGCTGAGCTGGATGGAGCGGATGCTGAAGCAGCCGAGGTCGGCGAAGAGGGCCTCGGTGCCGGTGAAGCAGAGGAGGACGCCGCCGAGGGAGACCCAGCCGTGGCGCCCGTTGCGGCGGAAGTAGTCGAGGATGTACTTAGGGTTGAAGGCGCGGAGGACGCCGACGTCGTGGGCGGCGAGGTTGTACACCCCGACGCCGCCGATGAGGAGGAGCCACAGCAAAACCACGGGGGCGAACAGGTACCCCACCTTGTCTGTCCCGAACCTCTGCACCGCGAACAGCATCACCAGGATGCCCATCGTCACCCACACCACCTGCTCTGCAATGCATTTCCATTCCATTCCATTCATCTTATTAGTTTAACTATTCATATTCAAATGTTTTTATAGATATAATTCATTCTTCACATGAATATCTACTTGTAACGACATACTAATTACTGAATACTTCTACTACGTACTATATATGACATGGATGGATTCATTTTGTAGCAATTATATGTTGAAGCAGTGAACGATGGTGACAGTACTGCATAAATAGGTCGACCTTATGTCTGCATCAAATATATTTTTCAGAGGTTTCACACCAAATTAAAGATGTACAGTGCTGTGTTACTGTAGGTGATAGATACTCCTAGATGCTTAGGTATAGTACGTAATACTATTGCAAGCTCGCTTTTTAAGCTCTGTGCCATGTGACTGACACTTTTATCTCTATTTACGCTTTCATTCAGCGGTACATATCTGACCTAACTAAAATTATTTTGAAAGCCCACATACATATACATAATATTTGTAAGCGCTAGTATTTAAAATCGTGACCCCCAATTAAAATAGAAAGTTCTAAGTAGGATTATAATTATAAAATCGTAAACATAAAAATCGTGAAATGATATATTTTATACCTATATAAAATCTTAAAAATCAAACACTTTAGTATGATATGACATAATCGAGATCGATTTTGACATTTTTAGGAACTGCCTATCCATTGATCGGGTGAGCAAATAGGTTTTGCTATATGTACGTGGCTATGGGCCTGTTTAGTTCGCGAAAGAAAAATTTTTGGGTGTCACATCGGACGTTTAATCGGATGTCAGAAGGGGTTTTTGGACACGAATAAAAAAACTAATTTCATAACTCGCCTGAAAACCGCGAGACGAATCTTTTGAGCCTAATTAATTCATCATTAGCAAATGTGGGTTCTTGTAGCACTTATGGTTAATCATTGATTAATTAGGCTCAGAAGATTCGTCTCGCGATTTCCCCCTAACTATATAATTAGTTTTTAAATTTATCTATATTTAATATTTCATATATATGTCTAAAAATTCGATGTGATGTTTTTGGAACTAAACAGGCCTGTATATTCCCACCGGCCTGTAAGAGGACGGAGAAATAGGCGGTATGTTGCAAAGTACATGTATGGTTTATAAATATTCCTACTGTTTCAACTAACCCGATAATTAGATTGTAGCTTTTGCTGCAAACTGACGAGATATGGGCATGCATGATTCATACTGCTGGTCCGAGCTTAACTAATAGTAGTATTGATCCTGCACTCTTCCCTCTCGGGTCAAAAAGGAGTGATTAATTAAGCCGGAAAATGATGTTTTAGCTAGAATTAACGTATGCAGGACCAGTATCTACAAGGGGATATAAATCTGCGCAATTAATAGCAGCTAGCAGTCTGTATCTGTCTGTCTATCAATCATCTGAAGCTGCAGGTACCACGCACAATACGCGTTAACTCAGCCTTGTTGATTGATTATATTCTACATAATTACCTGGATATATCTATCTATCTCCATCTTATCGATCGCACTATCTAGCGAGCTACTAGCGCTCTCTCTCTCTCTCTCTCTCTCTCTCTCTCTCTCTATATATATATATATATATATATATATATATATATATATAATTACTAGTATTCTTCATATATTAACCAAGATCATATATATTAGATTGAGTATACAACTGTCAATAATATACATGAATGTATATGGTTCAGATGGCATGGATATTCATATCCCTGGATCGAGATGAAGATGCAGGGATATATCAGAATCGGTCGTAGGCCATAGATAATATGAGTTTGAAGCTACTGCAGGAGCAGCATCGATGGCGAAAGCAACGCAACGATAAACAGAGGTTCCAAAGTCGTGGTTTTCTCTTAACTGCGGGAGAGCTACGTGTATACTATATGATCATCTATCTATATATATAGTTGTATGTCTATCGACGCTATACACGTACCAATTAACAAATATCACTAATTCTTTTTTTAAAAAAAATTGTTGTATTGAAGTTACATCTACTTGTAAAGTCATACCTTCAAATTCATCCTACATAAAAAATTTCCGATAAATTTATAGTGTTAAAACTGTTAGAAATTTTGTTTTTTGTCATGGCTAAAATACAATGAATTTGATATTAAGATTTTACATATAGGTGTAATACTTATGCACAAAATTTTCTAGATTTTTCGGTGATATTTGGTAATTGGTGTGCACGTAAAGCTTGTGTGTACAAGGTATACATATATGTTCCCCGCACATATCTATAGCTAGTTACATGTTGCTTTATTTGCAATTAATTAACATCTTAATCATCTTAATTGATTTTGTTTGATCGATCGGTTTCGATCAGCGTCTTGCCAAGCAAGCCATCTGCAGGAGCAACTACCTAAACCTACAGGAGTACAGGTACATGTACAGTAGCTAGCTAGCAAGCTGTATATATACGTATCATGGATATATGTATGATACATGCATGCAGATTAATCGTGGAAATTAAATAAAGCAAATATATAATACTTGGTAATAAAAAAGAGTAGAGCAAATACTACTAGACTAGTAGGAGTAGGAGTAGGTACCAGTGTTGAGGTGCGCCTTGTCCTTGAGGCCACCGACGGCGGAGAGGACGGAGATGGCGGGCGTGAGGCAGGCGTCGCTGATGACCATGGCGGTGGCGAGGATGGTGAGGACGAAGAGGGAGATGCGTACGGGTCGGCTGTTCTCGAGGAGGTCCTTGACCCACTGGGCGCGCTCCTCGGCGGTGGAGGCGAGGCGCTGGACGGAGGGGCGGCGGAGCGAGGAGGACTTGCTCATGTGGAGGTGGAGCTCGTCCTCGGCCTGCTGGTTGGGGACGAGGCTGACCTTGGCGTGGCGGGAGATGAGGGAGTAGAGGGCGAATGTGCCGCCGTCTCCGTCGTCGTTGGCGCGGAGGGCGATGTAGACGTACTTGATGATGGTGAAGAGGAGGAAGCTGTAGATGATGAGGGAGAGGACGCCGAGGAGGTCGTCGGTGTGGCGGATACCGCCGTCGTTGAAGGTGGTGGAGTAGACGTAGAGTGGGGAGGTGCCGATGTCGCCGTAGAGGACGCCGAAGCACTGGAAGGCCAGACGCAGCGTGCGCGCCCACCCCTCACCATGCGCCTGCTCATGCTGCCCGGCGCGGCTCGCGTCCCTGTACAGCGAGTCCTGCCGCTGCACCGCCGGCAGGCTCAGCTCACCCTCGCCGGAGTAGTAGTAGCTCGGGTTCCGGCTCATCATCGCCACTGTACCCACCCCCTGCCCCTGCCCCTGCTGCTGCTGCGCCATCGACAGAAGCTACTTGATCGATCGATGGATGATCACTGCAACGAAATCACTACACTTGTATTGATGGAAGCTGCAGCAGGGAAGGAGTACGCTTCGCCCCTTCCCCTGCTCTCCTCTCCTCTCCTCTCCTCTCCCCTGCTCTGCTCTCTACCTATATATATGGAGTATGCATATGCTCTGCTCTTTATAAGGGCAAACTCCTCTGCTCTGCTCCACGTGTCAAACACACATATACAAGAAATATTCAGTCCCTCTCACCTGCAAATTTAGTCATACACTGTTGACCATCATATTATATATGTTACTGTATAATTTACTAGAAAAAAATACCCGTACGTTGCAACGGGTGAAGTCTATTTTAATTAATCTCATTATTGTTATATGATTTAGTTCAGATAAAATTTACTATGAGAGTGAAGTTCGCTTGGATATTATGTTTTAGAAAAGAGTAAAATACACCAGCGGTCCTTAAACTTGTCAGGAGGTTTCACTTAGGTCCACGAACTTGCAAAGCACACATTATCATCCCGGTCTAAAGCCGCGTTTGACTGTGGTCTTGCCTACGTGGCACGCCACATGGGCGATGACATGGATTTTTTTTGTTTTTTCTCTCTTCTTCCTTCTTTTTTTTTCTCTTTCTTCCTTGTCGAAAAGATGAAAATGCCTCATACACGTCATCGTCCATGTCATCGTCTTTTCATAAAAGAGAAAAGAGAAGGAAGAAGGGAGAAAAAATAAAAAAAATCCATTTCATCGTTCACGTGGTGTGCCACATAGGCAATAACACGGTCAAACGCGGTTTTGGACTGGGATGATACAATAAACCAAGTTTAGGGGTCTCGACGTGCGCTTTGCAAGTTCGTGGACCTAAGTGAAACCTGCTGACAAGTTTAAGAACCGCTGGTGCATTTTACTCTTTAGAAAATCATGAGCTGCAGTTAGGAGTCCGATCATCTCAAGTTAGCATGCGAGTTTTTTTAAACAGATTTCTTATATGATTCCTTCTGTATTACCAAAAGTGAACAATCTTAAAAACCGACTCATACACGGATGACGTACCAAAATACCGGTAAAAACATCTTCAATTTTTATAATAGTAGAGATAGAGAAGAGATATAGATTAAAACCAAAATATAAAATTAAAACCGACTTAAACACGGATGGCGGACCGCGGAAATATCTTCAATTTTTATAACCGACTCAAACACGGATGACGAACCACGGAAACATCTTCAATTTTTATAACCGACTTAAACACGGATGATGAACCGCGGAAACATTTTCAATTTTTATAAAAGTAGAGATAGAGATTTTGTCATCTTTTTTTTCTCTTCTCAACAAATATAAATACCTCATGTTCGATAATAAGAAACAAAAATATGAATGCTTTCTTTTTTCTGTCTACCTAGTATATGCATTAGTTTCAATTTTTATAACCAACTCAAATACAGATGACGGACCGTGGAAATATTTTTAATTTTTATAATAGTAGAAGAGATAGAGATAGAGATTTTATCTTTTTTTTTTCTCTTCTTAACAAATATATATAAATACCTCATGTTCGATAATAAGAAACAAAAATATGAATGCTTCCTTGTCTACCTAGTATATGCACTAGTACGATCAAGATCGTCCACGTAAGTACGTTGTTGATCATCTGGTACGATCGAGCGCCTCATCAGGCAGGTCATACATGCAATTAGGCAATATATACATCTAATTATGATGGAAGCTGCCTATCTATCTATCTATATTTATTTTGGATGGTCTTCCATGCTAAGGACATACTACCATCTAATCTAGTCCAAGCTAGTACTTGTAAAGCGTTCGTTAAGACGATATATCCATGGAGTTGAAAAAACTCAATGCAAGCAGGCCGCTCAAGGCACGTACACACCCAAAGCTTACCTACAGCTAGCGATGCCTGCATCCCTCACAGCCACATATCGATCAATTTCCCACCAACAAAAAAAAAACCCCACATATATATAAATTTGTTACAAAAATAATCAGGCAGCTATTAACACGGGACTAGCGCGATTTAATTTGCACTGATCTAAATTTTGATAGTTAGCTACACTTTGACTAAACCAATGCAACAAGACCACCAGTAGTCGTCTTGAAGAGAGAGAATGGAAGGAAGAAAAAGGAAAATGAATCGAGAAATGGAAAATGCAACAAGAGGTAGCTAGCTAGAGAGCAATGAAAATGATGGATGGATGGCCTAGCTAGTATGAATGGAGCCGGAATGCATGGCCAATATTGTGTCCCTTCAATCAATTCGTTCACATGTATACTTCTAACCTAGCGTTCACACACTATTATACATGATGATCATATATAAGTCACAACCACTTTTTTTTAGATGTTCTATAATATAAGTCATACATGTATATAGGCCATTCCCTATGATCTCTTCTCCATTAAATTATTACTTTTTTAAAACCTCCACTCTCATGTTCTCTCTAATTCTATTGGATGCATGCATTGTATTTATTAGGATGATCCAAACTATAAGATGATAATAATTATTTTCTTGGTCTTTGGGTTAGGGATGGTTATGCCTTATATTTTAGAATGGAGGGAGTATATATATATATATAGGTTTTAAAAAGTAATAATTTAATGGAGAAGAGATCATAGGGATGGTTATGCCTTATATTTTAGAATGGAGAGAGTGTATATATATATATATATATATAGAAACACACTTATGTCGCACGCGCGCCACAGGCAGGCCTTTAATTGTTTGTTGCACGTACGATTGACCTAAGCATGTGGTCGATATTGTTTTAGCTGATGTCCGTCAGATAGATGTCCTTCAACTAATTGCTTATATTTCTCTTAGATGGCCTTCAAGTAATTTATGCTCAAATCGTCAGGTTCTTGATGCATGCATGGCTGCCTGCGGCCCTCGTTTAGAATGAGTTAAATGCCACGCACATTCCACAAAAAATTAAGATGTACCAATATTTTGCAAATTTCTTGTTGGTAACTTTTTGTGACAAGTCGATAAGTACGATCGTAGCACCTAAACACCTTGCGGTGATATAGAGTCACTAACCATCTCGATCTAGCCAAACGTCCAAATCAAGATGGGTTTTGTAGAAAGAAAAGCTAAACCGGCTAGCAGAGCCGATTTAGAGATCAAAATCAGCGTCTAGGCCGATTTAGATCGATATGAGGATAACTATCCATCTCGTGGGCAAAACGGAAGGTTTTCAGGACAAACCTACAAAGAGGTGTTGCACTCTCGCAGCGGCAGCGGACGGTTTACGGCGCAAACCGACAAAGATGAACTAAATTAGGGTAAAGTAGAAAACATGGTAAAAGAACGATTCAAATAGATTGTATTCGGGGGATTACAATGAACCGACCTTGTCCCTTAAATAGGGGTTGGTCTTACTCTCTACATGCCTTTCTCCACGTCTAACTCGGGATAGAAACCAAAGGAAACACGAAACATAGCCTTCCCGAGCAAGGAAACCCGAGACCCGACGAAAACAGACTCAGACTCGGACCCTGACGGTCAGACCGCCCACATACCTGCGGTCTGACCGGCCCTACGAAGGAAATCCGGCACTTTTCAAACTTTGGCAATTTTCCCTTATTTCGTCCATAGGTGCCAAATTTGGATATAAACATTTCTGATCTCATCGACTGCTTTGATTTTGTGCCCGGCCTTCTCCTCCTCCAGCTCCAGCATCCTCTGATGCGAACGGTAGTAGCCCGACAAGTTAGGTTCGGGGTGGAGTCGTCGGAATAAGGGGGAGGGGGAGGAAGAGATGAATTAGAGAGATGGTCGTGGAAAGTGGTAGGCGCTGAGGACGCGAGGGAGCCGATGGAGATTGGAAAGGTGTTAAGGCGGAGGAGCGGGCAGCAAGCATCAGCCTGAGCGAGGAGAGGGAGAGAGGAGATGAGGTGGCACACAAATCTGAAAGCTAGCTAACAATACAAAATCTGCAAAATTTTTAGAGACGTTTTCTATCAAGTAAGATGTAACTAGCTGGGTGGCCCCCGCAATTGCGCGGCTAGCACCCATATAAAATTATATATTTTCTAATATGATTTTACTTAAAATTTATTAAATAGTTATCTTGTTGTCTTAAGAGTTTAAAAGACCAAACCTTCTCATCCTCGTGTTTCTAATTTTATAGTTTTTAAAAGACACATCAGTTGCTACCCCTTACTTCTGTCAAATTATTTTTTATTAGCTTGCTCGATCTACCACTGTTTCTATTCATTCTCCTTGTAACCTTTAAATATTGGATCTAAAAACTTATAGAGTTTATTGTCCTGTTGGGCTTCTTTTTTATAATTTCTAGAAGTCCCGTCAAATGCTGCCATTATACTCCTCTACAACCGTCCACTGCATCTTCTATTTATTGTCATTGCTATTTTAAAAATCGAACATAATTATCATTTAGGTTTATTTTTTTACTTTCTAGAAGTTTCTTTTTTTTTACTTTCTTGAAGTTCCGCCAAAACATCAGCGACTTTGTCACTGTACTCCTCTACGGCTCGCCCGTTGCCGCCCTTCTTTATTGTCATTGAGATTTTAAAATCAAACATGATTACCATTGGGGTTTATTTTTTTACTTTTTAGAAACCCGAACCTTTAAAAATTGAACATTATAGTTTTTAGAGTTTTATTGTCTCGTTGGGTTTCATGTGTTTTATAATGTTTAGAAATCCCGTCAAACACTACCACTATATTCCTCTACGACATGTTCACTGAATAAATGTCATTGGGATTGTAAAAATTGAACATAACTATCGTTAGAATTTATTTTTTTACTTTCTAGAAGACCCACCAACCATCGGCGGCTCTACCATTGTACTCCTATACGACCCGCCCGCTACCTCTCATTTTTATTGTAATTGAGATTTTAAAAATCAAATATGATTATCATTGGAGTTTATTTTTTTACTTTCTAGAAGTCTCCGCCAACCGCTTTGACTGATTGCTTCACGATCTGCCCGTCGTCCTTCCTTTTAATCGTCATTAGGATTCTATTTGGTGTTTTATTAATAGTTTTTAGATGTGTCGACGTTTGATGTCGCGATTCCGGTATTTGCATAGTATGGGGATCGTTGGTACTAGAATGTATACGAGATTGTAATAAAAGAGATGGGGACGATGATTTTTATACAGGTTCGGGCCCTTGAATTGTCAAGTAATAACCCTACTCCTGTTGGCCGAAGCCGGTCGTTGCTCTCATTCACCATAATCACACCAGTACAGTATTTGGGGTAGCCTATCTAACTGTTGTCGATTTGGCGGTCTGAAGTGCTGACTCGTAGTCGACAACAGGGTAGCCTTCTTCCTCGAATCCGCATCCGGCGTGATCAAAGACGGCGCTATGTCTCTCCTAACAGTATCCGTAGACACCGTAGGGGACTAGTCATGCTTATCTCTGAAGTCAATATCCGACGTCTTGTCTTGGCGCATGTTGGCTTGTATGTTGATCTTGTGTCTTGATCTATTGTTCCGTCCCCTCTTCTCCTAGGGAGCCTTGTATTTATACCCATAGGTGTCCCCTTGTCCAAGTAGAACTAGGGAAACCAATATGGATACAATCCGAGTAGTTCTTGTCGTTTCCATGTAGAACTCTATTCATCCTTCCTTGTGCGGAACTCCTCCTATATCCGAAGGTTGTTTCCGTATAAGACATGGTATATGGTGGGTCCTACCGAGATTTAGTCAACTACTATTAGGTATGTGGTATCCATAACCCTGATAAGGTGTCTTATCAACCGCCACCACTTTGCTTCTCTATAGGCCTGTTACATAATTAATCTCGTCATATGTTTTAGATGGTCTTTTCTTTTAATAGTCTTATTTTTTTTATCACCAATTTTAGTTATTTATAAATTGTACTCCTAGTTGAAATCTTTTTTTCTTTTTCTAATTTCAGAATTTATTTTATTTATTATTATGTTCTTTTGATATTTTTATTTTTTATTTTCAATTTCAGTTGTTTTAAAATTGTATTCCTACTTTAACTCTTTTTTTAATTTGCCTAATTTCGGATTTTTATTTATTTATTATTCTGAATTTTAATTAATCTACTATTGGGTTCTTATATGTACTCTTATTTTAATATTGCTTATATTTAATTCCGAATTTAAGTTAATTTTAAATTGTATTCCTACTTGAACTCTTATTTTCTTTTCTTTTTTCTAATTTCAAATTTTTTTATTTTTTTATTTCGAATTTTAATTAATGTCATATTGGATTCTTATATGTACTCTTCTTTCAATATTTCTTATTTTTAATTCCAAATTTCAGTTATTTATAAATTGTATTCCTACTCGAATTCTTCTTTTTTCTTTTCCTAATTTTTATATTTATTTTATTATTATTCTGAATTTTAATTAATCACGTATTGGGTTCCTATATGGACTCCTCTTTTCATATTGCATATTTTTAATTCCGAATTTCAGCTATTTTTAGATTATATTTCTACTTGGACTCTTCTTTTCTTTTTCTCCGATTAATGTGGGAATTTCTAGCCTCCACAGCAAACGTGGTGCTTCCTTTTTAAGCTGTTTTAATAATATAATAGATAGATAAATAGTTTTAAAAATACTTTTATACGAGCATTAGCGAATCTAAGACAAAATCATTACTAACTGTTATTGCGGAGACGAATGCATGGACTCGAAATATTTTTTTTAATTACACGGCAGACGTACACACACCACTACACACGCAACACCACATTCACACCTTTATGAATGCGTCCCCTAACATATGCTCTAGAAGACGCAAACTAGCGACACATCCCTGATCTCACTAAAGTCTTGTTAAAAGTTCACCTGCATCTCTATCTACTATAAAATTCTGTAGTGGTGACGGTGACTCCAATCCTGACAGACACACTTTACTCTATCCGTACGATCACGAAATCCAACTGCAACATCTATCCCCTCGCGATTCTACCCCTCTGCACGCGCTCCCACCCCCAACCCCAGTCCCGCATCCGCCCGCTGCCTGGACTACCCTGCAACGGACGGGCCGCCGCCGCCTATGCGATCCGCCGCACGCCATCACCCGCACTCCACCCCGACGGTGGCATGTCTGTCGGCTGCTCATCCGTCGCCCTCCCGCCGTCGAACCCCTCCGCCGGCCGTCGCACGACTCCGGGGCGACGGTGGGAGGAGGCGAGCTCGGCGGCAGGCAGACGTCCCCCTCAGCATCTCCGCTCTGCTGCCTTTGTAGCGATCTTTCTCACGCTCAGCAACCCCACCAATCCTGCCGCTTTTACGGTGCCGATGGTGACCTCCTGTGCCCATTTCCTGGTACATCTGGTCCACCAATACCCTACTTTTTCCCCCGTTTTTCTTGAATGTGTGATGCCAAATTTTGAGAACGTTATGTCAATATTGTGGATTCATCAATCCCATCCATCTTGCATCGCGACGACCACAGGTATCTGCAAAACAATGAATTTCTTCTGATTCGAGTTTCAGAGTTTACAAGCTGGCCAACAGGAAACTGTCCCAGGTGCATAGTGTCCGGTGAGAATTGTTCTATTGATGTATATATTTTCCATTTTCAACTTCTGCAAACCCACATGCTTTCACCTTACGAATTCTCTTCTTTTGCTTTTTTTCTGTGCTCAGATTGATGCTTTAAGGATTGTAACTTCAATTATTCAGATTTTGTGAACCCACATGCTATTATCTCTAGGTGAGAATCTTAACTCTTGAGTGCTATAGAATATAGGGTTAATTGGATACATGCCATTCGTGGTGGGTGCAGTGGTGCAGGGGATCGATGTGATCCAATTGTTGCAATCTCGGACTGAAATCAGGTTACTAATTAATCTCCAGTACGCTGACCAAACAAATTTGTGTTTTTGTATTGCTTGTGTTATGGAGTCTGTACAGGTCAAATAATGCTTTGTCATGCTTTGATTGCACCAAAGCGATGTCCCTGAGTTGTTTGTGAAATGTGTTTCATTTTTTGCTGTGATCTGGTGTGGAATATGGAAAAGGGAAAGAAACTGCTAATCTGAAGTGATAGAGCAAGCAAAAGGTGTGTCTATATACTTTGCTTTCAAGATGTTTTTGTGGGTAGTTTTTATTATAGATGACTTAAATTTGCTGACAGGACAGAACAGCCAATATGAAGTCATTTTCCTTAACTTTCTGTAAATAAGCCACTCCATATGCCTTTTCTTTGGTTAAAATCATCTTACATGCTTGCCATCCAATTGAAATGCTTGACGAAGCATGCTTTTAGTTACTGGTTTTCTCAGTTTACAAAAAATCCATGGAGTACTGTTATGTGCTCGTTTCAATGCAATCTAAAATCTCTATTGCAAGGAAGGGATAACACCCTTACGGGCTTTTGAGAAGACATGAAAGTTCTCTTCTTGCTGTGTTAATTTTGTCGTGCACATTTCCTGCGTATTTTTGTCCACATGTATTCCTCCACCTAGCATCCCGTACATAAACCTGGAAACCTAGAGTTTTCCACTATTTTATTTATAGAAATTAAGAGTTATGCAAGCGTCTCTTGATTAATCCCCATCTTTCCAACCATTCAAATCTTAAGCCTATCTCTTTTTCAGAAACGGAAAGATCCCTAAACTGACAGTGAGTGTTATAATTCATTTTTTTTTAATTTTGTCCAAAACTTCAAAGATAGTTGCTCTGAAAAAAATTTAATGTCTCGTTAGTTAAACTCTGGCGGCTTATAAGCTGAGTGAAGTAAACTAGCATTGTCATAGGATTAGACTTTTATAGTTATACCATTGCAATCTAAAATTTAAGGTGGGAAAGCAACGAGAAAACCTCTAAATTAATTCCAAAATTCAAATTTAGCTATGGCTTAGAAGCTGAAGGCCTACCAATGGAATTGACTTTAGCACCTAGCACTCTAGCAGAGCAAATAGTGTGATCTATAAACATGTGTTATGGACTTTCTTAGCCGCTATTTTGGACTAAGCCTTAGGATGAGAGAAATCCGAATCATTTAGATATCTTGTTTACTTTTGAAAGTTACGACTGCAACCGAAATTATTTATATTTTCATGCATTGTTTATGTGTGCACTAATGATGTCCCGTTGCAGTTCACCTACATTGCAACAGGAAAATATTTTCATTATGTCAGAGCAAAATAGTGTACTTTTTTGACCACCAAGAAATTAGTTTTTGATATATACATGTGGCAATAGAGAAAATGATGTTGAACTGACCAAAGTCTCCATCAACTAATAGCTGAGATGCAATGTACTTGCTGGTTTACTCTTGTTTGCTCATAATATTGAAGTTTGTTAGTCATACTATTCTTTTATCGCCGCTGTTGTTTCAAAAAACTGGATGACAGGCTGACAAGGTGCCTTTGGAATTATTGGTTACCGCAGAGTATCAGCTGAGAGCCTCAGATAGGAGTATGTTTCACTGGTGATGAGATGACAAGACAGAATATCAAGTTGCTGATCAAGTCTCTCCGGGGGAATTGTTTCAAAAGGAGTTATAGAGAGTTTGTCTTCAATGAAAAAAAAAAGTAAAAACCCATATTGATGGGACTAACCGATCAGGTCCTTCGTAAAGAGGAGAGCAAAAGCGACATTTGGCAAGATTCCAGAGTAGAGTACAATTAGCATCCCGTTGTTTTAGGTAACATTTCTGCTTTCTTAATTATTCAGAGCGAAAAATAATATAAGGGGAACAAAAACTCTCCATGAATTCTTGTTGGTAGGTCAATCTTTGTTTGCGAGAAGTGATATTTCTATTTTTCATGGTCGACCAAGTGTAATAAACTGAAACTACATACATAAAAGCTTGACTCCCTTTGTGAGCCTGTCAGCCTGTTTTGACTGTAAACTCTATAGCAAGAGCGGAGTTCTCTGAAGAGGGGTTTCTTCTGTCCACTCTAATGAAGAAGGAAGTTGAATGCTTGTTTAAATGAAGTTCGAACTCTGAGCTTTCATTTCTTGAAGATTCTAACTTGTCAGATTCTCTGAAAATTGGTCTATCGCCTAGACCTCCTATAAACATAGCGAATGCAACTGTCTATAAATTAATATAAGTATGTTTCAATGCATTTGAGAACCATTGTTGTGAATTCTTATTTTCTAATAAATACTTCACCTTTTTAACAATACTTTGATATGGATTATTTTTTAAAGCATGTTTGTGCGTAGACTATGGTTGGAGGCTTTATCAGTCATGTAATAATCTAGCTCTTAGTGTATTATTGAAATGATTCCCGTTGCAACGCATGGGCAGCTAACTAGTATGCATAATATTCATAGGCACCAAGATTTGAACCGTAGTGGATGGAGTCATGGACACACGATTATACCACCACTCCACTATGCTTCCCCGGCCTGGACTCGACACATTTCAATGATGAAAACAAGAAAATATATATGGTGCTCACTATATTCAAAAATATAATCGATATGAAAAAAAAAAATCATGGGCTGTCGATTAACGGGATTATTGGAATTTTATCGGTGATAAGAAAAAAAATCAGACAAAATTTGTTAAAATTTGGCTCAATTTGTGCAAGAAATCCTAGTAGTTTGTATCTAGACCATTTTGTATAAAAATAACATATATAATATGCAAATGATCAGGATAAGCGCAAAAAAAATCATGTAGCCAGTCAAAGAACACAGGTGTTACGCATGCAAATTCAAAAAAGGCCGAATTTTTGGCTGATACTGTTTTTTATTGGTACACAGTACCCACGGAAAAAAATTCTATGCGGCAGGGCCGCATCCCTCATCTCTTGAGGCCCTGCCTTGGATTCGCGCCACGTCAAATAGAACGGATCTTAAAGCAGCTTTCCCCATTCCCATCCCCTTCCTCAGCGGAAGGCCATCGCCACCCAAATCCATGGTTGCGATCCCACGTATCCTCTCTTGGAGGCCTAGATTCCAACGGGTTCTTTCACATAACAAGGACTTCTTTCCTTCTCCATGCCCGTCTGAGCTCGTCTTCCAATTTCTTATAATCCTTATTATCAGAAATCGCATTGGGTAGTACAAGTCACGATTAATTCTACCCTAGCACCTTCTGCTGCACACATCTTGCTTGTCGGAGATGAAATTGGAGGCTTTGTGCCTCAATCGAACAAGTATATTACCAAGAAAGTTCTAAATTTTAACCATTAAATCATCCTTGCTATTTCCAGTTCACCGCTGGATGCTATCATGCTAACGAGATAAAAAAAACGGAGTTCAGTTCAACTAGCAAATTAGTCTTCGATTTAAGCCACTAAATCCACGACTATGCCCGAGTTCCTTGTTGTGACCACAGATCAGCAGCCATGTATTCCGACGGAGTACGGACAACAAAGGGGGAGAGACGATAAAAGACAACGATCGAGAGCATCAGAACTGCGTGGGGAAGAAGCTGCTTTAAGATCCGTTCTTTTTGACGTGGCGCAAATCTGAGGTAGGGCCTCAAGAGGTGCGGGATGCGGCCCTATTTTTTTCCCAGTACCCACCGAGAAACATGAATTTGGGAAATTTCTAGCCATGTATTGGGCTATAATGTGAACCCATTAACAACCTAATACAGAAATGGGAAAAGTACACCGAAGGTCCCTCAACTTGTCATCGGGTTACAAAATCATCCCCCAACCGCAAAACCAGATACCGGAGGTCCCTCGACTAACAAAACCGTTCGCTTGAGGTCCTCTGGTGGTTTTGACCCCGGTTTTGTCTGACGTGGCGGGTGAGTCAGCGTGGGCCCCACCTGTCAGCATTGCCACATCAGTCTTCTCTCTCTTTTCCTCTTTTCTCTGTTCTTTCTCATCCTCATCTCTCTCTCAACGTTCTCTCCGACAGCGAGTCTATGAGGCGGGAGAGGAGGAGGGCGTCGGCGACCGGCGACTCGGCGGCGGAGGAAGGGGCGGCGCGTGGGCGACCGGGGGCGGAGCGGCGACGCGGTGGCGGGGGAAAGGGCGGCGCGCGGGCGGCGGGGGAGGGGCGGTGCACGGGTGGCTGGGGGAGGCGCGGCACGCGGGCGGCCACGGGCGGAGCGGCGACGAGGAGACGGGGGAAGGGGCGGCGCGCGGGCGGCCGGGGGCGGAGTGGCGACCAGGAGGAGTTCAGCCGCACTCTCACCGAGCGCCTTGTCCTCGACATTGAGAAGGTGATGTGCCAGCTCGACGCTCTCCCCTCTAGGCTCATGCCCCCCGTGCCGCCGGCGCCACCTTCGGTTTCAGCGGGAGCACCTCGTGCTCCTCCTCCGCATGGACCTCCTCTCCGCGGGTGGCCGCAGTGCTTCCCCATCGCCGCCGCCGCCGCTGGCAGCCGCCGTCGAGGCGCCGCCCTCCTCCTCTCCCGCCGCCCGCGCGCTGCTCGTCCGCCGGCCGTGCACCGCCCCTCCCCCGCCGCTCACAGTCGCAGAGAATGGAGAGAGAGATGAGATGGGAGAGAAGAGATGAAAAGAGAGAGAAGGCTGATGTGGCAATGCTGACAGGTGGGGCCCACGCTGACTCACCCGCCACGTTTGACAAAACCGGGGTCAAAACCACCAAAGGACATCAAGCGAACGGTTTTGTTAGTTGAGGGACCTCCGGTATTTGGTTTTGCGGTTGGGGGACGATTTTATAACTCGATGACAATTTGAGGGACCTTCGGTGTACTTTTCCCTACAGAAATCAAACTTGGTTTTGCTGTAGAATTAGTTAGATCGGTTTTCGTGCGGAAAAAGTACACCGAAGGTCTCTCAATTTGTTATCGGGATATAAAAACATCCTCAAATCATAAAACGAGGTATGCAGAAAGAGATGTGGACGAAGCTTTGCCTGGTTGTGCGAGCACTTGAACGTCTTCACATATATCGTCTGCAACAAATGAAACCATCACGCCCATCAGATTAAGCATGGAAAGGCAGCAAAACACACTGGAGCTCGAGCTATGGCGGCGATTTCACCTGCGTCCCGGGGATCCGAGCCTCGGGCTACGGCCGGGTCTGCGCGACCCTGGACGAGCTCGGACGCTTGGGCTTGACGGCGACGGCGAGCGGGAGACGGAGCCCCGGAGGCGCCTCGCCGCCGGTGAGCCTGGCCAGCCCCAGCACGTCCTCGATGTCCTCCATCTCCATCTCCGGCTGCGGTGGCGCGTCCAGGCGAGTTGTGGGCTGGTGGCTAGTAGGCTTTTTTCGCTTGCAACTCCTGCGGCTCGAACATGGCGCCTACGGGAGAAGCTAGCTCGAACATGGCGCGCCGGAGCGACGGCATCAGCTCGCCGGCTCGCAAGCCGTCGTTGCCACGGTCGCGCATGTCGCGTGCACGCTAATTTGCCTTGCTGCTGCTGCTACCAGGGCGGCGGCGAGCGGTGCCAAGCAAGTTGGCACCTCCGTCGCGCCGGAGCCGAACCGCTGGTGGAAGGCCTCAACGCGGCGCTCGGCCTCGGCATACGAGGACGAGGGCGAGGACGCCTTCGCACGCCGCGGTCCGCCGGCCGCCGCCCGGCCGTCTGCTCCCTACCCGTCGGCCGGCATGCGACTGCGAGAGAAGAGTGCGAGAGAGAGAGAGGGGGAGGAAGGGAGAGAAGAGGGGGAAAGGAGTTGACGTGGCACGATGACATGTGGGGCCCATGCCACGTAGGCCAATACCAGGATTAAAACCACCGAAGGATCTCGGGTGACCGGTTTTGTATAGTTAAGGGACCACGTATATCTGGTTTTGTGGTTCGAGGATGCTTTTGTATCCCGATGATAAGTTGAGGGACCCTCGGTGTACTTTTTCCTTTTCGTGCAGTAGAAGGCCGGGACGGAAGAATCAATATTGGGCCGGCCTGGCAAGCACAGTATGCATTGGGCCCATAAAATAAAGGCCCAAGGCAAGGCAAGAGAGAGAGAGAGAGAGAGAGAGAGATGGAGAAGTGGAGGCGAGTGGTGGGTGAGGTCGCCGGCACGCCGGATTCCGGCGTCCCTGGTCTCCCCTTCCTCCACCGCGCCCTCCTCCTCCCCCTCCTCTTCGCCGCCTCCAAAGCCCTCCGCCTCCTCTCCCACCTCCAGCGCCGCACCTCCACCTCCCTCCCCGTCCCCGTCGTCAGCGTCGGCAACCTCACCTGGGGAGGGAATGGCAAGACCCCCATGGTCGACTTCCTCGCCCGCGCCTTCCACCGCATCGGCGTCTCGCCCCTCATCCTAACCAGGGTAGGGTAGGCTACCCCTATTCCTTCTTAGGTCGGTCTTTCTTTCTTACGGAGTAGCTCTTTCTTTCTTTCCAGGGCTATGCAGGCGGCGATGAATCCAGGATGCTCCGCCGCCGCCTCTCCGATACCTCCGCCAAGATTGGTGTCGGTCCCAATAGAGCGGCTGTCGCTACCTCCATGCTCCGCAAATATGGTGCCCAAATTGGAGTCGCCATACTAGACGACGGGATGCAGCACCTCAGCTTGCTTCGAGATGTTGACATTGTCATGATCAACGCCCTCAATCCTTGGGGGAACAAACATCTCATTCCACGAGGACCCATGAGGGAACCACTCACTGCACTCACCAGAGCTCATCTTCTCCTCATTCATCATGCTAACCTGGTAATTACTCCATCCATACCAAACAATTTCATTTCAGCACTTTCTATGATCAAAGCCCATGAATAGACAGATCCTCCATCCAGTGCCAACAACCATATTTACTAGTACTTGAAGCAAACAAATCCATTTCTTAATTTCATATCTCAACAACCTTTTACTACGTACTATACTCCACAGGTTTCTCAACCACAACTTAAAACAATTCTTTCCACGGTCCACGACAATGGCGCAACATGTCCAGTCTTCTTTAGTAAATTGGTACCATCGCATATTTTTCAAGTCAACCAACCCATGCACAGGCTTCCTCTTCATGTGCTGCACGGTATAATCGTGCTATGTGTTTCTGCTATTGGCTGCCCAGATGCTTTCATTCATTCTGTTCAAGAGGTATTCCCACCTTTCTTGTTTCTATCATTTTGTCTACAAACTTTTGTCCTTGTCCTACCTATCCTCAAATATGGAACGATGGTTGTTGTGAGGTTGTAATCCTTTTCATTATAAGGTAACCTATGCATTATTGCAATTTAATGCTACCAGGCTAACTGTTAATCAACCCCCACCCCCTCTGAAGAAATGAGTGAATACATTATTACTTTCCTCATCTCATGATACAATGACAGATAAATCTGCAATAGTAAGAAGATTAAAAAAAAAGATGTAATCCAAGTAACAAAATATGGTGTAGTTTCTCTGCTCCCAACTGGAGTATAAGAGATACCTTTTCTTGCAAAGCTGCAAAAGGTGGCTGTCTTCCTTTAATGTTTACTATTAGAGCTCTCAGCTAAAACAAACAAGACATAGTCAAATCACCACATGATTGGTACATTCTTTCTGGCTCATTTGCAATGCTTGCTTTTGGGTGTAGGCTTTTACTACATCCTGTCCAAAGTTGGTAATTCCATGGTTCAAAAATGATTGTGAATGGAGATATTTACCAAATATTGGATCTATGTGTTGCTCTGCTCAATTTTGGTTAATTCATGCCATGCTAGATTTAAACACAAAACTGAATTGAGTAGTCAGCTAATCCTTGTCATCAGGAAATTTTAGAATGTTATTCATTCATTGGCTGTAGATTGGCCCTCTCAAGATTGAAAGGTTGGATTTCAGCGATCACCATTCCTTCAGTTCTCATGTAAGTAACACCATATTGATATTGGCAGAGTGACCATTCCTTCAACAATTGAAGATGCACGCACTTTCAAAATGTGATTAGATTGAAAAGCTCAATGATACATAGTTTGAGCATGCGCATGCAAACCTTTCTTTCCAATGTATCTGTAATATTAACTGTTTCCTAAAATAAAGAGAACATATCTAATTGTTAGCTCAGTGGTACTAGTCTAGATGTTGCAACGCAGCATTTTTGTCAATCTATAGTTTCTTAGTGCTACCACTCTGTTGATTCTTACATGGTGATTGTTTTTCTCTCGTTGTTGCATACAATAGGACCTGCAGCTTATCCAAGACACGTTGAAGAAGCTTGTGTATCAGCACAAAAATAATGCTGTTGTCTTGGTTACAGAGAAGGTATTTGCCTTCTTAATAGAGCTCTGTTTCCTGCTACTACTTTTTTTCATCGTCCATTTTGGACTTGTTAATTTCGTTCCTTTCTCTCTGTGTGTGGCAGGATTATGACCGTGATCCAGATGTCCTTAGGGCACTGGATGCAAAGGTTTGGGTGTTGTCGTCTTGTCTGCAAATTATACCCCATGAGGGACAAGGAGATGATGAATTTATGAGGAAAGTGAGGGAGATTATTACAGCGAGTAGGCACGTGAAGTTATAGAAGGAGGGGGCCTAGCCAAGAGTTGCTGAACATTTAGTTAGAACCAGCTGTAAAAGAATTTTGAGGCAAAACTATTTTGCCAGTAGGATCTGGTACTGCTGCATCTTGTTCAGGATTGGTCGATCAATTCAATTCTTGTTGCAGAATATGCATTATTGATCTAGTTGTATTTCCGTTGGATCAATGAATTAAAACCCCAATTTTAGCTGGGCTTGATCGAACAGAAAGTGAAGTGCTGCCCTGAAACACCAGCTTAGCTGCTTCAGTATCCGGTCCTGTTGGCCTCCTCCTGCTCTGCTTCCTACTTTGAAGGTGAGGTCAAAGTGGCGGGTTGATTTTATATGAAAGAAAGCTCATAGGACAGCAATGGAGAAGGTTTCTGCTGTCCATGAAATTCTCGTCAGCTGGCCCAACCATGCTTGCCGTTGCTGGTTTAGTCTTTATATTGGACAATGTTATTAGTTGGTACTATATAACCATCAATATTCAGCACCTACCTATGTACTACGAAGTATGTCCAAATATTTTGCTCGCCATATGCTTCTGGGCTTCTGGCCATGGCTGGAGTTTGACAATACTCTGACGGTTTGGCGAATGAATGAAAGGCCCTTGTCTCAATTGGTTCAGTTTATTAAATTGTTTACTTTGGATGATTTGGATGTGGAGATCGACTGGTATTGGCAACAGAGTCAGCTGGTGGTCGTTGGATTGAGCCTCCTCAATCGATATAAATTGAAATATCTGACTTACAAAATCCACACTTAAAACTGGAGCACATTCATCAGGCAGAGGTAGCCACAGCGCGCGCGCGCGCATAATATATGTGCTGCAGAATGACATGCATGTTCAGCTGCCCCCCTCCACCTCTCACCCCCGCGTCGCCTCTCGCGTGGGCGACTCAGGCGGTGGAAACCTAGTGGCCACCACTGCCCCCCTCCACCTCTCACCTCCGCCTGAGCGAGTGGCCGGCAAAGCCTGCGGCTCGCGAGGCGGCGGCCACCTCCAGATCTGGCGCGGGCGGAGAAACGCCGCTGACCAGGCCGGCGCACGGGAGGAGGCGGAGGCGGGGAAGGAGGAGACCGGCGAGCACGGGCTAGGTCCGCGACGGCGCCAAGAGGTGGAGCCACGAGAGGAGGGGGCGGCACCGACGGTTGCTTCTGCGGTGGCGGCAACGGGGTGGTAGCGGTGGTAGTGGGGCGGTCACAACAGGCGCCGCTAGATCTGGCCGGCGTAGGAGGACGTCGCGGGCGGGCCGGCACAGTGCGGAGTGGCCGGCGTGGAGACGCGGCCGATGACGCGGAGGTTGGCATAGCGCGGAGTGGCTGGCGTGGAGGTGCGGCTAGCGGCATGGAGACGCGACCGACGATGCTGGGCGATTCCGTCGTAGGACAGCAGTGGGGCCGCACTGGCTCTGGCAGCGGAGAGGCCGTTGGTGGGCGGCGAGGTGGTGGCGGAGCGGAGGCATCGGCGCTGACCCTCGTGGTCGCTGGTGGGCTTGGCGGCGGGGTCGTCTTCCTTGTGGTTGGCCTGGCAGACACCTTGTTAAGGGAGCTCCTCCCCTTCTTTGTAGGGAACTTTTAGGCAGGGGTGGAGGCGGTGGCTGGTCTACAGGGAAGACTTAGGTTGCCAAGGTGATGATGTTCCTTGTCCGAGCTCCCAAAGGTCGAATTCGACGAGGAGACCGGCGGGCGGTGTGGCGGAGGCGACCTGGGTCAGCACATTGCGGAGCGGCGGCGGGGTAGAGGGCGCTGGCGGCGAGGTCGTCTTACTTTTGGTTGGCCAGGCTACTGCCCTGTTAGGGGAGCTCCTCCCCTTATTTGTGGGGAGCTTTTAGGCAGGGTGGATGCGGTGGTCGGTCTACAAGAAAGAATCATGTTGCCGAGACAATGCTGTTTCCTTGTCCGGGCTCCCATAGGTCGGATTCAACGAGGAGGTCGACGGGCGGTGTGGTGGAGGCGGCTTGGGTCAGAGCGCTGGTGACGGGGTGATGTGGTAGTCTTGTCGATGGCAGGATTGGAAGCCGGCTAGTGGAGGGGCGTTGGTCGGGTGTGGCGGAGGCCATGTGCTGCCGATGTTTGGATGGTGGTTTTGGATTGGGCGATGAACCACGGTGGTAGGGTTACAGAGGGTTCCAAGCGAAAGCTTAGCCCAATGTTTCATTGGGCCAATAGTGACTACGCTTTTGGGTGTGGTAACCCTCCTGAGGGCGCTATTGAGGTACCCCTCCTCCCACGGCAAGGAGCTCTATGTGAAAACATTGTCCAGTTATTTGGATGAACGACAACGGCGTCTTTCGACGTCGCATCCTTCGTGAGGACGTCGTTTTTAGAGTCTAAGCTCTGTGGTGGTGTTGTAGGCCTGGTGGCGACCGGTCTCGCATAGCGACGGCCGGTTTGGTGCTCGGCTGCCCTCTCTGTAGCGTGTGTTTGGACGGTTGGCACATGGTTCGGGGCGTGTGCTCTGGTATACATCCTGCTGTCGATGAAAAACTTTCTTATAACCTTTTCTTCCTAGCTATTCTTAATAACATTTGGATCATTTCCTTTGGTCATCCCGGCAAAATATATGCTGCAGAATGCATGCAGATGCAGAGGAGACTAACGTTACTGCTGTCCGATACTTCCATATGGAGTATATATGTAAGGCTCTCCTTTTCCTTTAATATTCGGACTAATTAAGTACTCCCTCCGATAAATCATGAGTTTCCATCCAACGTTTGACCGGTCTTATTTAAAAAAATTATAAAAAAAATTAAAAAGACAAGTCACGCATAAAGTATTAATCATGTTTTATCTAATAACAATGAAAATACTAATTATAAAAAAATTCTATATAAAACGGACAGTCAAACGTTGGACACGGAAATTCAGGGTTTCTCTTTTTTTTACGGAGGGAGTAGGAGCTAATTAATAATCGACGTAATTAATAGCTAATTAATAATCGACGTAATTAATGCTTATGTAGCATCTCTGTGTGCGCGTGTGTTTTTCTTTAAAAAAAAAGAAGTGTTGAAGTACTGTGCCTAATGTTGGTGGGATCCACAAAGATATAGAAACATCTGTACTAGCTAGTACACAAGTTGTGTATACATGCATGTGTATGATATCAGATGCTGAGTACATAATTCCTTCTCTCATTGATGAAGCATATACTGCAATGTACACATTGTCATCGTAGCTAGGGAGTACTATGCATATACATAATTAATGATATAAATTAATACATTTGTACGTATATATATGGTCCAGACTTGAGAGAACAGGCATGCGAGCAGTTGATCGATCGATCATGCCAGCATATGCATACATATATGGGTCATGAGAGAGAGAGAGAGAGAGAGAGAGAGAGAGAGAGAGAGAGAGAGATTCTTTCATGCAGAGCTATGTCGACGGACGATGCAGCAGATGACAGTACAGTGTTTGAATTATTCCATGGCAGTATCGATGGATCGTATGCATACGCATGTGCCTCTTCTGAGTGCTGGAATGTGTCAGCACTGCATATATTGTGTGTGGGTGCCAATATAATGCAACTACTCTATATGCTTTGCTCGCTAGCTAGCTTAATTGCTTGTGATCTCTGTCTCTACATATGCTTGCTAGCTCTAAAACTAAATCATTTCTCTCTCTCTCTCTCTAAATCTCTCTCTCTCTCTCTCTCTCTCTCTCATACTAGTATAATTCTCTTCATGATCAGGCCATGACTGCACACTCTTACTAGCTAGCTAGCTTCTGAAACCATATATTAGCAAGGAAGCTAGCTATAGCTGTTTCTGACTACTTTCATGGTGAAGAGGCTGAAAGTGTACTTAGGTTTTTTTTATTATAAGTTGTTTGAATTTTGTCTTAGTCAAAATTTAGTTTGATCAAATTTATAAAAAAAATTAGCAACATTTACACCAAATTAGTTTTATTATATTTAACATTGAATATATTTTTATAATATGTTTGTTTTTATTGAAATTTTTACTATATTTTTTTATAAACTTGATCAAACTTAAAGAAATTTGACTAAGAAAAAAAATTAAACGACTTGTAATATAAAAAGGAGGGAGTACTACACAGACATATATAGTTTTGGGTTGTAAGAATTCTGGCAATTTTCGCGTGCATTATCATACAGATGATATATAAATAATCATGATGTAACCACCTTTCTATCAATCTAATCTTGATATGATATAATAAAGCAACTAAGCAAGAGATCTTTATTTTTTTTCTTTCAATATGCTTGACTGCCCCTACATATATATGAGGGGAGTGTACGAGACAAGAACAGACGAGCACCTTGGCTTCTCTACTGTCTGCTTGTGGCCTGATCGATGACCTAAAAGAAGAAGCAACCTTTGCTTGCTTGGCCACCCCATGGATGGTTGGTGGGAGAGGAGAAAACACCCAACTTAATTAATTGTATATGCTATGGAAACGTAACCATATATATATACCAGCTGCAGCTTAACTAAGAATAATAACTCCTCTAATCAGTTTTTGTTTTAGATCTTGAAAAAAAATGTAGTTGTAGAATAATCCTGAAAATGAAAAAAAGTTAGAAACTAGTTTTCCTAACTTCTCTAGATACTTACCAACTACTTCTCAAAATCTAAAGTTATTCCAGACACGCCCAAAGTTTGATATATAGATCGCAAATTGACTCAGGTCTCTCTCACGGGACAAACATGCCCATAGTTTGATAGATCGCAAATTAACTTAGGTCTCACAGGATAAACACGCATCAAACATACATAGACGAAACATAACTATGTATGCATGTATATGTTTATTGAATTGTTACTTCCCTTTAGATTCAACAACCAACTATATATATAGATTCAGCTACAAATACCATAGATTTTGTTGTTAATTTCATGCTGTGTTTCTTAGAATAAATCTAGAAACCACATTAGCTTACAAAGATATATATATACTTTCAAACTTCCAAATTAACAAAAACAAAAAAGGCTTATATTTACTTATTAATCACTATTTGCATCGGTCAATAATTCCTATATATATATATATATAATTAGCAGCGCACATGACCAGAATATAGTGATTATCATCAACATTTAATGTAATTCATAAACAAGTACTGAATCGTATATCAGTTTGGTCTAAACATGTAAGCATGAGATAATTCAAAATGACAAATTAACATGGATTCTAGTTAGTTTGATCATGATGAGATCAAAACTAATTAAACCACATAATTGGAAATTTTACGAGGAAGCAAATAAATAGTTTTGATTTGATAAATTAACATATACACAATGTTAGCTTGCCGTACAAATTACAATATATGTCGTGAAATATGGCTTAAAATGTTGAGCTGCAATTAGTACAGATCATATCGATGTGCAGACATGAAGAACATATATAAAAATGTGTAATTGAAGGGAATATATATATATATATATATAAGGCCTTTGGCCAAATTAGGACACATATATCAAGTCACTTCCGATTGAATCATGCAAGAACAATCAGAACAAAGCTAGCTAGGAAAGTAATTAAGAAGCAGCTAGCTAGCTGAGACAAATTAACACAGGGCGGGAAGAGATGGAGGAGAAATTGAAGACGACAAGATCGATCGAGCACATGTACACACACTCAAACATGGTGATCAGATCGAATTATAATGGCACAAAACAAGAAGAAAAAAATCGATATATATGCAAACTAGTAACTTCAATTTAGGCCGGAGTACGTAGGTACTAGCTAGGTAGACCCAAGCCTAAGCTCCAGATCTATTTCTTGCCGGCCTACCATGTCCATGGCCAGCTGATTAACAAGTATACTGGAGCTTGGGATTACCTTATTATTACTTGCATCAGCCGCTGCAGGATCATCTTCTCGCCGGCGTTCTCTCTCAGATGAGTATGACGGCGTCGGAGTCAACGGCTGATTGACACGCCTTCGCTTCCTCCTGATCTCCTCCATGGAGATGGAGATGGAGTTGTCGTCGTCGTCCTTGCCTCCTCCTAGTCCTAGATCATGAGTTGTTGCAGGAGCAGGAGCAGGCATGGTGGTGATGAACAATCTTGCCTTGTTCCTGCTCTCCTTGATGATGGTTGCTATGCAGGAATTGGGAGGCGAATTAGTGTTAGTGCCCTGCAGCTGCAGCTGATGATGATCAGCGGTTGTGGATTTAGGGCTGGAGATTTGTAGAAGCAAGCTAGGAGGACTAGGAGAGTCTGGTGCTGCTGCTGCTGCTGCAGGTAAAAGAGGAGGAGGAGGCGCGCAGATGCTGACGGTTGGTGGAATCGGGTCGTCGTCGTCGTCGTCGCACTGCCGGAGGCGAGCGCGGTCGCGGCGGTGCACGTTCATGTGCCCGCCGAGCGCCTGCGCCGACCGGAACTCTCGCCGGCAGAAGCTGCACGTGTAGGAGCGCGGTGGCCACACGCAGCCGCCGAGGTGCCCCGCTGCGTCCTGCGCGAACGCCTTCTCCTCCCACGACGGCTCGGCCCCTCCGCCATGAGCCGCCGCCGGCCAGCCGGATCTAACGCCGGCGCCCCAGAGAGCCCAGTAGTGCTTGGCCATGCGCTCCATGGCGGCGGCGTCCATGGCCTCGATCCCCTCCCTCCTCTTCCTATAGCTAAGCTAGCTAGTGGATCGATCGATCGGAGTATGTATGTAGGGTCTACCAAGCCAAAGACTAGTAGTTGTAGTTGTAGTAGTAACATAGCTGCTGCTGCAAGAGAATGCTAATAGTGCATGATGCCAAGTTGGAGAAGGCTGTGTTTTTGTTGTCTTGCGTTTATGTGCTAGCTAAAACACTACTACACGTATACGTATACGTATAGTATGTACGTACGTACGTATATATGCTTCTCTTCTCATCTTCTCCTCTCATCATCATTTGAGATGCATGCATCCATCCACCATGCATATGATGCCATAATGGCTTATGCATATCGCTGTACAAGTACCGCTACATTTTAGCACATACATTTCTATGCTAGGGCAAAAATCCAGGTATCCGCCGTACAACCTTATAGAAAAAAAAATACTTCTCATAGCCAGAAATGCCATCCTTCCTACCTTATTACTGCCCCTCTAGTATCAGAATATAACAACCTAGTATGAGAGTGTGTTTAGTTCACGCTAAAATTGGAAGTTTGGTTGAAATTGGAACGATGTGACGAAAAAGTTGGAAGTTTATGTATGTAGGAAAGTTTTGATTTGATGGAAAAGTTGGAAGTTTGGAACTAAACTCGGCCTGAATCAGACACAACTTCTGTACTACAAATCTGGATATGTTCCCTGTCCAGATTCGTATAGTACTATGTTGTATCTAATTAAATATTAGGTTTTTATACTTCGCATGGAGAGAGTACTTATTATGCCACTGATAAATAATTGTACTCCATTCTAAAATATAGCAACCTAAATACACGATTATACATATGCTAGTACTACGAATATGGACAGATCTATTATATATGTCACTACTATATTTTGGGACGGAGGAGTATGATTTATTTACAACAATATACAACACAGCTAGGTAGTACCATTATTCCATGACATTTTTTTAAAAGCAAACATGGTTTCAAGCCTTCTTTGATTTGTAGGAAAAATATACGAAATTTAGAGGATTTCAATCTAGGGAAAAAAAATCTATAAAAGGCCTTTGAAATAAATGATTGAATCCTATATTGTCCTTTAAAATTTTAATAGAATGGACAACCCTATAGAGATGTGTTAGAGGAAAGTTAGCAAGAGCTCCAATCTCTAAGAATTTTTATTTGAGTCTATCTCTCTTGTTCGATTTCATGCGTGTTTTCCGTAGCCCAATCAAATAATCATTGTTGTTTTTTTTTCTGTGTTATTTTCTTTATCTTGCACTCACATTCCCGTTAAAATTTTGTATTTTTTTATTAGTCCGTTTTTTCAGTCATGCATTTCAAATGAGCCCTCAAAGTATTTTCTTGGTGTATATATATATATATATATATATAGATTAATTAAATATTGGCAATTTCACATGACCTAATCACAATCTTTATATATACCTAGCTGTGTGCCCAAACTTGATGAAGTTCGATGGGACGACAAAAATTCTCAAGCGAATATTTATTTAACAACACAGAGGGAGTATTTGTTAGTATTAATTAATCGGGAGCATTTGAATTGAGGTGTGCTAGCTAGCTGGCTGCTGGTAAGCGGTAAGTCATGTGTGTCTCTTGCTTTGGCGCATGCACCGTACGATGCATTTGTTTTCTGCACTGCGTGCTTGTGCGAGTGCAGTCAACTGTTCTTCAACCGACGATCTCTTTCTTTTCTTTTCTACTACTACATACTGTACTACGTATGCTTGTGATGTTGATCAGATGGTCACAGGGAGGAAGCAAACATTTGAGTCCTCTGCAACTTGTCTCGGACAAACATATATATATACACAAGGGAACAAGAATAAAATGGGTGGCAGTTTTGTATCATCCGGACATGTTCTGGGAAGAAGGAATATTTGGCGATTTACATTTTAATTTTTTTCCTGCAGCTGGGCGAGGGAGACCCTACATATATATTTTGATCGATCCCACCATGTTACAAGTCTATATATGTGCATATCTAACTTACAAAATGGCTATATATTTGGTCCATATATAATACATTAGCTAGTAATTAATTAATTGTATTGCTACATATAGTTAGTCCATATATATTATATATTAATACATTAGCAGATTAGCTAGCTAGTAGCCTAGCTAGTACGTATATACCCCAATACATACATATCCGTTTGTCCAAGTTAATTCCATCCATATACACACCTGACTGCACTTTATTTCATAAATTAGAGTTTACTTGTCAATCTAGTGGAATGCTTAATTTACTTGTCTAATTAATTAAGCAAACAATCCGAGCTGTGCTAGCTATCATAATGTGAACACATGACAGATGTAGAGTAGGCATGATCGTCCATTTATTTGGAGCCTTTCTCAATTTGCCCAATTGTGCAAGACTTGATTGTTCCTCTTCAAAATAATAGCATTTTTTAGATACATTTGATAGTGTAGTGGTAAGGGTCAGATGTGTGGTTTCAACCCAACACGCTCACAATAAAATGGAAGAGGTGGGCGGCGATGAAAGAGCTCGATCAAGATGCCGCATAGCTCCTACTGCTCTATACCTGTCTGGCTCCATTCATCATTGTGATGCTTATTACACCGTTGATAAGCTCCCTATCCCCACCCCACCCTTCACTCGGTTTAGGCGAGATTCACCTCCACAACACCTATGCCACAAGGCTCGTATGCCACCATCGTCGGGCCCATGACTCCTCCACTTTTGGTGCTAGCACACCCGTCATGTCCACCTTTGCCACCGTGCTCATTACAACTATGCACCCCCCACCCACCCCATGCAGGGGCATAAATAGGTATGGAGCAGCTAGGGCTTGAGTTCCATGCCTGGTTCCATAATCTCCATTGTAATATGAAAAAATGCTATTTAATTTGAGAAAAGTATTTGGACTCCTGTTAGTTCAGCCATACGCGAGAAGATTTTCTGACTCCACTACTGACCCATGCCTCCTCTGTAAAGAGCCCTAAGCTTAGCAACACACTAGTACATAAACAATTTATCCAGACAACCAAAACCAATTTTCATGCACATCTAGGCCACCGATCCGTCTACACCCAAGTATCTGCGACAATCTCCATTTTTCTATGCGGGTGGTGCATGAAAAATAAAAATCCGTAAAAAAAAATAAAAATCTCAAAAATTCAAAAATAGAAACCCTAGCTCCTTGATTCATCCCCAAACCCTAGCCTGCTGCCGGTTGAGGTTGTCGTCGCCGCCACCGTCGCTGCCAGAGTGCTTGTCGTAGTCCACCGCTAGATCCGCGCAGGGGAGGGTGGAGAAGGCCACCGGAGCCCTCCACCATAGTCGCCTGAGCCCTCACCCGGGCCGCTACCGCCGCCGACACTACTACATAATAGATTTTCCAGGACGCTACCCATTTTGTTTCCATGCGGTTCGTAAGTGGAACCGCACGGGAAAATAGGGGGACCAGCGCTGGGCTGTCGCCCACACGGAAAAACCGATTTTCCTGTATGGTCCTCCTAAACGGACCGCACGAGAAAATAAGCCGATTTTTCCGTGCGGATCTATTAAGAGAGCTGCACACGAAAATACTATTCCCTCTTTTCCCTCTCACCCACTTCAAAATTTCCTCTCATTATCTATTTTTCTTTCTCTCCTCACCCCATCCCCTCTTATCTCTCTTCTCTCTCCCGTGCATAACCTCTCTCTCTCTCTCACGCCTCTCATCTCCTCTCTCCTTTCAGTGGGCGACGGCGACAGCGGCGGCGCGACGACAGCGGTGGCGCGACGACGGTCGGCGTCGACGCGCGGCGGCCTCAGCTCCACACGGCGGCCGTGGAGGCGTGGGATCCAGCGGGCGGCAGCCGTCCCCGCACGGATCCGGCGGCCGCGGCCGTCCTTTCCCCACACGGGATACGCTCCCCTTCCTTTCCTCCCCAGATCCGGTGGAGGGGAGGGGCGTTGACGGTGGTACGGCCAGAGGGGAGGGTGGATCCGGTGGGCGGCGTAGAGGCCGCCGCCGCCGACGACGACTAGGAAGAGGTAGCGCCACCGATTCTAGGTATTTTATTTTTTTAAAATTTTATTTTTTTCGGTTTTTTGTTTTCCCGTGCGGGTGACATAAGCGCCCGCACGCGAAAATCTCGATTTTCCCAGACCACTTGGTGTGCTTTAGCCGCGCGCAAAAATCGATGTTGTAGTAGTGCAAAGCCCTCGCTCGCCACTGCCGTCGAGAGGGAGGAGAGGGGAGAGGAAGTGACCGAGAGAGGAGGATGCCATGAGAGGAGAGTGGTGAGAGGACCTAGAGGGGGGGAGAGAGAGGAGGGGAGAGTAAAAAGAATGGGGATATGGGGTAATTTTTGCATGCGGGTCACTTAAGGCTCGCATGCAAAAATAGACCTGTTAAGGAGCCATATGCGAAAATGTAGGTCGGTTTTTTACGCGCAGCCAGTTATGGTCTGCCTGCAACCTATAGAGGTCTTCGTATAGAAAAATCGTTTGTGTAGTACTGAGTAGTGACCATCACAAGTCTCCACATGTGACGTGGATGCCATCAGAGCAAAGAGTTTGGGTTAGCTAATAATATGGACCCTACTATTTTTATTTTTAACTAGATTATGATGTAGGCATCATCTTTTTTTTCTAGGGGTGGGGGAGAGGGGGTTGTTAATATAAATTGCTTGAAGAGTAATACACATGGTATAGGATTTGGGGTGATTTTAGATTAAGGCAAATTTTTTACAGGACATCGCGACTTTGTGGAATTAACTCCAGGACACCGCACGAAGTGAGTTTTGGGGGAAGACACTCCCAAAACATGGCTATTTGCCAGAGGACACTGTGCCCATTTGTTTAGTGTATTCGTGCTTACTAGACTTGAGAGGGCCCATATTTTGACGCGACCGGACCAAATTGCCCCTACACATCTAAAGTCTATTTTCCCTCCCTCACGCTACTGTACATCTTCAACCTCCAGCTCTCGCGCCCGTGCACCACATTGCCACCTCCCCCTAGCTCCAAATTCGGCCGATCCCGTTGTTCGTTTCAAACATTGATTGAGGGGATTTCTTCCCCTTATCCTCCTCTTTATTTCCCCTCAAGAATCGGAGCAAATCCCGTTGAATATTGCGTGGATTCAAAGCGTATTTCATCTTCTATTTTTCTGGAGAACTCTAAACCAATCCGTGCAAATCCCGTTAAATATTGCGTGGAGCGTGCTTCTGCTTACTGCTGCTACTGCCGCTGCTGTTGCCGCCGCCGCTGCCGGCTGCTGCCACTCTTGCTGCTGCTACTGCCGCTGCTATTGCTGTCGCCGCTGCCGGTTGCTGCCGCGATCGCCGCTCCTGTAGGGACGACGTGGACATGGCCTCCTCGGCCTGTAGCTTGAGGAAGAGAGGAGCTTTGGCTCCCTGTCGGGGAGGGGAGGGGAGGGAGAAAGAGAGATAAGAGAGCTGACATGTAGGCCCAAGGGTATTTTTGACATTTCACGCGATTTCTCTCTCCTCTTCTACTGGAAATTATTATTTTAATGGCGCGGTGTCCGCTGGCAGATAACCATGTTTTGAGAGTGTTTTCCCCTAAAAGTGACTTCGTGCGGTGTCCTGGAGCTAAAACCGTACAAAGTCACGATGTCCTGTAGCAAAATTTGCGTTGGATTAACGGGGGTAAAATGGACGTCATCCAATTAATATTCTTCCAAGTATAGCACCCCAAGAAATTAAACATGAGCACCAACATGAAGAGAAATTTAAAACTGGATACATAATTAAGCAGGTTAACTACACAACCCTAATCAGATCGAACTGGCTGGTGCATGCAAATATTGAACAAACTAAAAGGCTAGTTAGCTACTAGCGAAAAGGTAGGCTACGGACAGCATATATGTGCGTTCGCTTGCACTACTCAATCACCACTTTTTTGGCCTTTTTAACTTGTCACTTCATCTGTTCGATCGAGGCATACGTCACTGACTGCAACTCTCTCTATTGATCGATTTTATTCGATATGATATACGAGTCAATGTATCCAGATAGATTAGTCTCTCAAGTCATAATAAAGCCGATGCTTGTGTGATGCGTCTGTCCATCTTGTGACCTTTTTCTTCTGTTTCACTGTCATCTAGCTATAAATTAATTATGTAGTGTCCACTGATCAACGGTCTCTCTTCCCATTTTGATCATTTATTTAATGATGACAATAATACTCCTTAATTGTACTAAAAGTAAGCTAGGGAGGCGTACATACTGATTGATTGATACACTTAGGCTGTTTCTTTTGTTGGCTTTCCCAACTTAACCCCTCTTTTTTTTCATGCGTATTTTTTCTAAACTATCAAACAGTGTATATTTTATAAAAATTTTCTATATAAAAGTTACTTTAAAAAAATAATATTAATCTATTTTTTAAAAAAAACTAATATTTAATTAATTATTTGTTAATGAGTTGTTTCGTTTTACATTACGGAAGATTAGTTAATCGATCTCTGGTTGCTAGCTTTAGAAATGATTTTCTTGTGAGCAGGTACAACATAGTACAATAATATTTCCTTCATTCCTCATTGATTATATTACAACATAGTATTTGATTTAATTAATGATCATATATATTCTCGAAATTAGACGCACGATTCTGAAATCGAAGTTAATAATTCATCGGCGTATAATGGTACGTAGGGCTTAAAATCTTCTATGGATATCGATCGGAGTATATATCGATTGGGCTTGCTAGCTAATTTCCTACTGCTAGTAAAAAGTACGAGTAGTAAGATCGATGAAGCAGCTGCACGCTATCTTTTCGGTCGATACCGTGATCTAGGTAGGTAAGGTAGCAAGCTGCTGCTCTTATCATGCATGATTGTCTCGGGGCATCTGTGTATGTCCCATTACTCTACTATATTATTAGTACTGGAAAAACTATTGAACAATCCATCCATCCATCGGGGGGCCGGCTGGGGTAGCAAAGATTCTTATGCTCTTGGCTCTACATGCTCCTTAAGTTTACCCTCTTTTATATATATATATAACAGAAAAAAAAATTACAAGACTACAAACTCTGAAAGGTAGTAACCAGAAAAAACAAAAAATACGACAATCACACAACCTAGGAGAAGACACTAACACCAAGCCGACCTCCAGCCAATTCCTGCTAGGCTTAAAAGAGGTTTGCAAACGCCACGCCAAATACCGAAACCACACAGCATGTCATCGACGAGCTTCCGCTTATCCTCACGTGGAGGGGTTGATGAGAGGGAGAGGGTGAGAGAGAAGGAGATTCACTCGTCTCTCGCATCAACCTGATGACGACAACCAAAAGAATGTTAGCAACCAAACCGAGGGGAGACGGCAAAGCCAGGGAACAAGGACTTTCTAGACAACGCCTCCAAGGAGGTCATGACGCCTTCTGCACCACCGTCGCCAGTCTAGCTCGAATGGGTTTTCACCCAGAGAGACATGCCAGGGAGGGGAAGGTTATCCACTTGACAACTCCTCAAGGGGGGTTCACGGCGCCCAAAGCCGTCATCATTGCCGACTCAAGGAACCTCGAGCTAGGCTTTCGCCTATAGCACCCTTTCCCACACCTCTCGTCGCCACCCCAGAGCTTCACCACCAGAACAGTCTCTGCCAGCTTGCAGCTCTGCCACTCCAGCGCCCCACCACCGGCCAGCGCAGCCCTCGGTACCATCGCGCCATCCTCGCATAGCCCCAGGCGTTGGCCTCCTACTGCCGCCGACGCCACCCGCGCAGGCCTCGCACAATCCTATGTACCACCTTGTCGGCCTTGCTCAGCCACCCACGCTGGCCTCCCGCAGTCGTCGTCACCATTGATGCCGGCCTCACGCTGCCACTGCCGTCACCCACTCCACCTTTCTCCCAGCGTCCCAAGCCACGCCGGTTGTTTGACCCTAGCCAAATCCGTTGCGGAGACTTCGGATCTAGCAACGGGGACCCTGCATCAGGCCACGACGGCGCTGGATCAACAACCTCATGGTGGGGTTGGCCGCCTGGAGCTCCTCCAGCTTGCCAAGCTTCAAATCACCTCCCATGTGTAAGAGACAAGGCGTTGCCTAGATTCGGCCCCATCACCACCATCCTAGCTCGCCGCCTGGTTCTCCAGGAGGCGTGCTCCGATGGCAGCAAGATGGGGGAAAGGGGGAAGGGGGTGGCGCCGGGCAGCTAGGGATGACGCTCTTTCTCGTGGCCCGATCTTCTGGTGAGGGGGATAACTGTCGCTTTGATCGAGTGCGACGTTTGCGATGTGGCTACCAACCAGAACAAGTCCAGGACGCCATGCAATCGCTACACCACAAACGATGTCGTACCAACCGTGACGCGCGGTTGATGATCCCTGCAATGCAAACAAGTGAACACTGCAAGAACAAGATAAGATGCAATCTAAATATTGCGAATAGGTAATTAAGCACAAATGAATAGTTGCGATTGAAGTGGTAGATCTAATCGACCCAGCAAATCAACACACCAACTATTAGGGGCTCTGAATCTATAGTCGCCGACTAATCGAACGAGAACTAGAGACAAGGTAAATGGCACTTGGCAAAATTCAACTAAACAAAACCTAATTATTTTTTAGGATGTACAAAGCTATTTGTAGAGGAAAATAAAGCTAGGGTTAAGTGCTAATTCGTGGAGGTGGAGGGAGACAGTTCCGAGATGGGCCTAGTCTATTACAAGGCCCAAGGCCCAAGTTCGGTTTCAGCAACAGCACTGTCTTGTTTTGGCGATTCCCGTTGACTTGAGATGAATTTGGACATGAGACTAGATGCGTTTGAAAGGTAGCGAGATAAGCTTTCCACGAAGTCCAAGATCACCCAAATCGGAGTTGGCATGAAGGCGCTAGGTCCGTTTGAAGTCAATGCTGTCTCCGGAGGCCGAGTTGGACTTGGACTTGGAATTATCATTGGAACGTGTGAAGTTATGAGCGTATCCGACGAAGTGATGTCCTCATCAGCCACACACGCGAGGATGACGCGGGTTGCCTCCTCCGTGAATGCTAATGTACCACCTACTTATCCTCTTATGTTTGCTAACTTTAGGCTCATTTGAAATATAGGATTGAAAAAGAAACGAGGGAATAAAAAAGAATATAATCTGATAGAAATGTATGTGCAAAATACAGGATTGTAAAACTCAGAAAAAATATAGGAACAAGCATTTTATTGGACTATATGAAAAACACATATATGAATTAGATGAGAGAGATAGACTCAAAGGAAACTTCCCATTAGGTTGGATCTCATGTTAAAAATTCTTCAAAACTTGTATGGATTGAGGCATTCTTTTTTAATTTCATAAGATTTCAATAGTTTTCAATCTTTTGTTTCAAAGTACCATATAAAATCCTACAAAATTCCTATGTTTCTCCTTCAATTCAAAGGAGGCCTCAATATGCTTTTATTTAATGTGTGCTTTGCTTATTTGTTTTATAAATTATATCTTATAGGGGTTAAATGATCCCATACTTGTATATTAAGAATATATTTTAACTTAAACTTTTTTTTTTGAATTACAAGCAAATTCTGGAGAGATTGACGAAGTCACCACAGGCGCCTCGCTGTCGAGGGGTACGTCGCCTACCACTGAAAGCACAACGCCGTTAAATCCTGGAAAATTCGCTCCCATGGGGAGTCACCACTGAAAGCACAACGCCGTTAAATCCTGGAAAATTCGCTCCCATGGGGAGTCGAACCCAGGACATCAGGTGCTACTGAGTCTCTGGTAACCACTAGGCTACACATGCCCTTTCGCTTAACTTAAACTTTATGACTATGTGCATTCTAGAAATTGATAATTCAATCACCTCTTCCTTTTCAATAAAAATGAACTGGTAGGAAAATCATCTATAATAATATATAAAAGAATCGGTCCTCTAGTTTACATATACCTGGTCTCAGTTGTACCTGGCAAGGGGGATTCGTTCCGTGTCAACCCAAGGGAGAATCTTAGCTTCCATAAGGGTGGGAATGGGGAAAATTTATCCCTGCGCGCTAACCTATACGGGACTAGGGACATCATGGTCTTCCTTTGTCCCATTTTCCATTATATCTTCGATGTGTATTTATTTTCATGTAAATTATTATATATATATATATACTCATTATAAAAATACGTAAAGTTTCCGTATATTTTTTCGTCCGTCACTTTTTTATTGTTATTTTCACCTTTTATTTTTTCCGTTTTTACCGTTCCTCCGCTTTATTTTTCCTTCGCTTCTTTTTTTCTTTTTTTCACCCGCCGTTTTTTTCCTCCTTTTTCCGTTCTCTTTTTTTTTTCCTTTTTCTCCGCGTTCCTTCCTTCAATTGGTCGTAAAAAATCGATTCCCCACTATTCCCTTATTATTTTTCCCATAATTTTTTCTTTCAATTCCGCTTTAATTTATCGGATCTAATCTCTATTTAAAATCTCTATTTAAAAGTCAGCGTTTATATGCTGAGTTTTATAGATTCGCTCAAATTTTGATAAAAACAGAAGAGTAGATCAAGTGCGTCAGAAACCCTTAACCAATTATGGGAGATCGATAAAGATTCGATACGATTTATTGGGAGATCGAGAAAGGTTCGATACGATTTGATGGGGAGGATCAGTTCTAGCATCACACTCTTTCGAGCTTTGACGACAACAGTCGGCTATGGGAGTTGAGCCTATAGCTATAATGTATAGCGATCGAAAATGTTTTTATCTATTGTTAAAGACGACGGTCGGCTATGCGAGCTGGGCCTACAGCTTCACTTTTGGGCTAGGTCAAAGAGACTCAGGCCAAGTAGAGAGAGGTAGCAGGCTGGGCTGGGACATAAATGGAACAAAGAAATAATCTTTTGGTCTAAAAAGAGTATAATGTATACGATCCAAAAATATTTTTACCCGTTGCAACGTACGAGCATTTTTTCTAGTGTATATATATACACACACATACATACATATACATACAGATGGGTTGTGATGTAACTAAAACACAACCCACCCACCCCCCTCCCCGGGGGAACGCACACGTGGTAATTTATAACCTGCCAGAGTAATTTTTTCACTATCCATCACCTCACGTATTTATAACCACCACCTCACATATTTATAACCGACCCCACACTTTCCCCGAATTTTTAGGATCTGGACTTCCGGAGTGAGTGGCAACGAAGCGGATGTTCGTGCTCGGGCTGGACGGCGGCGGTGAGGAGCAACAGGCTGGACTCTTGCGGTGGCCTTGGCATCGAATGTGGAAGCTGATAGGCGGCACCTTCCATCCATCACCGGAGGTGGCTCAGGGAAGGGCTCCCATCCATCACCAGGAGCCGGCAAGCCGGCAAGCCGGCGGCACTCCCATCCATCACCGGAGGCAGCTCGGGGAAAGGCTCCCATCGACTGGCGTTGAGAGGTGAGGTGGTTCCCGTCATCTTCCTCGCTCGATCTGTTGCTCCCTTCCCCACCCCGCCCTGAATCGGCGACGGCACCGGCAGGATCTTGTGAGGAGGAGACGGCAGTTGACGGCAGGATGCGGGGAGGAGCTGCCGGCTGCGTCGACCACGCCGTACGCCGACGGAGGCGCTGGTCGGCGGAGTCCCGGTGGGCGGTGGGCCGCTTCCTCGACGGCCTCCTCTCTTGCCCTTGCTCCAGTTGAAATGGATTTGTTCAGGGTTGTTGCTCATCGGATTTGAGGAAGGAGAAACCAAGGTAACTAATCGCACACCTATATATATCCTCTCTTCCTGCTGTTTGATCTGATATTTTCTCTTCCTGCTGTTCTATTGTATTTTCATTATTGCTGTTTTTACAGGGGATTTTGATGGTAACTTGTTCTTGCAAAGTGATTTTGCAAACACATGCTTTCCGTTTTTGGAAGATCGAATTTGTTAGTGGTCAATGATGTTGTTGCTGGTGGTAGACTCTAGGTGCCCTCCCCCTGCTCACAGCATGTTTGACAAAATGTCTACGAGAGCAAGAAGGAAGGTTTGAAGGTTAGTTTCCCTTTACTGTGAAGGTACCATTATTTCCATTCATGGTTTATTGTCGAGAGCTTTATAAGAAATTAATCATGGTTCATTATTATAACGCACCCAGGTCGTAGTTACTTTTTTTTGTTAAAGATGCAATTTGTGATTTTCTACTTCTAATTGAAGCAATTCCTGATTTGTGGCAAGATACAGTTATGATTTTCTATATATATGTGTGTGCTTGGATGATGCTACCGTAGCTTCTAGCAATTGTTGCATTCACTTCTTAGGATCACTGAAGTTTGACATAATCATATTGTTTGTATCATTTTGGAATTAGGACTAATGAGTTTTATTGAGGTTATCCTTGGGAGAATCATTTGCGGCTGCTATTTAACTATTCTATGTAGTCAATAGATAGCTAACTGAATCTCCCATTATAGAGAACCAGAACACTTCTGAATCTGCAGGTAAGATCTGCATATCTGATATGCATATGAAACTAGAGAAGCAATAACCTGTATATCTAGAAGTAGAGATGCTACAGCATGTAAAAAAAAAGTCAAAATACAGACCAAAACTTCTTTATTATTGTATTTCTGGTATTTTCACATGTCTCATATATAGATTTAATTAGCATACAGCTTGAAATTCTAAGGCAATATTGCCATATCTCCCAGAGTCCCAGTCTTTTTTTTGGAGAGCAATGTCAGTCCAACCAACACTAATGTAAATTCATTTAATGTACTGCTGCTATAAAATGGCATGAAAATTCATAAAGAATGGTGTGCTTCATGTTAAATATACTGCTAGTCGGATGAAGTGTGAGGAGACTCTCTTGCTTGGATCTTTTTATTCATCTCTGATGCTAAGATGGTTGTATATTTTGTAATGTTGGTTACTTTACATTTTGAAACAAAAGCTGAAACACACTAGCTCCATCAGCTTTATTAAGAGGAAGGTGATCACTTTTTCTTTTGTTTGTTCTGTCGTTTTTCCTAACCATTCTGATCTGGGGTCTTCCGGCTGTAGTGATTGCAATGCATCTCAGCCAGAGCAGGCTTGGTGGTGGGGATTTTTTTTAATGAGCTTTTTCTTAATTGGATTTTGTTCATGTTCTGCGATTTTCTAGTTGAATAGTAGAGAAATTGAAGTGCATTCCTCTGAGCAGATAAGTTGAATGGCATGAGGAATATGATCAGTAGCTTGCTCACTGGCTCACTGCATATAACATTGTTGAACAGGCTAGTTTTGCTCTGAATATTTTGACAACAAATTTATTCATACTAGAATGCTCTGAATTTTATTTGTGGCCATGGTGGTAGCAAATGCAGTGTTCACTCTTGATGGTGGAGGCACAGCTCGATAGCATGATGGTTCATAGTGGTATGCCGAAGATATTCATGTTCTGAATTTTTTTGGGTTGCTCATTCAGTTCCTCCATCCCCAACCCCATCCAGTCGATTCTCATTTAGAACTTCCACATCTTCAATCATATCTGAATTTTCTTTTTAATTATGAATTTGTTTGTGTTCAGGAAACTGGAAAAGGAACAGGAGAAGATTCTGGAGAAGATTCTGCCAGTGGTGGTGATGCCACCGGTATTCCATCCTAGTCGTCTTCCTCGACATGGGTGCTGTGAGGGGAGTAGTTTAGTTATTACGCACCCCATACGCGGTTTAGCGTGTCCATATATATATATATATATATTAATTTAGTTTTATTGTCGATGAGGTGTTGCGACGAGCTAGTCATCTCCAACCGGCCCCAGCTGATATAATGGAGAGAAAAGAGGAGGGCAGCGGTGATGATATGGCTAACACGCTGGATTAGTAATAAATTAAGCCATCCAGCTAGGTTGGGGTATATCGGACGGAGTGAAGGATTATTGGAACTGCTGGCTGCAGGCTGCTGCTGCTGCTGGCAGTGGGTGGTGACCACGAAGAGGAGGACGGTAGCCAAGCGTCGACGTACTGCTCGCCATCCCGGCCGGTGACATGGCACACATAAACATAAACATGAAATTAAGGAGAGGAGAGATTCTGACGGAGGATAATTATGGAGAACTTTTACGGTATAATATACTACAAGTATATACTGGCAGAGTATATAAAAGGGCATATTAGAAATTTGATAGAAAATAAAACAACACTTTAGGAATTTTTTATTTAGATTGAATCTAATTGAGAGTACCCGGTCCTGGATCTTATCGTGCACTAGGGGAGGAGCATCCTAAGCCCATTTGATGACAAAGCACGTGACGATATCACGATATGATGATAGAATAACGATGAAAAGACAAAATTACCCTTTCAAACTTTATACTGTAATCTAATTAAATAAAAAAATCAAATCAATCTACACGGCTAGATCATATATACTTGCAGTATATACTAGCAGTATATTGTACCGTAAGGGGGGAGAGAAGACACGTCTGATGTCCCTCACAAAGTATCCTACTATAAGCAAAACTAGCATGGTAGTCCCCGCAGATTAATTATGCGGCTAGCATCATTATATTTTCTCTCATATAATGCATATATGTTTTCTTAATTTATTATTTAAATATAAAAATGACAACATAATTTTAATTTTTTTACTACCTTTATGAAACTACTAATGTATAATATTCATATTGTATTTTATATACGTGTTAGTTATTAATTATTTTTAATATCAAATTTTAGTTATTTGTAAATTATATTCCTATATGGACTCTATACTCGTCTTTCAATATTTTTTTTTTAATTTTGAATTTTCGTTATCTGTAAATTATATTTCTATATAGACTCTAGCCTTTTCTTCCAATATTCTTTATTTTTATTTCTGAATTTTTATTATTTCTAATTGTATTTTTATGTGGAATCTAAACTTATCTTTCAATATTCTTTAATTTTTAATTTCGAATTTTGGTTACTTCTAAATTGTATTCTTATATTAACTTTAGACTCTTCTTCCCATGTTTTTCTAAATTTTGAATTTTAGTTATTTGTAAATTGTATTTTTATACGAACTCTAAACTCGACTTTTAAGTTTATTATGTTTATTCCGAATTTTAGTTAGTTTTAAATTCTTATATGGACTCTATACTCTACTTCTAATATTTCTTATTTTTAATTCCGAATTTCTATTATTTCTTAATTGTATTTCTATATGGACTCTATACCCTACTTCTAATATTCCTTATTTTTAATTCCGAATTTCTATTATTTCTTAATTATATTTCTATATGGACTATATACTCTACTTCTAATATTCCTTATTTTTAGTTCCGAATTTCTATTGTTTCGTAATTGTATTTCTATATGGACTCTAGTCTCCTTTTCTAATATTCCTTATTTTTTAATTTCGAATTTCAACTATTTCTAAATTGTATTTCTATATGGACTCTGTTTTTCTTTTTCTCCGATTAATATGAGAATTTCTAGGCCGTGAGAGCGAACGTGGATGCTCCTTTTTCTATTACTTTAATAAGTTAATAGATTTAAAATATTAATTTGTGATGCAATAATATCAAGTTCTTTTTGAGTGAAATACAGTAGTATATATATAGTTGCATGCACGTTAATTTGGAATCAGATAAATGATCACTACTGTTTTTTGAGCGTGCGTTTCTTTTCCTTGATGTTCTAAAATCTGTGCCTTGCAAACCTCTAATTATAACTAGACAACACGCTACTGTATACAAAACAATCTCGGCCCAACCCTTCATTTTTATTATGGCTGCCTTTTAATTAATTTAGTATAATAATATATAGATGTTGTTCTTGTGGCTGTTCACTACCAGATCGACTTGAGAGAGCAGTACCGTTTTTTTTTTGTCGGCCCGCAACCAACTCACAGAGTTAATAACTTTAATTATATATGGTTTCGCTTGAACCTACAGAAAAAATGTCTAAAAAGTGTGTTGGTTCTAAGTAATGGTTGCAAGTGAACCTAAGTAGTTGTGTCATTTTATGTGGTATATATATAAGTGAAGGTGATATCAGGACACCTATTTGGATGCAAATTAATTAACCTCATTATCCCCTACGAGGTCAGCAATATAGTACTTGATATGTGTATCAATGATGGAAGAGTATTGCTCTAAAATGATGTCTATTTAAAATCAGTTGTGTGAACGTTCGCAGCATTTGAATGATTTGTAAATCATTGAGTATATGAATGCTTGGATGCATTGTGATATATGTGTTGAATGCAATTAGATTTCTACTTTGTGCTTTTATTAGATGCTTTTCCCCAGTATCCTATCCAATCTCTTATTTCTATAAAGTTAATGTCCACTAACAACCGAAAACTTAACATGCAAACATAGAATTTATCAACACTCTTAAAACATACATGCAAGTATGCCACATCAATCCATTAAGCACAGCTCAACATATAAGCATATAATAATTATATCTACAATTTATTTCATTCTAAAACTAAGCATACACATGCTACATCATCATTCTCAAATTATTTTATCATTTCTCCAATATTTAACATATATATCGCAACAAAGCGTGGGACACCATCTAGTTATTCTAATTTTAAATGATCAGTCGACAGAAATCAATCAAAACTTCTAAAGCTGGCTGAAGACCAGCTATTTGATTGGTCCACTTGGCACAAGTAGCTTTGAAGATAAATCATGGAGTCCTATGTGAAAATTAAATAAATAAATAAATAAATACACATAAACTAAAAAAATAGATGCTACATTGCTTAAGTTTTCTTGTAGCTTGCAGTCCTGAGACTTCTAAACTCACTCAATAAATTAAACTGGGATCATCTAGATCCTTCCAATGATTTAACAATATACTACTATAGCAAAAGAAAATTTAGACAAAACAAACGAAAATATTAATAAAATGAGAACTAAATAATGTTATGTTGGAATTTTGAAAACAAAATAACAGTGGTTAAAAGAAAAAGGTCAAGACTTCCTTAGAAAAAAAAATCAACAATTCAATACAATATACATTCTAAGCAGGTCTCTAAAACCAGAGTAAAGGCAAAATAAATGGAGAAACACAAAAGCACAAAATGTAAAAATAAAACGGTGCCACACCAACGTCAATTTATAGTACTCATATAATCGTCGTGACATGCTAGAACTGGTCATTCAAATTTGGTAAAAAAAAATTTGAAAATCTAAGAGCTCTCCAACAAAAGTTTATAATTTATTAAAAGCAACGGAAGAGGATCCTCTGACTTACTTCCATGCCTAGGGGTCGCGCTGCTCCGACCTCCTCCGCAGGACGCCACGTGTGCGGGGTTAGGTGGGCGGTCCCACTGCCCACCTAACAGCATTTAAGGCGGCCAGAGCAGGCGCGTTACGCTGCATTTAATGTGACGTGCTGCGCACCTGACCGGTCTGTGATCGATCGAATGACTGATGGGACCGAGGTAGTGCGCCTGCACACTGGTCACACGTCAGGCGGTGTGCCGCCTGCCATTCCCCGTCACGTCATGATGATGATAGGTTTTTAGCCTCTCATCCCGGCCGGAGTCGGTTCATCCGCTCTGGTCAAAGTAGGGTTCCCATTTTCCGGTGCAAATGGGAACCCAGAAGTCTTCATCCATTAAATGGTGAATGATACGGGTGTTCCCCGTGTCAGCCGGTTCGATTTGATGGGCCCCATGCTGCAGCGCCCGTGCGTGTGGCTTCCAAGTCAAGCAACAAGACATGGGATTAGGGCAAGTACTATGGGCATTGTCACACCCTGAAGTTCTTTCCCAAGCCTAAAATGAAATTTTAAATGGTCTCAAGAAAATAGCAGTGTAAAGCAGGAGAAAACCTTAATAAAATAAAGCAAATAACAATCGAATCTGGCATGTGGAATTTTTCTTGAGTTCTACATGTCGAAATTCACTAACAGGATTTTTAGTGGAATTTTCAGAGCCCTAGAAATAATTTTAACCAATTAAAATTGAGCACATGCAATTTTAATTCCTGGGAAAATCCTTTTTCCTTTTTCTTTTTCTTTTCCCTCCTTTTTTCCCACTTCTTGGGCCGCCGGCCCATTCCCTTTTCCCCCTCTCTCTCCCGCTGGGCCGGCCGAAGGCCGAGGCCCAGCCCAGCCCAGCTCGTCGTGCCCGCCTCCTCTCCCGGGGTCGCCGACAGGTGGGGCCCACCTGTCGGGTCCTCCCCCAACCTCCCGCCGCCCGCGCCGGCCACTACCCCAAAACCGCCGCCGCCGCGCCCACCTCCTCCGCGTCTCCCGGGCCACGCCGCCCACGTCGCCTCGCGCCCGCACCTCCCGCGCCCACTTTCCCCCCTCTCTCCCGCTCGCCCGCGCTCCCGAGATGGCCGGGATTCGATTTTCGAATCCCGCCTCTCTCTCCTCCCCGCTTCCCCACGTCGCCGGCGATTCCCCGCCTTTCCCGGCCATGTCCGGCCCCCCCCTCGCCCTATTTAAGCACCACCGCCACCTCTTCTTCCTTTTTCCCATTCCACCGAGCTCCCCCGTGTCCCCTATCGCTCCCGCGCCGTGCATCCACCCACCGCCGCTTCTCCCGCCGCTCCGGCCGCCGCTAGCCGCCGCTAGGCTCGCCGCCGCACCGCGCCATCGACGCCGTCGCGTTCGCCGTCGTGCGGGCCGCCCCGTCCACCCCTCCTCCGTCGAAACCCGTCGCCGGAACCTCTCCGCACCGCGCGCCGGTGAGCATCGCCATGGCCGACGCCTTCGGCCGGCGTCCCCGCCCTCTCGCATTTTCCTCTCTCCCGCTAACTCCTCCCTCCTTGTTCGCTAGGTGGCCCCGAAGCTTGTCCCATCGCCGTCGCCTCGCTCCGTCGCTCGCCGTCGCCGATCGCCGTCGGTGAGGCATCCCCCTCCCGTTTCTCCCTCTCTCTCCCGCGCCGCTTAGCCGCCGCGCCGCCGCTTAGCCACCGCTAGCGCCGCCCGCGCCGCCGCCGCCGCCGCCAGCCGGTCGCCGCCGTCGGTCTGTGCGCCGTCCGCCGCCGCCGCTCGCGCCGCCGCTTGCCGCCGCCGGTGGTCGTGTGCGCCGCCGCCGCGCCCCTCGGCCGCTCGGCCGGCCTTGTGCCGAGTCGAGCCGAGCTCGGCTGCCTCCGCGCCGTCCGATCGGCCCGAGGGCGATCCGAGCCGTCGATCCCGTGGACCGGCGGTGGACCACTCGCGTGGTCCCGGTCCACGGTGGACCGCGCCCCCCTTGTGCCGCTGCCATGTAGGGCCCGCGTGCCGGCGCCCTTTCCCTCTCTCCCGAGCCGCTGACCGGTGGGCCCCGCGTGTCGGCGCCGCACCCCCCCCCCCTTGATGACGTCAGCCCTGGGAATTATTGCACAATAAATGATTTAAGGATTTTTGTTATAGTAATAAACATAGTGAATCTTCTAAAATTCATATCTAATTCATCCGTGCTCCGTTTAAGCCCATTCAAGTCTCAGTAAATCAAGAAAAATGTGTAGAATCCATTAAAAATGGTTTTGTTCTCTGTTTCAGTAGTCTTATAGCCTGTTTGCATTGTTTGCCTTGTATGTCGCTTAGATTCCGGTTCTTCTGACGCTCCGGTGTACTTCGAGATTGTCGCCGAGGTTCCTCCAGCAGCAGAGCAAGGCAAGTCATGCTTGTCACTTGATCATATTGAACCTATATTGCAAATGCTCTCTCGTTTCTCCTAAATATTGCATTGTTTTATAATATCACGTGGGATGGTTACCTACTGTCATAGCCGTACTATTCTGTACCATGTTCCTTTGTTAGCTTGGGGTATAACATGACTAGAGATTGGACTAGGGATTGCTTAGCCTTGCTTAGTTCAACTAGCACACAATGAGGGAAATCCTGTTAATGTTAGACTGTAGGTCCTAATGGTAATGTTGGATTAGTACCACCGTTTGGTGTTGGTTAATTAAAAGGAATCACATGGTGGGCTGTGGGTGCATGGTTTTGTTGGTCGCACCCATGGCAGTTAAGGACCGGTTCGCGGGAAACCCTGGAAGAACTTATCGTGCTTACCACAAGCCAGCGTGGGCAACGGCTGGGCTTGTAGTGTAGCTTTCTTCTAGCTGACGCATCCAGGCAAGGGTGGGCGTGATGGAGCGGGGCGGGCCCTGCGACGGCCTCTGTCGCTTCCGGATTCACCTAGGCACGAGAGGGGACTGCCCGCTGCCTTGCGAGGAGTGGGGGTGAAACCTGAGGTGTGGTGTGCTTGGCTAGAGGGGGTTATGCGAAGGGTCCTGTCACGGCCTCTTTCCGGTATGTCGTGGTGGCATGTCGGCGCACGGTAACGTGTCGTGGGGCTGTGTCTTGTGGATACAGTTGTACACCTCTGATCAGAGTAAAACTATTCGAATAGCCGTGCCCGCGGTTATGGGCGGTCAACCAGATTCACCGTGATTAGTTCACCCTAGTTTAGTCTAATGAAATTGGATAGTCTAGGTGGATGGTTGGGCCTGTTGCAACGTGGGTTAGCGTTGGACAGTGGATGATTAATATTGAGTAATTATTACACCTGTTTACTTCTTTCAACTCCTGTTTATAAATGCTCGCTTTATGCAAATGAACCAGTCTAGCTCTCCGTCGATAATTCCCTGCATCATACCCCTATTCCGGTATGACTTGCTGAGTACAGTGGGTAGTACTCAGTCTTGCTCTATTTTCCCCAACCCCAGAGTGCGAGTATGTGTCCGATGGTGGTTTCTCCGAGGAGTAGGCTTCGTCCGTGCCGTCGAGGATGCCTGTGGAGTGGTGTTCCCGTTGCAGCTCAAGTCAAGGCCTAGCTTCTTTTATCTTTCGTTTTTCCGCTGCATTTATGTAAGACTTTTATGATGTTTGTAAGACGTGGATCTGAATGTCAACATTGTCGATTGTGTACCCCGGCTGATCCTGGACGGGGATTTTAATGCACATTCTGCTTGGAATTCTATTCGGGAATTTCTGGGCGTGACAGGCATTCAAGCATAAGCCCCAAGATGCCACATAGGACTAAATAGTGAGGTGGATAAGAGAAGAAAGATGAGAGAGAAATAGTCACCTCTCATGCAAGGGGCAACCCCTGCACAAACTTCAATAGACATGTGAGAGTCTTAGAGATATTGGGGATTGTGTGGTAGAGGTAACATATTATACATGTCAACTCTTAATTTAATTATGTATAACATGCATAAAATTGGATGTGGTAGCCATCTCTACTATAAAACTTGCCCTTAGAGCAGGTACAATAGCAGACATTAGCTAGCAGTAAACATATTTTAATAGGATAAAAGATAAGAGAGAAGAGCAGCAGGCTACAGATCTATAGCCAGCTGTAGCGCGGACTCCAAGACACAATGTGTGTATGACAGGTGGGATCATATATTAATAGTATAGTAAGAGCAAGTACAATAGCAGTCTATAAAGCAGCTATAAACATATTTTAAAGAGATAAAGGAAGAGAGAAGAGTAACGGGCTATAGATCTGTAGCCAGCTGCAGCACGGATTCCAAGACATACTGTATGTATGACAGGTAGGACCAGATATTAATAGTATAGTAAATAATCATTATATAAATTGGCTATTAGATTGGGTATAGATAAATTGAAGTAATTAGTGGGCTATACTATTAAACTTGCTTTTATAGCACAATTTTGAGTAACCAGGTGGCAAAGCATGAGCATTCCAGGAGTGCCACGTTGCAGTTGGCTATAGGGCCATGCCTACGTGTGGCATTTCAACGGGAGGGAGCACGGCTTGTCAACCACGTTGCAGTCGCTTCGTTTCGTTTTGCTTACATGGGAGGGAGGGTTCCCAATCCATGCTAAGGAACTTAGACTAATTTATTATTATAAATATTATTAAATTTTTCTGTAAATTTAATTAAACTTAAAAATAATAATTGATTGGAAAAAAAATCTAAAGGTCTTACAACAATGAATCATGGGTGCATGCATTGATGGCTTTGCCCTCGAGAACGCGTGCATCCGGCGCCGGTGGATGTCGATCTGCAAAGCTTGCAATATCGACAAGAATAGGCAGCTATAGCTACGTGTCTACTCCAACTGGCTAATAAGGATAACAAATAATTAATGCTGGATGACAGTGGGCTCAGACACTTCTTTTTTATTTTCTTTAATGACTGGAATGGTACGTTGTGATGAGGAACTGTCGATCTTCAAATAGTTGATTATCGATTTGGTGGAAACTTAACACACGATCTGACTTTCGATCAATACAATCCAAACCCTATAATCGCACCACGTCTTCTCTGATTATCAACCGTGCCAAAACCTGATTAATCTCGCCGAGAAGGCTAATCCCTCCATGTGAATCAAAGGAAGGTAGATTCACTGGTGGAGAAACCATCTTTGGTCGGTCGGCCGAAATCCACAATAGTCCCGGTTCCACTAAAAACCAGGACTAAAGATGATCTTTAGTCCCGGTTGGTGGCTACAGCGGGCATATTTGATCTCTAGTCTCGGTTGGTAACACCAACCGGGACGGTTCTAAACCTGTCAGGCCTTGTCAGCCTCCCTGGGATCTTTACTCCCGGTTGGTGTTAAAGATCCTAACTTTAGTCCCGGTTGGTTTTATCAACCGGGACTAAAGATCTAGAAGATTTTTAGTCGGGACTAAAATTCAACGCTTAATATATAATCCCTCTTCCCTATCCTCTCCTCCACAACCGCCTCGCACTTATCCTCTCCTCAGAGGCTCAGATCGATCTCCCTCTCCTCCTCCCCTCCTCCCTCTCAAATCGATCTCCCTCTCCTCCTCCCCCTCTGCCTCCTCCCCTTCCTCCTCCCATCCCCGGCCCTCTCCTCCCCGTCCTCCCTTCCCATCCGCTCAGATCGATCTCCCTCCTCCTCCCCTCCTCCCTCTCAGATCAATCTCCCTCCTCCTCCCCCTCCGCCTCCTCCCCTTCCCCTCCCATCCCCGGCCCTCTCCTCCCCCTCCTCCCTTCCCACGCAGCAGGCGGCCGGCTGGGCCGTGCACGGGCCCAGTGGCGAGCGGCGGTAGGCGGCAGCCGCTGCCGGCATCTTTTTTTTTTTACAATTTGTGATTCACTAAGATGTATAATTTTGTGATTTGTTGCATGGATCTGAGATGTATAATCTGTGATGTTTTTGGTTTGTGTATAATTTTTTTAAGATTTGTGATGTATTTGATTTGTGTGGATAAGTAACTTAAGATTTGTGATGTGAATGTTTTGGGATGTTACTTTGATTTGAGGTTTGATTTGGGGATATGTATCCCACTTGATTTGGCCGAAAATACAAGGATTAAACTCTGGCTAAAAAACAATGAAAAAAAAGAGACCTAACGGGACTGCCGCTACCCTCTCTTTAGTCCCGGTTGGTAACACAAACCGGGACTAAAGATACCTTATCTTTAGTCCCGGTTGGTAAGATGGATCTTTAGTCCCGGTTAAGATGGACATCTTTAGTCCCGGATTCATAGTCCCGGTTGAAAAACCGGGACTAAAGGAGGTTACCAACCGGGAGTATAAATGGTTTCTCCACCAGTGATTGCAACTCAATTGCAGATGAATAACTAAACATCAAAATTGGGGTTCTACAAACCGAACAAGCGACAAAACTATAATGGCAAAGATAATCTAAGAAAAACCATACTCTAAACGATGACGGTTACTGAATAAATATGATTAGGAATGTCCTAGTGTTAGCCTTAGGGTGTCCACCTCTTGGAATTAACCCATGATACAATTAAAAGGCCCAAGGTCTAAATCAGACTCGGACTAGATGAGGTATGTGGCTTGTTTTGCATACTCTCAATAGTTCGGTACGAATTTTTACATGGGACCAAAACTATCTGAAAATAGACTCCATAAAGCTTTCCAACAAGTACTTATGGGTCTCGAAATTCCTTCTAGATCAGTGGCTAGATCCGTTTAAAGTTGATGTTGTTAGGAGGCCAGAATCCGAATTAATCCAAAACATGCAGAACTTTATCTCTTGCTTTCTATGAACCAAAAGTGATATGATAATGTTGGAGTAGACTTGGGAAGGTCTTGTATTAGCCTCCAATCAACTTCATTGATCATTCAAACACTTCATGAGTCCGCTCTCCTTTCTTTCACCCATACAAGTATTTCTGCAAACGAGAAGATGCAAAACTCATAGTGCAATAGTGTTTGTTCAAATATATAACATGTAGATCTCACATAGAAAGTATACACCTTTAGTTGATGGATACATAAGGTAGCCGTGATCATATCTAAGCTAGTGATGTCCTCATCACGTTGATGCCACATGTATGCAAGCTCTTCGTTAAAACCGCCCAAAACAGAGCTAGGGGTAATTCACCTGGTATGAATAATTGAGAGCGTAAAATATATGCTATTTGAGTTCAAGGGATAATTTGGTCTACCGTGATAGTTGGCAATTTGGACTTTTTTTCCTATATTTCATTAGCATCTAAGCATACGAAATGCAAGAAAACAAGACAGATTTACTCATACATGGTGAGAAAAGAAAAGAGAACTCAAGACAATCAAGAGGTAGCACACATTGAAAACAACTGTAATTTGTCCCATGTGATTTAATGAAGTCCTTTTTCCCCAAAAAAAAAGTAGCACACATGGAATGGAAGACGGACACATACACTACTACGGTAGTTTTCTTTTCTCCTGAAGATAAAAGATGAAGATTAAGTTTTTTACACAAAACGAGACGGTATTAGCGTATGATTGATTAAGTTTTAATTATTATAAACTTAAAAATAGATTAATATAATATTTTATAGCAACTTTCATATAGAAAGTTTTTGCACGAAATGCACCGTTTAGCAGTTTGAAAAACATACCACGAAAAACTTAATCTTAATCACCCCTTGTTGGACTAACGAACGCGGCCGTACGAATAATAGAATGGCTCGCGCGCCGTCGGCCAAAGCAAGGCTGTTGTCGAGCGCGCAGTTTTTTTTAAATTATACAGTGCAGCACAGAGACTCACAACACACGCACACTCATATCTATGGACGCATGCACACAAACCCTATCCCTATGAGTATATTCAAAGACTGGGCCGGTAAATCCGGAGATTGACGAAGTCATCACATGCGCCTCGCCGTTGATGGGTACGTCGCCTACCACTGAAAGCACAAAGCCGGTAAATCCTAGAAAATTGACTCCCGTGGGGAGTCAAACCCAGGACCTAAGATGCTACCGAGACTCTTGTAACCACTAGGCTACAGGCCCTTTCGCGTCCAGCACGCAGTTGAAGACGCTGCACACTCATCATGATTTACACAAAGATCAAGAGGTGATTAATTTGGGTCAGGATCGAAATAGATGGGCCTCACGTGGTGGCTGTTGCGTTTTGTTCATCTGACAACTGAGAAGCGATCTAATCCACTGATCCTATGGTTGAGAACTAACGATGACGTGGAACATCGAGGTTTAAGTTTTAGGGTCTTAATTGTAACCAGCCTGTTGTCCCTTCTCTTTATTATAATTGGGATTTTAAACATCAAAGTTTTGCTTTTCTTTTTTAGTTTTTAAAAGTCTCGCTAACCGCCATTGCTTTACTTGCTTTGTCATCTAATAACGTAATTGAATTTATTTTATTTTTCATTCTAAATTTTAATTAATCTCGTACTATGTTCTAGATGGTCTTTTTTCAGCATTCCTTATCTTTTTTAAAAAAATTAAGTTATCTATATATTATATTCTTACTTAAAATTAAAAAAATCCGAATTTATTTTTATTCCAAATTTTAGTTGTTTCTAAACTATATTTCTGCTTCAAGTTTTTTTGAAATATATTTTGATTTTTTTTCTAAATTTTAACTAATCTCATATTGTGTTCTAGATAGCTGGCTCCTTTAATATTTTTATTTTTCTGAATTATAGTTATTTTTAAATTGTAATCTTACTTGAACTCTAAATTTTCTTTTTGTCTGGTTCACGTGGAATTTCCAGCTTCCGCAATTTCTAGCTCTCCACGTGATTAATATTTCTCACCCCACTAAATTTTCTTGTCGAATCATGCATGGATTCTCACCCCCCATAACACTAGTCAACACGATCAACTAAGGCCTTATTTAGTTGGCAAAAAAAAAATTGTCCCTCCATACTACATCGGATATACGGACACATATTTAAAGTTTAATAAAAAAAATTACAGATTCCGTCAAAAAATTGCAAGACGAAATTATTAAGCCTAATTAATCCGTCATTAGCAAATGTTTACTTTAGCACCACATTATCAAATCATAGCACAATTAGGCTTAAAAGATTCGTCTCGCAATTTCCTAGCGAACTGTGTAATTGGTTTTGTTTTTTTTTTACATTTAATACTCTATGTATGTATCCAAACATTCGATGTGACAGCGTTTGGGAACTAAACATGCCCTAAAATATGCAACCCATGTCAATTAGTCCCAGGCCAGGTTGCACATCAACCTTGGTAACACTCAATATAGATGATGGTTATCACAGCCCGTTATCTTCTTCCAGGACCAGCTAGCTACTCCCTCCGTCCCGATCGGAAAGACTTTGTTCAGGTATATAGCAAAAAAAAAAGGTTAATAATAATCTTTCTAGGACAAATGGAATACTTACAAAATGGAGTAGATAACACTACTATACTGTTTTGCATGCGTGTAGCGTACTAGTACTGATCATCATCATCGAGTAGCAGCCCAGCAAGAATGCACTGATGCACACCATCTTCATCATCATCGAGAAACTAAAACCGAGTGATAGATGGATACTGCAATGAAGAAACGAAAGGCCCCGTTTTAGATGGGCCAGGCAGGTCCAGGCCGTTTACAATTTGGGACATCCTGAAACACTCCAGCCAGGGCCCATATATACAGTAATAATTATGCATTTCTAACATCCCAACAAACAAGACACAAAGTCGTCATATTCCGATCTGAGCAACACCAGTGCAAACAAACATCGATCCTCAGCAAAACTTAACCTTTTATTTTGCTTCAAATTAATCGCAGGACACCTCTACCCCAACTCTGCAGTCCAAAATTACAATGGAGAATTACAGCATGAAGAAAACTAATAACAGGAGGAGCACCGCATACATACACATGTGCCCTAATCAAGGTAGCAGTGGTTAAGACGCCTGCCTGCCGTTTTGCTTCAATCAACGGAATGTCTCATCATCAGTACTACAACACATGAAAGCTCATTGGGAATAAGGCGCCAGCAAAGGGATAAGAGCTCACAATTTACAGATGCTTCGTCCTTTCTTTCTCCTCTAGGGCCTTTGTCTTGCGGTAATCTTTATCAGTCCCAAACAGCCTTTAACAAGACAGTCAAAGAGCAGCTCATGTAAGGGACAATACAATGCCATGCAATTCAGTAAAAAAAACAGAAAAGAAAAAGGACAATTAGGTCTGTCCCCGATAAATTCTCACCAGTCCATGTAGATGAAGGTTGACGAGTAATTCCCAGACTTGGTGTAGAGAACACGGTGATGATAGTCATGGAATTCAGCGCTGAAATGTTCAAGGCCACGCCTTCAGTCACATGCACAAGTACTGAATGAACAATGTTCAGGGACACAAGTATGTACAGCTTAGCTTACTTACCCGCCATACAATGGCAAGAAATTGGACGGGCTCCATGGGAAGTGGTAGCCACTGTGAGCCTCAACTGTCTCCAAGACCCTCAAGACCATCCACACCCAGAGAGTGAAGAGGTGAGGGCCAGTAAGGGCAGGGCCGGCCACGGTAGCAAAGCCCAAGAATAGAATCTCAGCAGGGTGAGCATATTCAGATGTTAGGCCAAAGGGTGTGGCATATCTGCTCAGAAATGCATGTGTGACGATGTGTTAGAGATGTGCATATAACGGCTGCACGTAAAAAAAAATGTCAAGAGAAACGGTACTAACTCATGGTGGACGCTGTGAACATGCTGGTATAGCCATTTGGTATGCAGTGCCCTATGCCCCCAGTAGAATATGAAATCCTCAAGCACAAAAAAGAAGAGCACTTGGGAGACGACAACTGTCCTGCAATGCAGTATAAGAAGAAGAGGTTAACATTCGTTTCCTGCTTGCATATGTTGCCTCTGGCTACTGAGGGAGTAGCATTTATATTTCCATGGAGAAAATGGGATACCAGTGAGGCAGCGGAAGGGTGCTCCTCAAGCCCATGAATTTGAAGGTGCGATATGATAAAATGGTGAGAGGGAGATTGACGCAGACATGGTAGAGAACGAGACGCAGTACACATCTGTTCTGGTAATCGGGTGTATTACTCTTCTTCTGCAAAATACAAGAAGAAGAAATGAGACTTAAGCCAGGTCGTAGCCAGCACAGAGCAGGCAGAAAAACAGGTGGGTGTTATTTTCATTTCAACCCTTGATGGCAAGAATGGAAACATTTTTTTTTCATCCCTCCAATCCGGCTTATTTGTTTTCAGATTATTTGCTGCATGCTTTGAAAAATACTCCCTCTGGTTCTATATTAATTGACGTTTTGGACAAGGTTAAGGTTAAACTTTTATAACTTTGATCATCAATAACTTTAAAACTATTTAGTTTAAAGAAACTAGAAAAACATATATAAATTTGTCTTTCAAAACACTATAATAAAAGTAAACATGTATTTATTTATTGTATATATTATAATAAAAAAATAAGATCAAAGGTATATCTTGTAGAGCATGTCATTGTCCAAAGCGTCAATTAAAATGAAACTGGAGGGAGTATACATTGTCCGGGAAAAGAACTTGTTTGTTGAGTTAATTTATGATGAGAATATGCAATTTATCCCTATAATAAATGTCCCGCTGAATAATGTGTTTGAGACTGATAACATGAGCAACAGTTAAGCAGGTAGTAGTAAATATAGTAAATAGAGGATTTGTTGTGTAGGGTAAGGGGGGAAGGGCCCAGGGCCAGGGGTGGTGGTGAGTTGATCGAGTGCAGGGTGGGGAACGGATCGATCGGCGGCCTATCACCAAATGGATGGATGGAGAAGCTAAGGGATCGGGTACCTGGATCTTGTACTTGGAGAAGAGGCCGAGGCGCTCGAAGAGGAGGGAGGGGAGGCCGGAGAGGAAGAAGACGCTCTCGTGGAGGAGGAAGGTGCCGATGGAGGCCAGCTGGAACTCGCTGAAATGCGTGATGAGGTACTCCCACGCCGACTCCAGCCCCGCCGCCGCCATCATCCTACCTTGACTCCGGCGAGCGATTGCCGCCGGCGAGGAGAGCAAGAGGAAGAGGGATCTCCTTTCTCTCTGCACTCTGCCCTTCCTTTTTATTGAAGAAGTCTTCTTGTTGTATGGACGGCCCGATCTCATCTCATCTCATCTCTCCTATTATTTTCTAGTAGTAGTATATTCTTATACTCTATATAGAGAGAGAAGGAAAAAGGAAAAAAGAAAGTGGGGCCCAGATGGCAGGTTTCGTCTCGTGGGCCGGCCTTGTCGTGTTGTTGGCCCGTGCCCATAGCCATATTGCAACTTGCCACCATCCATTACCTATCTACTACTACTGTAGGGGAGTATCCCTATACTACATATAAGTAGTATATATATATAGCAAAATTACAAGCTTAGCTACCGGATTAGTGTTCCTTCCTGTGGGCGATTCTAATCCAATTACCACGCATATATACATATCATATCTACCTGCACATCTTCGATCCATCCATCTGCAGGATCATATCATATCTCTCATGTCTGTCGATCGACTAGCTACTAGTATTACGTTATTTTCATTTTTAATTAATTATTCAGATCAAGCTAGCTATTAGCTTGATCTGAATAAGTATATATAGACGCCAACAGTACAGTTATTACAGACTGACCGAGTCACAGCCAACCAAAACACCAAACACATGCATGCACGTACGTATATATAACTGGCCTACACAAGTATTAACTAATAATGTTGCGTGCGTGTGT